>CAKXYN010000092.1:0-1200000 GCA_935064755.1 Tragelaphus eurycerus | reverse complement strand
CCCACCCACAAGCCTGACTGGCCCCACCTTAACCTTGGCTTTGGGGAAGGAAAAGAGTCATTGCCTACCCTGATGAGGGCACACTGTGACCTGCTCAGAGGCATTTGGTTTAAATTACAGGAAGATTTAATTTCCAAAAATAATGGCAAGGAACAGCAAAGCCTGGAGACTTTACTTAAGCTTTAATAGAATCATGATACCATTTATTTTTGGAACGTTGACATCTCTGAAACTCTTCAGATGCAAAATCAATGCTAAGTAGTTTTATAGAAATTGGATGCATTTTACATAAAATTACCACCAGAGCTGAGGACAGTGATGCATAAAAGCAGTGCAGACAGTGTTTCGAATACACTGAAAAGCACAGTCTGGGCCCCTCTCTGGCAGCCTCTGGCATCTGCACCACATTTTTAAACATTTGTCCTTTAAATAGTCTTTGTTCCTCCTGAAGTTTCCAGCTTTGTCTAGTTAGTAAGCCTCTCGGCCATTCATTGTACTGTTATTACATTGTTTTAAACACGTTAGTGCGTCATTAGTGAACAGGTAACATTTTATACCATGATAAGAGCAATGATAAAATCACATAGGAAATGAGTGTAGATAAAGAAAAAACAAATCTGTGAGCTGAGACCAGGGACTGTCCAACATGTAGATTTAGGAAAGACAATGAAACAGGAAGAAGAGCAGGAGAAGATGATATCTTGAAAGTCAAAATAAGAGACATTTATGTCAAATGCTTCCTGACATTTTGAGAAAAATGGTACCTAAGAATTAATCATTGGTTTGGGCAAGATGTAAGACACTGATGATATTGACAGAAGGAATTTCCTATGAAGTACTGTGAACCAATCTTCATTATGGTATGTTAAAGTGAAAGAAAGTGAAGTCGCTCAGTCGTGTCCGACTCTTTGCGATCCCATGGACTGTAGTCTACCAGGCTTCTCTGTCCACGGGATTTTCCAGGCAAGAGTACTGGAGTGGGTTGCCATTTCCTTCAGGGGATCTTCCTGACCCAGAGATCGAACCCAGGTTTCCTGCATTGCAGGCAGACACTTTACCCCACCAAGAACATAAAATGTTGAGGAAATGGAGACAGCAAATAGAGGCAACATTTTGAAGTGTTTTGCTTAAAAAAAAAAAAAAAAAAGAGTCTAAGAAAGTAAGGCAATAGATGGAGAGATATGTATAGTAATCACAAGTTTTGTGTGTTTTTTTAAGTTTATTCCTTTTTATTGCTAAGTGGTATTGCATTGTATGAATATTTTATAATTTGTTTATCCATTCACTTGTTACATTTAGGTTGCTTCTATTTTTTACTACAACAAAGTTGCAATGAGTTTTTGACAGAGACAATCATATTATCTATGAACAGAAACAATTTTACTTACTTTTTTTTCCAGTAGAGATGCTTATGTATCTTTGTCTTGCCTATTGAACTGACTAGAACCTCTAGTAAAATTCTAAATAGAAGTGATGAGAATAGACATTCTTTTTCCCTAATTTTAGTGGTAAATAATTCAGTCTTTCACTCTTAAGTATGATGTAGCATTTTTCTTTTGAAATTCTTTTTAGAATTCACAGATTCTATTCACCTGGTTGAGAAATTTCCATTCTATTACTAGGTTTCTGGAAGTTTTTTTTAATCAGGAATAAATGTTTAATTTTATCATATTTTTTCCTACATCTACTAGGATGATCATATTTTTTATCTTCTATTAATATGAATTACTTTGATTAACGTTTGAGTGTTTATAACAACCTTATATTCCTTGGACGGAGAAGGCGATGGCACCCCACTCCAGTACTTTTGCCTGGAAAATCCCATGGATGGAGGAGCCTAGTAGGCTGCAGTCCATGGGGTCGCTAAGAGTCGGACATGACTGAGCGACTTCACTTTCTCTTTTCACTTTCATGCATTGGAGAAGGAAATGGCAACCATCTCCAGTGTTCTTGCCTGGAGAATCCCAGGGACGGGGGAGCCTGGTGGGCTGCCGTCTGTGGGGTCACACAGAGTCGGACACAACTGAAGTGACTTAGCATAGCATATTCCTTGGATAAAGCCCCCTTGATCATAGTTGTCCTTTTTATAGATTATTTGATTCAATTTGCTATAATTTTGTTAAGTACTTTTGCATGTGTGTTCATGGTGGAAATTACAGTTTTCTTTTCTTGGGTTGTCTTTGTCTAATTTTAGAGAAAGCATCAGAGAAACGCTGACCTTATATAGTGAGTTGGGAAGCATTCCTTCTTTTTCAATTTTCTGAACGAGTATGTGGAATTAGTATTATCACTTCTTTAGAGTTTTGGCAGAATTCACCAGGGAAGCCATCTGGGCTTGCAGTTTTCTTTGTGGGAATGTTTTACATATTAAAATACAATTTCTGTAATAGATATAGGCCTATCACAGTGTCTCTTTCTTCTTGAGTAACCTTTGGTAACTTGTTGTTTTCAAGAAATTTATCCGTTTCAGCTTTTGTCAAAGTGGTTGTCATATTTCGCTATTATTTTTATAATAATGTTAGACTCTGTACTGATGTCTCCTCTCTCATTCCTAATATTGTTAATCCATATGGTCTCTTTCTTTCCCCTGATAAATCTGGCTGAATGTCTGTCAGTTATGGTGGTTACACAAAGAACTTATTTTGGCTTTGCTGATTCTCTCTCTCTCTCGCTGATTCTCTCTCTCTTGTCCTCTATTCTATTTCCACTATAACCTCTCCTCCCTCTTCCCCTCCTCCTCCTCCCCATCCTCCTTCTTCTGCTTCTTTGGGTTTCATTTGCTCTCGTTTCCCCTAGTTTCTTAACCTAGAAAATGAGGTCATTTATTTTATTCTTTTCTAATAAAAATTTAGTAGTATAGATTTCCCTGCTTTAGCTGCATCCCACAGATTTTGATATGTCATATTTTTACATTTAACTCAGTTAAAAATACTGTTTCTCTTTGGCTTTTATCCTTAACTCATGAGTTATTTAGAATGTGTAATTCCAAATACATGGAACATTATTGGTGTTCTAGTGTGATTTCTAATTTAATTTCACTCTGATCAAAGGACATATTTTGTATACTTGAATTCTTAAAAGCCTATTGAACTTGTTTTATGGCCTAGAATATTACCTATCTTGGTAAATGTCCATGTGCACTCGAAAAGAATGTGTATTCAGTTGTTGCTGAGTGTAGCTCTCTATCAGTCAGTTAGGTCACATTGATAGTGTTTTTTGAGTCGTCTATATATTTGAGGGGCTTCTATTTGATCTATCAATTATTGAGGTTATGCTTGTAAATTGGTCTACTTGTCCTTTTTTGGTTCATGCATTTTGAAATAATGTTGTTAGGCACAGCAGTTGTTAGAATTGTTATATCCCCTCTATCATTGCAAAATGCCCCTCTTTATCCTATTAGTAGTCTTTGCTCTGAAATCTATTTGTTCTTTTAATATGGCCATTCTAGATTTCTTTTGATTAGTGTTATCATGATATATCTTTTTTCATTCTTTTCCCTTTAATTCATTTGTGTCTATGTATTTAAAGTGACTTCTTATACACAGCATACAGTTGAGTCATGCTCTTTTATCCATTTTGAAAATGTCTGCTTTTCCATGATGGTGTTAAGACCATTTACATTTAAAGAGATTGTTAATATGGTCAGGTTTAAAGTTGCCATGTTGATATTTATTTTCTGTTTGTCTTATCTGTACATTATATATATTTTTTTCTCCTTCCCTGCTCAGCTTTGTTCTTTGCTCCTTCTCTGGAAGACAGAGAAGGACAGGGAAAGCTGGTGTGCGGCAGTCCATGGGGTCTCAAAGAGCTGGACATGACTGAGCAACTAAACAACAGCAGTTGCTCTGTTTTGGATAATTCAGTATTTTGCGCTTCCACCTTATTTTCTTAGGTGTAGCTCTTCATTAAACATAAAAGAAAAATTAATGGTTACTTGAGGGCTTCCCTGGTGACTCAGATGGTAAAGAATCTGTATTCAATGCGGCAGACCCAGGTTTGATCCCTGGGTCAGGAAGATCCCCTGGAGAAGGTAATGGTTACCCTTTCCAATATTCTTGCCTGGAGAATTCCACACAGTCTTTGAATAGGGAGGAAGTGTGGGGTTCAGGAGCCTTTTTAGTCAATTATATTTTTCAGATATTTTATAGTCCATGGAGTCGCAAAAAGTCGGACCTGACTGAGCAACTAACACTTTCACACTTTCACGTGGAGATTCTAGTATAAGTTTTAGCTTACAACAGTCTTCCTTTAAGCAGTACCATAGTATCCCAATCCCAAAGAAAGGCAATGCCAAGGAGTGCTCAAACTACCGAACAATTGCACTCATCTCACACGCTAGTAAAGTAATGCTCAAAATTCTCCAAGCCAGGCTTCAGCAATATGTGAACCATGAACTTCCTGATGTTCAAGCTGGTTTTAGAAAAGGCAGAGGAACCAGAGATCAAATTGCCAACATCCGCTGGATCATGGAAAAAGCAAGAGAGTTCCAGAAAAACATCTATGTCTGCTTTATTGACTATGCCAAAGCCTTTGACTGTGTGGATCCCAATAAACTATGGAAAATTCTGAAAGAGATGGGAATACCAGACCACCTGATCTGCCTCTTAAGAAATCTGTATGCAGGTCAGGAAGCAACAGTTAGAACTGGTCATGGAACAACAGACTGGTTCCAAATAGGAAAAGGAGTACGTCAAGGCTGCATATTGTCACCATGTTTATTTAACTTATATGCAGAGTACATCATGAGAAATGCTGGACTGGAAGAAACACAAGTTGGAATCAAGATTGCCGGGAGAAATATCAATAACCTCAGATATGCAGATGACACCACTCTTATGGCAGAAAGTGAAGAGGGGCTAAAAAGCCTCTTGATGAAAGTGAAAGTGGAGAGTGAAAAGGTTGGCTTAAAGCTCAACATTCAGAAAACGAAAATCATGGCATCTGGTCCCATCACTGCATGGGAAATAGATGGGGAAACAGTGGAAACAGTGTCAGACTTTATTTTTCTGGGCTCCAAAATCACTGCAGATGGTGACTGCAGCCATGAAATTAAAAGACGCTTACTCCTTGGAAGGAAAGTTATGACCAACCTAAATAGCATATTCAAAAGCAGAGACATTACTTTACCAACAAAGGTTCGCCTAGTCAAGGCTATGGTCTTTCCTGTGGTCATGTATGGATGTGAGAGCTGGACTGTGAAGAAGGCTGAGCGCTGAAGAATTGATGCTTTTGAACTGTGGTGTTGGAGAAGACTCTTGAGAGTCCCTTGGACTGCAAGAAGATCCAACCAGTCCATTCTGAAGGAGATCAATCCTGGAATTTCTTTAGAAGGAATGATGCTAAAGCTGAAACTCCAGTATTTTGGCCACCTCATGCGAAGGGTTGACTCACTGGAGAAGACTCTGATGCTGGGAGGGATTGAGGGCAGGAGGAGAAGGGGACGACAGAGGATGAGATGGCTGGATGGCATCACTGACTCGATGGATGCGAGTCTGAGTGACCTCCGGGAGCTGGTGATGGACAGGGAGGCCTGGCGTGCTGCGGTTCATGGGGTCGCAAAGAGTCGGACACGACTGAGCGACTGATCTGATCTGATAGTATAATAACTTTTCCACAATAATTTCAATTTCTCCCTTTGCCTTCGTGTACTTACTGTTATACGGCTTACTTCTACATGTGTCATAAATATCAAATATATTATTATTTTTTGCCTTTTCAGTCAATTATATTTTTCAGATATTTTAATAAGCAAAAAACCCTTCATTTTTTGTGTGTATATTCAAATTCAAAGTTTCATCTGATATTTTCCTTCTGCCTGAAGGATTTTATTTACCATTTCTTATACTTCAAGTCTGCTGCTGATGAATTCTTTCAAATTTTATCTGGTAGAAGTCTTTTCGTTATTTTTTATTGTGGACTTTTTATTGTGCTTAGATATAAATCTTTAACATTTCATTATTTGCTGATATGCAAAATGGAAAATGATGCAGGAGCAAATAAATCAGCACAGTCTTTGAATAGGGAGAAAGGGTGGGGTTCAGAACAGAAGACTTGACTTCATATATAATCATGAAGTTTTACTGATGGTAACAAGAGGAGAGACTGAGCAGATATTTATTGATAGGAGTGAGTTAATTGAATCTGTTAATGGGTCCAATCAAACTGAGTTTAAATCCAAGATCCACCATTCCATAGCTGAGTGGTCTTCAGCAAAGTATTTAGACGCTTTGAACTTCAGGTTTCACATCCACAGAATCATGTTCATATCTTCCCCACAGAGTGATTATAGCAATGAAATGAGTTAATGTCTACCAAACACGTAACACGTAGCCAGGCACACACACTGTCTGTAGGGAAAAAAAAAAAAAAAAAAAGCATCACTTATATAATTTTACAGCTTAAGTCAAGGAGAAAAGATCCTGTGACCTCATTTTTCTACCTCTATTTCTCTTATCTTCCTTCTCTCACCCCTCCCTCCTTTCCAAAAGAATGTATTTAAAACTCAAATACCAGGCTGTCTGCAGGTGCAGTGTTCAAGACTGATAACATTTGGAGGCCAGATGTTAACTGACGTAAACACTATTAAGTGCTCTGTAGACCGGAGGCTGAGGCAATGATTTCCAATTTTATGATTATTCGAGTTAATAGCAAACCATATTGCCACTCCCTCCACCCTCCTGCCTCCACCAAAAAGGAGATATATAGCCTATTTGTTCCCCAAAGAATGTAGTTTTTTGAAATACAAAGTTCTTGAAATATTAAGTAGTGGCATTTCACAAGCTTAGGACTGGAAAGGCAGCCTCAGTGCAGACCTCAACACCTACTTGAAGTTCTCTCTAAAAGATCAATGACTTGTGAAACTTGATCTTAGGACTAGTTTCATTTTCTGAAATAAGTCCAGAGTAATAATCACAAAAAATACTTCAAACCTGTAATAAGTTTTTATGCCAACTGATATTTTTAATTTGAACTTCCTAAGGATTCGTGTGGGTGAATGCCAATGACAGGAAATCAATAAATGAGTCCTTCTCCTAATGAAGAAGTATTGTTTTTAAAATAGCAATTAGTTGGATCTGCTTTGAATCAATAAGTTGATTGTTGGTGTTTAATATACTTACACACTCATTTATTTATTCATTAATCCACTGAATAGACATTGATCCACAACTAGCAATATGTCCCATGCACATTGCCAGGCACTAGTTAATACACTGGAAATACAACAAATGATCCTCATGAAGCTTGGAGTTTTATGCAAGAGGAAGACTATTTCAAAACAATGAGCAGACAAATAGATGTAGCAAAACAATTGTAGTAGTACAATGATGCAAAGGGGCCCTATTTAAATAATGGGTTGGGGAAGGAATTTTTAGTAGGTGCCTTAATCCAAGGTTTAAAGAATGAGAAGAAGGTAGCCCATACAAAGAGTGGAGGAGATAATAAGCAAAGAGCAGCATTTATTCATTCATTCAACAAATATTTGTTCAGCACTCTCTGTAAGCCAGGAACTATTCAAAGCAAAGAAAATATACCAGTGAACAAACACACATGCAAAACCGCTGATGTGGGAAAGGATTTGACATCTTTCTAGAACAGAAAAGAAGTCCTTGAAGCTGAATCATACTCAGCAGAAGAGGGGAGTGTGGTACAAGCTGAGGTGGCAGTGGCAGGGGTAATACTATGTAGGGATTTGTAATCCAGGTAAGGAGTTTGGATTTTATGCCAAATGCAATGACATGATTTGCTGTATGTGTTAAGGAATTGCTCTTGCTGTTGTGTGGAGAAAGGTTTGGAGGATGAAGAGATAAGCAAGGAGATTCATAGGCTGGCTATGCTAGTTCAAGTGAGATTTTAATGCCCTGAAACAGTGGTAGCAGCAGAGATAGAGTGTACGGTTTTGAGGTAGGAAGGATAGGACCTGTTGATCAACAGAAAAAGAGGAAGGGGAGTTAAGGAAAGATGCAAAATCATGGATGATTCAGCTGAATAGATGGTGGCTTCATTTACCACAATGAGGAAGACTAGGTAAGTGGATGGAGGAGGTTCAGACTAAAGATTAAAATAAATGCAAGTTTTCTGGCCCAAGTTTTAAATAATGAAATCAATACAATTTGAAAAAATGAAATTCAGTATCTCATGGGGTTAACATGTCCCCCATTATTGGAGTATATACAAGCATACCAAATGACCATTTACCTACAATATTTTAGCTATAGATTTCAAGCAGAATTCTGTAACTGGTTTCCAGATGGTATGTGATAATTTATAAAAGAAAGCAACAGTTTCTTGAAGCCATCACTGTTTGAGTAAAAAAATGGTTTTCCTAAATCAGTCTCATTTCTCTCAAAGGTGATTTATTTCACTTGCCTTTGAGCTACTGGAAGCTGGCACTGTATTTCTTAATAAATACTTTATTTCATTAATAATTAAGTTTATAATTGGCAGGGCTACCAAACTTATAAATGAGAGTATTTATATCTTGTTAAGACACCATTTGAATATCTTTTCCGATAACCTTTTAGGAAGAGTAGTGAATGTAGACTGAGAAATATTGAGCTGGTAAGATAAATTGTACATCCCAAGTGCAACTAGGTCAGTAGCAATGCAAAGAAGTAAGTTCTCAACCTTATGGTAAGTCTCTACCCTCCCACACCACTGCTTTATAAAGTCGACATACAAAACACATTCCCATACAAGAGAATGAGAATTCTTCTCATCTGGAAGACCCCTACCTTTCCTAAGAATCACTGCCTTTACTGTTATTCTGTCTTGGAAAGTATTAGTGGATAAAAGTTTGAGAGTGAGTTTGCCAAATTTTAGCCCTAATTAGGAAACATAGAGAAACATATACTTTATAACATTTTTATTTCTGAAAATTGTTTTTTACCTGGGAATAGACAGGCAGATCACTTTGTAAGCATGTTAGAAATAATGTTCTTGTAATTATGAGGTAGGTCTGTTTATATTTGGTCCTAGTTTTCTTGGGCATCAAATCATATAGGAATAGCACAGTGTGAAGTTACTAAAGGATCATTAAAATATGCTCCTAAACATTTGAAACAAATATTTTTAAATGACCCTCATTTTATAATCCCATTAGAAAAAGTGGGCATTGGTATTACTTTCTTAATTGATGTATTTCCCTAGTGAAGTGTTAACAATCTGAGAAAGGATCTCAAGCACAAATAAATGAACTTGCAACATAGAATCCTCAGCCAAGGGAACATCAAGAGGAATATTCATGTCTTTTCCATCTCTAACACCATCAACATCAAGGAATGAGGATGATCACTGACAGGCAGGATCATTTGCCTTTTTCTTAGGCTTCCCTGGTGGTTCAGATGATAGAGTCCACCTGCAATGCAGGAGACCCAGGTTTGATTCCTGGATTAAGAAGATCCCCTGGAGAAGGAAATGACAACCCACTCCAGTATTCTTGCCTGGAGAATTTCATGGACAGAGGAGCCGGGAGGGCTACAGTCCATGGGGTCACAAAGAATCAGACATGACTGAATGACTAACACACTGGGCTTGGTGCCTTATGGAAAATACTACAGCCTTCTTTGCAGGTGGTATTTGGTAACAAACTCCTCCTTCTTTTCAGGGTGATCACAGCAGAGGTCACACAGAGATGACTCCACATCCCCACATCACTTACATTTGGTTTTGTTGGAGAAGTACATCTGTGCAGTCTATGGAGGGCATCAAAGAGGAGTCAGAATAAGATACTTGGTTTCAAACCATTCATTCCTTCATTTGGTTTATTCATTAGACATTTGCTAAGTACTTCTGATAGACATGACCCTTAGCAATGGGATAAATAATATGAAAAAGAAGTTCTGTGTCTCTGCATTTCACAGCCCTTTGTGGGCAGATGAGATTGCTAAAAATTCTGCTGGACAAGTGCTAGTGGAGAGATACATCAAAAGATAGATATCAATGCAGAGATAGCTGTATGAGACAATGGAACAATTAACTGAACTCAGGGAAAAGGAAAATTATATCACTAGCTTACTAAATGGCACCATATTTAAACCCAAATATCATTTGATCCAATTTTTTAGGTTTAAAAGTGTGTGTAAATGCAGATTGGAAAAAAAAAACATAACACAGTTTGTTACTACCTCTTTCTGGTTTCAACTCAAAGGACACCATCTGAGGAAGGTGGATGGTGTGCCCAGTATAGACAGTCTATGCAGCTGTGTAGAGTGGGCCTGCTGACACCCAAATGAGAAACATTCTTCTCTATACCTATGTCTGTAATACTATTATGCTTTATCTTTTCCATAGCTTTTATCACTCTCTGAAATTATCACATTTGATTTATTTATTGTCCATCCCTCCCCACAAGGACCTTGTCTGTCTTACACATTGTTGAAATCTCAGTTCTCAAATAACTTCTTGTTTCATAAATATTTGTTGAGTGAATGAATTATCACAACAATATTAAACCACACTAAATTACTCTTGAGAACAAATATTTTTTTTGTTTTGTTTTGAAAATCTCTGCAAGATATGTTTAGGTGGTGCTAGTGGTGAAGAACCCACGTGTCAATGTAGGAGACATGAAAGACACAGGTTCAATCTCTGGGTTGGGAAGATCCCCTGCGGAGGGCATGGCAACCCATTCCAGTATTCTTGCCTGGAGAAGCCCATGGACAGAGGAGCCTGGCAGGCTACACAACACAGGGTTGCAAAGAGTCAGACACAACTGAAGCGACTTAGCACACAAGCATACACGTAAGATATTTGATCTCAGACACACCTTAGAGATCTTCTATGGATTCATGTCTTTATTCATTTCAGTGGGGAAAGACTAAGGCTTGGGTGTAGGGGCGCATACAGAGAGTCCCTGTTTCATATCAAGTTATTTTTCCCCAGAGCAAGAACTGGAAGCCAGGGCTCCAGAATCCCAGGGCTCTTTGGCACTACTCTGCTCCCTCAGTCTAAACCTCTCTGTGGGGAAAGTAGATTTGAAGTATTGCAGTGGATGTAATTTTCAAAAGTGCTAAGAGAAAAGGAAAGCCATGCTAAGCTGCTTTTGCAGTTCAGATGAGTTGAACGTAATAGTTCTCTTTCCTACTCTATGGGAGGGAAGTCAAGGCTTCTGAACTGGTTTTTTAGGGCAAGACTGGGATATTGTGCTGTAGCTATAGCCAGAGATCTGCCTGCTTTCAGCAGAGACATGGGCTCTGCCTCATGCTGGCTGTGATTTTGCACAGTTAAGTCCTTCATTCGAAATTAGGACTCACTGCAGCTTGCAAATTAATTCTATAAAGGTGGGTCACTGTCACTATGAGCAAAATAATACATGCCCCTGTGCAGCTTCCCCATCCATAGGGACCAGATAGCACATTGAGGTGATAGCTAATCTAAGTATATAAGGGAATGGTATATTTTATCAAAGTGAAAAGCAAGCATTGGAAGGTGTTAGTTTCTGAGTATAACTGAGGGAAATGTTTTCCAACAGAATTTTAAAGAAACACTGCATTTTTCAAGAGTATACCACTACTCCGAAACACACACATACAAACATACACAATAGCCAAACGTATACCTTATGATATACAAAAAAGTTCTCCAAAGCTGCAACTCCTGGTGTGGAGTTCCTGACACACTGCAGGGAGGTTGGGGAAAGTGGATTCTCTCGATTCCATCTGGGGACTCCTCTGAGGTTTTACCTGCCGGAGGTTTTAATCCAAATACAAATGGCTTTTTGTCAGATAAGAGATAAAGCTGGTGAGATGTATTCAGTCAATAAATGTTTGAAGGATGCCTTCTGGCATGAAACTCACTTCAAAGCCTTAGGAATACAAAATGAATAAGGCTTAGTCCCTGCTTTTAGGCCACAGTCTAGTGGAGTGAGAAAGATAAGTAAACAGAGAAATCCAATCCAGCGTGGTAGGTTCTGGGATCAGAAAGGGTCTGTGGGGACACAGAACAGAGGGCCCTGAGTGCAGTTGACAGGATGTAATTAAAAAAGGCCACATTTGGGGATTTTTCAAATGAAGTTTCACATGTTGGAGCCTTCTGTTTTCTCCTTTTGGAAATGAGGGAGGAAAATCAGCCCAGAGTTGTGAAAATTCGATGATATATTACCTAGAGAAGGAATGAGTTGTCAAAGAAAAGTCTCTTCTGATTCAGAAATGAATGATTCCTAGGATGTTGCTTCAAGACTCTTTGTTACAGAAATTGGAGTATGCACAGGTAATTAGGGATCTAGAAACAACCACCCTGGGGACAATTGCAGGCAATTCTGCAACCACCTGGCTTAACTTGAACTCTTTAAAGTACAGCTTCTCTTGGTGTAATAAAAGGTTTCATGTACACCTTGTGCTTCTGTTCTTTATCCCCGATTTTTCCTCCCAGGCTTATGAATAAGGCTTCAGTCCTATTTCTCCCTTGGAGACTGGCAAGCAGCCCCACCTTCTCCGGCTGGAGGCTGGGAAGCTGTAGATGTCTTCTGCCACCTGCTGGCTCCCTGTTAGCACCAGTGCAGGGCTGGCTTTGTGTGGACTCCCAGGGGATGGAATCCATTAGGGGAGAAAGAAGGGCAGAGAAGGTTCCTGCTTTTATTAAAAAGAAAGAGATGAGAAGATGGCAGACAGAAGCTGGTATAGGAAGGTTTTCTCATCGTGGGGGGTTTTCATAAATCTATCATCGTCTTGAACATCTAACCCAGTGATTTTTGTTCAGGGAGAACAGTGCTTTTTATTTATTTTTTTTATTTTTACTTTTAGGTCATTGTCTCACAAAACTTATCAAATGAGTTAATGCAGCACCTGCATAGACTCATTTGAAAGAAACAGCAGAAACACCTGCCAGTGGGAATTGAAATTGAGGGTAGGGAGGCAGGAAGAAGGAAGGTACATGAGGAACATTTCACAGTGAGTTGCAGTATTCTTCCTTTGGTTCAGCCAGCATTTTTAAAGACCTGCTATTTATAAGGTTCTAATCCAGATCCCTTGGCCCAGTTCAGTCGCTCAGTCGTGTCCGGCTATTTGCAACCCCCTGGACTGCAGCACATCAGGTTTCCCTGTCCATCACCAACTCCCGGAGCTTGCTCAAACTTATGTCCATCCAGTCAGTGATGCCATCCAACCATCTCATCCCCTGTCTTCCCCGTCTCCTCCTGCCTTCAGTCTTTCACATTATCAGGGTCTTTTCCAGCGAGTCAATTCTTCTCATCAGGTGATCAAAATATTGGAGCTTCAGCTTCAGCATCAGTCCTTCCAATGAGTGTTCAGGACTCATTTCCTTTAAAATTGACTGGTTTGATCTCCTTGCAGTCCAAGGGACTCTCAAGAGTCTTCACCAACAACATGGTTCAAAAGCATCAATTCTTCATCACTCAGCTTTCTTTATGGTCCAACTCTCACATCCATACATGACTACTGGAAAAACCATAGCTTTGACTAGACAGATCTTTGTCAGCAAAGTAATATCTCTGCTTTTTAATATGCTATCTAGGTTAGTCATAGCTTTTCTTCCAAGGAGTAGTCTTTTAATTTCATGGCTGCAGTCACCATCTGCAGTGATTTTGGAGCCCCAAAAAATAAAGTCTAACACTATTTCCATTGTTTCCTCATCTATTTCCCATGAAGTGATGGAACCAGATGCCATGATCTTAGTTTTCTGAATATTGAGTTTTCAGCCAGCTTTTTCACTCTCCTCTTTCACTTTTATCAAGAGGCTCTTTAGTTCCTCTTTGATTTCTACCATAAGGGTGGTGTCATCTGCATATCTGAGGTTATTGATGTTTCTCCCAGCAATCTTGATTCCAGTTTGTGCTTCATCCAGCCCAGCATTTCACATGATGTACTCTGCATATAAGTTAAACAATGTGACAACATGAGCCTTGACATATTCCTTTCTCTATTTGGAACCAGTCTGTTGTTCCATGTCCAATTCTAGCTGTTGCTTCTTAACCTGCATACAGATTTCTCAGGAGACAGGTAAGGTGGTCTAGTATTCCCATCTCTTTAAGAATTTTCGACAGCTTGTTGTGATCCATACAGTCAAATGCTTTGGCATAGTCAATAAAGCAGAAGTAGACATTTTTCTGGAACTCTCTTGCTTTTTCTATGACCCAACAGATGTTGGCAATTTGATCTCTGGTTCCTCTGCCTTTTCTAAAGCCAGCATGAACATCTGCAAGTTCTTGGTTCCTGTACTATTGAAGCCTGGCTTGGAGAATTTTGAGCATTACTTTGCTAGCATGTGAGATGAGTGCAAAAGAATCTGCCTGTCAATGCAGGAAACATGGGTTCAATTCCTGGGTCAGGAAGATTCCCTGGAGGAGGAAATGGCAACCCACTCCAGTATTTTTGCCTAGAAAATCCCATGGACAGAGAAGCCTGGTGAAATATGTTCATGGGGTCACTAAGTGTTGGACACGTCTTAGTGAGTAAACAAAAACAGTAAATCCAGATGCCCGGGATTCAAAAGTGAGTAATATTGGGTTCCTTCTTTTTTGGGGTTAGGAATCTATTGGGGAGCAGCTAGATAAAAGGATGGTTAAATAAAGGGAGAATTAAATAGAGATCACAAGTATTGTGATCATGTATTGCTATAAAGACATCTAGTGGAGCACGAAGAAGGAGCATGTATCTAGATCGAACTGGTAGCTGCAGTGTTAGAAAATATTTACTGGAGGAGGTGATATGAGCTGAATTTGAAGGGGTGACTTATTGGAAACAGTGGGGAGAAGGGCATTTCAGTTATGGGGAGCACCACCTCCCACACGCAGCATCACCCACTACCACCACTGCTTTGGGAAGCTGAGACCTCTAGAATCAAAGCAGGAAAAAGTTTTTAAAATATTAGGTCTTAGATAACAAGTGATTGATTCAGTCCAGGGTGATCTGCCAAAGCATGCTGAATCACGTGGGATGGCAGCATGCAGAATCCTGGACGTCAGAGGGCAGGACTGGTGGTGGGGAGCTTGTTTCTGATCCTTGGGAAAAGGCTGGTTTTCATACTGTTTCAGTCCATATGCTGGATATGGGCTGCTGCTGCTAAGTCGCTTTAGTCGTGTCCGACTCTGTGCAACCCCATAGGTGGCAGCCCACCAGGCTCCCCCGTCCCTGGGACTCTCCAGGCAAGAACACTGGAGTGGGTTGCTATTTCCTTCTCTGATGCATGAAAGTGGAAAGTGAAAGTGAAGTCACTCATTCCAACTCTTCACAACCTCATGGACTGCAGCCTACCAGGCTCCTCTGCCCATGGGATTTTCCAGGCAAGAGTACTGGAATGGGGTGCCAGATACCATCAAATATTCAGAAGCCTGTCCATGACATCCTCTCAATCTATCCGAAACTTCTCAATGAACTCATCCAAATATTGAATTACTTGTAAGCTCAAAGATATCAATGATCATGTTATTTAAAATTGTAAATTAATGGTCTACAATAGGGAAAATGCCTCGAGATTTGGAACAACTTCTGGGTGAACTGTTAAGTTCCATAGGCATGGAAAATGATGATTCTGGAAACAGTGCAGTATGTGGCGGGGCGGGGGAAGGGGGGGAACTTGTGAAAAAAATCATGATTTAAGCCTGCAGGAAAAATATTAATACTCAGAAAAAAAATGTTAAACTGCTAATGTTTTTTCTCTGTTGTTTACATTTTATATCACATCCTTAGTTACTTTTATGATAATATTTTTTAATACAATGAAGCCTAAAGGTGAAATATGGCTTCCCTGGTGGCGCCAGTGGTAAAGAACCTGCCTGCCAATGCAAAAGATGTAAGAGATGCAGGTTCAATCCCTGGGTCAGGTAGATCCCCTCGAGGAGGGCCTGGCAACCCACTTCAGTATTCTTGCCTGGAGAATCCCATGGACAGAGGAGCCTGGTGGGCTACAGTCCATAGGGTCACAAAGAGTTGGACAGGACTGAAGTGACTTAGCACACAAGCAAAGGTGAAATATGGGTGCTGATTAAGCCACTTCCTTCTCCAAAGGCAGAAGCAAAAAACCCTAAATAAATAATTACCCTTTTGTACGTTTGTTTCCTATATTTCAGATTCCACTTTCCGCCTAATTGTATTTCCGTTTGTGTGGTGTATTTGTTTTGCTTGTTAAGTCTGTCCTGCGTCTTGCCCTTGCCCACACCCCTCTTCCCACCCTGGATCTGTGGGATGCATTGTGATGTCTGTCTGCTAATTTTGCTGTGACTGGGGCTGGTGTCTGGTTGGTGATTCATGTTTGTTCCTAAGTTGTACATCTGTGTTGGTTGCTTTGAAACATGCCCCAGGGAATATGAAAGGCCCTTTGTCTCCCTGAAACTGCTTCTTTGCCCCCTGGGAATTCTTCTTTGGCTTCTGAATTCTGGCAAGCTCTTCTATGAATTTAGGCAGGGTAAAAAAGAAAGAAAAAAGAAAGCAAAGGGAAGCCACAGGGAGAGAGTTTTAGGGTCTGGGTCTAGTCCCTGCTTACCTGGCAGGACCAAGCCTCCTGGATACAAAAACTAGGGGGCACGTGCTTTGTGACCTCTCCTTAAAAGGTAATACTTGTGGACTTGTTTTCTTCCCACTAGGAATTCCTGCCAGCAGCAGGAAAGAGGGCAGATTGAGCCCTGATGGAAACCCTCAATGGAAAAAGTTCTGACAGTTTGGTAGGCATACCCACTTGGCAACGCTTCTAAGAGTTTAGCACAGATATACACAGAAATGACATTCATAATATTTAATGACTGGCACTGCATGGACACTGACCAATTAAATGGACACAGGCCACCATGCTGAAGCTGGAGGCCCCCTGCTGTTCCAGACATCAAGCCTTCAGTTACTGGATAACCAGGAGGTCCAGCAGCTCCTGGAGGGTCTGGGGGCAGGGGCTGGCTGCCAGCTGTTACCAAAGAATTTCAGTGTTTTAATACCCATTAAGGATATATAGACAGAGACCAAATGAATTACTACTGCATGGTTACTCATAAAAGTTCAAAGCTTATGCCCACTCTTAAGCTTTATGTAGTCCCATCTTTACCTATTAAGAGCCTGCCATCTTTGTCTTAAAGAAGAGTTCAGAGCTGACATCAAGACCTAGTCGTACTACAGGCTCCAGGTGGCACAAAGAAGTCCTTATCCACAAAGGAGCTCTTTATTTTGCTCAATGACTAGTATAGATCTCACCCAAGGGAAATGTGTAAGTCAGCTTACATTATATTTTCACTTGCTGCAATATATTTGCCTTACAACATAGTTTTACCTCTGGGCAGGCTGGCAAACAGGCTGAAATGTGTGAGTGATTGCCCACCTGCCTGCTTGCCTGCAGAGTCTGAAAGACCGTCCCATCCCAGACCATGAGCCTGCTGTGAAAATCCATCTGCAGTACCATGGAAGCCCAAATACATATATTGGATTGTTATGGCTCTTCCTTGTCCTCTTCATGGGAGATTCTCACTTGCTGCTTCTTATCAGATACCTAGAGTCTGCGAGTTGGCTAAAAGCAGCTTCTCGGAATGGTCTCTGGGGAAGCATTATAACCCCAGATTCTCTCATTTCTTCTTTCCCTATTTCAGTAAAACCTACAGCTTCAGCATAATTTGCTGCCTCCCCTGCCTTCACTCCAGATAACGGCCAGGATTGCTCATAATCTGACTGACTCTCTACATACCAAGCACAACTTTTGTCTGAATATAGAGACTGAAAGGAAATTTCACTCTACCCAGAAAGCCATTCAGAAGCTCTGTGATTACAGAAGTGTGACGTTGTAGAAGACTGAGTTGGAAAACTTGGATTTTCCAATTCTCCTTGCACATTTACTAGCCTGTGCCTTCGTGCAGGCATTTAAAGTCTCTCAAAGCCTCATCTTCCTCAAATGTAGAGTGGAATCATACTATGGGGTTCACCAGGTCATGATAAGGATTGTAAATGAAATAATAAATGAGAAAGCCATCTGTACACTAAAAACATCCACTGTAAGAACATAGGCTGTAAGAACTAGTGAACAAAAAGAATCACAAATGTAGAAATACATCATGGCAGCTGGATGAGTATAAAGTAAGCCCACTACTGTGGTCCAGCCTGGAAAAGAGAGCATCCTGTAACTTCTCCAACAGCTTTCTGCAGAGCTTTAGCTGGAGGGCAGTGAGTGGTCTAGAGAAATGCTAGGCAAGAGGGTTACTGCCAGTCTGAGGTTGTGCATGCAGGAAAAATATAGAGAGGATGGTGGAAAGCACGGGAAAGACAGAGTACCTCAGGTAATACCAGGACTGGGAGAGAGAAAATAGACAAAGTCTACTGCTTCCGCCTGTGTGGCCATTGCTCAGAAATGGTTCAAATAAATCTAGATTTGAGGGTACCATTCCAGAGTGAGGGAGACTGACCAGAAATCTCAGTGATACTCTTTCTTTTGAGTCAATAGCTATATCCTTTCTCCTCCAGAAAGAAAGCTCTGCTGCCCTGAAGGCCTATTTGGCATTATTAGATAAATTAAGTCATTTTCTGTGCTTAAACTTGAGTATGAATGGTAAGTCGCAGACTGGGCCTCCCATTTAATCAGCCAGTGGATGTTTTCAGGATAGCACTTTGTTCCTAAAAACATTCAGAAATATGCACATTGTATCTTTAATGAGACTGTGGTATTTATTTATGGCAGAAAGAAGTCTCCCAGCTAAGAAGACTCATTCAAGTGATAGTTGAGTGTCTGGCACTTAGAGCTGTGTTAGATGCTGTATTTGGAGTCGCTTATTATCACCAATTCATTTTATGAATTTGTTAAAGTTACTCATGCCGCTGAAAGGCCATGGGACTTTGCACTGGGGATCCAATCCTGGCTCCACTCTTTGCTAATGACTAAACTTCTGTGGACTGTTCCCTTTATATAAAATAGAGGATTAGATGACTTTTTATATAAAAGATATTGAGGATGACTGCAACTCAGAGCTGTTTGGGGACATAAAACTCTCTGTGGCGTGTGAAATGCTATGTAACATGCCCGGCACGTGTGGTTCTCCGTGTCTGTATGTCAGTTCTCATGTGACTGGGTTTTTTTCTTTCTCTTTAAGCTTTGATGTGGAAAATGGCCCTTCCCCAGGTCGGAGCCCACTGGACCCCCAGGCCAGCTCTTCTTCTGGGCTGGTTCTTCATGCCACCTTCCCCGGGCACAGCCAGCGCAGAGAGTCCTTTCTGTACAGATCAGACAGCGACTATGACTTGTCACCGAAGGCGATGTCGAGAAACTCTTCACTTCCAAGTGAGCAGTAAGTACGAGCTGTCTGGCTCCCTGTCTCACACTTACCTCACCTTTAACACATCAGAAGAGCAACACTGTTCCCCTTTAACACAAGGAAAGAGGGAGAAAAAAAGTGAACAGGAGCAGAGATGACAACAATAACCACCTTAAGGGCATACATGCTCTCTTGAGTGCGAAATGGTATAGAGGATCCACAAGAGTGTTTAAAAACCTTAGGCACAGTGTTTGCTTTACTTCTGTTATTGATACTTTTTTGAGCTTTTGATTTTATATTGGAGTATAGCCAATCAACAATGCCATAGTTTCAGGTGGACAGCAAAGGAACTCAGTCATATATATACATGTATCCATTCTTCCCCGAACCTCCCTTCCATCCAGGCTGCCACATAACATTGAGCAGTTTCCTATGCTAAACAGTAGGACCTTGTTTAGCACCTTGTACCCAAACTCCCTAAGTATCTCTTTCCCCTATTCTCCCCTCCCTGCTGAAGTTCATTCTCTAATACTTAAAAAGAAATTTTTTCAGCTTAATTTCCTGAACTGCTAAATCATTTATGGCACGAGAACCTTAACACTTTTTTGCAAACCACAATCTAAGTTTGCAAGGCATGTGGAGTTTCCATCAGGCTATAGCAGAGAAGGAAAGATGGTTGGTGACATGCAACTTCTCTGAATGGCCTTCGCTGGGTAACATTTAGTAAATTGTCATCTAGTCACATGTCTGTGTCCCTTCTCTGGAACCTTGACACCATGCCCACTTATTGCCTGGCTCCTAGGTGAGACAGGACACACTTCCACCACCCTATTAAACATGGCCGATGTTTCTGTTTTGCTACTATTAACTGGAGATCTCTAATTTTTATTTAAAGAACAGCGACAGGGTTGTGTTATTTATTTATTAAGTTTCTGAAACCAAATAAAATTGGATGATGGAATGTGAGCCTGAAAAGGTTTCTGGGCACACGTACAATTGTTTTTAATATCATATGTTATAAAAATATCAGTAGCTCCCTAAAGTCTCCAGACTGGAAAATTCCACTGGGCTCTCCTCAGTTGTTAGAAAGGAAGCTAAAAAGGGTCACCCTTTTGTGAAAGGGGCACAGGGCATTTTAAACCAGCCAATAAGATAATATGCCCCAGGGCACTTCTACCAGCTAATTTTAATAGAAGCATGTGCTCAGTCGCTCAGTCATGTCTGACTCTGCGATCGTATAGACTATAGCCTACCAGTCTCCTCTATCCATAGAATTCTCCAAGCAAGAATACTGGAGTGGGTTGCCATTTCCTCCTCCAGTGGATTTTCCTGACCCAGGGATAGAACCCTAGTCTCCTGCATCTTCTGCATTGGCAGGTGGATTCTTTACCACTGAGCCATCTAGAAAGCCATTAATAGAAGCACTCCTGCCCTATCACATTTCAATCATTGGTGGACCAAAACTCATTTGGCTAATATTTACTGACAATCAGGGCTTCCCTTGTGGCTAAGCTGCTGAAGAATCTGCCTGCAATGAGGGAGACCTGGGTTTGATCCCTGGGTTGGGAAGATCCCCTGGAGAAGGGAAAGGCTACCCACTCCAGTGTTCTGGACTGGAGAATTGCATGGACTGTACGGGGTCGCAAACAGTTGGTCACAACTGAGCAACCTTCACTTTCACTTTCTCTACTGAAGCTCACCTATGTTCCAGGCAGTGTGCCAGGCTCTGGGAGTAAAAGATGAACAGAATAGTGGGAAAATCACAGAGAATTTTAAAAATAAATGTGATTCTCAAAACAGTTGCATGTTCTCAGGAAGGTTACAGTTACATAAGAAAGAGGAACTCTGGTGTTATGTGGAAGGAAGCATTCAGTTAGTGCATACCATGGAGCCCTGTTTATTTACATATGTTATCCTTTTTAATCTTTGCAACAGTCCTGTCAGGTGGGCAGCATTATTATCTCTTCTCTATAGAGGATGAAACAGAGATTCTGAGAAGTTGAGAAACCTACCCCTCCCATATGACTCTGTGCCACGCTATTATCCCTTGATGTAGATAAGATAGACAGTTTTGTACAGGCAAAACTTTTGAACTCTGCCAAGGCAATGGCACCCCACTCCAGTACTCTTGCCTGGAAAATCCCATGGACGGAGGAGCTGGTAGGCTGCAGTCCATGGGGTCGCTAGAGTCGGACACGACTGAGGGACTTCACTTTCACTTTTCACTTTCATGCATTGGAGAAGGAAATGGCAACCCACTCCAGTGTTCTTGCCTGGAGAATCCCAGGGACGGGGGAGCCTGGTGGGCTGCCGTCTATGGAGTCACACAGGGTTGGACACAACTGAAGTGACTTAGCAGCAGTAGCAGCAGCAGTCATCTTTAATGGAGTGCATGTATATACCAAGGTACAGATTTCCTTAAGGGAACATAAAGTGCTAGGAACTGGGGAGGCCAGTTATATTGTCCAAAACTTTGGAGGAACCAACCTGGGCAGGACCAACTTTTGAGTATCCACCAGTGAAGCCACAGGGAAGGAAGATCCCTGTTTCCTTTATTTAGTCAGCCTATTTGCAGTCTTCTACAGACAAGTTTTTAAAGCTACTGTTGACGAAGAGGAAAAGTAGAAATAACAGCCCACTTGAATTTAAGACCTGTTTATTGATGGGCTACCAAAAAGGTACAATGTGGTATCTAAGACTTGAGTTATAGCCATTGTACCTACTAGCACCATAACTTTAAGACACTGAATGTTTTTCATAGTGTCTAAATTATCTATACATAAAAGCACACATTTATTAAGCATTTCCTATATACTATTTAAAGTATTTACATATTTTAACTCATTTATTCCCCTTAATGCATGAATACTATAATTCAGTATTGTAGTACTATCATTATTTTGGTACTATAATTGTCTTGGTGGTACTGTAACTGTCTTGGTACTATAATTGTCTTGTCTTAAAAAGGAGAACAGTGGAGCACATAGAGGTTAAATAATTTGCCCAGTAAACAGGGAAACACAACTCAAATTCAGGGAACTAGATGACTAAACCATATGGATATTCAGTCATAAACAGACTAAATAATGATGAAAAATAAAAATAATGATACAAATCTCTGCTCTGCCTACCTTTCCAGCTTACAAAAATTATATACATCCTTTCTTTGAACAAAAATTTGCTTACATTTAGACACCTTGCAAGCAAATGAGACATCTTCTGTGTCTTCAAGGAAGCTAAAATATTAGTAAGTCAATGTGCTGTATTTAGTCACTCAGTTGTGTCCTACCCTTTTGCGATTCCATGGACTGTAGCCCACCAGGCTCCTCTGTCCATGGGATTCTCCAGGCAAGAATAGGCTGCCATGCCCTCCTCCAGGGGATCTTCCCCACCCAGGGATCAAACCTGGGTCTGCCACATTGCAGGCAGATTCTTTACTGACTGAGCCAAGTCAATAGATAGTTGTAATATCTTCGGAAAAGGGCAGTGGTAGAAAGGGATGCCCAGGACTTTGAGAGATCTGGCCTGGCAAAGTGAGAGGCCTACTTTGAGGAATTACAGCTAAGCTAGAGGAATTAGCAGAAGGGTGTACAGGAAGAAGGGCCATGTGCTCACCAACTCTAGTTCTCAAGAATGTTTTGGGGAACCACAGCTCAGTGTGGCTCAGCTAAAGAATGCGGAAGGATAAGGAAGTGGTGAGAGACCTGCTAGGGAACTAAGCAGGACCCTCACCAGGAAGGGCCAGTGTGAGGACTTAGCATTTATGCTGCAGGCAAGCAGCCTGGAGCTACTAAAGGCTTTTAAGCAGGAAAATACATAATCAGAGAAAAGTTTTTGAAAGATAACTCTGATTACAATCTAAAGAACAGTTTGGAGGGTCAGATCAGATCAGATCAGTCGCTCAGTCGTGTCTGACTCTTTGCGACCCCATGAACTGCAGCACGCCAGGCCTCCCTGTCCATCACCAACTCCCAGAGTTTACTCAGACTCACGTCCATCGAGTCAGTGATGCCATCCAGCCATCTCAGCCTCTGTCGTCTCCTTCTCCTCCTGCCCCCAATCCCTCCCAACATCAGAGTCTTCCCCAATGAGAAAACTCTTCGCATGAGGTGGCCAAAATACTGGAGTTTCAGCTTTAGCATCATTCCTTCCAAAGAAATCCCAGGGCTGATCTCCTTCAGAATGGACTGGTTGGATCTTCTTGCAGTCCAAGGGACTCTCAAGAGTCTTCTCCAACACCACAGTTCAAAAGCATCAATTCTTCGGTGCTCAGCCTTTTTCACAGTCCAGCTCTCACATCCATACATGACCACAGGAAAGACCATAGCCTTGACTAGGCGAACCTTTGTTGGCAAAGTAATGTCTCTGCTTTTGAATATGCTATCTAGGTTGGTCATAACTTTCCTTCCAAGGAGTAAGCGTCTTTTAATTTCATGGCTGCAGTCACCATCTGCAGTGATTTTGGAGCCCAGAAAAATGAAGTCTGATACTGTTTCCACTGTTTCCCCATCTATTTCCCATGAAGTGATGGGACCAGATGCCATGATCTTCATTTTCTGAATGTTGAGCTTTAAGCCAAACTTTTCACTCTCCAATTTCACTTTCATCAAGAGGCTTTTTAGTTCCTCTTCACTTTCTGCCATAAGGGTGGTGTCATCTGCATATCTGAAGTTATTGATATTTCTCCCAGCAATCTTGATTCCAACTTGTGTTTCTTCCAGTCCAGCATTTCTCATGATGTACTCTGCATATAAGTTAAATAAACAGGGTGACAATATACAGCCTTGACGTACTCCTTTTCCTATTGGGAACCAGTCTGTTGTTCCATGTCCAGTTCTAACTGTTGCTTCCTGACCTGCATACAAATTTCTCAAGAGGCAGATCAGGTGGTCTGGTATTCCCATTCTCTTTCAGAATTTTCCATAGTTTATTGTGATCTACACAGTCAAAGGCTTTGGCATAGTCAATAAAGCAGAAATAGATGTTTTTCTGGAACTCTCTTGCTTTTTCCATGATCCAGCAGATGTTGGCAATTTGATGTCTGGTTCCTCTGCCTTTTCTAAAACCAGCTTGAACATCAGGAAGTTCACGGTTCACATATTGCTGAAGCCTGGCTTGGAGAATTTTGAGCATTACTTTACTAGCATGTGAGAAGAGTGCAATTGTTGGGTAGTTTGAGCATTCTTTGGCATTGCCTTTCTTTGGGAATTGGGATGAAAACTGACCTTTTCCAGTCCTGTGGCCACTGCTGAGTTTTCCCAATTTGCTGGCATATTTCATGCAGCACTTTCACAGCATCATCTTTCAGGATTTGGAATAGCTCCACTGGAATTCCATCACCTCCACTAGCTTTGTTCCTAGTGATGCTTTCTAAGGCCCTTTGACTTCACATTCCAGGGTGTCTGGCTCTAGGTCAGTGATCACACCATCATGATTATCTGGGTCGTGAAGCTCTTTTTTGTACAGTTCTTCTGTGTATTCTTGCCACATCTTCTTAATATCTTCTGCCTCTGTTAGATCCATACCATTTCTGTCCTTTATCGAGCCCATCTTTGCATGAAATGTTCCTTTGGTATCTCTGATTTTCTTGAAGAGATCCCTCAGTATTTCCCATTCTGTCCCCCTGGATTTTCCAGGCAAGAATACTGGATTTCTTTGCCATTGCCCAATGCTGAAGAAGTTTGAAGGGTAGGGGTGGGGTGCCACCAAGAGATCCTAAGTATTTCCCATTCTGTTGTTTTCTCTATTTCTTTGCATTGATTGCTGAAGAAAAAGCCTAAAGCTATTTCCAAGAGCCAAATGGGAGGGACTTTGGTAATTTACATAATAAAGGATGGGACTCTGTTCGAACAGATCTAGTGGGCAATTCGGAGAAGGTGATGGCACCCCCTCTCCAGTACTCTTGCCTGGAAAATCCCATGGACAGAGGAGCCTGGTGGGCTGCAGTCCATGGGGTTGCTAAGAGTCGGACACGACAGAGCGACTTCACTTTCACTTTTCACTTTCATGCATTGGAGAAGGAAATGGAAACCCACTCCAGTGTTCTTGCCTGGAGAATCCCAGGGACAGGGGAGCCTGGTGGGCTGCCATCTATGGGGTCACACAGAGTCGGACACGACTGATGTGACTGCAGCAGCAGCAGCAGCAGTGAGCAATTAATAAATATTTGCAAGTTAGGATCCACGGATGGTGGTGGTTGACTGTGGGATGAGAGAGAGGCAGGTTTCAGCCTTGACCAAGAAGATCAGTGCTTACATCATTCCCCAGGGTCAAGAACATTCCCTTACCACATGAAATAAGACACATGAAAATGCTTTGTAAACTGTAAAGTACAATACAAATATTAGTACTCTTGATTTTCATGGGGGCAGAAATGACTCTTACAGAAGTTCTCATCAATTGGAAAGATAGACATGTAATTCTTTAATTATAATAATGATGATACCTACTACTAATGCGAGTAACTATAACAGAAGAGCAAAAGTGCTTTTATGTGCCAAGCACTGTTGTAAGAGTGGTACATACATAATAACGCGTTTAAATCTCACAACATGTTGTGAGAGTCCCATAGTTTGTAATAGTGCAGCTGAGAAGCAAACCAAAAGCCGTCTGGCTGCAAGAGCTGTACTCTTAACTACAGTATAGTCTGTTTCTCTAAGACAGCCTAAAATCAATGTTACCAAGAAAAGTACAAGTAAAATTCTGCATATAGATAGGAAACAGAGAAAGGTGAAATTGATAAAGTCCAGAGTATAGCAGTAGGAAGAAGCATTTTTGCTTTCTATAAAAGTATTTCATTGTTGAGAGCAGACTCACACTCAATTAAGACCCACAGAATTGTTGTTTGGTTGCTAAGCTGTGTCCGAGACCCCATGGACTATAGCCTGCCAGGCTCCTCTGTCCATGGGATCTTCCAACCAAGAATACTGGAGTGGGTTGCCATTTCCTTCCAGGAAATGGGCATCTCCCTGACCCAGGAATCAAACCTCCAGCATTGGCAGACAGATTCTTTATCACTGAGCCACCTGGGAAGCCCATTAAGACCCTCAGAGTCAAATCAGATCAGTCGTTCAGTCGTGTCTGACTCTTCGCGACTTCATGAATCGCAGCACGCCAGGCCTCCCTGTCCATCACCAACTCCCGGAGGTCACTCAGACTCACATCTATCGAGTCAGTGATGCCATCCAGCCATCTCATCCTCTGTCATCCTCTTCTCCTCTTGCCCCCAATCCCTCCCAGCATCAGAGTCTTCTCCAATGAGTCAACTCTTCGCATGAGGTGGCCAAAATATGGAGTTTCAGCTTTAGCATCTTTCCTTCCAAAGAAATCCCAGGGCTGATCTCCTTCAGAATGGACTGGTTGGATCTCCTTGCAGTCCGAGGGACTCTCAAGAGTCTTCTCCAACACCACAGTTCAAAAGCATCAATTCTTCGGCGCTCAGCCTTCTTCACAATCCAGCTCTCACATCCATACATGACCCTCAGAGTACTCGTCTCCAATTAGCCTACAGAATTGTAATGTGCTGGGTTTGTCGCTAGATGGTGCTCGTGCCATGGTTCTGAATATCTGGTTTTGTTCCTGTGGGATATTGCCCTCTCTAGTGGTTTGGGCAACTAACAACTTCATCAGTTTCTATAACCAATCAAGTATTTTGTTATATTCATGCCCTTTTCTTATCTGTGTATCAAATTGTGATTTTAAAAATTTGGACTAGTTTTATAAATTATCTGGTTGTACTCAAATAGAAGTTTTTTCTTTGTTTTCTTATCTACAAATTATCTGATTGTTTCTATAGCAGTTACTGTCTGACATACAGCCTTAGCTTTTACAGTTCAAATTCTTCAAGGGACCAGTGCTCAAGAGTGAAAATTCATCCCTTGCATCTGAATGTTCTACTCTCATAAATTTCAGAAGTTTCATAATAAAGTGATTTTGACACGGGGCCCTCTCTGAATTTTTTAGTTAAGTTCATTTCAGTTCAGCCACTCAGTCTTGTCCAACCCCATGGACTGTAGCACACCAGGCCTCCCTGTTCATCACCAACTCCTAGAGTTGACTCAAAGTCATGTCCATTGAGTTGGTGATGCCATCCAACCATCTCATCCTTCATCGTCCCCTTCTCCTCCTGCCCTCAATCTTTTCCAGTATCAGGGTCTTTTCAAATGAGTCAGTTCTTTGTATCAAGTGGCCAAAGTATTGGAGTTTCAGCTTCACCATCAGTCCTTCCAAGGAATATTCAGGACTGATTTCCTTTAGGATGGACTGGTTGGGTCTCCTTGCTGTCCAAGGGACTCTCAAGAGTCTTCAACACCACAGTTCAAAAGCATCAATTCTTAGGCACTCAGTTTTCTTTATAGTCCAACTCTCACATCCATACTTGACTACTGAAAAAATCATAGCTTTGACTAGATTTACCTTTGTTTGCAAAGTAATGTCTCTGCTTTTGAATACGCTGTCTAAGTTGGTCATAACTTTTCTTCCAAGAAGCAAGCGTCTTTTAATTTCATGGCTGCAGTCACCATCTGCAGTGATTTGGGAGCTCAAAAAAAAAAAAAAATGAAGTCTGTCACTGTTTCCATTCTTTCCACATCTATTTCCCATGAAGTGATGGGACCAGATGCCATGATCTTAGTTTTCTGAATGTTGAGCTTGGGCTATCTGCTGTGGGTCCACACCTGAGCTCCACACCAGCTGAACCCACGTTGGCCCAGGTGCCCGTGTGCTGCTGGCCAGGTTTCACACTCACTCACTGTCTTTGAATTTTTTTTAACCTCCCTTTAATCATTAGTTTGTACAGTTTTAGTAGCTCCCGATTCATACAACAGTATATCAGCTTTTGGCACTATTTGCTCATATTATTTAACTTTTGTTGGGAATATAGATTCCAGAAATCCAGGAGCCATAGCTGATCTACTTAAGTCTAACACTATCACTATATTCCCACCTCACCCGGATGTCTTCTGAACAATATGAACTTCACAGCAGAAATCTGAACAAATAGTAGGCTATTTCACCCATCTGAAGTTCATGCCCCCAAAAAAGCTTGGGAGGGGCAGTTCTTGTAACATCTCACCACCTTGCATTTATTACAACTGCATGTCTCTTCACTCTTACTGTTTCTCTCGTTTTTACTCCTCTCCAAGAACCCTGAGGTTCTTCCTTCGAATCTCTCTCTATACTCCCATCCATGAAGCCACTCTCTGCCATTGCTTCAGTGGTCCCCACTATTGAGAGTAAGTCCTAAATCTCTAGCTCTAATCCCCATATTTTAGTCTTCCCACTTGCTATTTCCACCAGGATATCAATGAGTATCTTAAAACTCAATGTGTGAGAAAATGACACATCTCCTCCAACTCCTCCTCACTTTTTTATTTCTACTCATGACTTCACTATTTTCCCAGATACCTGTTCTAAAAATGAAAATAGTATTTCTTTATGAACCCTATCTAACTAATGCCAAGTCCCTGGCAACACATTCAGGGTCTTTTGGAGTTGTCTTTGCTTGTTTCTTCCTCTCCCTCACCAAAGTCTACTCATCTGACTGACAGCAACGTCCTTCCAACCACTCTTCTTGGCTCTGTCCTCGCTCCTGTCTATCTCTCATGCCCATAGCATTTTGCTTTCTAAAGCACCTTTCTGTTCACCTCAGTTAGTCAGTTCAGTTGCTCAGTTGTGTCCGACTCTTTGCAATCCCATGAATTGCAGCACACCAGCCTCCCTGTCCAACTCCCGGAGTTTACCCAAACCCATGTCCATCGAGTTGGTGATGCTATCCAGCCATCTCATCCTCTATCATCACCTTCTCTTCCTGCCCCCAATCCCTCCCAGCATCAGAGTCTTTTCCAATGAGTCAACTCTTCCTATGAGGTGGCCAAAGTATTTGAGTTTCAGCTTGAGCATCAGTCCTTCCAGTGAATACCCAGGACTGATCTCCTTTAGAATGGACTAGTTGGATCTCCTTGCAGTCCAAGGGACTTTCAAGAGTCTTCTCCAACACCACAGTTCAAAAGCATCAATTCTTCGGATGGGGTTGCACAGAGTTGGACACGACTGAAGCGACTTAGCAGCAGCAGCAGCAGCAGCAGCTTTCTTCATAGTCCAGCTCTCACATCGATACATGACCACAGGAAAAACCATGGCCTTGACTAGACAGACCTTTGTTGGCAAAGTAATGTCTCTGCTTTTTAATATGCTATGTAGGTTGGTCATAACTTTCCTTCCAAGGAGTAAGTGTCTTTTAATTTCATGGCTGCAATCACCATCTGCAGTGATTTTGGAGCCCCCAAAATAAAATCTGACACTATTTCCATTGTTTCCCCATCTATTTCCCATGAAGTGATGGGACCAGATGCCATGATCTTAGTTTTCTGAATGTTGAGCTTTAAGCCAACTTTTTCACTCTCCTCTTTCACTTTCATCAAGAGGCTTTTTAGCCCCTCTTCACTTTCTGCCATAAGGGTGGTGTCATTTGCATATCTGAGTTTATTGATATTTCTCCCAGCGATCTTGATTCCAGCTTGTGCTTCTTCCAGTCCAGCGTTTCTCATGATGTACTCTGCATATAAGTTAAATAAACAGGGTGACAATATACAGCCTTGACGTACTCCTTTTCCTATTGGGAACCAGTCTGTTGTTCCATGTCCAGTTCTAAGTGTTGCTTCCTGGCCTGCATACAGGTTTCTCAAGAGGCAGATCAGGTGGTCTGGTATTCCCATCTCTTTTAGAATTTTCCACAGTTTATTGTGATCCACACATTCAAAGGCTTTGGCATAATCAATAAAGCAGAAATAGATGTTTTTCTGGAACTCTCTTGCTTTTTCTATGATCCAGCAGATGTTGGCAATTTGATCTCTGGTTCCTCAGCTTTTTCTAAAACCAGCTTGAACATCAGGAAGTTCACGGTTCACATATTGCTGAAGCCTGTCTTGGAGAATTTTGAGCATTACTTTAGTAGCATGTGTGATGAGTGCAATTGTGCGGTAGTTTGAGCATTCTTTGGCATTGCCTTTCTTTGGGATTGGGATGAAAACTGACCTTTTCCAGTCCTGTGGCCACTGCTGAGTTTTCCAAATTTGCTGGCATATTGAGTGCCTCACTTTCACAGCATCATCCTCCAGGATTTGAAATAGCTCAACTGGAATTCCATCACCTCCACTAGGTTTGTTCGTAGTGATGCTTTCTAAAGCCCACTTGACTTCACATTCACCTATCTCACGGCAAACCTCATTTCTTCTGCTGAGTTAAGCACCAATTCCACAATCGTTGTTCACAATGTTCATAATATGAGTGTGGGGGACCTTCAAGTATTGTCCTCTGCAAATGTCTGTTATGTACTCAGCTCTGTCCAAACAACCACCAAGCATCTCCAGGTCCAGTATTTTCCCGTTTCAGGAACCTCTATTCTTGTATTACTCTCATTACAAGCATCTACCATCCCTACCTTTTAAAGCCTATACTTGCAAATTCATCTCAAATACCAACTGTTTAATCAAGCCTTTCCTGCCTTGTCTGATCTGTAATTATCACTTCTCCTTTGAAATCCCCATTAAGTATCAGTTGTTTGTATTCTCATTCTATATTTATACTATGTTTTGGATATTTTTTTTTGTCTCCTGTTTTAATTTGAGGGGATCATGAACTCTGTCAACCATGAATTTAGTCAACCATGCAGGGCCATCAAAAAATAGGAAAACATAATGGTTAATAGCACAGATTTTTGGAATCTGATAGTCTTAGTTCTTCCATTTATTAGCTATGTGCTGGTTAAGCAATGGCTTACCTACTCTGAGCTTTGATATTATCTATAAAATAGGCCTAAGATTAGCTGCTTCAAGTCTTCTTACAAGAGTTAAGCGAGGTTTCCCGGAGGACCTGACAGATGGTAATCACTCAAAGAGTGCTTAGTCTTGTCAGTGTTCTTTTTATAGTCACTGTACAAAGCAGATGCACAGAAAGTTTACTACATGAAATTGAAGGGGGACTTCTAGCTAAAAACCACAGTAGAACAGAAAATATTGTACTAAATGAAACCCTAAAATAAAAACCCACACTAGAGAAGAGGTCCCCAAGGATACAGGTGTTCTCCAAGCCTGGATCCCAAGGCCTCATCTGATGCCTGGTGCTGGGCAGGTGCTTAATAACCATTGGTTGCATTCTGATAGCTAGCAAATAAGTGCCATATTTGTGCAGTGATCGATGATACAAAGCAGATGATCAGATAGTGAAGGAAACTCATTGTCCACTACCTTCTGCGCAACTTAGGATTCACACTGTGATAGCAAATTGGCCCAATTATGTGTCTACAGCTCAGCCCAGCGTGTCCTCTAATGGTTTTAATGGAGATCTTGCTACATGGATTTAAGAAGATTTGTCAAAGCCTGTACCAGAGAGAGAAGTCTCCTGAAAACACACTTCTGAGTATTCCCAAGTACAGAATTTATGCGGCTCAGCTCAATCAAATCTTTGGGACAAAGTGAGAGACAGTGATATGGTAATAGTAGGTTCAATTCCTACACTCCCTTAAAAGCTTTTCTTTGGGTACTTTAAGAAAAAAGTTATATTAAAAACAAAAGTAATGGGATTCCCAGACAGAAATCTGTGTTAAAATGGCATTAAGGCTGTGGTTCAAATCAACAAAAGCCAGGAAATCCAAAGTTAACCTTTATCCAGACTGTTAGGCCATTTTTTCCAGCCCTGTGTGTGCCTGTGAGCAGCCCTCCCTTTGAATTTCCTGGCTCTGGCGACCAAAATCCACAAATCGCTTTGAATTACAGTTCTCCGGGTCTGCTATTTAATGAGAATATACCCTGAAGATATAAACTTACTTGCAAGTGTTTTTATGTGTAGCCACTGTAAATCTAGGAGCTATGAACCTGGTGGGTTTTTCTTTTTTCTTTCAAGTTCCTGAAATTCCCATCTCTGCCTAAATCAGTCCTGTCTTATATCCAGGTAGAATGACTTGTCTAACATTTGTGTTGCTAACACCGATGAAGTTTAATGACAGTTTATATGTCATAGTTATAATGCAAATACATTTTAAAGTTTTTTTTTTTTCTCTCTCTCTTTCTCTTTTCACCAGACATGGCGATGACTTGATTGTAACACCTTTTGCCCAGGTACGTATCATATTGCCTGGCTCATTCTCGCTCGGTCCCCGGGTATAGTTTCTAAACATGGTCTGTGAACCTACCTGGCCCTCTCCTTTTGTTCCTAACCACTCCTAACTGTGGAAATATTTTCCTTTTAGGTCCTTGCCAGCTTGCGAAGTGTGAGAAACAACTTCACTCTGCTGACAAACCTTCACGGAACATCCAATAAGTAAGCACACACATTTGTGAAGTTATGCATCCTTTCCAAAAGGTGAAACACTGAATAGCACTAACACACACAAACACACAACTTAACACTAATGAATGGAAATTTGTCCTCCTCGCTAGGTTAAGGTACATGATAACATTTGGAAGTAGGATGGATCACCATAGTATTTTAGAACTGGTATCACTTCATGGCAAATAGATGGGGAAACAGTGTTTTTTCTGGGCTCCAAAAATCACTGCAGATGGTGATTGTGGCCATGAAGTTAAAAGATGCTTACTCCTTGGAAGGAAAGTTATGACCAACCTAGACAGCATATGGAAAAGCAGAGACATTACTTTGTCAACAAAGGTCCGTCTAGTCAAGGCTATGGTTTTTCCAAAGGCTCTGGTTTTCCCCAAAGTCATGTACGGATGTGAGAGTTGGACTATAAAGAAAGCTGAGTGCTGAAGAATTGATGCTTTTGAACTATGGTGTTGGAGAAGACTCTTGAGAGTCCCTTGGACAGCAAGGAGATCTAACCAGTCCATCCTAAAGAAAATCAGTCCTGAATATTCATTGGAAGGACTGATGGTGAAGCTGAAACTCTAATACTTTGGCCACCTGATGTGAAGAACTGACTCGCTTGAAAAGATCCTGATTCTGGGAAAGATTGAGGGCAGGAGGAGAAGGGGACGACAAAGGATGAGATGTTTACATGGCATCACCAACTCAATGGATATGGGTTTGGGTGAACTCTGGGAGTTGGTGATGGACAGGGAGGCCTGGTGTGCTGTGGTTCATGGGGTCGCAAAGAGTCAGACATGACTGAGCGACTGAAATGAACTGAAGACGTTAGAAATTAGTCCAGATCTTATTAATCTTTGTATCTTTAACACTTAGTAGACAAGAGTTTAACAAATGAAAGGATGAGGTTTTTTTTTTCTCTTTTTGTATTTACTGCTTGAAAATATGAATCAGTTCAGTTCAGTTGCTCAGTCGAGTCTGACTCTTTGCAACCTCATGAATCGCAGCACGCCAGCCACCCTGTCCATCACCAGCCATCTCATCCTCTGTCGTCCCCTTCTCCTCCTGCCCCCAATCCCTCCCAGCATCAAGGTCTTTTCCAATTAGTCAACTCTTTGCATGAGGTGGCCAAAGTATTGGAGTTTCAGATTGAGCATCAGTCCTTCCAGTGAACACCCAGGACTAATCTCCTTTAGAATGGACTGATTGGACCTCCTTGCAGTTCAAGGGACTCTCAAGAGTCTTCTCCAACACCACAGTTCAAAAGCATCAATTCTTCAGCGCTCAGCTTTCTTCACAGTCCAACTCTCACATCCATACATGACCACAGGAAAAACCATAGCCTTGACTAGATGGATCTTTGTTGACAAAGTAATGTCTCTGCTTTTTAATATGCTATCTAGATTGGTCATAACTTTCCTTCCAAGAGTAAGTGTCTTTTAATTTCATGGCTGCTATCACCATCTGCAGTGATTTTGGAGCCCCCCAAGATAAAGTCAGCCACTGTTTCCACTGTTTCCCCATCTATTTCCCATGAAGTGATGGGACTGGATGCCATGATCTTAGTTTTCTGAATGTTGAGCTTTAAGCCAACTTTTTCACTTTCCTCTTTTACCTTCATCAAGAGGCTTTTTAGTCCCTCTTCACTTTCTGCCATTAGGGTGGTGTCATCTAAGATATATGAGTACTCATCAGTAAAGACCATAAATTCTATTAAAATTCTTTTGGATTTAAGCTATTAATGAGTTCAGAAGTTCAAACTTAAGATTAAAAGTAACAAAAGCTCAGGTCCAAGTTGCCTGTGTTTTGGTAATATATAAACAGATGTGTGCAATTTGATAAGTAAGAGTAGCACTATCCTCTCTTCTGTCCTTAACGAGCTACATAAACTTGGCCATTTCAACTAACATGGCTGAACTGTGGTCTCCTTATCTGTTAAATGAAAAGTTTGAGCTGATCATATTGCAGTAGCTTTCTCCTCCAAAATCATTTCAATCTGTGGGTCTAAGTGCTATGTCGTTCACTATCCAGCAATTTCACAATCATCGCAGAAATCAGAAGGTCATAGAACCAAACTTCCCTGGTGCTTCAGTGGATAGAGTCTGCCTACCAATGCAGGGGACACAAGTTCGATCCCTGATCCAGGAAGATTTTACATGCTGTGGAGCAACTGAAGTCCATTCGTAACAATAGCTGAGCCCATGTGCCGCAACTACTGAAGCCTATGGGCCTAGAACCTGTGCTCTGCAACAAAAGAAGCCACCCCAGTGAGAAGCCTGCATGCCTCAAGAAAGAATAGCAATGAAGAGTAGCCCCTGCTCACTGCAACTAGAGAAGGTCGTGTGCAGCAAGGAAGACCTAGCACAATCAAAAAGAAATAATTTTTTTTTTTTAAGGAGATCATAGAATTTGAGATCCTGGAATGGTAGGGCCAGAGGAGAACTTTGAGACCATTGATTCAGCAGCTTTGTTTTACAGAAAGAGAAATCAGGCCCTCAGAAATCCAGCAAGTTGCTAACAACCACACCATAGGCTAAAGACATACCAGGACAAAACCCTAAGTCTCCTGATTTTTCTAAGCTAGTGTTCACCCTGTAGGAAATCCTGCCTCTCTAGTCTCTCTGAAATTATTCTTCAACCCTCTATTTTGCTTTTATCCAAATTTTTATTGAATGGTGTTATTAAAAGTAAGAGTAGACCCTACTTTGAAAGCTAATTTTTCCTTTCACTGTTCTATCATTTTTCACGGGGGCTTCCTGTGGGATGGTCCTGCATATTTCTATGGAGTTTTTCCCATCATCAGTTTCTCCTCCTCTAAACTATTCTCCAAAGTGCACCATAATCATCTTTTTCACTACTCTGTGGCTGTGTCACTTTCTAGCTTCACTGGTTCACTGTCTAATCATTAAGATCAATGCAGGTGCTTGGCCCCAAGGTGTCTTGTGATCTAACTCAAGCTAGTTGGATTGATAGTTGATCGAGTTTATATTGGATGCAGTATACAGGAAAGCTATAAGCTTTCCCAAGCTCATTTGCAGTGGTGAAGTGAGTGAAAGTCACTCGGTCATCTCCGACTCTTTGCGACCCCATGGGCTATACAGTCCATGGAATTCTCCAGGCCAGAATACTGTAGTGGGTAGCCTCTCCCTTCTCCAGGGGATCTTCCCAACCCAGGGATAGAACCCAGGTCTCCAGCATTGCAGGCGGATTCTTTACCAGCTGAACCACAAGGAAAGCCCTCATTTGCAGAGATGCTCTGTGTTTGTTATTAAATAATTCTCTCAACAAATATTTATTTAGATACTATTCATCCACGTATTTTTGTTTGTACTTAACAAATATATATTGAGCACCACCTTGTATCAGGCCGGGGAAGGCAATGGCACCCCACCCCAGTACTTTTGCCTGTAGAATCCCATGGACGGAAAATCCTGGTAGGCTCCAGTCCATGGGGTCGCTAAGAGTCAGACACGACTGAACGACTTCCCTTTCACTTTTCACTTTCATGCATTGGAGAAGGAAATGGCAACCCGCTCCGGTGTTCTTGCCTGGAGAATCCCGGGGACGGGGGAGCCTGGTGGGCTTCCGTCTATGGGGTCTCACAGAGTCGGGCACGACTGTAGCGACTTAGCAGCAGTAGCAGTGGTATCAGGCACTGGTGATACAATAGTGACCAGAACATATAAGTTCTCTACCCTTTTCAGGATTTCCATTCTAATGGGACACAGAGGTGTCTAATGTACACAGAGGTGTACAATCAGACCAGGAGTCTGGCCACATGACATCACATTCTAACAACTGCGTCATGTTTGTTCCCTGCGTGTTCTATTCTATATCCTAATCATGGACTTACTGTTCTCACTTCCTAAAGTGTCTTTCTCCACCTTCCATTGATTGTTCCACTGAATCTTGCTTGTCCTTTATAACACACCTCTGTGTCACCTTCACCAGAATGCTTCCCCTGACCCTGTCAAGCCTGGCTGAGCATCCTTCAGTGGCCCCAGAACACTCTGCAAATCATGTATGGATCTTTGCCACTCGTACTACTAGACTGTGTGTCTTGTAAGGACCCTTGAAAATTACATTTACTTTTCCTTGACTCTCTAAGAATTAGCAGAACACCTGACAAATAGTGTTTGCTCCATAAGTATTCATCATTAATTCTCTGAATTAATAATTGTTAGAGAAATGTTTAGAAAATTACTCTTTCAAAAGTGATCCTTTCTGTTTCCCCACCTTTTTTCTTTACAGAATATGTCTTCTGGGGCCTTATTTATCACTTCCTAACTCAATTCTACCTATTGAAAATTATGTGACTTGGGGAAATTATTTCACCTCTCTGGAGCTCAGTTTCCCAGTCTGTAAATAGGGTTGTTCTGATAATGAAATTTGTTAATATTTGTAAAGCATTTATAACAACTTATAGCACATGGTAAGTGTTCAATAAATGTGAATTATTATAAGTGATGGTTACATTTCTCTTGCTGAAGCCAGGAATAGTGTGACACTTTGGAGTTTTCATGTCCATTATCTCAGTTATCATCACCATAAATAAGATTTGTGATGTGATAGGCATGTTGCCTCTGCTCAATGGACAAGGAACCAGAGCTCAGGGAAATCAAATGATTAGTGCAAAAACAGCTCACTTCTGGAGACATGCCAAACCAGTCTTGAAACCTGGCATCTTAATTCTTGCAGTGCTCTTTTGTAAGAACTCCGTTTTTTCCTTCCTGTGTGGTGAGAAACTTAGTTCTTCCCATGTGGGTTTTTGTCTTCCTGTGAGTCTTCTTTACTATCCAGACAAAACACTTCATTTCTGACACTTCTGGTCACCAATTTCACCAATCCATGGAGATTTTTTCCCGACAGTTACAAGCAAATGTTGGATACCAACTGGGTGTCTGACAGTTTAATTCAATCCCAACACTCTCTACATGGAGATAGCGTCAGATCCCACAGGTTAAGGGCTCAGTCCCACAAGATTGCATACTGCCTTCCTCCCCACTTTTCAGACACCAGTCACAAGCTCAGATTATCATCTGTGCTTCTGATCGCACTGGCTGTAGATTCTAATGAATCTATATCTATTCTATTTCAACCCATATCTAATTTATTTTAACCTGCCCCTCCCCCAGGTCTCATTACTTTGCCTGAGCTGCTCACAGAATCTAAGGAAACACTTACATATGTTTACCAGTTTATTAAAGGGTGTGATAGAGGATACAGGTGAACAGCCTGATGAAAAGACACAGGGGCCGAGCCTGGGAGGGCCCATCCTCATGGAGCTGGGGTGTATCACCCTCCTGGTGTGGATGTGTTTGCCAGCTCGGAAGCTCTCTGATACCTGTATTAGTAGGATTTGACGGAGGTTTCTTTACATAGTCATGATCAATGATTAACTCCGTTCCCAGCCCTTCTCTCCTTTCTGGAGGATGAGGGATATGGCTGAAAATTCTAAGCTTCTATTCATGGCTCAGTATTTCAGGTGACCAGCTCCTATCCAGGAGTCACCCAGGATGCAGAGTCACCCGTTTAGAACAAAAGATGCTCCCAGTGCTCTTCTTTCTTAGGAAATTACAGGAGTTTGGGGAGCTCTGTATCAGGAAGCAGGGTGGAGACCTATACATATATATATTTATATATAAATATTATAAAATATATATATTTTATTATCTCACATCTTTCCATTTACTACACTTTCACATTTACTACTCTTCAGTCTTCTGCATTATGGGATGAAATCTCTGAAGGTTTTGAAACAGAGTCATTTGAGAACTTATGGAATAGCTGAGAGCCTGAGACAGAGACATGAGCCTGAGACAGAGACATGAGCTAGGAAAGGGTTTCAAGAATTAAAATATGAAGAGTTAAACTCTGAACCAAGATGATAGAGGTGGGAATTGAGGAAAAAGAGGTGAATAAGGGTACATTCCAAAGGCTTCTTTAGCATAGCAGGACCCCAAACCACTACACTGCACAGCTCCAGGGAGAAGAGGTGTGAGGGATGATGTGATGGAATGTTTTCAGTTACTGTTTTCTTAGCATGGGCTTGGAAGTCTTTCCTCTGTGAAAGTATCAGGGAATTCCTTGTAACCCTGCTGATTAGGTGGCATTAATGGTAAAGAATCAGCCAGCTAATGCAAGACTCAGGAGACAAGGGTTCAATCCTTGGGTCAGGAAGATCACCTGAAGGAGGGCATGGCAATCCATTCCAGTATTCTTGCTTGGACAATCCCATGAACAGAGGAGCCTGGTGGGTTACAGTCCCAAAGAGTCAGACACGACTGAGCAACTAAGCATGCACACACACACTGATGATTACAGGCTGTCAGCTGAAGCAGTTTCTGGGGAATCAGATTTTTCCATAGCCTTGGGGTTTTGAACCACATACAGATGCAGAGTTGCTATACACAGAGAGCCCTAGGATCATAGCTGCCATACAGAGAGCTCATCCAGAGCTGAGGACTGAGGACTCAGGCTGAGGACTGCCCTCCAAATCATGGCCCTTTGTGTCACCTCTGGTCCAAAGCACACTCAGCAAACGTAATAGATCCCCAGCAGTAAGAAAGTTGCATCTAATTTGGTGTCATTGTTGTTCAGTTGCTCAGTTGCGTCCAACTCTTTGCGACCCCATGGACTGAAGCACACTAGGCTTCCCTGTCTTTTACCATCTCCCAGAGCTTGCTCAAATTCATGTCCATTGAGTTGGTGATGTCATCCAATCAGCCATCTTCTGTCATCCCTTTCTCCTCCTACCCTCAATCTTTCCCATCATCGGGGTCTTCTCCAGTAAGTTGGCTCTTTGCGTCAGATGGCCAAAGAATTGGAGCTTTAGCTTCAGCATCAGCCCTTCCAGTGAATATGACTAATGCTGCTGCTGCTGCTGCTAAGTTGTTTCAGTCATGTCCAACTCTGTGCGACCCCATAGATGGCAGCCCACCAGGCTCCCCGGTCTCTGGGATTCTCTAGGCAAGAACACTGGAGTAGATTGCCATTTCCTTCTCCAATAGTCATTTCCAAATTCATACCCATATTTGTACAGAGTTGATCCTCCTACTAAGTTCAAGTACTTCCTCAAAATCAACACCAACCAACATGTCCATCAGTAGAGCTTCACCAAAGGGAGCTGAGATTGCTTTGGTCTAGCTCAGGCTCAGAAGTGAACATTGGGGCAGCCTGGCAGGAGCAGGTTGGAAAACTGAGGGTCCATTTAATACACTCCATTCTATTCCCAGTCGATACCATCAAACAAATAAAGACAACTGAAGACAAAAATATCTATTAGGAATGTATCCACCAGACTAAGAGGATTGTCCTTCCCACCCCAACACTGATATTCACTGATCTCAACAACTGAAACAGCAAGGTTCATGGAACTCAGACGTTGCTTTCTGGGATGTTTGACTTGGGTTCCTGAGAGCCATTCCTTGACTTGAATGTAATAATTTAAGTAATAATTATATCCTTAGAATGGTTTTCATAAGACATGTGGGTAGTGTGTGTGTTTTCTTTTAATATGAAAAGGAACTCCCACATAGAACTATACTGTTCACAAGTCAAGATTTCCTTTATCTTTTGGCTCTTTGCTTAGTATAAAAGCAGTCCATTGTCTGAGCTTTACCACCCAAAGGGTGAAAAATTTCAGAGTTCCTGTTGAGGTGATTTCCTTGCACTTCCATGAAATGTTTTATTGAGGGCTGCTTGATTGGGCTTGTATTTCTTGGCTTCAAATTGAAACCTATATTTCCTTTGTCCCAGGAATTTTGAAACTAAGGCTTTCATTTAGAGTTAATTTAGATAAGCATCCCTAAAGCATTTACTGGCTTTAAACAGACTGCTGGAGGAATAGCATGTGAATGAGAATGCCTGCCATTCAGCAGTCTGGTAGCCAGGGAATAGAGCTGGAGCAAAGAGGTGTCCCTCATCATCCAGCTCTGTCAGTAACATCACTAGTACCACTGGTGGCTCCCAGGAGATCATGTTACATCACTGCATTAACATTCTTCCAAAGTGTAATTAAATCAACATTATATGAAATCTTTGAAAAAGAATTAATAGCCACTGAATTTTTTTTTTTCAGTATATATCTGAAGTGTCTTTCATTGCTTTGTGTCCTTTGGCATGGGACTTAAATTAGCTGAGAATAATAAAATCTTGAGCATTCAGAGCTGGAAAGAACCTAGCCAAATTTCCTCAGAGTGAGGGAGGAAATATATGTAAAACCTCTCACACAGGAGCTGGCACATTGTAAATTAGCAGTAAATGTTACTTGCTGCCTGTTCTCCCCAAGTGAGGAAGAAACTGAGAATTTCAGTGAGTTGCCCAGGGCTATATGGTTAGAAGGTGCCAGAACCAGGATTAGAATTCCTGTCTTCTTATTCATAGTCCAGCTCTTTTTCCACTGTGCTATTCAGGGCTGGAAAGTATTAACTACTGTGGCCATATTATCCTCCCTATTAATATCACCACCTTTACAACCCAGGCGTAGAACTTATGATTATTCCATAAGTTAGGGACTTTTGGACTCACAGTGGCCGTTTTCTTCTGGCACTCTCATGCCCCACAAGCAATACTGCACCCACCAGACATCATCCGTTCATCTAAAATGTATTGAGCTTCTTCTTTGTACTGGATCTTGAGAAAAGTGACAGACCTTTATAAATGTTGTTGTTGTTTAGTCACTAAGACCCCATAGACTGTAGCCCTCCAGGTTTCTCTGTCCATGGGATTTCCCAGGCAAGAACACTGGAGTGGGGTGCCATTTCCTTCTCCAGGGGATCTTCCTGACCCAGGTAGTCCTTGCTTTTCCAAAACTTACACACACAGATCCTTACCTGAATTAATAGCTGTAAATAAAAGTTGTATTTTCAAAATAACTGCTAGGACAAAGGAATTTAAATTATTTAACTTGTGTGATTTTTAAGAAGTTCTTGGAAGAATCAGGCGCAACGCATTGCTGTACTATTAAGGAAGCAGAGATTTCCAATATTTAGGGTCTCTTATTTCTGTGTCTCTTTTTGCAGACATTTTCTTTGGAACTCAGGAAGATAGGTAAAATAAAAATATTTAAAATATATTATTAATCTAATCAACACCTATCAGCTACCTATATTGTATCAAATATTTTGCCAATTCCAAGGTTACAAAAGTGAATGAGATTCAGTCTTTGCTTAAAGTTCTCACAGGTAAGTTGAGAAGATGGGAAAATGGGAATGACTCATTGGAGAAGACTCTGATGCTGGGAGGGATTGAGGGCAGGAGGAGAAGGGGACGACAGAGGATGAGATGGCTGGATGGCATCACTGACTCGATGGATGCGAGTCTGAGTGACCTCCGGGAGCTGGTGATGGACAGGGAGGCCTGGCGTGCTGCGGTTCATGGGCTCGCAAAGAGTCGGACACGACTGAGCGACTGATCTGATCTGATCTGATCTGAAGAGCAGCACTAGGGTGAGACGAGCATGGAAAAGTACAAGTAACGCAATGACTAGTCAGAGGAGGGAAGATTTCTCTCAAGAGGTGATGCTGGAGTGCAGTCCTAAAACACGTGAAGGAGTTTGCCACTGAAAGAGGAAGAGAATAGTGGTCAACTGAGCAAAACAGATTCAAAAGACACAGCAACACAAGCATTTTCTGTGACTGAGGAACAGTGAGGAGTATGTAGAACTATGTGGCTATATGGAAAAAGGAAACCAGATAAAACATTCTTACGGTGCTAGGCTTCTCAAATCATTTTCACATCATAAAGTTTTCTAGTATTTACAGAGTTCCTACTCTTCACAAGGAAAGTTGGTAGGTCCTGCAGAAGGCATATGGAAAGAGATAATAACTGGACCCCTCCATCCGTGGGTCATAGATTAGACATGGGGATAGTCCATGACCATATGAGTTGTAACATGACAAAATAACCCTACAGGTACAAATACAATGCCAGGGGAGATTAGTGGAAGGGTCATTTTTTAGCTAAGAGAATGATATTTTCAAGAAGGAAGAAATTTTCCTCTTTTCTTCTAGGTTTTCCTGGCTGGTCTAAGAATTAAGTTGACATGAGACAGATTAATAAGAGAAAGTCAAACAAATGTCTAATAACATGTGTATATGGAACAGACCCAGGAAAACTGAGTGGTGACAAAATGGCTGAAACCCTCCCCTTAAGCAGCATTTTCAGCTAAAGACAAAAGAGAATATTGTGGGGTAGGGAGCTGGGACTTGAAAAGGAAGGAAGGCAATTGACATGGAAATGGAAAAGCAAATGTTTGGTAAATAAATGTTTGCTGGGCCATATGGAGACAGACAGTGAAACATAGAATGGAATTTTGACAAACAGACTCTCCTGGGTTCCTCCCTGTCTAGCATACCTAGTTCATACTACTCTTATCTATTGTGATAGCTCTGTTCCTCTATTGACATTCCTTTAGTCAGTGAAGGGAAAGCTCAGTATTTGGGGCTTTTTCAGCTTGAAACCATTCACATGCTAAGAGACATTTGGGGTAGCAAGTTTTCCTCCCCTATAACCACATTCCTTGGAGAAGGTGGCATTTAAGAGTGTAATTCTGGATGGCAGGTCTTTTTTTTCTTCCCCACACATCCAAGCACCAGCTGGGTGTCCTATAAGTCAATGAAGTTCTAACATGATTTACTTGGAGATAGTGTCAGACCCCACAGGTTAAGGGCCCAGTCCTATAAGACTGTCCCCCCAATACACATGCACACACATGCACGCACACACACATACACACACACAAACATACACACTTCAGACCCCATTGGCAAGCCCAGGTTCTTGTAGGTATCTGATCCACTGGCTATAGGTTAGAAGTCCCCGTGACCCCTTCCTTGGGTTCAATTAACTTACTAGAAGAGCCCACAGAGCCTAGAGAAACATTTTACTTACTAGATCACAGTTTTGTTATAAATGGATATGACTCAGGAATAGCCAGATAGAGGAGGTTCCAGGGTTGAGGGGTGGGGGGTAGGGAGGAGAGGATGGCAAAGCTTCCAAGCTCTCTGAGTGCATCATTCTTTCTGAATGATGTTCACCAACCCAGGCTTTTTGAGTTTTTATGAAAGCTTCATTACAGATGTATGATTGATTAAATTATTGGCCACTGATCAGATCAGATCAGATCAGTCGCTCAGTCGTGTCCAACTCTTTTCGACCCCATGAACCGCAGCACGCCAGGCCTCCCTGTCCATCACCAGCTCCCGGAGGTCACCCAGACTCACACCCATCAAGTCAGTGATGCCATCCAGCCATCTCATCCTCTGTTGTCCCCTTCTCCTCCTGCCCTCAATCCCTCCCAGCATCAGAGTCTTCTCCAATGAGTCAACTCTTCGCATGAGGTGGCCAAAATACTGGAGTTTCAGCTTGAGCATCATTCCTTCCAAAGAAATTCCAGGATTGATCTCCTTCAGAATGGACTGGTTGGATCTTCTTGCAGTCCAAGGGACTCTCAAGAGTCTTCTCCAACACCACAGTTCAAAAGCATCAATTCTTCGGTGCTCAGCCTTCTTCACAGTCCAGCTCTCACATCCATACATGACCACAGGAAAGACCATAGCCTTGACTAGGCGAAACTTTGTTGGTAAAGTAATGTCTCTGCTTTTGAATATGCTATCTAGGTTGGTCATAACTTTCCTTCCAAGGAGTAAGCGTCTTTTAATTTCATGACTGCAGTCACCATCTGCAGTGATTTTGGAGCCCAGAAAAACAAAGTCTGACACTGTTTCCACTGTTTCCCCATCTATTTCCCATGCAGTGATGGGACCAGATGCCATGATCTTCGTTTTCTGAATGTTGAGCTTTAAGCCAACCTTTTCACTCTCCACTTTCACTTTCATCAAGAGGCTTTTTAGCCCCTCTTCACTTTCTGCCATAAGAGTCGTGTCATCTGCGGTTGAACTCAATTTCTGGCCTCTCTCCCCTCCTCAGAGGTTCCAGGTGGGCCTAAAGTTCAAACTCTCTAATCGAGTGATTGGGCAGTCTGACACCTAACCTCCTCCTTAGGTTACCTAGTTGCTGGTCCAAAGGTCACTTCATTAACATGTCAAAAAACACATATCAAAGATGGCTTTCCTCACTTTGTTGTTGTTCATTTGATAAGTTGTGTCCAACTCTTTGCACTCCCATGGACTGCAGCACAACAGGCTCCCCTGTCTTTCGCTATCTCCAGGAGTTTGCTCAAACTCATGTCTATTGAGTCGGAGATGCCATTCAACCGTCTCATCTTCTGTTGTCCCTTTCTCTTTCTGTCCTTAGTCCTTCCAATGAATATTCAGGGTTGATTTCCTCTAGGATTGACTGGTTTGATTGACTGGTTTCCTCTCCTCACTTAGGAAACTCTTAGGATTTTAGGAGCTCTGTGCCAAGAATTGAGCCAAAGACCAAATATATATATGTGTGTATGTGTGTGTGTGTGTGTGTGTGTGTGTGTGTGTGTGTGTATACATATGCATAGTCAAGCTATGGTTTTTCTAGCAGTCATGTATGAGTGTGAGACTTGGGACATAAAAAAGGCTGAGCACTGAGGAATTGGTGCTTTCAAATTGTGGTACTGGAGAAGTCTCTTGAGAGTCCCTTGGACTTGCAAGGAAAAGGTCAGTTTTCATTCCAATCCCAAAGAAAGGCAATGCCAAAGAATGTTCAAACTGCCTTACAAGTGCGCTCATTTCACATACTAGCAAAGTAATGCTCAAAACCCTTCAAGCTAAACTTCAGCCATATGTGAACCAAGAACTTCCAGATGTAAAAACTTAATTTAGAAAAGGCAGAGGAATGAATTCCAACATCTGTTGGATCATAGAAAAATGCAAGAAAATTCCAGAAAAACATCTACTTCTGCTTCATTGACTACACTAAAGCCTTTGACTGTGTGGATCACAACAAACTTGAAATTCTTAAAGAGATGAGAATACCAGACCACCTTACCTGCCTCCTGAGAAACCTGTATGCAGGCCAAGAAGCAACAGTTAGAACCAGACTTGGAACAACAGACTGCTTCAAAATTGAGAAAGAAGAATGTAAAGGCTGTATATTGTTACCCTGCTTATTCAACTTATATGCAGAGTACATCATGTGACATGGCAGGCTACATAAAGCTCAAGCTGGAATCAAGATTGCCGGGAGAAATATCAACAACCTCAGATATGCAGATGATATCATCCTAATGGCCAAAAGTGAAGAGGAACTAAAGAGCCTTTAGATGAAGGTGAAAGAGGAGAGTAAAAAAGCTGGCTTAAAACTCAGCATTCATAAAACTAAGACTACGGCATCCAGTCCCATCACTTCATGGCAAATAGATGGGGAAGCAATAGAAACAGTGGCTGACTTTATTTTCTTGGGCTCCAAAATCACTGAGGATGGTGACTGCAGCCATGAAATTAAAAGGTGCTTACTCCTTGGAAGAAAAGCAATGACAAACCTAGACAGAGTATTAAAAAACAGAGACATCACTTTGCCAACAAAAGTCCATATAATCAAAGCTATTGTTTTTCTAGTAGTCATGTCCGGATGTGAGAATTGGACTATAAAGAAGGCTGAGCACCAAAGAATTAATGCTTTTGAACTGTGATGTTGGAGAAGACTCTTGAGAGTCCCTTGGACAACAAGGAAATCAAACCAGTCAATCCTAAAGGAAATAAATCCCGAATATTCATTCGAAGGACTGAAGTTGAAGCTTCATTATTTTGGCCACCATATGTGAAGAGCCAGTCCATTCTGAAGGAGATCAATCCTGGAATTTCTTTAGAAGGAATGATGCTAAAGCTGAAACTCCAGTATTTTGGCCACCTCATGCGAAGAGTTGACTCATTGGAGAAGACTCTGATGCTGGGAGGGATTGAGGGCAGGAGGAGAAGGGGATGACAGAGGATGAGATGGCTGGATGGCGTCACTGACTTGGGTGTGAGTCTGGGTGACCTCCGGGAGCTGGTGATGGACAGGGAGGCCTGGCGTGCTGCGGTTCATGGGGTCGCAAAGAGTCGGACACGACTGAGCGACTGATCTGATCTGATCTGATCTGAACTCATTGGAAAAGACCCAGACGCTGGGAAAGATTGAGGGCAGGAGAAGAAGGGGATGACAGAGGATGAGTTGGTTGGATGGTGTCACTAATTCAATGGACCTGAGTTTAAACATACTCTGGGAGTTGATGAAGGAAAGGGAAGCCTGGTTTGCTGCAGTCCATGGGGTCACAAAGAGTCAGACAGGACTGAGCAACTGAACACCAACAGCAACAAGGTCAGCAGCATCAGCATCACTTGGAATGAGTTAGAAATGCAAACTCTTAAGCCCAACGCTGGCAGACTGAACCAGAAACCCTAGAAGTAAGATTCAGCAGTGTGTCTTAATCAGTTCTCCAGGTGATTTTTATGCACCCTAAAGCTTGAGGGCCACTGCTCATTCCTGTTTCTGGGAGGCTTTCCAACAGTGCACCGGGAATCCTGGAAAGCCTGGCAAAGCATGAGAAGGATGGCAAGAAAATTAGGGTTTATGGGGTGGGGGATATAAAACATGAATAAAGAAGAAATAAAAACAAGAAAGAAAAGGAGAAAGAACCCCTGTAATTGTGGGGCATGGGTTTATCTGCTTGCTTCATCTGACTCTCAACTTGAGCAGGCTTGCTTTGTGATATAGAAGAATGCCCAGTTCTACCAAGAAAAGGCTTTCCCAAAAATTAAGCCAGCTGGATTACTGTTCCTAATGTCTCAGGGATCTCTGGTAAGTGACTTCACTTCTCCCACTCTCAGGTTTCTAAGGTGTGAAAGTGGGAGACTTAGACCGATTCACGTCCAAGTATTCCTCTCCTTTAAGCACTGCGCGAAGGAGTTGAGATTTGCTCTTACATTTGATGTCATTTCTGATCAAGTGTATCATCTTCAAGGGCCACCCGGGGCAGGGAAATCTAAAACAGGAGGACTGGTTAGGGACCTGGAGTAAATCACTTCCTTCCTGGAGTGTTGGAGCATCCAGGAGGCTGGGCAGAGGGAAATTCCAGGCCATCTGGATGTGAGAATCACAGTCATCACCCGAGTTACAGGAGCCTGCCTTCCGGAGATGGCATGATGTCACTTGATAGCTCATTCTGACCTGGAAAACTCCTCAGTGATCGGGGGTGCAGGGAAGAGTATTCTTACAGAGACTCAGGCCTTTTATTCTCTCCCTCTCCATAGGAGGTCTCCAGCTGCTGGTCAGCCGTCTGTCTCCAGAGTCAACCTGCCAGGTAAGCCATGTCATCAGGCTTATCTCCATATTTCAAAATAATGTATGTACCTCTTTTCTAGACCCTTTTCTAGAATAATAGCATTTGTTTGCTCCCAATCTTTCTCTTGGTGACTCTTTTCAAAGGCAGACTAGAACTTTACTGTAGTCCACATGAAACCAAATGAAAAGCAGCATTAAATAATTTTCCCATCGTATGCATGCCTCCGATTTCAGAATGTGATGGATGTGTGGTCATGCTGCTTCCTGGAACCAGAGCCGGAGTACAACCTTGACCTCAGCTTGCTGGCCCCAGTGAACTCCGGGGGAGCTAACCTCAAAGGCCCCAGGTGCCTCTGCACTGGCCTGAGGGCCCCACAGTGAATGTTAGTGGTTTTCCTCTTAGCGTCAACTATACATCCCACTTGAATCTACATCCTTTCCAGGTGTGAAACCAAAGGCTTTTTCCAGGTCACAAATCATTTCCCTTGGAGGTCATCCAACTTTGTTCCTCAAAGGTGTTTTTTTAAAAAAGAAACCTAACCTCTTGTTTGTTAATACTGTGCACATGCTTCTCATGTGGAGTTGAGAGCTGCAGAGAGGAAGGGCCATATTGAAGGAACATCTATCTTGGAGATGTGTTGAGCATGAAATTCTTCTTGCATAAGATGCAACCAGCTAGATGACATTGTTTTAAAGTGTGAAATGGAGTTTTTCCTCTTGAATCTCTCCCACTAGGAGAGCAGTGGACTTGAGTAGAACCACAGGAGAAACAAGTAAGATGAACTCATGATGAGATCACCTAACACTTAATGTTGCCTCATAGGCGTCTGTATTTCTGTTTAACACCTAACGTTGCCTCATAGGTTTCTGTGTTACCCTTTGCTTTATTCTTATGATCTTTCTTGCTCAGATGCTGTGTTTTCTTCCTGGTATGATGGTCATACATATAACAGAAATAATACACAAGTCCAACTTTTAAAAGTAGAGAACAAAAGCTGGGGGTCCCATTGGCTCATTGGCTTCTGAAGTATTTATGGTACATGCCTTAAAAATATTTTTTGTGAGAAAAAGATTGAGACAAGAATAAAAGGAAGATATTAAGTAAGGTCAAGCCCCAAGACATGAAATTAAAGAAAATGGTAATCGATCCATGAACTTTAAAAACCTTAATGTGCTGATGTACTATTTCCTTTAGAAGTTTTACGAAAAGTAACTAAATAACTAGAGTGTTTTAACATATAACTGGTGTTACATACTTGGAGATCAAAGCGGCTAGTTTTGAAACGCCTATCATTTCATCATCTTGGCCCACTCATGAGACACTGTCACTCCCATTTCTATTAGCCAAATTTCCCAAGATGCTTTTGACAGCAATTTGAATCTTTAAACTATGTTTTCTTTTTCTTATAATGAATACTGACAAACATTAGGAAAATATGTGATGTTTCGAGTTCTATAAATTAGCTCATTAGCCAAAGATGCTGTTGGAAAGATCATATTGTGATTATTGGCACAATAACTACAGCTTGGCAACTGGATAGTTCTTTTGCTAAATTCTTTTAAAACAATGGACCAAAGAAATGACAATAATACTTAGGCAATTTGTTTTTGTCTGTCTTTGTGGCAAACTACAAAAATCCTGACTTTTCACTGGGAAGAGAATGTAGTGATACCAATTATTACGTAATTATAGGTTTCAAAACCTTCTTAACGCTTAACCACAGTCAAAAAAGGAAGGAGGACACACACATCCTGTGTTTTGTTCTTATTATCAGCTTAAATAAGTCAAGCAGATTTTTCCTGTTATTTTAATATTTATCAGCATATGACAAAGAGGTGTGTTTAAATAGAAACTTTAAAGGGGAATGAAAAACAAGTGGCTTACAGGACACAAAAAAATTGAAAACTGGGTTGCTGCTTTAAAAAATGATTTATCATGATAATGAGATTAGGTTTCCATTTATTAGCACTAATGCTGACCTTATGCATTTCTGTTGAAATCTAAGATAAAAGATACATGAAACCCACAATAATTTAAACAGATTTAACAACAACCAGTTGTGAAATTCTGGCTGACTTAGGTAACTGTATTTTTGTACAAAAAGCAAGTTTAAGACAGTGCCGGAGAAAAGCCAGAGGAAACCTTTATTTTACTTTTAAAAACATTTTTTTAAAAAGAATCTAAATGGAGGAAATGGAATTTATTTTAAAAGTTATTTGTCAAAAACCATGGTTAAACTGGTACATTTGCTCTTACAAATTGATCAGTAACTGAGTAAATTCATGAGGGAAATCAAATCCAGCCTCTCAGTCTGCAATACCTTTTCCCTCAGTGCTTTTTTTTTTTTTTTTTAAATCAGTGTAATTGTTCCCTTTTTTGTGTGCTATGGAAAGAATTCCATTCTAGAATATGCTACAATTTGTGGCTTATATGCCTCCTTCATTGGAGCTTCTTGAAGGCAGGGGCTGTCTATACCGTATTCATCACCTTATCATTTAAGATGCTTCTGCATGGTTATTTTCACATAGCAGGAAGACAGGTAAAAATTAAACTGAGCAGGAGAACTACATAAAGTATGGGGACTTTATCTTAAAGAAAAAGCTCATAAATTAAATTTTAATAATGAGTCAGTATTTTATCTCCATGGCTATGAAAACTATTCAACTGTGTGTTTTTACTATTTTTTTTTAAATCAGTTATTACATCAAAATTGAAAGAAGTTTGAAACATACTCTATAGCTGCACGATCTAAATCTCTATGGTCATTCTTATAGGTTTTGAACAAAAAGAGTTAAACCTAAAAAGTTGACATTTTGTGCTTTAAATAGGAAAGCCAGAGTAGAATAATAGAGGATTTAAAACCCAGAATATAGAGCAATGTGGAAATCATATGTTCCTGCATTAAGGAGAAAATGTAGTAAATCCTCCTGGGGGTGTTGAAAATGTTAACACTGTGAAGTTTAATGAGCATCTCAATTTTTATCACATTTTGCCTTTTTGCAGGCATGAATTTCAGGCCTTTTCTACGTGATGTACAAGGATTGGAACAGAAAAGGCAAAAAATAGAATTGAAAAAAGAACACTCCAACATAAGGCAGGAGCTAAGGTTCTGTCATCTGTATACATTCAAAATGGAAAGTTGAAGTAATTCTCAGGCTATCAGGCCCCCAAATTGTTGTCAAAAGAAAAAAAAAGATAATTGAGGAAAATCAATGTGTGTGTGTGTGAGATGAATGTTCCAGTTTTTCTGCCCAAACCATCCCTTGCTTTTGCATGGATTTCAGTAGTGATCACTAGTATATCATGAAAGTAAGAAGATACTGAAAGGATAAATTATTGTGTTCACTGCATTTACAGAATGATCTTTGCTTTGCAAAAGGATTAGGGAAGTATTCCTTTTAATGGCCAGCACTTCTGAGTATTATAAATGTGACTTGATTTTTAATAATATGTGTCATATATGATATATTATATGATATTACATATTATATTGAGATGGTATCACCAACTCAATGGGCATGAGTTTGAGCAATCTCTAGGAGATAGTAAAGGACAGGGAAGCCTGGCATGCTGCAGTCCATGGGGTTGCAAAGAATCAGACACAACTGAGCAACTGAACAACAAAGTCATATATAGAGCACTTTAGCAGCCAAATCAATGTGTAAGGTGAAATATTTGATGCTAATTTTCTTCTTCCAAAATTTACTAATGAATGTATTTGAGCAGGACCATCACCCATGTAACATTATAAACAACAGCCCCCTAGGCCATGGGTCATCGGAAATGACAGCAGACTGTGTCACAAAGAGGACTAGAGAATTGCACTGAGGACTTCAGGCTAGACTGCTGCAGACCCAAAGTCTCTCTCAGCTTGCCTATCCACAATCTCGATTCATGGGGATTTTCAACACCAGTCAATTAGTTGTATTTCAAGAAAAGCCTGTGAATGGAGAAATAGGATGAGATAAGATAGGGCTTTCCAGTAAGTCTGAAATAGGTTGGCCTAAGTGAGAAACAGACTTAATTAATATTTTTTTAGTGCTCATGGGAATCCATTTCTTCTAAAATATGTCCTCCAGGACATTCTAGGGAGGAAATGGCTTTTTACTGGTTGATAAAACAGAAGAAACTTTCTCCTAAGAAGCCTATTTCTCAGTATGAATTTCTTCCGTGTCTTTGCTTGATTATGAACATCCCCCTGGAGATTTATGTGGGTGTGTCAGACACAGGGTCTATCTGAGGAGCAAACAAGAGGCTCCATGAGTTACCTTGGAGTAACTCAAAAAGTAAGAAATTCAGAAAGTCATGACCTTGATTCATTTCTCATTCTTTGCCAGAGCAGCCAGAGCCTAGACTGAGAGATGGACTATGTGTGCACGAGTGAAGGGCTCTCTGAGAAACACAGCAGTGGCCTGAGAACTGATCTGAGTCAGATGACTGGAAATGAAGCCCAACACAAGCAGAACTTGGTTTTCACATTAAGCAAGAAATGTCAAGCAGGGTTACAACACTTATGAACAAATACTAATAAAATCAATTTTGTTACCACAGGCTGTGGCCACCATGACAAAGGAGAAATTGGAGGGAATTACAAAGGAAAGGGGGCTTCCCAGGTGGCGCTAGTGGTAAAGAACCTGCCTGCTCTTGCCTGGAAAATCCCATGGATGGAGGAGCCTGGTGGGCTGCAGTCCATGGGGTCGCTAAGAGTCAGACACCACTGAGTGACTTCACTTTCACTTTTCACTTTCATGCATTGGAGAAGGAAATGGCAACCCACTGCAGTATTCTTGCCTGGAGAATCCCAGGGATGGCGGAGGCTGGTGGGCTGCCATCCATGGGGTCGCACAGAGTCGGACACGACTGAAGCGACGTAACGGCAACAGCAGCCAATGAAGGAGACTGAAGAGACATGGGTTCAGTCCCCTGGGTCAGGAAGATCCCTTGGAGGAGAGCATGACACCCCACTCCAGTACTCTTGCCTGGAAAATCCCATGGATGGAAGAGCCTGGTAGGCTGCAGTCCATGGGGTCGCTAAGAGTCAGACACCACTGAGCGACTTCACTTTCACTTTTCACTTTCATGCATTGGAGAAGGAAATGGCAACCCACTCCAGTGTTCTTGCCTGGAGAATCCCAGGGACAGAGGAGCCCGGTGGGCTGCCATCTATGGGGTCGCACAGAGTCGGACATGACTGAAGCGACTTAACAGCAACAGCAGCCAATGAAGGAGACTGAAGAGACATGGGTTCAGTCCCTGGATCAGGAAGATCCCTTGGAGGAGAGCATGGCAACCCACTCCAGTACTCTTGCCTGGAGAATCCCATGGACAGAGGAGCCTGGTGGGCTACAGTCCATGGGGTTGCAAAAAGTCAGACACAACTACAGCAACTTAGCATGCGTGCACAAAGAAAAAGAAAGAATGAGAGAGAAAGAAAGCAAGAGAAGAAAGGAGAAAAATTAAAATCTGATAATGTCAGATTATTTTTTTTTCTTTGTTCTGAATGTTGTATGGTCTGGACTATTGGGATAATTGCCCTAAGTATTCATCTTGAGTGTTTAGCCAGTCTGCATACAAAACGATAGGGCAGATGCACTAGAAAAGCCCTTGTCATTCTGAGAATACTTCCCCAAATGGCTGTTTTATAAGAATTGCTTTTGTCTAAATTAGCTGTCCTGTATAAGTTTACCTCAGTGCATCAACACTGAGCTATTTATATGGATTTGCAATTATTCCATATGCGTCTAAAATTAGGTAAGGATAAGTTGCAAAAAAGCACTGACAAGTGAACTAAAGTGCTAATAGTTAAAATGTTACCCTTGAGCAAACAGTACCAAAAATAATACCCTGCTTATTAATGGCTATTCCACTAGTTGGAAATTAGTTTCTAAATTTAGTGTGAATGTTTCTTCCCATTAAATGGAACTGATGAGACCCCCAGCATCTCATCTGTCACTTGCTACTGAAAAGACTGGAGTCCATTCCACCTTGACTCCACTTCATGTTTTTGTACTGCTGAGAAGCACCATCCACCCACCCCCCTCTGAAAGTTGGAATCATGCATGTTAGTAAGTATTTCAGTTATGCTATTGACGTCAATGGAGTCATTAAATAGATTGCTGGCCCTCCCAGAGGCAAATCACTGCCAGGGACCTAGATACAGACACGTTTTTTACAAAGACAACCATCAGGTTTTGCTACAGCAGTGCGCCAGAGAAAGGGAAAAGTTTATACTGTAGCAGACCTATCTCCAAACACAGTTTTTTTCTTTCTTTTGCATTTTAGTTCCGGCCTTTCTTTCTCTTTGGTTACAGTAGGCTCTGGGAGATTCATAGGTATTGTTGCCTGAGGCTTTTGTGTGCTAAACCATCTCCTGTCATTGAGACTCCAAAGGGAGACACCCCACTTTTAAAAATGTGTCACCTTTAGCTGTACACAGCCTGTCCTGGTGTTTATTTGGTGGCATAAATTATCTAGGCAACTCACTATTGTCTGCCTGTAAGACTTTGCTTAGTAGTTCCCTGAATAAGACAGTTTCCTGCACGCACATACACACACGCACCCACACACACAATTCTGTCCTTTCTGCTACTTCTGTGTGGCTTCTAGCTGCAGCCCCTCATCTACGAATCAATCTCTATGCAGCCTGCATGCTGCTGTGGTGCTGGGGCTCTAAAGCAAAGGGTGGAGGAGGAGGCTGGGAAGAAAGAATCACTTCTCTCAGCCACCTCATCTGCAGAGTCCTGCAGGAGGCAGGAGGCTTCCCACATGCCTGTGTCCTTCCAAACCCCAGCTGCTGCCTGCCTCAAGCCTGGTCTTGCAGCTCCTAGGCGTGTCGGAGAGAGCCCTTCAGGAAACAGCTGTCTCTTTCTGGGTATTCTTGACAGCTCTATTAACCTGGAGAGCCCCGGGACTCGGAGCCAAATTTTCCCCTCACACCTGGACTTTCTCCCTCCCCTTTCCAGTCTCAGAGTTGGAACCATCTTGAGCAGACAACTTTCTTCATATCTGGTTGCCCAACCCACCATGTTGGCTTAACACTCATCTCGATGCCTCGCCCTGTCCCTTTCCTCCCTGCACTCCTTATCAGTAAGTGTGTACATACTTCTCAGCAAGTATGTACAGAAATGCCAGACATCCAGTCACCTTTAGTAACCCCTTTGGGTTCATCCAGAGGCCCAGACCCATCCCCCCTTCCATTACTGCTCTTTTCCCCATATTCCAGGCTCTTCATTGTCTTTAATATCTCTCCTTGCCTCCCACAGACAATTCTTATAGTCATTTCCTCTGATCATATCCCCTCCTCTCCTTCTCGATTTCCTCTCCTTCAGTTTAATGCTTCATTTTCCCTTCCTACGCCATTGCAGGGACCTTAAAACTTGGTTTATTATCTTTCATCTTTCCCCACTTCAATCCACTCTTCATTCTGGTACTAGAATTATTCTTTAAAAACCCAGTTATACTGTTTTTGAGTTGGTTAACCTTCACCTTCAGGATAAGATCCTTACTTCTTACCAGTTATGCAAAGCCTTCCAGGATGTTGCTTCTAATTCCTTCTTTGTCCTCATCTCCCCCGTGCCCCCACGCACAGCCGATGGCTGAGATGCACTGAACATACTGTCCTTCAACTACACCAGTGTCTTATTGCCTTCCTGCCTTTGTACACGCTGTTCCCTCTGCCCGAGTTGCCCTTTCCCAAAAATATTCACATGTTCAGCTCAGGGATTTTCTTACCTGGTCATGGTGAATGAGTTCTTTATTCTCTCTGGTTATTGGATTAAACTAAATATATAGTCTCAATGCAGGGCCTGATATCTAGTATGTGCTTAGTAAATAGTTCCTTGGTTTGTGGTTTAGTCATTATGCTTGACTTTTTGGGACCCTATGGACTGTAGCCTGCCAGACTCCTCTGTCCATGGGATTTTCAAGGTAAGAATACTGGAGTGGGTTGCCATTTGCTTCTCCAGGGGATCATCCCAACCCAAGGATCGAACCTGGGTCTTCTGCACTGTGGGCAGACTGAAGAGTTCTTTTATCCATTCCCATCTGGAAAGTGCATTTTTGTCATTCAGATATCAGCATATATGCCATCTTCTGCAACTCATCCAAACCACTCTCAACTATTATCTTAATTATTACCTCGTAATCTCAATTATTGTACTTGTCATGTGTGTGTGTGCTCAATTGTGTCTAACTCTTTGTGACCCCATGGACTGTAGCCCTCCAGGCTCATCTGTCCATGGAATTTTCCAGGCAAGAATACTGGAGTGGGTTGCCATTTCTTACTCCAGAGGATCTTCCCAACCGAGAAACCAAACCCGTGTCTCCTGTGGCTCCTGCATTGGCCAGTGGATTCTTTACCACTGCACTTATCATAGCATGCTGTAATATTTATTTTCATTTTCTCTTCTTCTAAGCCAAGAGTGTCGCAAATCAAGTATGAGTCCTCTTCTTTTATATCACCAGTTTATAGAATAAAGTCTGGAACATCAGATCAGATCAGTCGCTCAGTCGTGTCTGACTCTTTGTGACCCCATGAATCGCAGCACACCAGGCCTCCCTGTCCATCACCAACTCCCGGAGGTCACTCAGACTCACGTCCATCGAGTCAGTGATGCCATCCAGCCATCTCATCCTCTGTCGTCCCTTTCTCCTCCTGCCCCCAATCCCTCCCAGCATCAGAGTCTTCTCCAATGAGTCAACTCTTCGCATGAGGTGGCCAAAATACTGGAGTTTCAGCTTTAGCATCATTCCTTCCAAAGAAATCCCAGGGCTGATCTCCTTCAGAATGGACTGGTTGGATCTCCTTGCAGTCCAAGGGACTCTCAAGAGTCTTCTCCAACACCACAGTTCAAAAGCATCAATTCTTCAGAGCTCAGCCTTCTTCACAGTCCAGCTCTCACATCCATACATGACCACAGGAAAGACCATAGCCTTGACTAGGCGAACATTTGTTGGCAAAGTAATGTCTCTGCTTTTGAATATGCTATCTAGGTTGGTCATAACTTTCCTTCCAAGGAGTAAGCGTCTTTTAATTTCATGGCTGCAGTCACCATCTCCAGTGATTTTGGAGCCCAAAAAAATAAAGTCTGACACTGTTTCCCCATCTATTTCCCATGCAGTGATGGGACCAGATGCCATGATCTTGGTTTGCTGAATGTTGAGCTTTAAGCCAACTTTTTCACTCTCCACTTTCACTTTCATCAAGAGGCTTTTTTGTTCCTCTTCACTTTCTGCCATAAGCGTGATGTCATCTGCATATCTGAGGTTATTGATATTTCTCCCAGCAATCTTGATTCCAGCTTGTGTTTCTTCCAGTCCAGCATTTCTCATGATGTACTCTGCATAGAAGTTAAATAAACAGGCTGACAATATACAGCCTTAACAGACTCCTTTTCCTATTTGGAACCAGTCTGTTGTTCCATGTCCAGTTCTAACTGTTGCTTCCTGACCTGCATACAGATTTCTCAAGAGGTAGATCAGGTGGTCTGGTATTCCCATCTCTTTCAGAATTTTCCACAGTTTCTTGTGATCCACACAATCAAAGGCTTTGGCATAGTCAATACAGCAGAAATAGATGCTTTTCTGGAACTCTCTTGCTTTTTCCATGATCCAGCAGATGTTGGCAATTTGATCTCTGGTTCCTTTGCCTTTTCTAAAACCAGGTTGAACATCAGGAAGTTCACAGTTCACATATTGCTGAAGCCTGGCTTAGAGAATTTTGAGCATTACTTTACTAGCGTGTGAGATGAGTGCAATTGTGGGGTAGTTTGAGCATTCTTTGGCATTGCCTTTCTTTGGGATTGGAATGAAAACTGACCTTTTCCAGTCCCGTGGCCACTGCTGAGTTTTCCAAATTTGCTGGCATATTGAGTGCAGCACTTTCACAGCATCATCTTTCAGGATTTGGAATAGCTCAACTGGAATTCCATCACCTCCACTAGCTTTGTTCGTAGTGATGCTTTCTAAAGCCCACTTGACTTCACATTCCAGGATGTCTGGCTCTAGGTGAATGATCACACCATTGTGATTATCTGGGTCGTGAAGATCTTCTTTGTACCGTTCTTCTGTGTATTCTTGCCATCTCTTCTTAATAGCTTCTGCTTCTGTTAAGTCCATACCATTTCTGTCCTTTATCAAGCCCATCTTTGCATGAAATGTTCCTTTGGTATCTCTAATTTTCTTGAAGAGATCCCTAGTCTTTCTCATTCTGTTGTTTTCCTCTATTTCTTTGCATTGATCACTGAAGAAGGCTTTCTTATCTCTTCTTGCTATTCTTTGGAACTCTGCATTCAGATGTTTATATCTTTTCTTTTCTCCTTTGCTTTTTGCTTCTCTTCTTTTCACAGCTATTTGTAAGGCCTCCCCAGACAGCCATTTTGCTTTCTTGCATTTCTTTTCCATGGGGATGGTCTTGATCCCTGTCTCCTGTACAATGTCACGAACCTCTATAAATGTTTATGAAATGAACAAAGACAAATGAGTAAATGTTCATTCCTGAATCAGAAAGGATTGGAAGGATGCTGAGGCTCATAGTTGGCCTTATTCAGGCAAGCTTAATTATTTTCTGGCTCTCAGGCATGTGCCCAGTGCCAGCCCTCCTGGCTAATCTTGACTACAGATGACTTTTCTTCCCTCAAAATGAACTCTTTATTACACATCACTTCAGCAAGAAGTGACAGTGTTAAAAGAAATGAAAACAAGTAAACATGACCGGTTTCTCAGGTTATACTATGCTCTTCCTGTCTAGTACAGAGCCTGGCACAAGGGAGGTGCTCACCATATTGAATTGAGTTAGCTCGAGATCATGGGTCAACCTTTCAGAAAACTGAGACTCACTTTTCTTATCTGGAAGATGGCTATCTTAATATTCTATCTCATAAGAATTCCATATGGACTAAATGAGAAAAACTATGCATAGGTATTAACAGTAAAGATTCTGGAGCCAGACTGCCTCTTCCAAATCTCAGCTCCACCACTGTGTGACCTTAGGGTAATGTCCCAATTGTCTCCTCTCCAGAATTGGGATGGATATTGTACAGAGCTCATATATTGGTTGCAATAATTGAATACACAAACCAATGGGAAACTCTTAGAATAGCTCCCGGCACTTCAAAAGTGTCAATATTAGTGTCGGTATTATAAGTATTATGTAACACACTTCCTATAGCACCCAGGACAGAGCAGCTGGTCAGTATGTGACAGGAGAGAGGCCTGCTGGCATTAATAGGGAACCAAAACAGAAAGCTTTGTTGAGATCTTTTAAAAATTTTCTGACCAACTTCTCTTTCATAGTAATACAATCTAAAAAACAATCTCTTTTTTGAAAGATTCTTACCCCCTGAAACCATGAAACTTGCTTATATGGCAATAGATTTAGAGCTGAAGGTAGGATTCTCCAGAACATACGGTGGAAAGCTAAGAGGGCTAGTGGCAGAATGGACCTGTTCCCAAATGTAACTGGGCACAAGTGTGGCTCTTTCTCTTAAAACAGACTGCAAAGAAGAATGTCCAACTAGCGTGCTGATAAACATGGACAGAGGAGCCTGGCAGGCTACCGTCCATAGGGTCACAAAGAGTTGGGTATGACTGAAGCGACTTAGCATGCATGTACAAACTGGATCTTGGGGCTTTCCCAGGTAATGCTAGTGGTAAAGGATCCACCTGCAAATGCAGGAGACACAAGAGACACGGGTTTGATTCCTGAGTCAGGAAGTTCCCCTGGAGGAGGTCATGGCAACCCACTCCAGTGTTATTCCTAGGAAAATCCCATGGACAGACGAGCATGGTGGGCTACACTCCATCGGGTCGCAGAGTCGGACATGACTGAAGCGACTCAGCACGCAGGCGGAAACTGGATCTTAGTTAAGTGAAAGTTTTCTTTTGCATAAATCTGAAAGTACTTCACTTCACTTTGTCGGATAGAATAATTACAGCTACACAACCGTCATGGTTGTACATAAATGCATGTTCAGGTCTGGGCACACACCTGCAGGGGTGCAGGTTCTTTGCCCACAGAGCTCAGCAGAGAACAGCAGCATGAGCTGATGCAAAGTTTCTGTTTGGGGAGAAGACAGAACCCACTAGCAGAGTCAGCATCACAGGGGCTTTGACTCCATTTGGAAAGATTTTAATGCCCCTCTCAATACCCCCGTACTACCCACTTCTCTCCTCTTTATTGGGAGGGAGGGAGGTGAGAAGGTCAGGTTGGCCTAGAGAGGGATGAATATGGACATTGGGAGATGAAGGAGGAAGGAAGGCCATCTATATTCCCTTTTCTCCCTCCTGCATCCTTAAGACCAAGTAACCCTGGGGGATGGGGCAGGGTAAATTCTACTTGCTTGCTTCTCATCAAACCCTGGCCAGCAGTTTACGGAGTTGCCTCCAGAGCTGTTCTCGGAAGCCAGGAGCATTTCAGGGAACAGTGCTTTCACCAGAGAGAAGAGAAACAAAGCAGGGACTGTGCCCTTGAAATAGAGTACGGGCAACAGAACTCACTGGATCTTTGTCTTGGTTTATTGTCTTGACTTACTCCAAGTCGGAGCTGTTGACAGGGACCAAAAGTGACCCTTCTGAGGGAGGTTTGTGTACTTTTCCCACCCCCTTCTTGACTGTGTTCTCAGAGTGAGCTGGATCCATGGCGACTGTCCAGCTCATTTGATCCGTGGAGACAGCTAGGTCAGCTAATGCAGCCTTTGGCCCTGCCCCTCAGTTGCTCTTTGGGCTTCCTGTCCTAGGGTCTAGTGTGGCTAGTGCTGCTTGTCCAGTACGCCAGGTCGTTTCCAACACCCCACATGCCCGCCTCTGATCTCAGGAGAGGAACTCCTGGTACATGCCACGCACTGTGCTCACCCTAAGTAGACATCATTTTCTTACCTAATTCTCCCAACTGAACTGTTTGGCTGTGGTCCCTGTTTCACAGATTTAGAAAAGGAGGCTCAGCGGATGTATGGGGCTTACTCAAGACCACACAGTTAGTAAGTGATCAAGTGAGAACTGAAACCTAGATCTGTGTTTCTTAAAAACCCATGCATGGCCTTCCCTCTAGTCTAGACCATGCTTCCCGGCCTCCACCACCCTCTAAACCTCAGATGTTATAATGAACAGAAAGTGGGTGATGAGAATTTCACAACAGGAGAGCAATCAAAAAAGCTGAGTTATCTGTAGCCTCAATAAGACTATATAATAGAGAATTTTCCTTAATTCTTTTGTCATCTGCCTGTTTTATTGTAAAGTGTGTTAAGAGAAATATCTCATAATGTCTGTTATTCGTGTATTCAATAAGCATTTATTATTTACCTACTGTTTACGAGACACTGTGGTAGACACTGGGAATACAATGTTAATGAATTCAGATGCTGACCTTGTGGAGCTTACAGCCCAGGAAATATGCAATGAATACACATGTGATTATACATTTGATTATCACTTTGGAGAAAAGAATTATTATCCATTTGATTATCATTGGAGAAAAGTAGAGAATGCTATATAATATTGCCTAGGTTTTTCACCTGTGAAAATGGAAATCGTACTCGTACTTCCCATAAGGATTGTTATACAACTGAAATGGCATTATAAGTAAAGCATTTAGAATGTTGCCTACCACTTAGTATTACTTCCTGTTTGCTCTGATTATCATTACCCTTGGTTATCTTTGGGATTAATGTAGATGATGGGACAGGGAAGCCGTCTATAAATGAATGACTTGAATTTGAGACCTAACCGTTGAGTAGGAGCCGGGTGGGTGGAGACAGTAATTAACACCTAAAAGATGCTGCGAACAGAGGCCTGGATTAATAAGAGTGACAGTTAATAGACTAAGGCCAGAGAGGTCAGACAGCACAGAGCATTTGTAAGCCATGGTTGAATGTGTAGCTTTTATTCTAAATCCAGTTGGGGAGCCATTAAAGGATTTTGAGAAAGAGGTTAACATGATCTAATTTGAGTTCTAAATGCAGCCCTTCCTGAGACACAAGTCTACATTCCCTGCACCTCCTATGTGCTCCCTGACACCTATACTTTCTGTGTCAAGATATTCAGCACCTCACCCTTCTGTCCACCTGCATGGTTAAGAAGGCAAGCACAGGAGCCACACTGTCTGAGTTTATAATAGTTCTGGTTCTATTCCTTTTTTCCTGTACGATTGTAGATCGGTAATTCAATGTCTCTGGGTCTTGGTTTCCTCATCTGTACAATGGGGATAGTCATAGGAACTTTGGCATAGGATTCTATTGTTCAGATCAGATCGAGAGCTAAATTATTTTATGTAAAGTGTCTAGAATAGTGACTGGTACTCACAAAGTGTTAGTCGCTCAGTTGTGTCTGACTTGTTGTGACCCCATGGACTGTAGCCCTCCAGGCTCCTCTGTTCATGGAATTCCCCAGGCAAGAAGACTGGAATGGGTAGCCATTCCTTTCTCCAGGGAATCTTCCTGACCCAGACATTGAACCTGGGTCTCTTGAATTGCAGGTGGATTCTTTACCTTTGGAGCCACCAGAGCACTCAGAAAGCACTAAATAAATGTTAATATTCTTAATATATCATAACTATCTATTTTCTTGGTTGCTTATACCATTACCTGTATGCTCAGTGCCTGGCACAGAGCAGATGCTCAAATAATATTTATTGAAAAAAACAAATGAACAATGAAAGAGAGGTAGTACAACAAATTGTAAGTAAAAGGAGAAAAAGATGGCTTATCTATGCATGGAAAAATAGGCTTCCTTGAGTCAGGGGTAGATTCTGATAAGGAGGAGCTTGCTTATGGGAGGGACTTCCCAGATGGCTCAGTGGTAAAGAATACACTTGCTAATGTAGGAGACAGGGGTTCGATGCCTGGGTGGGGAAAATCCCCTAGAGAAGGAAATCATAACCCACTCCGGTATTCTTGTCTGGAATATTCCATGGACAGAGGAGCCTGTCAAGTTGCAGTCCATGGGATTGCAGAGAGACAGACACTACTGAGACTGAGCGACTGAGCATGCACGCACACACACTTATGGGTGACAGAGAAACTGAATGACTTTCAGCTTCCTGGCTGCTCCAGCTTTGGGGAACTTGAAACAATATCTGCGGGACAAAAATTTGTTTCACAATCTGAGATGCCAATCTGGATTGCCATCTGCACGGAAAGAAAACTGGGCTTGTTAAAGAGCTGCTTCATTTTCCTGAGCTGTGTGATGTCTCTGAAGGCAAAGGCAAGGGTGACCCTCCAGAGTTCCCTGTGTGCTGGCTTTAGAAGGACAGTCCCACCGAGGAGCCAAAAATCACAGGTCACCGTGATTTCCTTTTCATCCCTGCACTGCTAATAGGGCCTCAGGCTAACAGAGACTGGGTTCTAGGAAGCCAGCACACACCTTAAGTGTAGCACATAAGCATGGGGTGAGGCTCTTCACGTATTTGTACAGCTGGGCAGTCTTAGGCACTCAGGTCCTTTACATCTCCGTGCAGAGTACCTGCCCAAATAAACAATGAAATCTTCAGCTCTCCCAATCCTCCAGCTCAATGCCAAGTGCATGCATGCATGCGTGTGCATGCTGCTTTGTTACGTTTTTATCCCAGGGGAAAATAAAGGGTTCTTCTCATGCATTTTGTCAACACAATGGGCCTCTGTCCTCAGTGACCTGGTTTTCCATTATTTCTTTCTCTTTCATCGCAGGTATGACCAGCCTGTCTCTCTTCACCTTCAGATCATTTCTAGGCCTCCCTCTGATTTACCCCTCACTCCATGCCCCTCAAACTTCTAAACCATCTTCCTTGCAGTCCTTTCTTTTTTGGCTGCACCAACCAGGAACCAATTCCAGCCCCCTGCAGTGGAAGCTATGAGTCCTAACTGCTGGACCACCAGAGAATTCCCGGTCCCCATAATTTGACTCAAAATTGGCCTATGGAAAGCCTCATGCAGTTAGTCCTGCCTAAAGACGCTTACTCCTTGGCAGGAAAGTTATGACCAGCCTGCTGCTGCTACTGCTGCTAAGTCGCTTCAGTCGTGTCCGACTCTGTGCGACCCCATAGACGGCAGCCCACTAGGCTCCCCCGTCCCTGGGATTCTCCAGGCAAGAACACTGGAGTGGGTAGCAGCATATTAAAAAGCAGAAACATTACTTTGCCAACAAAGGTCTGTCTAGTCAAGGCTATGGTTTTTCCAGTGCTCATGTATGGATGTAAGAGTTGGACTATAAAGAAAGCTGAGCACAGAAGAATTGATGCTTTTAAACTGTGATGTTGGAGAAGACTTCTGAGAGTCCCTTGGACTGCAAAGTGATCCAACTAGTCCATCCTAAAGGAGATCAGTCCTGGGTGTTCATTGGAAGGACTGATGTTGAAGCTGAGACTCCAATATTTTGACCACCTGATGTAAAGAGCTGACTCATTTGAAAAGACCCTGATGCTGGGAAAGATTGAAGGCAGGAGGAGAAGGGGACGACCAAGGATGAGATGACTGGATGGCATCACCGACTCAATGGACATGAGTTTGATTAAACTCCGGGAGTTGATGATGGATAGGGAGCCCTGGAATGCTGCAGCCCATGGGGTTGCAAAGAGTCAGATACGACTGAGTGACTGAACTGAACTGAACTGAATGTCCTAATTGACTACTCTGATTACATTATGTTGAACTATGCATGTTCCATGTTGCTTTTTAAAAGCATCATAGTTCTTTAGACTGTCAGTTCAGTTTAGTCGCTCAGTCGTGTCTGACTGTTTGCAGCCCAAAGGACTGCTGCATGCAGTCTTCCCAGTCCATCACCAACTCCCAGAGTTGACCCAAACTCATGTCTATTGAGTCGGTGAAGCCATCCAACCATCTCATCCTCTGTCGTCCCCTTCTCCTCCTGCCTTCAATCTTTCCCAGCATCAGAGTCTTTTCAAATGAGTCAGTTCTTCACATCAGGTGGCCAAAGTACAGGAGTTTCAACTTCACCATCAGTCCTTCCAATGAATATTCAAGACTAATCTTCTTTAGAATGGACTGGTTGGATCTCCTTGCTGTCCAAGGGACTCTCAAGAGTCTTCTCCAACACCATAGCTCAAAAACATCAGTTCTTCAGCACTCAGCTTTGTTTAAGGTCCAACACACACCCATACATGACTACTGGAAAGACCAAAGCTTTGACTAGACGCATCTTTGTTGGCAAAGTAATGTTTCTACTTTTTAATATGCTATCTAGGTTGATCATAACTTTTCTTCTAAGGAGCAAGTGTCTTTTAATTTCATGGCTGCAATCACCATCTGCAGTGATTTTGGAGCCCAAAATAGTCTGTCACTGTTTTCCATTGTTTCCCATCTATTTGCCAGGAAGTGTTGGGACTGGATGCCATGATCTTCGTTTTCTGAATGTTGAGTTTTAAGCCAACTTTTTCACTCTCCTCTTTCACTTTCATCAAGAGACTCTTTAGTTCTTCTTCACTTTCTGCCATAAGGGTGGTGTCATCTGCATATCTGAAGTTATTGATATTTCACCAGGCCATCTTGAGTCCAGCTTGTGCTTCATCCAGTCCAAAATTTCTCATGATGTACTGTGCATAAAAGTTAAATAAGCAGGGTGACAATATACAGCTCTGATGTACTCCTTTCCCAATTTGGAGCCAGAATGTTGTTCTATATACTTCTAACTGCTGCTTCTTGACCTGCGTACAGATTTCTCAGGAGGCAGGTCAGGTGGTCTGGTATTCCCATCTCTTTCAGAATTTTCCAGTTTGTTGTGATCCACACAGTCAGAGGCTTGGCATAGTCAATAAAGCAGTAGTGGATGTTTTTCTGGAACTCTTGCTTTTTCAGATCAAACAGATGTTAGCAATTTGATCTCTGGTTCCTCTGCCTTTTCTAAATCCAGCTTGAACATTTGGAATTTCACAGTTCGTGTACTGTTGAAGCCTTGCTTAGAGAATTTTGAGCATTACTTTGTTAGTGTGTGAGATGAGTACAATTGTGCAGTAGTTTGAGCATTCTTTGGCATTGCCTTTCTTTGGGATTGGACTGAAAACTGACCTTTTCCATCCTGTGGCCACTGCTGAGTTTTCCAAATTTGCTGGCATATTGAGTGCAGCACTTTCACAGCATTATCTCTTAGGATTTAAAATAGCTCAACTGGAATCCCATTACCTCCACTAGCTTTGTTCATAGTGATGCTTCCTAAGGCCCACTTGACTTCACATTCCAGGATATCTGGCTCTAGGTGAGTGTCACACCATTGTGATTATCTTTTTTGTATCAGATCAGATCAGATCAGTCGCTCAGTCATGTCCGACTCTTTGCGACCCCATGAACTGCAGCACGCCAGCCCTCCCTATCCATCACCAGCTCTCGGAGGTCACTCAGACTCACATCCATCGAGTCAGTGATGCCATCCAGCCATCTCATCCTCTGTCGTCCCCTTCTCCTCCTGCCCCCAATCCCTCCCAGCATTAGAGTCTTCTCCAATGAGTCAACTCTTCCCATGAGGTGGCCAAAATACTGGAGTTTCAGCTTTAGCATCATTCCTTCCAAAGAAATCCCAGGGCTGATCTTCTTCAGAATGGACCGGTTGGATCTCCTTGCAGTCCAAGGGACTCTCGAGTCTTCTCCAACACCACAGTTCAAAAGCATCAATTCTTTGGCACTCAGCCTTCTTCACAGTCCAGCTCTCACATCCATACATGACCACAGGAAAGACCATAGCCTTGACTAGGTGAACATTTGTTGGCAAAGTGATGTCTCTGCTTTTGAATATGCTATCTAGATTGGTCATAACTTTCCTTCCAAGGAGTAAGCGTCTTTTAATTTCATGGCTACAGTCACCATCTGCAGTGATTTTGGAGCCCAGAAAAACAAAGTCTGACACTGTTTCCACTGTTTCTCCATCTATTTCCCATGTAGTGATGGGACCAGATGCCATGATCTTCGTTTTCTGAATGTTGAGCTTTAAGCCAACCTTTTCACTCTCCACTTTCACTTTCATCAAGAGGCTTTTTTGTTCCTCTTCAGTTTCTGCCATAAGGGTGGTGTCATCTGCATATCTGAGGTTATTGATATTTCTCCCGGCAATCTTGATTCCAGCTTGTGTTTCTTCCAGTCCAGCATTTCTCATGATGTACTCTGCATATAAGTTAAATAAGCAGGGTGACAATATGCAGCCTTGACGTACTCCTTTTCCTATCTGGAACCAGTCTGTTGTTCCATGACCAGTTCTAACTGTTGCTTCCTGACCTGCATACAGATTTCTCAAGAGGCAGGTCAGGTGGTCTGGTACTCCCATCTCTTTCAGAATTTTCCACAGTTTATTGTGATACACAGTCAAAGGCTTTGGCATAGTCAATACAGCAGAAATAGATGTTTTTCTGGAACTCTCTTGCTTTTTCCATGATCCAGCGGATGTTGGCAATTTGATCTCTGGTTCCTCTGCCTTTTCCAAAACCAGCTTGAACATCAGGAATTTCATGGTTCACATATTGCTGAAGCCTGGCTTGGAGAATTTTGAGTATTACTTTACTAGCGTGTGAGATGAGTGCAATTGTGCAGTAGTTTGAGCATTCTTTGGCATTGCCTTTCTTTGGGATTGGGATGAAAACTGACCTTTTCCAATCTTGTGGCCACTGCTGAGTTTTCCAAATTTGCTGGCATATTTCATGCAGCACTTTCACAGCATCATCATTCAGGACTTGGAATAGCTCCACTGGAATTCCATCACCTCCACTAGCTTTGTTCGTAGTGATGCTTTCTAAGGCCCACTTGACTTCACATTCCAGGATGTCTGGCTCTAGGTGAGTGATCACACCATCATGATTATCTGGGTCGTGAAGCTCTTTTTTGAACACTTCTTCTGTGTATTCTTGCCTCCTCTTCTTAATGTCTTCTGCTTCTGTTAGGTCCATACCATTTCTGTCCTTTATCGAGCCCATTTTTGTATGAAATGTTCCTTTGGTATCTCTGATTTTCTTGAATAGATCCTTAGTCTTTCCCATTCTGTTGTTTTCCTCTATTTCTTTGCATTGATCGCTGAAGAAGGCTTTCTTATCTCTTCTAATTCTGTGTATTCTTGCCACCTCTTCTTAATATCTTCCCCTTCTGTTAGGTCCATACCATTTCTGTCCTTTATTGTGCCCATCTTTGCATGAAGTATTCCCTTGGTATCTCTGATTTCCCTGAAAAGCTCTCTAGTCTTTCCCATTCTACTGTTTTCCTCTATTTCTTTGCATTGATTGCTGAGGAAGGCTCTCTTATCTCTCCTTGCTCTTCTTTGAAACTCTGCACTCAGATGCTTATATCTTTCCTTTTCTTCTTTGCCTTTCACTTCTCTTCTTTTCAGAGTTATTTTTAAGGCCTCCTCAGACAATCATTTTTGCCTTTTTGCCTCTCTAGGCCATGGGCCTAAGTTTTTTCTACATTTTATCCATTTGTGTAGGTTTTTATGTATTTCTTATGCTTTTTTTTTTTATGGACTATCACCAAGCCCAGGGGAGGGGAAGTATTAATTTAAGTAAGACACAACATCTGATCTTTATTGTGCACTGAATGGTAATAAAGCTCTAGAGAAAAAGCTATATAAAGATATTTTCCATATCGTTCAAGATTCTCCAAAGAAATAGAACCAGTAGGTAACTATGTTTATACATATATATGTACATATTAGGCTAACCAAAACATTTGTTTGGGTTTTTCCATATAATGTTACAGAAAAATCCAAACTTTTTGGCCAACCCTATGATTTATTTTGAGGATTTGCCTTATGTAGACTCTTTGTGACCCCACGGAGACTGTAGCTCACCAGGCTTCTCTGTCCAAGGAAGTGGGTAGCCACTCCCTTCTCCAGAGGAACTTCCTGACCCAGGGTCTCCTGCACTGCAGGTGGATTCTTTACCATGTGAGTCACCATTCAGCATACATGCATGCGTGGGTGCCTGCTCAGTAGCCTCAGTTGTGTCTCTTTGCTACCCATGGACTGTAGCCTGCCAAGCTCCTCTGTCCATGGGATTCTCCAGGCAAGAATACTGGAGTGGGTTGCCGTGCTCTCCTTCAGGGGATCTTCCTGACCCAGGGATCAAGCCCGCGTCTCTTATGTTTCCTGCATAGGCAAGCGAGTTCTTTACCACTAGTGCCACCTGGGAAGCCCTATTTTGAGAATTTGCCTCATGTAGTTGTGGCAAGTTTGAAATCCATCTGAATGGTAGCTCAGATGATAAAGAACCCATCTGCAATGCAGGAGACCCTGAGTCAGGAAGTTCCTCTGGAGAAAGGACTGGATATCCACTTCCATGGACAGAGAAGCCTGGTGGGCTACAGTCTCCGTGGGGTTGCAAAGAGTCTACATGAGCCAAATCCTCAAAATAAATCATAGGGTTGGCCAAAAAGTTTGGATTTTTCTGGTTTTTCTAGAACATGCTAGAAACTCAGACAAAAGTTAATGCTTCAGTCTTGAGGCAGAATCTGTCCTTTACTGCAAAACCTCTGTTTTTGTTCTTCAACCGACCTTCAACCGACTAGCCAAGGCCCACCAACATTAGCTGAAGTAATCTGTTTTACTTGCAGTTCACCAACTGTGGATGTTAACCACATCTCCAGAATTCTTTCACAACAACATCTACATTTGGTGTGGATTAAATAGCTAATTCCTCATCAAGTTGACACATAAGACTAATCATCACAAGGACTACCGGCAAATAAAAATTCCATCTTGGAAATCTTACTAAAATTGTGCCCAACTCTACTTCAAATCGACTATATAAGATTCAGAAAACTAAAACTCTTTACATTTCTTCTGACCTACTGAGACTTTTTTCAAAGCACAGTAAATAGGGATTTCCCTCGTGGTCCAGGGGTTAAGACTCTGTGCTTCCAATGCACGGGGTGCAGGTTCAATCCCTGGTTGGGGAACTAAAATTCCACATGCCACTGGGCACAAACACAGTAAAATAACCATGCCACTCAGCTCACAAAATTGCTTTGAAAACCATATGATAGTCTGAAAGAACAGAAGTGCAAAGTGGTGGGAATTGGAATCCAGGCAGTGGCAGCACAGAGCCTCATATTGGTGACACTACCTCACCATTCTTCTCACAATTCTCTCCACTGAGTGGCTGTGAAAGAAAAGGGAAAACCTTGGGTTTCACAAGATGTATGAGAAAGCCAGTCAGTTTGTGCCCCATTTCTGGAGACTGCAACCAGTGATCTTAGACTTAATAGGGTGACATGTCTCAAAAGAAGTTAATTTTGGCCTGAAATATCTCAGGGTGATGGGAGTGGAGAAGTGAAGTGGGAATCTTCTTTGTGCATAGTACTTATTTCTATCAAATGCGGATGCAGTTTGAAATATTCATATCCTCTTACACAATATATAAATTTGACTATCAACCCTATTCTCCAGGTCTTTCTTGGGACTCCTTCCTTGTTGAACATGCATTGACATATACATGCTACTGGGGCTTCTCAGGGAGTGCTCGTGGTAAAGAACCTGCCTGCCAATGCAGGAAACATAAGAGCCAGGGGTTTGATTCCTGGGTTGGGAAATTCCCCTGGAGGAGGGCGTGGCAATCACTCCAGTATTCTTGCCTGGAGAATATTCCACAGACAGAGGAGCCTGGCAGGTGGGCTACAGTCCATGGGTAGCCAAGACTGAAGCGACTTAGCACACACGTGTAAAATAGCTAGGGGGAAGATGCTGTATAACACAGGGAGCTCAGCTTGGTGCTCTGTTATGACCTAGAGGGGAGAGTTGGGGGGAAGAAGGGTAGGAGGCTCGGAGAGGGAGGGGATATATGTATACTTACAGTTGATTCATTTTGTTATACAACAGAAACTAATGCAACATTGTAAAGCAATTATACTCCAATAATAAAACCAAAAATAAAGCAGTAGAAAGTTAAAAATAAAATAAAATCTCCATTATCTCCATTTTGCTCTTGTCACAGAGAAAGCAGATATTCAGAACTGAGGCCTCCAGCCCCTGGGTGCAGCACTTTTGCACCAGGCAGCTCTCCACACCCTGTTCACAGGCTTGTGTTCACCAGGGTTCCAAGTGGTTGCTCTCACCTCTGCATCTCAGCAAAATCCCTGGTAATTTAATCGCAAGGCATGTGGCTGCTGTATCCACTCCCTGTCTGGAATGCCTCAGACCTACAAGCCTGCCTTCATGGTGCCATTTCCTCCTAATTCTCTTTTATCTTGTGATAAAGAATTGCTCTCACTGAATTATTTACCTGTTGATAATTTCTGGAGTTTAAGGAATTAGCATTTCACTAAGCTCCCCCTGCCCCCACCAAATCTTACCTTTCTCTCAGATTTTGAGTAACTTGTTTTACTCAAGTTCTAAAAACCTTTACCTCTAGCTCCTCTTTTGCTGCAGCACTGGAATGTGCTACTTTTTTTTTCTCATTTCCTAGTTTGTTGGAGGAATCCTTCCTCCCATCCCCGAGGGCTTCCCAGGTGGCGCAGTGGTAAAGAATCTGCCTGACAATGCAAGAGACACAGTTTCAGTCCCTTAGTTGAATTGGGAAGATCCCCTGGAATAGGAAATGGCAACCCACTCCAGTATTCTTGCCTGGAAAATTCCATGGACGGAGGAACCTTGCGGGCTACAGTCCACGTGATCGCAAAAAGTCAGACACGACTGAGAATGCACGTATGCCCATCCCTGCCTGACTCCTCAAGTTTCTGTGGAGGGAATTCTCTCTATTCTGACAGGAAACAGTCTTTTTTTCACCACTCTGCTACCTGGGCAGAAAGCAAAGGCAGATTACAGTGGGTGGAGTTTGCAAGAGAGATTTTTGTGTCTGGGAGCCATTTGCCCCATTAGAGATATGGCAGAAGGTAGAAGGGCTTTCTTTACCAGCTGAGCTTCCAGGAAAGGGGTTTATTCTGCCTTCCCCTGTTGGAAGAGCACTTGTCCAGATATATGTAGACAGTGTAACTTAGGATTCTCTCATTCAGCAGAAGGGTGGACATGGGAAATTCTGAGATGTTTTTGCATTGGGAGTATCAATGATAGAACAGTGGTTTTGATCAATTAGCTTTATCTCTATAACTGCCCCCAAAGTGTGTGTTTCCAGAAAACTCTCGATAAACCATGTGTTTCAATTATAGGGCCTGGGGTAGAAGTATTAACATACTATTTGACCCCTACTAAGTACCACATTTGCTATTAGGAACTCTGCACATGAGAACCCTTTTCTCATGTTGATGAATTCATCATCAACTCCATATAGAATCCATATTATTATCCCTTTTTCAAATCAGTGAAATCATGCCTCAGTGAGGGGGTAACTAGTAATATAATGATACTAAATTAATAACAAAGGACATTTTACCCTGACTTGTTTCCCAAGACTGTATACTTAGCACTAGCCCTCTGTGTTATCTGATAAGTAAAAGTGCCTCAGGTGATGGATACATGGGTACCTGCCTTAAAGATATGTACTTCTTGGGTTTGGTGTTTCCATCTGCTGCTTCAATCATGTTCAACTTTCTCCAGAAAATACCTTGTTGTTTCTGTGCTACATTTAATTTATGCCTTTCTCTGGATTCTTGGTGAGAAAATCTAGAGGAAATTGTGATTCAAGCCCATGTCTCCCTCTAAGGAAATCATTAAGTGAATGGAGAAGTGACCGTGTCTTCCTCTGTTCTAGGGATAAATCTTCTTCACTGAGATATATCCCTTTTGGGTATTGAGAAGGGCATCCTAAGAGGGAGAGGAGGCAAGAGAAATTTTAGGACAGAGTAGAGCAGTGAGGGACTTCTCTCTGGAGGCATTACTCACTGCTGGAAAGATATCCCCAGTCTCTTACATCACAAGGAGAGAGAGTTTGATTTCAGATCTGTAGTGAAACTGGGGTGTGCCTCACTTGAACACAAGGAGGCAGCTGTCCAATTCTAGGCTGGCTCTGGAAAGTCCCGTTTTGAATAATTTGCTTCTTATGGTGTTTTGTTCAACTTCCCTACCTCAAATGAAACTGTGTGACTTAAATGAAAGAGCACTGGGCTGAAACTCAGGAAACTGAAGTTTAGTACTGCTACCAACCAGGTGTGTGACCTGAGGTAAATCTTTTAACCTCAGACTTAGTCATCTTTATTTTGAATCTTTGAGTTTAGAATTCAATCTTACAGAACTTTCAAACTTCCAAAATGGCTCTTGGCCCAGAAATGGTGGTGTGTGGGTGTTGGGATGGATGAATTTTTGTCCAAGAAGAAATAGCTCCTGAGCTAGTTGCTGGTGAATCTGAAGTTCAAGCTAAGGTCTCATGGGTTTGGCTCCAAAACCTGGGCTTTTTCCACCACTTCCCACTCGAACTTTGGCTATATTATTGTTGCATAACACAGTGTATCTTTATTATTTTCCTAATCCCTGCCAGCTGTAGTTGGCACAGAGAATAGCAAGTGGTCATCAAGTCCTTATGAGTGCTGGGGAAATAAAAATGAAGGGGTTGTGGCCCCTCACCTCAGGTTAAAAGCATTCTCATGGGGAGAGTCTGGAGCCAGACTGCCTGATTTAGATCCCAGTTCTACTACTTAATAAGATAATGACTTCTTAAACCTTCTTTATACTTCAGAGTCTTCATTGTAATTTTCTTCATCTTAATACCTTCCTCTCAGAGTTGTTAGGAAGATTCAGTGAGTTACTTCATATAAAACACTTAAAATAGTGCCAGTCCCAGGGTAATGACTGAATACAAAATGTTGTTCTTGTTACTATGATATACTCTTTATATATACCTACTGACTCAATCAGGTGAGCCCTCTGGAAAAAGAAGTGTTAACAGTAAGCCTATGGGAAGAAGAATCATTCGTAGAGGAGAAACCTCTTTTAGAACTCTGAAATCAGACAAGAGAGCACTATCTAATTTTATTTATTTTCTAAATTAATTTTTGCTGGAGTATAGTTGCTTTATAATGTTATATTAGTTTCTACAGCATAATGAAATGAATCAGTCATACATGTACATATATCCCCTCCCTTTGGGACTTCCTTCCCATTCGGGTCACCACAGTGCATTAAGTAGAATTCCCTGTGCTATAGAGTATGTTCTCATTAGTTGTCTATTTTGTACATGGTATCAGTAGTGTTTATGTGGAGCATGCCCTACTTTTAATGGGCTACCTGTGTCAGATGGAGGGAGAGCACTTCATGCTCTCATTCACTCACCCTCTCATTCATTCACTCATTTCACTCTAAAAGCACCCAGGAGTACTCACCATTATGTGAATCAGACATTGTTCTGGGTGATGGGTACATAGGAGTTAATAAAGTAGTTTCCTCTCTGGAGGAGCTCAGACTTGTGAAGTAGACAAACATACATGGATATATAAAAGCCTGTGATAAGAGTTTGCCTGAATGTTCTGGACACTTCTATCCTCTAAACAAACAACACTGTGTATTGTGCTATACCTAGGAATTTTATAAATAAATTTTTTTGAATTTTTTAAAATTAGTACTTCCCAGAGCTGGATCATTTATTACACAGCTAGGCTTATTTCAGTCATGTCAGCTCAAGTCAGTGGGTTCATTGAGTACCTATTATAACTAAGTGGATTAGGAAACTCCTGGTTAGTTTTGTCCTGAGCCACTAAAATAGGAAAGGAGAGGAGATTTGATTTAAACTCTGCCTTGCGGGATGGATAAGATTTCATAGAGGGTAAAGTTGAAAAATACCATTCAAGAAGGCAGATCATGCTCAAACAAAGGTATAGTGGCCCAAAGAGTATAGGCTGAATTAGTGCCACAAAAGTCACCTTGAAAGACTCATGAAGGAAGGTTAGGGTGAGGTTGTGTGTGGGAGAGTAGGAAGGAAATATTGGTGGGAAAATAATAGGGGGCTTTGTATACCTAGCAGACAAGCTGAAAGTTTATTTTACGTGCATCACGGAGCCACTGATGATATTTGTTTGGTAGGAGATCATGTTGTCAGAGCTGCACTCCTCAGGATGGTTAATGTGGTATGTTAGCTATGGTGGTGGGAAAAAGTGTCAGGCTTGGAGTTAGAAACCATGCGAGAAAATTCTAGTTCGTCCATTGATTAGCTGTGTGATCTTGAGCAAGTTGATACTCTTTCTGAGCTTTATTTTAGCCTCCTCACCTACATGGTAAACAAAATGAAAAGTGAAAGTGAAGTCACTCAGTCGTGTCCAATTCTTTGCAACCCCGTGGACTGTAGCCTATCGTGCTCCTCTGTCCATAGGGTTTTCCAGGCCAGAGTACTGGAGTGGATTGCCATTTCCTTCTCCAGGGTAAACAAAGTGAAACTGCCTTAAAAGAATAGCAGCAACAACCACCACACAATTTTCATTGATCATTACTCCCTGTGTAGCAGTGGGCTGGGCCGTTTCTGTGTAATACTTAAGCCTCAAAACAGCTCTCTATGAGTACTTAAAGGTCAAACAGAAGTTTACCATATATCCCACCAATTCCACAATTAGGTATCTTTACAGAGAACTGAAGACATATATCCACACAAAGTCTTGAATACAAATGTTCTTAGCGGCATTATTTACAATAGGTTAAAAAGTGGTACAATAGCTAAAAAAAGTGAGATGGTTGGATGACATCACTGACTCAATGCACATGAATTTGAGTAAACTCTGGAAGTTGGTGATGGACAGGGAAGCCTGGCATGCTACAGTCCATAGGGTCGCAAAGAGTCGGACACGACTGAGCAACTGAACTGAACTGATCTGAAAAAAGTGGAAACAACCAACTCCCCATCAGCTGATGAATAGACAGACAAAAGTGCTATATCCATGGAAATGTTACTTACCAGTAGAAAGAAGCAAACTAAGGCTACATGCTATATGCAACATGGATGAACCTCAAAAGTATTATACTCAGTGAAAGAAGGTGACATGAAATACTCCACATTGTATGATGTCATGATTGTATTTCATTTGCATGAAATATCCAGAAAAAGCAAAGATATAAAAACAAAACATGGGGCAGGGGCAGGAGACAGGGATTAACAGTAAAGGTTCATGTAGGCTCATATTGGGCTGTTAAAAATGGTTTTAAGCTGGTTTATGATGATGTTCACACAACTTAGTAAATCTACTAAAAATCATTAAATTGTACACTTGAAAAATGTGAAGTATATGATATGCAAAATAAGCCTCAAAATTTTCTTGAATCCAAAGCAACTCTATTAAGTATTGTTCTTATGCTTATTTTATAGATGAGGCTATTGACTTTCTCGATCTCTCCCGAAGAGTAGAAAAGTAATGGATGTGTTACCTAAACTTACTTTGGTTATCATTTCACAATGTGTACATGTATCAGTCATCATGGTGTATACCTTAAACATACCCAGTGTTGCACGGCAACTATGGCTCAATAAAACTGGGGGGAAAAGTAGTGGAGATAGGATTGAAAACTTTTTCTGCCTGATTGAGCCCATGCCCTTGGCTACTGTTAATGCTGTACCCTTTCTTATGTCACAAAGTGGTTGTAAGAATTAAATTACATGTAGAACACATTTGATCATATTATATGCAGAGTGGATGTGTGCTCAGCTCTCAGAAAATCTTAGCTGATTCTGATTTTGACAGTCATTGACCAGATGAATTGGAGATGTTTTGAGAGGATACCTGGTAAAGGGCTATATACAGTGATCCAGGCAGGAGCCTGCCCAGGATATAATCAGGAGGAAAGAACAGAAGATGTAGAAGAGGAAGCTCAGCTAGGGTTATGCTCTTACTCGTCACATATTTTAACTTCTCTAAATAAATATGTAGGAAGCTTGGCTCTATTATGAGTTAAGACAAAGAACAGAGCTCTTTCTTTCCTTCAGCAAATAGCTGACACACGTTCCCATCATAAATTTTGTAATTCAGGATGTAAAACCAAATTCAACAACCAAGCCATCCAGAAGGTTAAATAAATAAATGCTAAATAAATAAATGTAGGTGTTGTTCCTTTGCCCATGTGTGTCTACAGAAGATGCCACACACTTCTGTTCATTGAAGTCTACTAGCCCATTTCTTTCTTCATAAATTTGGGGAAACAGCCTACTCAGGGTTGTGAGTTGAAACTTGAAGGAGTTGAAACTATGGGGATGTTTTGTTTTACATTTTCCCATCGAGAACACCACCATTAATAATAATTCTGAATCACAGGTGAGAGATCACACCTACATCTCTTCTTTAATTTTGCAATGCTGTTAAAACTCAAAAGGCAGAAACATAGCCTACAGCCTTGGCAGATGCAGGACTTGGTGACTGAATGGGATTTTTTCTGAGTTATTTTCTGTGGCTGATGCTTTGTGACCCAGATGTGTCTGCCACGTGGAGAAACTTTATTATTAATAAATGCACATTCCCCCCTAAATAAATAAGACCGCATGGCAAACAGTGGTGTTTGCTCTGTATACATTTGAATTGGTTTTTCATCATTTCTAAGGACCAAGACCCAGGGTGTTTCCCATTGCACTGGTAAAAGAAAAATAAAAATTAAAAAAAAATGCAGTTTGCCTATTCTGGCAACTTAAACATGAGACAATTTGTGGTCATCCAGGCAGGACTCTTCATTCCGGAGGGCTTGGTAGAGGCGAATGGGGCTGTGAGGTTCCCTGGGGAGGACAATATTGAATCTGGAAGTGCCTAGGACCTAGGCTGTGTGGTAAGGAGATGATTTAGAGCACCTCCTGGTTTTATGACATTCAGTCTTTGAGTCACAGTCCCACAAAGAGCCAGGAAAAGCTAGTGTGTGTCTGCCATGGTAATTAAGTGTTCATGTTTGAAGATGCTTGAAGAAATCTTAAATGTAGCAAAACTACTTCTGCCAGCTTTGTTAACTGTTTCAAGAGCTCACCCAGTCAGAACTCATTCGAGATTTATTGGACACTGATGCTGTGTGGAGCACAGTCCTAAACATTGTGAATAATATTAGAGTCCCAGTCTTCTAGGAGACTGCTGTGAGTGAGGATGGGAAGATTTCAATGTGAAGCATTCAGCTATTTAAATGTTAATAGTAAAGTACTAAGTGGTGGTTTCCTTCTCAGTGAAGTGTTTCAGAGATGCCCCACTTCCACCAACTGTGTGTGAAGGTTCCTGTCTGAACTCAGTTTGATGTAACTCTATTAGAATGGGATCATAGGAAGGTCATAAATGTTGGAGTCAAAACTACCTAAATCTAAACCCCCCGTTGCCTAGAATATTACTCAGCCATTAAAAAGAATGAAATAATGTCATTTGCAACAACATAGACAGGGCCTAGAGACTGTCCTACTGAGTGAAGTAAGTCAGACAATGAGAAATATCGTATGACATCCCTTATATATGGAATCTGAAAAGAAATTATACAAATAAACTTATTTACAAAACAGAAACGGACTCACAGACTTAGACAAGGAATTTATGGTTGCTTAGGGGGAAGGATGGCAAGAAAGAGATAGTTAGGGAGTTTGGGATCCATAGGACACACTGATATATTTTAAATGGATAACCAACAAGGACCTATATAGCACAGGGTACTCTGCTCAATGTTGTGTGGCAGCCTGGATGACAGGGGAATTTTGGGGAGAATGGATATGTATATGTATGGCTGAGTCCCTTTGCTGTCCACTTGAAACTATCACAACATTGTTAATTGGCTATATGCCTATATAATATAAAAAGTATTTTTAAAAATAAAATAAATTCCTCATTGCCCATGAATTACCTGATGGAGTACTCCTGCCTGGAAAATCCCATGGACGGAGGAGCCTGGAAGGCTGCAGTCCATGGGGTCGCTGAGGGTCGGACATGACTAAGCAATGTCACTTTCACTTTTCACTTTCATGCATTGGAAAAGGAAATGGCAACCCACTCCAGTGGTCTTGCCTGGAGAATCCCAGGGACAGGGGAGCCTGGTGGACTGCCGTCTATGGGGTTGCACAGAGTCAGACATGACTGAAATTACTTAGCAAGCTCCCAGAGGACAGATCTCATTAAACATGGTGTATCTTAAACTCAGCACAGTGCCTGATGTTTACTAGAGACTCTATGAATATTTACTGCTGAATACCTGAATGAATTATGGAACCCTAGCAAAGTTAACCTGTGAGTCCAGAGTTCCCCTGGGTCATGCAGGAACAATCACATCTGCCTGATGGGCTTTGGGAAGTTGTCTAGAATGATGTTCGGGAAGGAGACTCTCGAGTCCCATTGTCCAGGCCCAAGTTCTGACCTGTCATTTATTAATTCTGTGGTTTTGAGCAAGTAACTTGTCTTTGCCTCCATTTCCCACACTATCAAGTATGGCTAATAGTATCAATACTACCAACCTCTTAGGTTTGTTGTGAGGATTAAATTAATGAACATCTGTATAGACCTGAGTCTAGGGCCTGGCACATAGTTTGTGCTATAAAAAAATCTTTGTAAAATAAAAATAAAATAGAAATAGAAAGTGGGTTTGCATGGGAATTAATGAGTGTTGGTGTTGTAAAATGCTTAACACAGCCTGGTTCAGAAGGTGCTAAATAAATGTTAGTTCAAAGAAGTTTATGCTTGAACCTCATTTCCTAAGCCAGTGCCTGGCTCATTAAAAAATGCACAAGATGGAATATAATTATTAAGAGAGTGCTATAAGTTTTCTAATAAGGATCATGAGAACATTGTGGGTTAGCAATACTGGGAGAGGTTTCATCAAGAATAGAGAATTAAAGTTGGCTCTTGGTTAGGAATTAAACAGGATTAGGGAGTTCACAGAGGAGGCAGATAATCTGCATACACTGGAGGGAGGAAAAATCCAATCACAGTCATGAGATGCTCTGTCATCAACAGGACTTGGCATTAATTTCTGGGAGAATAACTTGTCATGGTCCATCTTTTGAACTGAGTTTGGTGAAAACACTGCTTCAATTCTAGGGCTTCAACTACTCAGATTAAGACTTTGATGACTACATACTTACTCACTCATTTTTTTAGCAAGTATTTTGTAGATTTCACTATGCATTAGGCATTTTATTAGGAAGTGGTGAATAAAATAGAAATGGACCTTACCCCTTTGGGAGCAGGAGGGAGATACAGACTATAAATGGAAAAGTAAATAAACTTTGATAAGTGCTTTGAAAGACATTAAGAGAGTATAGAGGTAGAAAATAGTGGGAAGGAAGGGGAATTGTCAGATGGGAAAATGAGAAAATGTCTTTCCAAACACGTGACGTTTCACCTGAAGCTAGAAAGCTAAGAAGGAAAGGGGGACTATTTCAGGCATGGAAATGGAACGTTCAAAGATGTTGAGCTTGATGTATTTCAGAAAGAAGGCCAGTGGGCCTGGAGTGGAGTGACTTGGGAGAAAAGGGTAGGAAATGAGATTGGACATGGGCAGGGGCTTGAACTTGCAGGGTCTTATAAGGGATATTAAGGAGACAGAACCAAATTAAAGTGAACTGTGAAGGCACCAAAAAATAGAAGGGAAAACATATAACTTTTAAAAGCTCTCTTAGACATCTGTGTAGATAGTAAATTGGATTGGAAAAAAAGAGGAAGTGGGAGAAATAATGAGGCAGTCTAGGTAAAGAGGTGATGTTTGCTTAGTCCTGGATGGTAGAGAGGCAGGGATAGAAAGATGTGGACAGATTTGCAATGTATTTTTGAGTTGGGATAGACAAGACTTGTTAATGGATTGGATGGAGAAGGGTAAAAGTAGAAATTTAAGAAAATGAAAAGGGTCAAGAATGAAATGCAGGCTCCTGGCTCGAGCCGCTGTATGGTGTTGTTGCCATTGACTAAAATGGATAAGATCAGAAGAGGAAATTTTGGAAGAAGTGGGAGAAGAAGTAAAAAATTTGGCTTTAGCTGCCAATTTTGAGTAGGGTGACGCCTCCTTGAGTAGATGTCAGGTCGCCATAAGAGAGGTTAGGCTAGAGACCCAGATTTAGAGTTTTCAGTTTATAAATTGGGAATAAATCCATGGGCTTGAGTGAGAGTCTAGAGAGAATGTACAAGTCCAGGAAGAATGACGACATCAACACACTGAGTAAAGGAGGAGGGGATCAGGAAGAAGACTGAGATGGCATGATCAGAGAGCTAAGAGGAAACTCAGGAGAGTGTAGTGTCACAGAACCTGAGTGAGGAGAGTACTTGGAGAAGGAGATGGCCATCAGCCTTATTGAAGTGCTGCTGAGGATAGAGAAGTGGCCACTGGTTTTGCCAACACAGAAGTCATTGATGATCTTAACAAGAGTGGGTTCACAGGACTTATAAGGATAGAAGCCAGATTCACAGTAAGTTGGACACTTGAGAAAGGTAAAGTATATGTTATGTTGCTGAAAAATTCAGAGACAAGGAAAGAGAAAGGAAATAATCAAAAGAAGAAACCCAGAACAGGTAAAGGGCACTGGGAGCCAGAAAGCAGGTTGAGGGCTTGCCCTTTGGCCAGAGGAGGAACACCTTTTGGGGTGAAAGAGGGAAGGGGAGGAAATGAGTTTAGACACAGGAAATAATCACCATCATTATAGCTAATATTTATCGAGTTTACATTGCCAGGTAATGTTCTAAGTAATTTTCATTCAACACATTTAATCCTCAAAACAATCTTATGAGATAGGTTCATACACATAGTCAAAACTCAGGCAGTTCTTTCTCATCTGATAGTTTAAATTGTGGAGTGGAAGACAGATGGGAGGTTTGAGAAGGGAAAAGGTAGGACATAGTGTCACAGAAGATAAGGGGACTCAATGGGACTTCCAGGAAGTCTTGAGAGTTCATTTGAGATGTTAAATCATGAATAAAAAGCAAATCTAACATAAAGTTCAAATGAGTCTTCTACAGCATTCAGCAGTCATACTTCAGTGGCCTGACTTAATTGATGCTTAATTTAGAAACGGGTAAATTTCCAATGCCAGGAGTAATAAAATGCACTAGAATCCCCTACTAGCCCTTAATAAACTTTCATGAAACTGCTTTGGAGACTTGGCCACAAGATTTCCCCTACCCCACCAAACTCCATGCCCCTACTCAGAGGGAGGAAACACAGCTTCTATTAGAGAATGACATATAGAATGAACTCCAGCAAGCCACCAGCATGATGATAGAAATAACTGGCTGAGTTTGACTCTTATACCTAAAAAAAAATCCAAGCTGGGTGCTCTGTCTTGCTGTACCTCACAGTTTGCCAGATTTCCATCAACAACAAGGGTACCTCCTCTGCCCGGGAAATCACCATTAGCTCTCCCCATTGTCAAGATCTCATGAATAGAGAAGGGGTGGTGGTGGTTTAGTCGCTAAGTCATGTCCGACTCTTGCGACTCCATGGATCGTAGCCTGCTGGGCTCCTCTGTGCATGGAGTTCTCCAAGAAAGAATACTGGAGTGGGTTGCCATTTCCTTCTCCAGGGGATCCTCCCCACACAGGGATCAAACCTGGGTCTCCGGCATTGCAGGCAGATTCTTTACCAAATGAGCCATGAGGGAAGGAGAAGGGGTACAGAATCTTTACTTGACACAGAAAGTTTTGGACTGACAAATAGTAGTAGCTAAGATTTATTGGATACTTAATTTATGTCAGAATCTGGGCAGTGCTTTTCTTATATGTACTGTGTTCCTTAATCTTGAAAACAACACAGTGAGGTATGTATTGTTATAATGTCCATATTATAGATAAGAAAAATGAGCTTCAAGGAGATTAAATAATATTTCTAGTATCAGGAAGTTAACAAGTGGAGAAGCCAAGAGCTGATTCTAGGAAGCCTGAGTCCAAAATCTAGGCTCTTTAAACAGGTACATTATAACAGCAAAATTGGTGAGCAGTCTTGCCAGACCAATCTACTGTGCATATTCATGTTATCATACCCTACCACCATTCTATAAATTTTATTCAAAAAATTTATGAGTTTTGTTTTCAACTCTATTAAGACCTGTTTCTACTCTTCCATGTTCTCAAAATAAGGAATTAATGCTATGAAGCTAAGTATAGAATTGATGGCTTTTATTCAAATTTCCCTCTATTCATGGCAGCCAGCCTGTTAAAGAGAAGAGTTTATAGCTGTTGGTTTTTGCAAGCCTGGTGACCTGTGCTAAGACAATTTCCCCTGAAGCGAAAGGTGTTGACACATGTGACACAACATAAATTGAGCTCCACGGGCCCCAAGGACTGGCAATGACCTGATCTTTTCCCACCACGTAATTATGAATTGAAAATTGTTGTTTACAAAAAATTCCCAGATAACTGAATTCAATGTGCAAATTTTAGTCTCAATATCTGGGCATCTTAACTGTCCAGGTTATTTGTGGATATAGTAATAATATACTACCATTACAATAATGATAAAAGCCAACAACAGGTCAAATGCTTACTCTGTGCCAGCTCAGAGTAAGCCCTTTTCGTGTATTTATTTGCCCTTTTCATGTATAACAAATACTTAGCAGAGACTATTATTAACCCTATTTTGAAGATAAAATGAGATGGATACTGGTTAAGTAACTAGTCCTTACTAGTCCTTACTGGTTAAGTTACTAAAAGGTAAAATGAGAGTTGAAAGCTCTTGAAGGCCAAGTCATCATTTGGAGACAGAGAACCATGGAAACAGATCAAAGCTTCAGCCCTTAGCGGTTTGAAAGATAAAGTTTACAAAACTGACTTTGCAAGGATGACAGAACTATCCACAAAAAAGCATCAAGTACGTACCTGCCAGGATATGAAGATGCTCAGTGAATGGTAGCTATGGTTTTTGAATAGAATGAGCTAGAGAGTTGAATAAGGATCCCATCATTTTGATCACTGTAATCAGTGGACATATGTATTTCAAATACCTGCCCAGTATAAAACACTCTTCTCTCCTTATTGTTTTAAGTGTCCAAGTTACTCAGGTAATCAACTCTACCTCCTTTTCCTTCTAGCTTTGTGGATGTGGTCTGTGCCTGAGACTCCCTCAGAAACACTAATTCTACATCATTTGAAAAATAACATACATATTTCTGTTGTCCTTCTGTTCTTTCTAAATAAATTTTAATGAATTCAAGATACTCTTCCAAATCTTTAGGTATAGATGTCTGCAATGGGCCAGAGGTCCCCAGGGGTAAGATGAAAACAAACCCAGCCCCAGCTGGAACAGCCTGGTGACCCAGTAGCCCAGACCTGCCATAATAACCTATTTGGGGATGCCATGGTAATCTGGTCCATGGCATTTGGCTGAGTGGTTCCAATTGTGACATATGATGATTCAAGTTTACTCATGTACACACCAGAACTTCACAAAATGACCTTTCTGAGGTCCCTGAGGTTAGGGTGGGAGGCGGGAGGAGCACCGAGGCACTCTAAACAAAGCAGCTTTGTTTTTACACCACTTGTTTGGACAAGTGTCCCCTCATGTGCAGCAGCTATTTGCTGCCGAGCTCTTGGCAGAATGACTAAAATGGGACAGAAATTAAGGACACATTCTGAAGTCCCCTGGAAAATAACCCTCTCCCTTTCCGGCAAATGTCAGCCATGCAAATCGTAATTCAGTAGATGATTTCTTGTCATTCATGTCCTTAGTCACTCTTTTCCTTAATGGGCATTTTCAAGGTGGTTGGATTGGATACATCAGCATCTGCTGTACATATCCTGTACCAGGTCTATGGAAGATCGAGCCTGCAGTAAAATCATATATCATCTTTGGGACTCATCCTCCTGGTCTATAAAATGAAGAATTAGACTACATCAGTGATCCCCAAGTTTTATATGTATTTAATAAAACCTATTCAATATTACATTTTTCATTTTGAAAAGAAAGGAAAAATATCTTCAGAAACCACAGAAAATAAGGCTTCACGAACTCTTCTTAGCCAGTAGGGATATAAAAAGCATCGAATCCAAACAAAAGAGTCATCTGAATCTATATAAGGGCAAGTTATGTGATATTTTTATGTTCTTAACCTTATAAAACTGGTTGAAAATTTAAAAAAAAAAATGGTTGAGAAACTCTGGACCAGATAATCTCTAAAGTTGTTTTCCAGTTCAGGAAATCTATGCTTCTACAAAATCACCTCTCAATAAGAACTTGTGTTTTTATAGCTCAGAGAAGAGAAATGTATTCTTCAGTTCAGTTCAGTTCAGTTCAGTTCAGTCGCTCAGTCGTGTCCAACTCTTTGCGACCCCATGAATCGCAGCACTCCAGGCCTCCCTGTCCATCACCATCTCCCAGACTTCACTCAAACTCACATCCATCGAGTTGGTGATGCCATCCAGCCATCTCATCCTCTGTCATCCCCTTTTCCTCCTGCCCCCAATCCCTTCCTCCTGCCCCCAATCCCCCAAAGCATCAGAGTCTTTTCCAATGAGTCAATTCTTCACACAAAGTGGCCAAAGTATTGGAGTTTCAGCTTTAGCATCATTCCTTCCAAAGAACACCCAAGACTGATCTCCTTTAGAATGGACTGGTTGGATCTCCTTGCAGTCCAAGGGACTCTCAAGAGTCTTCTCCAACACCACAGTTCAAAAGCATCAATTCTTCAATGCTCAGCTTTCTTCACAGTCCAACTCTCACATCCATACATGACCACTGGAAAAACCATAGCCTTGACTAGACGGACCTTTGTTGGCAATGTATTCTTAGAGGACAAGAAATCATTAGGGCTTGAGAGATTATCTGTCATTTCCAGCACTGACTTCTGATCGTTGATTCATAAACTAATGTGTGTGCCGACTCACAAAACACAATTTCTGACTAATTCTACTGATATTAGCCAGTGATCTAATTAATTTAGGCCCAAACTGAATTTTTGATTTGATTTATCAATCTCTCTCTTACTAGCCTAAATTAGCCAGATAATTTAGTGAAGTGTTTTTTAAACTACTTCAGTTAATTTTCTCTTTAATAATAAATGCTGGAGAGGGTGCGGAGAGAAGGGAACCCTCTTACACTGTTGGTGGGAATGCAAACTAGTACAGCCACTATGGAGAACAGTATGGAGATTCCTCAAAAAACTGGGAATAGAACTGCCTTATGACCCAACAATCCCACTGCTGGGCATACACACTGAGAAAACCAGAATTGAAAGAGGCACGTGTACCCCAATGTTCATAGCAGCACTGTTTACAATAGCCAGGACGTGGAAGCAACCTAGATGTCCATCCACAGATGAATGGATAAGCAAGCTGTGGTACATATACACGATGGAGTATTACTCAGCCATTAAAAAGAATACATTTGAATCAGTTCTAATGAGGTGGATGGAACTGGAGCCTATTATACAGAGTGAAGTAAGCCAGAAAGAAAAGCACAAATACAGTATACTAACGCATATATATGGAATTTAGAAAGATGGTAACAATCACCCTGCTTATGAGACAGCAAAAGAGACACTGATGTATAGAACAGACTTTTGGACTCTGGGACTGGGGGAGGGTGGGACGATTGGGGAGAATAGCATTGAAATATGTATAATATCATATCTGAAACGAGTCAGTCCAGGTACGATGCCCTATAACAGATGCCTGGGACTGGAGCACTGGGATGACCTGGAGGGATGGTGTGGGAAGGGGGAGGGAGGAGGGTTCAGGATGGGGAACACGTGTATTCTGGTGGCGGATCCATCTCGATGTATAGTAAAAGTAATACAATATTGTAAAGTTAAGAAAAATTAAAAAAAATAATAATAATAAAATAAAAAAAAATTAAAAAAAAATTTTCTCTTTAACTCTGATGCTTTGCAGACCAATGAGTAATAAATTTAAAAGAAAGAAATAGTAACATCTTAAGTTCTTTCTTTTTTAGAGCTATACTTATGTAGATTTTCTTTGCATATGAACTTTTTTACTCTTGTTAATTCTGAATGATGAGACAAAAGAGGAGAGAAACAGATTAAGCATTGTAAAAGAAAAATTGAAGAGCTGAGAAACTGGCCAGAAATTACATTAGAAGAGAAAGTGAGGAATAAAATCCAAACAAAAATTTAGGGAAAATCCCTGTGTAAAGGAAAAGAATACAAAGATACAACACAGGGTATGCTTCATGACTCAAATGTGTTGGCTCTATACCTGGGTGATTCATTTGGTGGAAAACATAGCTGGGTCAGAGAATTTTTGCTAGCCCCAAACTTACTTAGAGTCATTTGAAGCTTCATTTTGTGTACGTATTTTTTTCTCACTTCTTCAAAATGGAAATATTAATTGCTTTTCAGAAATAGCCCTGGTCATTAGAGTTTTATCTCTATGAGCACTTGAGATTTAGAATTAGATCGTGGACTTTGGAGTATGGAAAATATTTAAGAAACTGGGACAGATTAGTTTCAAGTGACCTCTCTTTGTCTCCTGACAGGAATAGGCAGTAGATTCCACCAGGGAGCCCTATTGAATAGGTCCAAAGGGATAGTCTGCTCCTTGGAAGATACAGTGGTTCAACTTTTTGGATCATGACTCACAGTAAGACATACATTTTACACGGATCTAGAGAGATAGTACTGATGAACCTGTTTGCTGGGCAGCGATGGAGATGCCGCAGATCTGGAGAACAGACTTGTGGCCACAGTGGCGGAAGGAGTGGGTAGGATGAATTGAGAGAGTGGCATCAAAACATATGCATTAACATATGTAAAACAGATAGTCAGTGGGAATCTGCTGTATGACTCAGGGGGCTCAAACCCAGTGCTCTGTGACCACCTACAGGAGTAGGATGGGGTGGGAGGCGGGAGAAAGGTTCAAGGGATAGGAGGACATGTGTGTACCTATGGCTGATTCATGTTGATTTATGGCAGAAACCAACACAACATTGTAAAGCAATTATCCTCTAAAAATAAATTTAAAGAAGACATACACTTTATACCAAGACTTCGTTCCCACACATGCATGTGTTTTCTAAAACACGATCTTACTACCTGCCACTTTCTATTCTAGTCTAGTCATTTGTAGTTTAAATAAATACTGCCCAAGACCCATTACATAGGTTTCATAACTTATTACTGGATTTCTATGTATGTTCCCCAGTTTCTTTTCTATCTGTGACACCTCCCCCCAAACACGCACACATTGCTCAAATACAGCACAGCTCGTTTTCAGAAGCATCCCCCTCACACCCGACCCGGCATGTTGAAATACTTGCAGTTTCTCGAGCATCATGCTGTCTTTCACTTCCCTGCACATGTCATTCTCTGTCTCTACTCAAAGCACTTTAGAGTTTTCTCACTCCACCTCCCTTTTCTGCACCAAGCTAGCTCCATCTGCTTAAGAATCAGCCCAGGGCTCAACAGTCCTTCCTTTCAGGCTGTGTTGACCTGTTTTCTGCTCTCTCCAGAGCATCCTGGAGACATCCTTGTCTTTATCTCAGCTTCATTGTGCTGTATTATGACGATCTATTTATATGCTCTTCTTTCCCACTAGACTCCTTAAAAGCAAAGGCCATGTCTTATATTTCCAGGAACTGGTCCAAGGTTTGACATATACCTGGTTCATAAATTATGGATGGATGAGAGCCTGCCTATTGGTTAGCACACAGTAGTGAATTGTTGCCTCCTTGGTAAGTTGTAGTGTGCTTACCATAAGCATGAAATGAGCGTTTTTTAATGGGGAATATGGGCTTCACAAACGATGTTAGTGGTAAAGAACCCACCTGCCAATGCATCTCTCATAAGAGATGCGGGTTCCATCCCTAAATCGGGAAGATCCCCTGGAGAAAGGTATGGCAATTTGCCTATATTCTTGCCTGGAGAATTCCATGGACAGAAGTAGTCTGGTGGGCTATAGTCCATAGGGTCACAAAGAGTTAGACTCAACTTAGCATGCATACAGACAGTGGAGAATATGTACCTAAGTTGCAGTGGATGTGCTAACCCTCAGTAGAACCTTTTTTTCTGTTGCTCCTAAGATATGGTGTAGCAAAGTGGGTGAAAACTCAGGCTTTGAAGCTGCCCAGAACTGGATTTGAATTTTGACTCATTGGTTACATGCTCTGTAACCTTAAGCAAGTTACTCATTTTTCCCTGGTGATCTAGTGGTTAAGACTCCATGCTTCCAATTCAGGGGGCATGAGTTTGATCTCTGGTTGGAGAACTAAGATCACACATGTCTTGTGGCCCCCTCTCCCCACCCCACCCACCAAAAGCATAAAATATAATAATTAAAAAAAAAATCTCTGTTTCCTCATCTGCAGTAATGACTGTCTATGGCTGTTGTGTAGATGTTAACTAAAGGGATATAAGCTCCGTGAGGGCAGGAGTTTTTGTCACCTTAGTACCTTCTCATGGACTTAGAAAAATGACTGGCACATATTTGTTGCACTGGTGAATATGTTACTGCTCTTAACAGGCCCTCAGTAATTCAAAACCACTCTTAATCCTGTATCTTATCAAGTTTTGCACAGGATTCCTTGGAATATGTAGGTAAGTCCTTATAACTTCTTTGATCAGAAGTTGGGCTTATACCTATGAGGTGACACTTTCATATCCTGTCATTCAGTGACTCAAGATGCAGGTAGAAACATTTGTCTTCTGGAAGAATGTTGTATTTCATGCTGTTAGTTTAGAATGAGGCTTAGTCAATTCTAGGTTGGTTGATTTTCTAGGGGTTCTTCAGTTCTGTTTTTGAATTACCGTGTATGGGCCTTTGATTCTTCTTGTCTTGTCTCTTTCTTGTTAGACAGCCATGAACCCTATCATCATTCACTGCATGTTAGTTAGAGTCACATAGATTCTGATTCAGGGTCTTGGGAAACATGTCTGAATTTTTCAGTGTTCCTAGACTTCTTTCATTCCCTTCCTCTACAAAGATCTTGTGTAAGATCCATAAGGATGGAAAATCCATTATTACCTAATGTCCTTACTGTGTCCCATTTCCATGAATGGATGTTTGTATTCCTAGGTTTCATTTTGGGCCTTTCCCATTTTCAGAACTTTATAAGTAACTTGTTGTGCCACATAATGAAAGTTTTGTTTTCAGCTTCTTTGAATTTCATTAGCTCACGGACATCTCTCAATACTACATTTCTACCAGAAAAATAAAGCAAAGAGACAGATTTTAAAAAGCAAGTCTCAAAGTCTTCGACAAAACAGGACAAATAAAATGATGTTATTGCTTCATTTTTATAGTCTATCCAAACAATAAGAATGAAGAGAGCCACATCAGAATGTTCTAACCTTCACTTTCTCATGCCTCAAAGCCACTTAATTGTAGTATTTTCTGCAGAATCTGTTAAGTAATAAGCCAGATTATTAGTCCATTATGATTGTTTACCTTATATTTCACATGTTGATAAGAGAATTGTCTTACTCCATTATATTTAAAAGGTCTGCCAAACACTATTTTACTCATTTGTTAGTGAATTTAAGTGTGGATTCCAAAGTGTGTTCCTTATTATAAATCCCTCAATTATAAACTCCAATAAGGGAGTGTATACAAATAAGAATCGTAAATCCTATGAAACTATATTAATGTAATGTCTTAAGCCCATCAACAGAACAATGTAATAATATACTTTTGTTCTTTTACTGCCTTCTGTTCTCAAAGTTAAAACTACCCCTAAGTCATTGTGGCTCAGCTGGTAAAGAATCCACCTGCAAGGCGAGATCCCTGGGTTGGGAAGATCCCCTGGAGAAGGGAAAGGTTACCCACTCCAGTATTCTGGCCTGGGAAATTCCATGGACTCTGTAGTCCATCGGGTCACAAAGAATCAGACACGACTGAGCAACTTTCACTTTCACTTTTCACTTAAGTCATTATGGTCGTGTCAGGCTAGGTGGGACTTTTCACTAAATTTTTGAAAGTAGGAGGAGGACTATCTTGGAGAGGAGGAAGAAGACACATTTTGATAAGTGGAATTAAGAGAAGAAACTTTCTTGACTGATAGGTTGGTTTTGGTTAACTAACTAATATGTAGTTAGTTAACCAACTGAGTTAGTTGGTTCAGTGTTGGAGGACAGATAGACCACAGAAGGGAAGAGCTGTCTGAAGAAAAGAGGAAGATTAACATCTTTGGAACACTTACTGTGTGCTAGGTGTTTCACAGTCTTTTGCATCCTCATACAGAAACTCTGGGGAAAATTATTGTGTTAAATCAAAGATATGCTGTCCATAACAAAAATTCAGTCGTCTATCCAAAGTCATATGACTCTTATGGGGCAGGGTCCAAATTTGAACTCAAGCTTTCACAACTTGGGATCTTTCCACAAACAACCTTAGAAAACTCCAGATAAACAGGTGAATGTTGCACCTGACATCTTTTAGACTTCCACTTTACAAACATTTCTTAGCTAACTGAGAAGTTCCACACAATGGAACTAAGATATTCATCTCTGCTTGCTAACTTGAATGTCCCTCTGAGTGTATCACTGTAGCCCTTTCCATGGATATAAAAACATTTAGTGAAGTGGAAAGCACTGTGTTCATGGCAGCCATCCCCATAGTACTTTTTAGTAATAATAAAGTTGATTGCAGAATGAAAATAACAAGGAAAAATAACATGCTCTGGTATAAACTCCTAATCACATGAATATTAAAATCCAACAAAATACATATTGAGGACATTTGCTCCTTTGCACAAACGCAGGCATCCAGAGGAATATCTTCTCTCTAGTATTCTGGCTTTTATCTTCAGCCGTGTAAGACTTTCAAGAGTGACCAGCTAAAGCCAACGGCTGCCTTGAATAAATTCATTTTCAGGTAATTTTGGTTCCCCTCGTCACAAGATTTCCTGAGAAACTGATTATGGACGGGAATATTACCCATTTAGTTCTGGGCACTCAGTCAGTACTCAGACCTCATTCCTGGCTGCAGCCTGGAACATCTCTTCTGACTGGAATCACTCCTCTTTGCCTACCAAGGAGAGATTATCCAGTTCATTGCACTTTATCAATTATGGGCTACTGATTTATCCAGTGTTCTCATTTCACATGTGAGGGACAGAGATTTGGAGTGACTTCCCTCTGCTCACATAGCTGTTGATAGAATGTGGGCTAGCATCCACATTTGACTCCCAGTGTAGAATTCTTTCCATTCCCCAGTCACTCATTTATTAAGACATTCATCAAACATGTATTAGATGCCTACACTGTATAAGTAGCTGTGACCACAGGTAAATTAAGATATAGACTCTGAGCTCAAGGCTTTTATCATTTTTTTATGTTTTTGGTTTCCAGAGGGTCTGAGTTCTATTAAGAAAAGGACTCTATGCCAGGGCACTCTCTCTACCCTGGATGGATTGGGCAATCACAACTGGTCACATACTGCTCCATTTCTGGTATCCAAATGTATTATTCATAAACAGGTTATTTTCTAGTTTCCTAAAATTTTTATTGGGGTTTCTCACCCAACATGACATTATTGATAGGTAACAGTTAAATGGGTGAGCTCTGAAGATCAAGCCACTAATACCTCAGAATGACTCCATTTTTTCCCTAGTAAAAAGTAACATGGATATGTATGCATGTGTGTGCCTGTGTGTGCACAGGGTATAATACTCTGAAACACTCAGAAGAAAACTGTTCATGAATGGGCCACAGTGCAAGCCTACAGATATCTTCTAGACCTCAAAGTGACTTCCACATATACCGATATCAGGTTAGCAGATTTTAATCAACTGATAATTTTTTAATAATTTAAGCACACTTTCCCCCCATTAATTTAAGGACCCATTTTGGAGCTTCTTCATTTGACCAGCAAGTATTTCCTGAGAGTCTGCTGTAAACCCAGTCTGTAAAGGTTTGCGTTTTGTGAGACTGAATCAGAAATAATGGTCCTTAGCTAACATTTAGGAGAAGACAATGGCAACCCACTCCAGTACTCTTGCCTGGAGAATCCCATGGATGGAGGAGCCTGGTAGGCTGTGGTCCATGGGGTCGTGAAGAGTCTGACACGACTGAGCTACTTTGCTTTCACTTTTCACTTTCACGCATTGGAGAAGGAAATGGCAACCCACTCCAGTGTTCTTGCCTGGAGAATCCCAGGGATGGGGGAGCCTGGTGGGCTGCCATCTATGGGGTAGCACAGAGTCGGACATGACTGAAGCGACTTAGCAGCAGCAGCAGTAGCAGCAGCAGGTAACATTTATGCTTCTTGTAGCTGTCATTCTTGCTCTAGCATATCTTGAAGTAAAGCGGACTCATGATATCTCCACATCACAGAGGAGGAAGCTGAGGCCCAGAGAAGTTTATCGACATGCCAAGATCCTCGGTGAGCAATAGAGCTGAGGCTACATTGCCAGTCTTTTTGCCACTGGAAAGTATTCTTTTGTTTTAACTACACCAAATTACCTGCCCATTTCAAAAACAAGGGAGATATTAGAGAAAAATTTCTCTAAACACATAAGTATGACCTCATGATAGAATAATAACAATGAAATGAAAATATTAAAGTTCATTTTAAGTGCTACCTAAAACTAGGTCAGGAATGTATTCCACAGCCTAGGACATAAATAAGTTCCTTTCCCAAATGACAGGTTTGGTTTTTACACCCATTAGTTACAAAGACCTTTTTCTTACAGGAATCCCTGCTCAACTTCTCCTAAGGAGTGACTATATAGGAGAAATACAAGTAACAACTTCACTGGGTGTTTATAACTTGAGAGAAAGCTCCTGCTAAAGTTTGGCGCTTACTACTCATCCAACTGATTAACTTTGTCTGGGAAGTGATCACCCAGAAGCAGGGAAAGATAAGAACACAGCTTCACTGGGTGAAAATGGGGAAGGCTAAACTGCTTTCAGATTGCATTTCACTGTCCCTGCACTTGTTTCTGGAGGACCTGAGAAGGTCTTGAAACAGAAGGGACCCGTTGACTTTGGAGGCAGCAGCTGATGGAAATGCACAGTTCATCCACAAGCCAGATGCCTTATCATTACCCCCTAACTGGGTGACACATATGGGACTCTTCCCCATGGGTTTCCACATTTGTCAAATGAGAAAGAAAGACAAAAAATTACAGATTGCCCAGTTTTGTAAGTTTCCCCGAAGGTCACCTTGTTGTGTTAGGGGCTTCCCTGGTGGCTCAAATGGTAACGAATCTGCCTGCAATGTAGAAAACCTGGGTTTGATCCCTGGGTCAAGAAGATTCCCCTGGAGAAGGAAATGGCAAACCACTCCTGTATTCTTTCCTAGAGAATCCAATGGACTGCTACATATTATGTGGGCTATGATGCCATGCAGCCTGGGAGAATCTAAAACTCTGGTCTTTTGGCTCTTGATCACTATATTTGATTTATTTTCAGCAGATGACATTAAAATTAGCTTGCATTTGCTGAGCCAATCTGGATGGGCAACAGTGGATGGAAACAGGGAGTGGCCTGGGCAATGGCAGGAATTAGAATAATAATCCTTTGCATTTTAGAGAGTACAGCTTTCCTACACATTGTGTCATTGGATTCCTGCAAGTCTTTCAAGGGCACGTATTCTTAGCCCAATTTGACAAATGCAAAAATTTATGTTCTGAAAGGTTAAGAGATGGCCGGAGTTCACACACATACACACACATACACCAAATGGTGGCAATATAGGAAGTAGAATATTCATGTTGATTCCAATAACATTGTAAAGTAATAAGCCTCCAATTAAGATAAATAAATTAATTAAAATAAACAAAAATTAACGAAAAAAAGTCCAAAACCCTTGTTCTCTTATGCAACATACCAGAGAGTGATGGGAACCTACCAGAAAGATTTGTAGCTGTATTCAGATATATGCGACTGTTATAGCATATTACCGACACGGGTCTCTGGTATTTTATACTTTGTGGAGTTTTAGAACTTCTCATTTTTTGGTTTCTCTCTGCTATTTCCTCTTGATCTGTGTAGCTCTTTCAGTTTACCACTTAGATACCACTTCCTCCAAGAAGTCCCCAAGACTTTGTTAGGTGATCATTCTGCAGTCTTGCGTGGTATCCAGTGATTATCACTACTTTATCTTCACCACTTAAATTACCCACATGAGAATATAATTGTCTAGGCACTAAAACTAGCTATTTATAAGTCATCCACTAATGTTTATTTTTTCACCATTTAACCTCAACATAAAGCATGATAAACTCTGTCTGGATAAATATTTCTTGAATAAATGCTGCATCATCTACTGCAGCCAAAAGGGAATTTTGCTTCCACATTACCCTCAGGGTAGGAGGAGATGGAAAGCTCTTTTAAAGCCATCTAAAACAGTGCCATTTCCAGGAGGAAGCTCTCAGGAAACCAAACTCTAGCCATTTGCCTAAAATGTTTGGTTATTCCCAGAAGTAAGACTTAGAGTTGGGTGAGGACTAGAAGTGTGATAAGGATGGAAATTAGTGTTTGTGTAACTGTATGGGGAAAGAGATGAAAGGGGTTATTTTGGGAGTTACTGGAAAACTTAGCCATGATACCCTGCCTGCTCATATGTCTGGTGCTATTGCTGGGAACCAAGCTTCATACCAATCCACTAACCATCAGATATCAGTTTCTGAGAAGAGACTTGAACTTGCTGTGTGGTTATTTATAACTATATCTTCCTGTTCTGTGCAAGGTTGGAAGACCCTACAACACCACTGATTTATGTTATTGGAACTACATATATATAGAGTATGATAAATATGATAGATGATAAGCAAGTTCTAGGACTCACAAGTCATGTAAATATAGAACCCAGCACTTTAACATAGAACCTGTATATCCCAAATCCTTTCAAGTATCTGGGAATTAATGAATGGCTAAGTGTAATCACAGAAAATGAATTAGTTGAGTCTTGGTAATGAGGCCATTTCTGCAATGGCAGAATCTTAAAGGACTCGTAGTGCTTGACAAGAGTTGATATTACAGACACTGCTAAACTTCCAGTGAAAGCAGTACTAGGAAACGTGTAAACAAAGGAGCTTGGCTGTGTTCCACTTAAACTTTATTTACAAAAATAGGAAGTGGACTGTGTTTGGTTCCCCAGAGTTTCCTGATTCTGGTATAAATTATAGCTATAGCAATTCCTAGTTTTACAATTTTATTTCCCTCTGAAAATCCTTCCTTTATTCTCCATTGCCTACAAACTGGTGGACAAATTTCTTAACTCCGTTCCAATCTGAGCAGTACTTTTATGCTACCTGATAGCTTATGTTCTTTTCTTCTCATTATGCTCCATTCACATTGTTCTGTGCTAACAATACCATACTTAATTCTTTCTACGTAACCAAGTCCTATCCATCCTTTGTGGAAGAAGTCCTCGGAATAGGGTAGAGAGATTATATTAGGGTAGAGAGAACCATTTGGAGAGCCTTTTGACATTAAACATAGTGCTTATCAACCACCATAAATTCTGACTGGCCCAGCGAGGAGGGGCGGGGAGTGCTTTAGAATGTATAGCTTAAGAATGTTCCTAAGCTTATTCAGGTGATATACACCCTCCCCAAAACCACTGTTCAATGGCATTTCTAAAACCCCACTTCCTCCAAGAAGCCTTTCTTAACCACTTTAGCCCACCCAGCTTTCTTCTTTTGGAGCCCATTAGTCCTCTTTTGGCACCCCACTCCAATACTCTTGCCTGGAAAATCCATGGACGGAGGAGCCTGGTGGGCTGCAGTCCATGGGGTCGCGACTGAGCGACTTCACTTTCACTTTTCACTTTCATGCATTGGAGAAGGAAATGGCAACCCATTCCAGTGTTCTTGCCTGGAGAATCCCAGGGGCGGGGGAGCCTGGTAGCCTGCAGTCTCTGGGGTCGCACAGAGTCAGACATGACTGAAGTGACTTAGTGGCAGCAGCAGCAACGGTCCTCTTTGACCAAAAAATTTATTTTTAGCACTTACTGTATTTTTGTTTTTTGTTTAAGCACTTCATACACCTGCTATGATTGTCCTGCTGCTGCTAAGTCACTTCAGTCGTGTCCGACTCTGTGTGACCCCATAGATGGCAGCCCAACAGGCTCCCCCGTCCCTGGGATTCTCCAGGCAAGAACACCAGAGTGGGTTGCCATTTCCTTCTCCAGTGCATGAAAGTGAAAAGTGAAAGGGGAAGTCACTCAGTCGGGTCTGACTCTTCGCAACCCCGTGGACTGCAGCCCACCAGGCTCCTCTGTCCATGGGATTTTCCAGGCAAGAGTACTGGAGTGGGGTGCCATTGCCTTCTCCGATGATTGTCCTAGGTGCTGGGTTATAAAGACCCTTCTCTCTGAAGATTACAGTCTAGTGACAGAGAGAGACAATCATCATGTGCCCAGAAGAGTGGAGAAGATACTTTCAGATAATGGAAAGAGAGCAAGCTAATGGGATAAAGAGTGATCAGAGAGGGCAACTGGAAGAATAAGAAGGTGCTATGTTTGATAGGAGAGTCAAAGGGTTTTACAGCATCTATAACTGAACTAAAATCTGAATGTAGCGACCTCAGGGAAGGGAATTACAAGCCAAGGGAACAGCACAATTTTATCTTTCCTTTCTCTGAAAACACTATTGAATGTATAATGTTGAAGTAGTCAGCCTCAGAGATAGTTAAGAACAGTTCTCTCATTTAGGGCTGCCAAGTAAAATGCAGGATGCCAGCTAAAACTGAATTTCATATAAATAACAAATAATTGTTTAGTATAAGAACCAAAAGGTTACTTGTCTGAAATTGAAATTTAACTGGCTGTCTTTGTTTTGGGGTTTCTTTTCTTTTTTTTTTTTTTTGGTTAAATTAGACACTTCTACATTTTACTCTTAAGAAAAGTAATCCAGGGCAATTTATGTTTGATACTATCCAGTTGGAGACGAGTTGGAACAAACTCTGAATCTAAAGCAGAAGCAATTCAATTTGATGGTGATATGTTAGAAAATCTTACATTGTTTCATGATTGTCTCCTTAGGTAGTAATTTGTCTCCCCCACTACTCCTTAATAGCATGTTTCCTGTGATTTTTATTTTTTTGTCATACACTAAGTACAATATTAGATACCTAATTCATTCTTTTATCCCCCTTCTGTTGTGAGCCTGCAATAGAAATACTGATCTGAATGCGAAGAGGACATGGCCTCTGCTCTACAGACAATAGGAAAAATGGGTTTATATAAGTTGCTTTTAATCAGCTACAAATATGATTAAGGGTCATGAAGAATGTGATGCCGGTGCCATCTGAGCAGGGAGAGAGGGCTTCCAGATGTGTGATTCAAGGAAGACTTAAAGTAGAAGGTAACATCTGACTTGGGGCTTGATTGATGGCAAGGATTTCAATTATGGATTACAGAGAACATCATCTAGGCAGAGAAAACAGCACAAACCAAGACAGAGTGGTGAAAAGAACAGTACTTATTGGGGGAACAAATCAATCTCTGTGTTTGCAACTGAGATTAGGTAAAGGAGAAAAGTAAGTGTTGCTAGACTTGAGTTATAAAGAACTCTGAACATCAAATAAAGGTATTTGGATGTATTAGAAAAATCATGGGAGTCATTAGAGATGTTTGAGCTGGCATTTGATGTAATAAGAGCCATATATGAAGAAAATCTATCTTTTGATGGTATAAAACATGGAGACCAGTGAGAAAGTGACTGCAAAAATTCTGGTTGGTTAATTGAGGGCTTTACTATAATTTATAATGAGAGAAAGAAAAAGATGGAACTAGATGCAATAGATATTTTTGAGGTAGAACTCACTGAACTGCCAACTGGTGGGTTATAGAAATTAAGAAAAAAGGATGCCTGGGAGATAAAGCTGAGATTTTAAGGTGGTACCATTAATAAAATATAAGTCAGGGAAAAGGGCGGATTGTAGGTAGGAAGAAGACAATGGCTTTATTTTTTTAAACATAGCATTATAGAACCTCACACCTATGAAAGTCATTATGATTATGCCCAATCCCTTTGTCTCACTGAGAAGAAAATCCAGTAAGAATAAATAACTTGCCTATGATTGCTCTGTAAGTTATTTGATTTCCCAAATAACCAGTTTGGGAAATCAAATGCCCTGAACACTGTTTATTCCATAAAATGACCTATTTTATGATAAGTTTGAGTTTGTAGAAGTAGAATAATAATGTGGTAAATTGCATTAGTCAATTGGAGATGTAGACGTGACACTTCAATAAAAGATCAGGGCCAAAAATTTGGGAGCTATCAAAATGAAAATAATATTTAAAGACATGAAAGTAAGTGGGATTGCCAAAGGAGAGATTAGAGTTGCTAAGTGTGACATGTCCATGGATACGAAGGAGTACCCACTAAATTTCACATTTAGGAGGCCATTGGTTCTTGAGAGAGAGAGAACACAGTTGCCATTGAAAGAGAGTAGAAGCAGGACTACGAACATTGAAGTTCGATGGACTGGTGAGGAAGTGGAACTAGAACTTAAAGTTATTTCTCTGGAAGGTGGCAGTAAAAGAAAGTTGGGATAATGTTGAAACAGGACCTAAAGAAAAACTTTTATGTTGTTGTGGGATGAGCGAAGCATGAATGATCACGTAGGTAAAAACAGTGAAAGTCATGAAGAACAAATGCTAAAGGGGTAAATGAGTGAGGGTGTGACTAAAATTGGGCTGGCTCAGTGGTAAAAAATTCACCTGAAATGCAGGAGACGTGGCTTCGATCCCTAGGTGAAGAAAATCCGCTGGAGAAGGGGCAACCCACTACAGTAATCTTGCCTGGGAACTCCCATGGACAGAGAGCCTGGCGGGCTACAGTTCATGGGGTCACAAAAAAGATGGACATGATTTAGTGACTAAACAACAACAATAAAACACCACCACATAACTGAAATTAGCAAGGTCCTGGGCGGGGTGGGAGTGGAAACTGAGATGGAAAAGAAAAGCAAAATGAGGAGGAACACTAAAACGGATAGGTAAGCATGAAGATAAAGAAGCCTCCTGAGGCATAAAAGGGGTGAAGTTGGTGGAATTCAAATTGACCTTTATCTTACCAGTAAAGTAGGAAATTGGATCTTTGGTAAATGTGAGAGGGTAGATAGATCTGGGAATGGAAATTTGTGAGCAGTGGGAATGTTTTCATATAAAACTATGGGAAATCGGTAGGGAGATGATAAAACTGCACTTAGAACCCTGCTGAGATTAGAGTAAGGCATTTGTGGTAGATTTAATTAACCTAGGGTGGATGCTTTGCAGCTATAGCAGAAAAGAAAATATAAACAATGGGAATTTCCCAGGAATTCCCAAGTAGTGGGGAATACTGTTGTTTTATTTATTACTGTTGATGGGATTCATGTTAGATGAAGATTCAAGCAGAATGGGCAGGGTGAGGATGAGTTAAGGGCAAAGCTCAGATTTCCAGGATTGCCTTTATACTAGGATTTCTAATGGCTTTTGCACACATTATTTCATCTAATCCTCATTATGAGTAATCATAACCTTTTGAAGCAACCTTATGAAGCAACCTTTATTTCCCCAGTTTTACAAGTAAAAATCCTTAAAGTCACACTGGACAAGCAACTGCTCAAAGATTCGCAGTTATAAATGTCAGAACCTTTTCTTCTTCAAGCCATGTTGGCTTTGCTCTCTTAGCCATGAAAAAATACAGAATTGGGCAGATAAGGTTGAGGTTAGTTGAGGAAGTTCAGAATTAAAGGTAGAACACTGCACACTGAGAAGTTCCAAAGGGAAATAGTGTTAGTCACTCAGTCATGTCCAACTCTTTACAACCCTATGGACTATAGCCCACCAGGCTCCACTGTCCATGGGATTTCCCAGGCAAAAATACTGGAGTGAGTTGCCATTCCCTTCAAGTGGTCTTTCCCACCCAGGGATCTAACCTGAGTCTCCTGCACTGAAGACAGATGATTTATGCTCTGAGCCACAAGGGAAACAGACGTGATGGAAGAAACAAGATGATAGTGATAGGTGTCAAGGCCCAAGAAGTTAGAGAGTTATTTTTCCCCAGAAACATTTTATTGAAATGCAGTAAAAGTGCACACATAGCAAGTGTAGAAGTCAGTGAATTTTTATAAAATTAGTATACCTACAAAAGGCCCTCTCAAACCCTCTCCTAGTCACAACCCCCCTCAAGGTAAGCACTATCTTGATTTCTAACATCACAGATTCATTTTTGCCTCTTGTGAACTTTATATAAATTATGTCATATTTAATGTGCTTTTTAATATTTTATTTCTGTTGTTCAAAATGTACATTTATGAGATTCATCCCTGTTTTTTCACATGGAAATTGCTCTGATAAACACCATCAGTTCAGTTCAGTTCAGTCACTCAGTTGTGTCCGACTCTTTGCAACCCCATGAATCGCAGCACACCAGGCCTCCCTGTCCATCACCAACTCCCGGAGTTCACCCAGACTCATGTCCATCGAGTCAGTGATGCCATCCAGCCATCTCATCCTCTGTCGTCCCCTTCTCCTCCCAGCATCAGAGTCTTTTCCAATGAGTCAACTCTTCGCATGAGGTGGCCAAAGTACTGGAGTTTCAGCTTTAGCATCAGTCCTTCCAAAGAAATCCCAGGGCTGATCTCCTTCAGAATGGACTTGTTGGATCTCCTTGCAGTCCAAGGGACTCTCAGGAGTCTTCTCCAACACCGCAGTTCAAAAGTATCAATTCTTCGGCGCTCAGCCTTCTTCACAGTCCAACTCTCACATCCATACATGACCACAGGAAAAACCATAGCCTTGACTAGACGAACCTTTGTTGGCAAAGTAATGTCGCTGCTTTTGAATATGCTATCTAGGTTGGTCATAACTTTCCTTCCAAGGAGTAAGCGTCTTTTAATTTCATGGCTGCAGTCACCATTTGCAGTGATTCTGAAGCCCCAAAAAATAAAGTCTGACACTGTTTCCACTGTTTCCCATCTATTTCCCATGAAGTGATGGGACCGGATGCCATGATCTTCGTTTTCTGAATGTTGAGCTTTAAGCCAACTTTTTCACTCTCCATTTTCACTTTCATCAAGAGGCTTTTTAGTTCCTCTTCACTTTCTGCCATAAAGGTGGTGTCATCTGCATATCTGAGGTGATTGATATTTCTCCCATACAACCTTGCAAACCTTGTACCACCTCTAGCAGTCAGAGAGTCTGATTATGTAAGATAGAGAAACAAAATGTTATTAACCTTTTCTTTTTTAAATTTATTTATTTTAATTGGAGGGGCAAACTACATTACAACACTGTATTATTTTTGCCATACATTGACATGAATAAGCCATGGGTGTACATGTGTTGCCCCCTCCCACGTCCCTCCCCATCCCATCCCTCAGAGTCATCCCAGTGCACCAGCCCTGAGCGCCCTGTCTCATGCATCAAACCTGGACTGGGGATATATTTCACATATGGTAATATACATGTTTCAATGCTTTTCTCTCAAATCATCCCACTCTCACCTTCTCCCACAGAGTCCAAAAGTCTGTTCTTTACATCTGTGTCCCTTTTGCTGTCTTGCATACAGGGTTATCGTTACCTTCTTTCTAAATTCCATATATATGCGTTAGTATACTGTATTAGACTCAGTGAACTCAAAGATTGTTTTTTAAATCTCTATTTTCCTAGCACCACATATGTGTATGTGTGTGTATGTGTGCAAAGAATAAGCTAAGCCCAAACCCTAAATAATGTTTTTTTAATTAATTAATGTATTTATTTTACTTTACAATATTGTATTGGTTTTGCCATACATTGATTTGAATCTGCCATGAGTGCACATGTGTTCCCCATCCTGAACCCCCCTCCCACTGCCCTCCCCATCCCATCTCTCTGGGTCATCCCAGTGCACCAGCCCCAAGCATCCTGTATCATGCATCAAACCTGGACTGGTGATTCATTTCACATATGATATTTTACATGTTTCAATGCCATTCTCCCATATCATCCTGCCCTCGCCCTCTCCCAGAGAGTCCAAAAGACTGTTCAATACCTCTGTGTCTCTTTTGCTGTTTCACATACAGGGTTATTGTTACCTTCTTTCTAAATTCCATATATATGCGGTTCATGGGGTCACGAAGAGTCAGACACGACTGAGCAACTGATCTGATCTGATCTGATACTGTATTAGTGTTTTTCTTTCTGACTTACGTCACTCTATATAATAGGCTCCAGTTTCATCCACCTCATTAAAACTGATTCAAATGTCTTTTTAATGGCTGAGTAATATTCCATTGTGTATATGTACCACGGCTTTCTTATCCATTCATCTGCTGATGGACATCTAGGTTGCTTCCATGTCCTAGCTATTAGAAACAGTGCTACGATGAACATTGGGTACACGTGTCTCTTTTGATACGTGTACCTTTTGGGGGCAGGAGGAGAAGGGGACGACAGAGGATGAGATGGCTGGATGGCATCACTGACTCGATGGACATGAGTCTGGGTGAACTCCGGGAGTTGGTGATGGACAGGGAGGCCTGGTGTGCTGCGATTCATGGGGTTGCAAAGAGTCGGACACGACTGAGCAACTGAACTGACTGACTGACTGATGGGAATTCTGTTTCCAGCTTTTTAAGGAATCTCCACACTGTTCTCCATAGTGGCTGTACTAGTTTGCATTTCCACCAACAGTGTAAGAGGGTTCCCTTTTCTCTGCACCCTCTCTGGCATTTATTGTTTGTAGACTTTTTGATAGCAGCCATTCTGACCAGCATGAGATGGTACCTCATTGTGGTTTTGATTTGCATTTCTCTGATAATGAGTGATGTTGAGCATCTTTTCATGTGTTTGTTAGCCATCTGTATGTCTTCTTTAGAGAAATGTCTGTTTAGTTCTTTGGCCCTTTTTTTGATTGGGTCATTTATTTTTCTGGAATTGAGCTGCATGAACAGCTTGTATATTTTTGAAATTAATTCTCTGTCAGTTTCTTCATTTGTTATTATTGTCTCCCATTCTGAAGGTTGTCTCTTTACCTTGCTTATAGTTTCCTTTGTTGTACAAAAGCTTTTAATTTTAATTAGGTCCCATTTGTTCATTTTTGCTTTTATTTCCATTACTCTGGGAGGTGGGTCAAAGAGGATCCTGCTGTGATTTATGTCAGAGTGTTTTGCCTATGTTTTCTTCTAGGAGTTTTATAGTTTCTGGTCTTACATTTAGATCTTTAATCCATTTTGAGTTTATTTTTGTGTATGGTGTTAGAAAGTGCTTTAGTTTCATTCTTTTACAAGTGGTTGACCAGTTTTCCCAGCACTACTTGTTAAAGAGATTGTCTTTTCTCTATTGTGTACTCTGCCTCCTTTGTCAAAGATAAGGTTTCCATAGGTGTGTGGATTTATCTCTGGGCTTTCTATTTTGTTCCATTGATCTATATTTCTGTCTTGTGCCAGTACCATACTGTCTTAATGACTGTAGCTTTGTAGTATAGTCTGAAGTCAAGCAGGCTGATTCCTCCCATTCCATTTTTCTTTCTCAAGATTGCTTTGGCTATTCGAGGTTTTTTGTATTACTATACAAATTGTGAAAATATTTGTTCTTGTTCTGTGAAAAATACCATTGGTAGCTTGATAGGGACTGCATTGAATCTATAGATTTCTTTGGGTAGTATACTCATTTTCACTATATTGATTTTCCCGATCTATGAACATGGTGTACTTCTCCATCTATTTGTGTCATCTTTGATTTCTTTCATCAGTGTTTTATAGTTTTCTATATATAGGTGTTTTGTTTCTTTAGGTAGATTTATTCCTAGGTATTTTATTCTTTTCATCGCAATGGTGAATGGACTTGTTTCCTCTAATTCTCTTTCTGTTTTCTCATTGTTAGTGTATAGGAATGCAAGGGATTTCTGTGTGTTAATTTTATATCCTACAACTTTACTGTATTCATTGATTAGCTCTAGTAATTTTCTGGTGGTGTCTTTAGGATTTTCTATGTAATGGATCATGTCATCTGCAAACAGAGAGAGTTTTATTTCTTATTTTCCAATCTGGATTCCTTTTATGATAGTGGGCACCCTTTTCTTATTCAGGACTTTAGAGGAAATGCTTTCAGTTTTTCACCATTGAGGATAATGTTTGCTGTGGGTTTATCATATATGGCTTTTATTATGTTGAGGTATGTTCCTTCTATGCCTGCTTTCTGGAGGGTTTTCATCATAAGTGGATGTTGAATTTTGTCAAAGGCTTTCCCTGCATTTATTGATATAATTATATGGGTTTTATCTTTCAATTTGTTAATGTGGTGTATCACATTGATTGATTTGCAAATGTTGAAGAATCCTTGAATCCCTGGGATAAAGCCCACTTGGTCATGATATGTGATCTTTGTAATATATTGTTGGATTCTGTTTGCTAGAATTTTGTTAAGGATTTTTGCATCTATGTTCATCAGTGATATTGGCCTGTAGTTTTCTTTTTCTGTGGCATCTTTGTCTGATTTTGGTATTAGGGTGATTGTGGCCTCATAGAATGAGTTTGGCAGTTTACCTTCCTCTGCAATTTTCTGGAAGAGTTTGAGTAGGATAAGTGTTAGGTCTTATCTAATTTTTGGTAAAATTCAGCTGTGAAGCCATCTGATCCTGGGCTTTTGTTTGCTGGAAGATTTCTGATTACAGTTTCAATTTTCATGGTTGTGATGGGTCTGTTAAGATTTTCTATTTCTTCCGGGTTCAGTTTTGGAAGGTTATGCTTTTCTAAGAATTTGTCTATTTCTTCCAAGTTGTCCATTTTATTGCCGTATAGTTGCTGATAGTAGCCTCTTATGATTCTTTGTGTTTCTGTGTTGTCTGTTGTGATTTCTCCATTTTCATTTCTAATTTTGTTGATTTGATTCTTCTTTCTTTTTTTCTTGATGAGTCTGTCTATTTTATCTTCTCAAAGAACCAGCTTTTAGTTTTGTTGATTTTTGCTGTAGTCTCCTTTGTTTCTTTTTCATTTATTTCTGCCCTAATTTTTATGATTTTTTCCTTCTACTAACCCTGGTGTTCTTCATTTCTTCCTTTTCTAGTTGCTTTAGGTGTGAAGTTAGGTTTTTTTTTTTTTTCTTTTGTTTCTTGAGTTAAGCTTGTATTGCTATGAACCTTCCCCTTAGCATTGCTTTTACTGAATCCCATAGGTTTTGGGTTTTCATGTTTTAATTCATTTCTATGCATATTTTTATTTATTTTTTATTTATTCTGCGATTTGTCAGTTATTCAGAAGTGTGTTGTTTAGCCTTCATACGTTTGTATTTTTAATAGTTTTTTTCCTGTAGTTGACATCTGATATTTCTGCATTGTGATCAGAAAAGATGCTTGAGATGATTTCAATTTTTTTGAATTTACCAACGCTAGATTTATGGCCCAGGATGTGATCTATCCTGGAGAATGTCCTTTCTGTGTGGATTTGAGAAAAAGGTGAAATTCATTGTTTTGGGGTGAAATATCTTATAGATATCAATTAGGTCTAACTGGTCCATTGTATCATTTAAAGTTTCTGTTTCCTTGATAATTTTCTGTTTGGTTGATCTATCCATAGGTGTGAGTAGGGTATTAAAGTCTCCCACTATTATTGTGTTACTGTTAATTTCCCCTTTCATACTTGTTAGCATTTGCCTTACATATTGTGATGCTATGTTCAGATCAGATCAGATCAGTCGCTCAGTCGTGTCTGACTCTTCGCGACCCCATGAACACGCCAGGCCTCCCTGTCCATTACCAGCTCCCGGAGGTCACCCAGACTCACACCCATCAAGTCAGTGATGCCATCCAGCCATCTCATCCTCTGTCGTCCCCTTCTCCTCTTGCCCCTAATCCCTCCCAGCATCAGAGTCTTTTCCAATGAGTCAACTCTTCGCATGAGGTGGCCAAAGTATTGGAGTTTCAGCTTTAGCATCATTCCTTCCAAAGAAATCCCAGGGCTGATCTCCTTCAGAATGGACTGGTTGGATCTCCTTGCAGTCCAAGGGACTCTCAGGAGTCTTCTCCAACACCGCAGTTCAAAAGTATCAATTCTTCGGCGCTCAGCCTTCTTCACAGTCCAACTCTCACATCCATACATGACCACAGGAAAAACCATAGCCTTGACTAGGTGAACCTTTGTTGGCAAAGTAATGTCTCTGCTTTTGAATATGCTATCTGGGTTGGTCATAACTTTCCTTCCAAGGAGTAAGCATCTTTTAATTTCATGGCTGCAGTCACCATCTGCAGTGATTTTGGAGCCCAGAAAAGTAAAGTCTGACACTGTTTCCACTGTTTCCCCATCTATTTCCCATGAAGTGATGGGACTGGATGCCATGATCTTCGTTTTCTGAATGTTGAGCTTTAAGCCAACTTTTTCACTCTCCACTTTCACTTTCATCAAGAAGCTTTTTAGTTCCTCTTCACTTTCTGCCATAAGGGTGGTATCATCTGCATATCTGAGGTTATTGATATTTCTCCCAGCAATCTTGATTCCAGCTTGTGTTTCTTACAGTCCAGCATTTCTCATGATGTACTCTGCATAGAAGTTAAATAAACAGAGTGACAATATACAGCCTTGACATACTCCTTTTCCTATTTGGAACCAGTCTGTTGTTCAATGTCCAGTTCTAAGTGTTGCTTCCTGACCTGCATACAAATTTCTCAAGAGGCAGATCAGGTGGTCTGGTATTCCCATCTCTTTCAGAATTTTCCACAGTTTATTGTGATCCACACAGTCAAAGGCTTTGGCATAGTCAAGAAAGCAGAAATAGATGTTTTTCTGGAACTCTCTTGCTTTTTCCATGATCCAGCGGATGTTGGCAATTTGATCTCTGGTTCCCCTGCCTTTTCTAAAACCAGCTTGAACATCAAATACTTTATTATTTTAAAGTATTAAAATACTTTGGGCAGTATTTTAATGCTCAGGGCTATATTCCTGAGTTTCTGGATAATTAGCATGGTATGTCTTGCTCTGAAACTTGTTGGCTCTTGGGTGGAGCTTGGTTTCAGTGTAGGTATGGAGGCTTTTGGATGAGCTCTTGTCGATTAATGCTCCCTGGAGTCAGGAGTTCTCTGATGTTCTCAAGTTTTGGATTTAAGCCTCCTGCCTGTGGCTTTCAGTCTTATTCTTACAGTAGCCTCAAGACTTCTCCATCCATACAGAACTGATGACAAAACATCTAGGTTAATAGTGAAAGGATTCTGCACAGCAAGGGATACCCAGAGAGGTTCACAGAGTTACATGAGAAGAGAAGAGCGAGGAGGGAAATAGAGGTGACCAGGGGAGGAGAGGGGCGGTCAAAAAGGGAGAGACCAATCTAGACAGTAATCAGTTCCCTAAGTGTTCTCCACAGCCTGGAACACCCAGAGAGATTCACAGAGAATCTTAAATAGAGAATAGAACGGGAGGGAGGAGATGGAGGTGACCTAGGGGAGAAAGTGTGAAAAGTGAAGTCACTCAGTCGTGTCCGACTCTTATCGACCCCACAGACTGCAGCCTACCAGGCTCCTCCTTCCATGGGATTTTCCAGGGGAGAAAAGGGAGAGTCAAAAGGCGAGGGAGCAATCAAGCCAGTAATCACACCCCTTCTTTTGAAGTGAATGGGCTGCCTTTCTGGGTGCCCAGTGTCCTCTGCCAGTGTTCAGAAGTTGTTTTGTGGAAGTTGCTCAGCATTCAAATGATCTTTTGATGAATTTGTGGGGGAGAAAGTAGTCTCCCTCTCCTATTCTTAGGACTGCCTCTTTATACCTTTCTCTTCTATGTGTTTTCTTGGGGTATATAGTTGGGAAGACTTGATAGATATGTGTGTGATATACACAAAGTCTTGCTAAATTGCATTTAGATGTGATTTGTATAAAATATATAAGAAAGTTCTTTATGATCTATTCCATAGCACTACATACAGTCTTATCCTCAGAAAAGTAGGCTCAAAATGTTCTATGAAGTTTACATAAACATTGTCAACTCAGTAAAGAGGAGAGGGTTCAATGAGTGTACTGGCATTTTGAAAAAAAAAAAAAAAAGATGTATTATTGTGACAGTTGGGATTCACTGGACTATTCTTAGTTGTTTGAAAATTACTTACACTGAGTCCTGGAAGAAGATTTAAGGAAACACCAGTTGCCATTTGGTCGTTTCTCTCCGGGAAAGCCCTATGTTAGCCATGCTGCAATCCAAATATAAATAGCTGGATACATTTTAAGACACATGACACAATGTTCTGAAAAATAATGCCTCAGAAATTTAGATGAGTATGTGATTAGCATGGCAAGGAAACTTAAGAGAACTCCAAGTTACTCACTTCCCTTGAGACTCAGTTTCTTCTTCTATAAAATGGAAATAATGCTCCATCTCACTCTATGGCTTCCATGAGAATCAGATGATGGATTTATGCGAAAGCACTTTGCAAACGGTAAGGTGAATATTTGGTATGATTTGTACAGGCTACTTTACAGCCTTTTCAGTTGCTCATTGCACACTAAAGAGAAGGAAGGATACCCAGATTGGAAGCATCACAGATTATCTTGCAGGGGGATGAAGAGTTATGCCTTTGGGGTCAGACAGTCCTGGGTGGGAGTATAGGCTCTGCCATGGACTGGTTGCCCTGTTGCCTCAGGCAAGTTATTTAACCTTCTCTACCCACAGATTCATTTCTAGAGTAGAGATAGTCACACCGCTTACCTTTGGCAAGAAGAGTAGATAAATGTCAGCAAAACACTCCTCGTGGCACCTTACGCATAGAATACACTCAGTAAATAGTCAATTACCATAATTTTATAACAACAGCATAATAATACTATAATACCTTCAAGTAGCTACTTGGTGCTATGGATGTATACAGGGCATCTTAAAAATGTTGATCTCTTGGGGCACTGGTTTGTGGTTTCATTATTTAGAGGAACCTCTGCAAGGTTGAGAGTAGAGAACAGGCAGGGGACCAATGAGGCTGGTGGGCACTGGCAGGATTCAGGATTCAAAGGCACCTCCTATGGATGGCTTCTGATGAGATGAATGGCTCTCTCCCTCTCCAGCCTACTGCTCCAGGTAAGCTCTTATCCTCTACTTCCTCATGAGTCAGAATGGTAGAATATCAGAGCTAGAAGAGGCCCTGGATATCATCTGTCTCAACACTGGATTTGCTACAGAAATGGAACTGAGAGGCTGAGGGACTTACTGGATGAACTGGTGATAAAACTGGGACTGGAATCCCTGCTCCCAGTTCAGAAGTCTTTTTTCTACCCCACACCGCTCTTAAGAAGTGGTTTCACCTCCCCCTCTCTCAGTGCAAATACAGGATTACCTCCTTCAGAGTTGGACTTGAAGCTGATTCCTCATGAAATCCCCAGATAATGCTTTGTGTGATAGTTGCTAAAAAAAAAAATATTTTTTAATGGTATCAATTTTCTGGGATACTCTCTCCTTGTGTTCAGTTTTTAGAATCAGGGATCAAACTTAAAAATCATCTTTAAATGACCTGGTTCATTCCTCTCTGCTGCTATGTATGCACATATCCACATTCTAGGTAAAGTGTCCTTCTCTAATTCTTCTGGGCCTACAAGCCATCTTTCCTCTGCTCTTTCACTGCTCTGGCAGAGAGCTCTGTTTGTGCTTGCAGTGACATAGCACAGCAGAGTGACCAAGAGTGTGAGATGGGGAATTAAGACAGAACAGGGATCTGGCTACAAATTACAAGGTACTTAATGAGTCCCAGTCCATTCTAAAGAAGATCAGTCCTGGGTGTTCTTTGGAAGGAATGATGCTAAATCTGAAACTCCAGTACTTTGGCCACCTCATGAGAAGAGTTGACTCATTGGAAAAGACTCTGGGATGGGATTGGGAGCAGGAGGAAAAGGGGATGACAGAGGATGAGATGGCTGGATGGCATCACGGACTCTATGGACGTGAGTCTGAGTGAACTCCGGGAGTTGGTGATGGACAGGGAGGCCTGGCATGCTGCAATTCATGGGGTCGCAAAGAGTCAGACACGACTGAGCGACTGAACTGAACTGAATGAGTCTAAAGTTATATCTCCTTCACTGTAAAGTAAGGAAGATAATATCTACATCATATGATGCTAAATGTTAATCATATAGTACCTAGCACAGAGAGTACTCAACAAGTGTCTTAGTTTTAGGTTGTATCACAGTTTGCACAGTGACATGTCTGCCTCCCTTGCCAAACTATGATCTTCTTCAGGTCCAGAACCTTCCTAGTTAACTTTGTGTCCATGGGGTCTTAGATAATGTTGTCTGGTACATAGTAAATACTCAGTGTTTCCAGAAAGTAGAGAGAAAGAGAAGGCAGGGAGGGAGGAGAGATTCTGAGATGCAGATGAACTCCCAGTCTAAGACACTGAAGACCTGGGTTCAGGCCCAACTCCTCTAGCTCCAAGCTGTGGAGTGTGAGCCCAGTCACTTAGTACCTGTGAAATTCAGATCCTCCTCCACAAAATGGTATTTGTTGTTTGGTCGCTAAGTCCTATCCAACTCTTTTGCGACCCCATGAGCTGTAGCCCACCAGGCTCCTCTGTCTGTGGCATTTCCCAGGCAAGAATACTGAGTGGGTTTCTATTTGCTCCTCCAGGGGATCTTCCTGACCCAGGGATCGAACCCATGTCTCCTGCATTGGCAGACAGATTCTTTACCACTGAGCCACCAGGGAATCCCCAGCTAAATGGAGGTTTGCTAATCCTCACTGCATAGCATCCTTAAGTGGATCATTTGAGACTGTGTATGTGAGGATGTTTTGTACTTTGAAATGTGCTTCTCCCAATTTATGTGAGAATTTGTATTGTTGTGAGATCTGCCTTCACTGTCTCCTGGCTTTTACTATTAATCAGGTAGCCACTGGGCAAGGACCTGGCTATGGAGAAGTCACTGTGTCAGCTGCTTGAGGAACTCTTTGCTTTCAGGATGTTTGCAGTGTGGAAGGGAGGTTAGAATCATGGCCTCCCCCCATACCACGGAAGGCAGTTTGAGAGGGCTCTTGGGTAGAAGCCCTTGGCCTCAGTTGACCTACCTCTGTGAGTGCCCAGCAGTGGTGGCTATCTCTGAAATGACCCCTCCCAGCACTGCCAGGCCTGCCCAAGCTCGTCTTTGGCTTGCGCCTCCTTTGTCAAATGCCACCGGCATCATGTTCTCATTTCCCTCATAACACATATTTCAGAGCAGCAAACTGTATTCCCTGTGACGTAAATGGTACAGTGGCACAGCAGAGGGCAAGGGGGTGGCCAGCTGTGGGCAGAATAGAAAGTCAGGGGCTGATGTCTGACAACCCACTTCCCCACTCTGAGCCTGCATACAGGACCTGCTCTGGGACTTTCATCTACACCCTCATACACACAAGTTCTCTTTCCTGAGGTCTACATCCCCAAGTGTGTAAGTCTGGGAGCCCCCGGAGAAACACAAATCAAGGGATATTTTGTTATAATGCCTCATACAGAGAGCCATAAAGCCTGTTTGGTGTAAAAGAGGCTCCTTATTCTAGACACTCCCGGAAGCATTGCCTAATTTCCATACATCCAAATTCAGATTTCTTTAACCTTCCCTTTTTCTTCTGAACCTTCCCTTTTCTTTTGAATGAGGCACTGAAATGGTTGTTATACCTGAGTTCTTAACTCTGGAAGCTGGAGAGTTTCTCCACAGCATTTAGAAGGTTTAGCTCACGTGCATATTGTATTAGTTATCAACGGCCTTTGTAAGAAATTTCACAAACTTCATAGCTTAAAAGGTTTTAGCAGGCATGTGTTCCTCTCTGGAATCTCTAGGGGAAAATCCATCTTCTTGCCTTTTCCAGCTTCTAGAGGCTGCCTGCATTCCTTGGCTCCTGGCCCTCTTCCATATTCAAAGCCAGAAGTGGTCAGTTGAATATTTCTCACATTCCATCATTTGGACACTGACTCATCTGTCTTCCTCTGCCACATTTAAGAACCCTTATACATTAGGCCCACCTAGATAACCTAAAATATTTTTCTTTTAGGGTTAACTCGTTAGCAGTGGGTGTGCTCCATCATGTCTGACTCTTTGTGACTCCATCGACTGTAGCCTGCCAGGCTCTTCGGCCCATGGAATTTTCCAGGCAAGAATACTAGAGTGTGTTGCCATTTCCTAATCCAGGGCATCTTCCCAACCCAGGGATTGACCCATGTCTCTTGCATCTCCTGCATTGACAGGTGGAGTCTTTACAACTGTGCCACCTGAGAAGCCCATTAGCAACTTTATTTTCATCAAGAACCTTAATGCTCTTTTGCCGAGTAGTATAGTATATTTGTAGGTTGCAAGGATTAAGATGCATGCCTTTGTTCTTTCTCCCATAGGTGATGTCAGTATCTCAGGATGTCTCTGCAATAATGATTGGCAAATATGGCCCTTGGGATGGATACTTGTTTTTGCAAATAAAGGTTCATTGGAAGACAGTCACATGCATCTGTTTTTGTATTATCTGTGACTGTTTTCATGCATAAATAGCAGAGTCTAATATTTGCAACTCAGACCATGTGGCTCACCAGCCTAGAGTAATTACTATCTGGTCCTTTTTAAAGTTTGTTGACTTTTGCTCTCTAACACTTCATATATCTCTTATTCTAACTGTAACTCTAAAGAATATCACTCAGGGCCCTTGTGGATGTTTTCTCCATGTTTTTCACTTCCTTACCCCCTATACACATACTTTTAAAATTCCCAGCAGTGCTCTGCTTGACTCTCCTGCTGTTCCCTCTCTCCCTTAATTATGATAAAACTACTAAACTCTTATAGTAATGCCAAATACTTTATTGTATCATCTCTTTGCTTCGATTTATGCTATTCCTGTTGCTTATAAAGTATATTTCCTTCTTTTTCTATTTCCTGCCAGGCAAACTCCTATTCATCCTTTAAAACCTTGCCAAGGTATAGCTTCCTCCAGGAAGCCTTCTCTACTACTCCTACACAAGGAAAAGCAGTTACTCCTATTCTCAAAACATTCTTTCTTTTCTGTAAGTGCCTCAGTGTCAGTGATTTCTCTGTTTATCCTTCTAGCATCCTCTGTGTCTAGCATGGGGACTGACATCTGTTCAGAGATCAGATCAGTCGCTCAGTCGTGTCCGACTCTTTGGAACCCCATGAACCGCAGCACGCCAGGCCTCCCTGTCCATCACCAGCTCCCGGAGGTCACTCAGACTCGCATCCATCGAGTCAGTGATGCCATCCAGCCATCTCATCCTCTGTCGTCCCCTTCTCCTCCTGCCCTCAATCCCTCCCAGCATCAGAGTCTTCTCCAATGAGTCAACTCTTCGCATGAGGTGGCCAAAATATTGGAGTTTCAGCTTTAGCATCATTCCTTCTAAAGAAATTCCAGGATTGATCTCCTTCAGAATGGACTGGTTGGATCTTCTTGCAGTCCAAGGGACTCTCAAGAGGCTTCTCCAACACCACAGTTCAAAAGCATCAATTCTTCGGCGCTCAGCCTTCTTCACAGTCCAGCTCTCACATCCATACATGACCACAGGAAAGACCATAGCCTTGACTAGGCGAACCTTTGTTGGTAAAGTAATGTCTCTGCTTTTGAATATGCTATCTAGGTTGGTCATAACTTTCCTTCCAAGGAGTAAGCGTCTTTTAATTTCATGGCTGCAGTCACCATCTGCAGTGATTTTGGAGCCCAGAAAAACAAAGTCTGACACGGTTTCCACTGTTTCCCCATCTATTTCCCATGCAGTGATGGGACCAGATGCCATGATCTTCGTTTTCTGAATGTTGAGCTTTAAGCCAACCTTTTCACTCTCCACTTTCACTTTCATCAAGAGGCTTTTTAGCCCCTCCTCACTTTCTGCCATAAGAGTGGTGTCATCTGCATATCTGAGGTTATTGATATTTCTCCCGGCAATCTTGATTCCAACTTGTGTTTCTTCCAGTCCAGCATTTCTCATGATGTACTCTGCATAGAAGTTAAATAAACGTGGTGACAATATGCAGCCTTGACGTACTCCTTTTCCTATTTGGAACCAGTCTGTTGTTCCGTGACCAGTTCTAACTGTTGCTTCCTGACCTGCATACAGATTTCTTAAGAGGCAGATCAGGTGGCCTGGTATTCCCATCTCTTTCAGAATTTTCCATAGTTTATTGTGAGCCACACAGTCAAAGGCTTTGGCATAGTCAATAAAGCAGAAATAGATGTTTTTCTGGAACTCTCTTGCTTTTTCGATGATCCAGCGGATGTTGGCAATTTGATCTCTGGTTCCTCTGCCTTTTCTAAAACCAGCTTGAACATCAGGAAGTTCATGGTTCACATATTGCTGAAGCCTGGCTTGGAGAATTTTGAGCATTACTTTACTAGCGTGTGAGATGAGTGCAATTGTGCGGTAGTTTGAGCACTCCTTGGCATTGCCTTTCTTTGGGATTGGGATGAAAACTGACCTTTTCCAATCTTGTGGCCACTGCTGAGTTTTCCAGATTTGCTGGCATATTGAGTGTAGCACTTTCACAGCATCATCATTCAGGACTTGGAATAGCTCCACTGGAATTCCATCACCTCCACTAGCTTTGTTCGTAGTGATGCTTTCTAAGGCCCATTTGACTTCACATTCCAAGATGTCTGGCTCTAGGTCAGTGATCACATCATCATGATTATCTAGGTCTTGAAGCTCTTTTTTGTACAGTTCTTCTGTGTATTCTTGCCACCTCTTCTTAATATCTTCTGCTTCTGTTAGGTCCACACCATCTCTGTCCTTTATCGTGCCCATCTTTGCATGAAATGTTCCTTTGGTATCTCTGATTTTCTTGAAGAGATCCCTAGTCTTTCCCATTCTGTTGTTTTCCTCTATTTCTTTGCATTGATCACTGAAGAAGGCTTTCTTATCTCTTCTTGCTATTCTTTGGAACTCTGCATTTAGATGTTTATATCTTTCCTTTTCTCCTTTGCTTTTCGCTTCTCTTCTTTTCACAGCTATTTGTCAGGCCTCCCCAGACAGCCATTTTGCTTTTTTGCATTTCTTTTCCATGGGGATGGTCTTGATCCCTGTCTCCTGTACAATGTCACCAACCTCATTCCATAGTTCATCAGGCACTCTATCTATCAGATCTAGGCCCTTAAATCTATTTCTCACTTCCACTGTATAATCATAAGGGATTTGATTTAGGTCATACCTGAATGGTCTAGTAGTTTTCTCTACTTTCTTCAATTTCAGTCTGAATTTGGCAATAAGGATTTCATGATCTAAGCCACAGTCAGCTCCTGGTCTTGTTTTTGCTGATTGTATAGAGCTTCTCCATCTTTGGCTGCAAAGAATATAATCGATCTGATTTCGGTGTTGACCATCTGGTGATGTCCATGTATAGAGTCTTCTCTTGTGTTGTTGGAAGAGGGTATTTGCTATGACCAGTGCATTTTCTTGGCAAAACTCTATTAGTCTTTGCCCTGCTTCATTCCGTATTCCAAGGCCAAATTTGCCTGTTACTCCAGGTGTTTCTTGACTTCCTACTTTTGCATTCCAGTCCCCTATAATGAAAAGGACATCTTTTTTGGGTGTTAGTTCTAAAAGGTCTTGTAGGTCTTCATAGAACCTTTCAACTTCAGCTTCTTCGGCGTTACTGGTTGGGGCATAGATTTGGATTACTGTGACATTGAATGGTTTGCCTTGGAAACGAACAGAAATCATTCTGTCATTTTTGAGATTGCATCCAAGTACTGCATTTCGGACTCTTTTGTTGACCATGATGGCCACTCCATTTCTTCTGAGGGAATTCCTGCCCACAGTAGTAGATATAATGGTCATCCGAGTTAAATTCACCCATTCCAGTCCATTTTAGTTCGCTAATTCCTAGAATGTCAACATTCACTCTTGCCATCTCTTGTTTGACCACTTCTAATTTGCCTTGATTCATGGACCTGACATTCCAGGTTCCTATGCAATATTGCTCTATACAGCATCGGACTTTGCTTCTATCACCAGACACATCCACAGCTGGGTATTCTTTTTGTTTTGGCTCCATCCTTTCATTATTTCTGGAGTTATTTCTCCACTGATCTCCAGTAGCATATTGGGCCCCTACTGACCTGGGAAGTTTCTCTTTCAGTATCCTATCATTTTGTCTTTTCATACTGTTCATGGGGTTCTCAAAGCAAGAATACTGAAGTGGTTTGCCATTCCCTTCTCCAGCGGACCACACCCTGTCATATCTCTCCACCATGACCCGCCCATCCCAGGTTGCCCCTCGGGCATGGCTTAATCTCATTGAGTTAGACAGGGGTGTGGTCCTTGTGTGATTAGATTGACTAGTTATCTGTGAGAATGGTTTTAGTGTATTTGCCCTCTGATGCCCTCTTTCAAGACCAACTGTCTTACTTGGGTTTCTCTTACCTTGGGCGTGGGGTATCTCATCCCGGCTGCTCCTGGCTGCTCCCGGCCAGCGAAGCACAGCCATCGCACCTTACCTTGGACGAGGGTCTCTCCTCACCGCCGCCCTTCCTGACCTCGGTTGTGGGGTAGCTCTTCTCGGCAGTGACATCTGTTATGTATCCACAAATACTAGTTTAATTGAATAGTACTTTAACTGTTGCCAGTCAGATGAGACACAGTTAAGTGGTAATGATAGTTTCTGTAAAAATTAAAAACTGGCCCCTGCTGTGTCACAGAGGGTATGGCTGCATGATCTTGGAGATGTCAGTTCAATTCTCTTGGCCTCAGTTTCATCACCTATGAACCAAGGAGTTGGTTTAAATATGATGGGTCTCTTGGGCCTCTTCCAATTTTAGTGGTCTTCTCTGTGGAGAACTTGGCCTTCTTCCTTGCAGATGTTGAGAAGAGAGAAATCTCCTGCTTTGGGCTTATGCCTTTCAGAACTAGAACTCACCCAGGACTTGTATCAGTCTTAGCTTTGCTTTGACTGTGTTGCAACTGGGACCTGAGGAGATCAGGGAGGAGAGAGTGGAGAAGAGCAAGGAGTTGGTGAGATAATCTACAGGAATCTTAAATTTGTTCCTGGTCTTTCTCTAGGAATCAATTAGAAGATAGACACAAGCCCTGGAGAGTCATGGACAGGGAGTGTGTGCTCACAATCCCCAGCTCATGATGCTTGGCAGTAATCCATGCTTGGAGCTCAGTCCACACCCCAAGTCCTTACAATTATATGGGTATCACATCAAACTCCAAGCAGTCCAAATTAACATTTCCCCACCTACCCCAACTCCCTCATATCAGTCTCCCTCATATCAGTTCTGTTCTTGTGTCCACTCCCAAGACTAGAAACTGTAACTACACCTTCCTCTCCCTGGAACCTTTTGGACACCTTCCTCTCCCTGGTCATCTCTTATTGAGAATGACATACATTTTTGCCTTATTATGAATGGTATATATATATATATATTTTCTTTCCAGACGTTTACTTAGAATTCATCTCTTTCATTCTGTTGTCACTACCTTTTCTAGCCGGTATTGTTTTCAATTTATATCCCTACAGTTGGGTCTTCCTGAGATCCCTAACTCTAGCTACTTCCTATTGAGAGTCATCTTACATATCCCTGTTGGTCAAATTGTCCTAAATTCCCTCTTTCCTCATGTTTCTCCCCTCCTCAAGAGCTTCCAGGAGTTCCTTGCTGCTCCTACATCAAGTCCAGAGTCCTCCACTTCACAGTCTGCTCCCCCGTACTCTCTAACCATTTTTATTCAACACCCCCTGCATTTCATTTTGGACTCACATCTTTTCAGCTACAATTACCTCTATTTGGCTTTTAACTCAGTTAAGTTCAGCACACTTCCGCAGACATATGTTAAGCACCTGCTCTGTTCCAAGCACAAGCATGCCTTAGCTGCCCCTGCCCCCTGTTGGGTAATCCAGCCCACAGCCCACCGTGTGCCCTTGCTGGTTGCCTTCTGTGTCTGAACACCCCTGTTCCCCTCCAAGATCACACATTCCTTGAGGACAACAACAACCTGTCTTTTGCTTCTTTGTGCCCCAACTGGGGCCTATTATTGAGCTCAGACACTCAGGCCACCTCTCCAGCCTCATTCACCATTTCCCTGTTCTGTCATCTATACATGGATGGTAATGCAATCTACCTCACAAGCTTGTTTTGAAGATCAGAGATATTTTGTTCAGGCAGACTCTCAATTGATGGTGGCCCTGATTAATATTATCCTTATCCATCCTTCCATGGTCCTCAGTTTTTGAAGCATAAGCTCTTGAGTATTTGCAGTTAGAGAAAGTAACCAAAGGAATTTTATCACAATGACTAGACTTAGAAACTGTTCTTGAGCCTAAGCCTTAATCAGAACATTCCACACTGAACCTATAAATTATAGTAGACTATCACATTTCATTTTACTTGTTTACTTAAATAAGGCAAGCATTTATTAAGTGCTTGCTGCTTGCCAGCCTCTGTTCAGGGTTTGCCATTAGCAGTCTCAGTGGCCCTTTTTGTAGATGAGTCATTCCGTCTTCCTCATTTCAGACCCAGCCCTCTGTACGTAAGAAGAAGTGTGGTATAGGAACATACAGCTTCACGTTTTTGCTACAGGCTTGGTCCTGAGCTTTGGCCATGTGAAATTCACTCAATCCCCACTTCTCCAGTCCTCCTGAGGCTGTGGTGCCAGGTGCCAGCTGGGGCCTTCTGTCTGCTGGCTGCCCGGGCTATTCAATTTCAGAAAAATAATTTCACATCCAAACTACAACTATTTGAAATTCATTCAAAGTATACCAGTATTTCATTCATTCAATAAATTCAATCAGTGAATAAATTCAATTCAGTAAATGTTTACTAAATGAAAGCAATCATTCAACAAGACTGATTTAATCTCAAAATGTCTGTTGTACATTTCTGCAAATAAATTTTGTGGTATAATCTACTTTATAAAAGATCAGTATTCCCTTGTTTACTATTTTGAATACTACTAGTTCTCATAATTCAAGGAAGCCTTTTAAACTAAATTACATGACAGTGTATGATAAATGCTAGAAGAACCACCAGAGCAGAAACAAAACAAACAACAGCAAACCTCAGCTAATAGGAAAACAACTTCAAAAAATTAATATTGGAGTCAATTACCTAGATTGTCCCAGTTTTAAGACTGTTCAGAACCTGTGTTAAATGGATACATGTGTGAAACTGGCAAACCAAGAGGCCAGAAATGTCAGAAGTGACATGGAAAACATCTACAGTCCTTGTTTGTAAGTGTGTGTCCAGGGGGAGATTGAGCCAATATTTTCTACCTTGCCTGCGCATTTACGTTGGCGGAATTTCCCTGGTAAATATTGGTTTTTACCAGACACTGAAATCTTTAATCACATTTAACAAACACTGCATTATACTGAGTTAGACACTCCATTAGAAAAGGAGAAATATGGAAACACAACTGATACTACAATCTTCCAAGAGTGAAAGGAAAAAATTGGAATCAAGTAAAATTCTTTAGAGGTAGAAATGCCAAAAAAACCATTGCTGAAATACAACATTTTGTTTTTCTAAAGTCTGGAGCTGAGTTCAATTAAGTGACGTAGTTTACAAACCAGAGGAAATTAGGGTAGGAACGGAAATACTGCTAAATTAGGAGAAATTGGTCAAAGGAAGGCAGGCTAGCTGTGACACACACAATGCTGGCTTCTTTCTCAGATTCTCAAACAATTCTTGTTTGCTACCGTGTCGAGTTGGGTTGCCATGAAACCTGGTGCCTAATTTTATATTTGTGTGTTGGTCAGAAGTTCTGAATCTGTCACATAAAGCAACTGCTCATCTACCTGCTAACAAGGCTGCAAAAACTACTGTTAACTTTCCTACCACATATGCACATGCATGCCTGCGTGCACACATATAGACATACACACAACCCCAACCTCCCTCCCAACACACATACACACAACCCCAACCCCCAAGAGTCACTTAGTTTTATTCACTTTGTGCCTTCATTCACATCCAGTGGTTCTGATGGAATCATCCAAGAATCCATAAATCACCTAGGGAGCCTGTGAGTCTCCCACTACATTCTTTCCTCCCATCCTCCCCACCTCTACACTTCCTAAATCTCCACCTCTCTCATCTCACACACAACTCTGAACTGCTTAGATGTTTGTAAGGATGTCTTCAGGAGGACTTGTTTTATCTCTGAAGCCTATGTTTATGTCTGCTTACTTAAGTCATTACATCCCGCCTTTTAGGGCAGACGATGATAAGATTTGAAAGAAGCAGGGACCCGGGGAGATGAGTAGTCTGCCCCACTGAATTAGCCTAAGGGAAATACTGTTTTTGTTTGTTTGTTTCCTTTTCCTTTTTTCCCCCTAAGTTTTCATCAGCTCACAGGAGAGACTGAAGAGGTGAGACTCACAGGAAAATGAAAAACTCAGATAGGGTGGTTATTGCCAAAGGTGGCCAGTAGTGGGGGTCATCTGAAGCAATTCTAAGAACAAATTCCCAGAGCCTACCCCAGAAAGACTGCTTCAGTACCTCAGGGGGTATCATTTAGGAAGCACCCCCAAGGAGATTCAGGTGGAACTCTTTCACAAACTGGCCTAGTGATGGAGTAGCAACTTAGGTTCAGGCTGAATTACAAACTGAATCCCACAATGTCCCTAGTGTGACTTTAGGCAGGTTGTGCAGTCTCATTAAACCTCAGTTTACTCACCTATAAAAAGGACTGCTGCTGCTGCTGCTGCTAAGTCACTTCAGTCGTGTCTGACTCTGTGCGACCCCCATAGGCGGCAGCCCACCAGGCTCCCCCGTCCCTGGGATTCTCCAGGCAAGAACACTGAAGTGGGTTGCCATTTCCTTCTCTAATGCATGAAAGTGAAAAGTGAAAGTGAAGTCACTCAGTCGTATCTGACTCCTAGCGACTCCATGGACTGCAGCCTACCAGGGTCCTCCATCCACGGGATTTTGCATGCAAGAGTACTGGAGTGGGTTGCCATTGCCTTCTCCGAGCTTGATTTATAGTAGGTCACAAATAAAGTGAGTCAATCCAAATGTCGCCTTGGGACTTACCCAACTGAGGCAGCCACTAAAGCTTTCCGAAAGATCGTGTGTGTGTGAGCACATGTGCAAGCACACACACACTCACTCATGTCCGACACACACTCACTCATGTCCGACTCTTTACAACTGTAGCCCTCCAGGCTTCTCTGACCATGGAATTTTCCAGGCAAGAATACTGAAGCGGGTTGCCATTTCCTCCTCCAGGGGATCTTCCTGACTCAGGGATCAAACCCGTTTCTCTTGTGGCTCCTGCACTCCAGGCAGATTCTTTGCCACTATAGCACCTGGGAAGCCTTAAAGGCAGACTAAGTTGGAATTCTGACTTGACTAAATCTGTGGTTCTCAGGGAGCTACTGCATTTATCTGTTTCTCATCTGCAAAATAAAAAGATCTATTACATATAAAATAATCAGATCAGATCAGACCAGATCAGTTGCTCAGTCGTGTCCAACTCTTTGCGACCCCATGAACTGCAGCACGCCAGGCCCCGCTGTCCATCACCAACTCCCGGAGTTCACTCAGACTCATGTTCATCGAGTCAGTGATGCCATCCAGCCATCTCATCCTCTGTCGTCCCCTTCTCCTCCTGCCCCCAATCCCTCCCAGCATCAGAGTCTTCTCCAATGAGTCAACTCTTCACATGAGGTGGCCAAAATACTGGAGTTTCAGCTTTAGCATCATTCCCTCCAAAGAAATCCCAGGGCTGATCTCCTTCAGAATGGACTGGTTGAATCTCCTTGCAGTCCAAGGGACTCTCAAGAGTCTTCTCCAACACCACAGTTCAAAAGCATCAATTCTTTGGTGCTCAGCCTTCTTCACAGTCCAGCTCTCACATCCATACATGACCACAGGAAAAACCATAGCCTTGACTAGACAGGACTTTGTTGGCACAGTAATGTCTCTGCTTTTGAATATGCTATCTAGGTTGGTCATAACTTTCCTTCCAAGGATGAAGCGTCTTTTAATTTCATGGCTGCAGTCACCATCTGTAGTGATTTTGGAGCCCAGAAAAATAAAGTCTGACACTGTTTCCACTGTTTCCCCATCTATTTTCCATGAAGTGATGTGACTGGATGCCATGATCTTCATTTTCTGAATGTTGAGCTTTAAGCCAACTTTTTCCTCTCCACTTTCACTTTCATCAAGAGGCATTTTAGTTCCTCTTCACTTTCTGCCATAAGGGTGGTGTCATCTGCATATCTGAGATGATATTGAAATATTGATATTTCAATATTGAGAAATATCGATATTTCAATATTGAGAAATATTGATATTTCTCCCGGAAATCTTGATTCCAGCTTGTGCTTCTTACAGTCCAGTGTTTCTCATGATGTACTCTGCATATAAGTTAAATAAACAGGTGGACAATATACAGCCTTGACATACTCCTTTTCTATTTGGAACCAGTCTGTTGTTCCATGTCCAGTTCTAACTGTTGCTTCCTGACCTGCATACAGATTTCTCAAGAGGCAGATCAGGTGGTCTGGTATTCCCATCTCTTTCAGAATTTTCCATAGTTTATTGTGAGCCACACAGTCAAAGGCTTTGGCATAGTCAATAAAGCAGAAATAGATGTTTTTCTGGAACTCTCTTGCTTTTTCCATGATCCAGAGGATGTTGGCAATTTGATCTCTGGTTCCCCTGCCTTTTCTAAAACCAGCTTGAACATCAGGAAGTTCACAGTTCACATATTGCTGAAGCCTGGCTTGGAGAATTTTGAGCATTACTTTACTAGCGTGTGAGATGAGTGCAATTGTGTGGTAGTTTGAGCATTCTTTGGCATTGCCTTTCCTTGGGATTGGAATGAAAACTGACCTTTTCCAGTCCTGTGGCCACTGCTGAGTTTGCCAAATTTGCTGGCATATTGATTGCAGTACTTTCATAGCATCATCTTTCAGGATTTGGAATAGCTCCACTGGAATTCCATCACCTCCACTAGCTTTGTTCATAGTGATGCTTTCTAAGGCCCACTTGACTTCACCTTCCAGGATGTCTGGCTCTAGGTGAGTGATCACACCATCGTGATTATGTGGGTCGTGAAGATCTTTTTTGTACAGTTCTTCTGTGTATTCTTGCCATCTCTTCTTAATATCTTCTGCTTCTGTTAGGTCCATACCATTTCTGTCCTTTATCGAGCCCATCTTTGCATGACATGTTCCTTTGGTATCTCTGATTTTCGTGAAGAGATCTCTAGTCTTTCCCATTCTGTTGTTTTCCTCTATTTCTTTATATTGATCGCTGAAGGCTTTCTTATCTCTTCTTGCTATTCTTTGGAACTCTGCATTCAGATGTTTATATCTTTCCTTTTCTCCTTTGCTTTTTGCTTCTCTTCTTTTCACAGCTATTTGTAAGGCCTCCCCAGACAGCCATTTTGCTTTTTGGCATTTCTTTTCCATGGGGATGGTCTTGATCCCTGTCTCCTGTACAATGTCACGAACCTCATTCCATAGCTCATCAGGCACTCTATCTATCAGATCTAGGCCCTTAAATCTATTTCTCACTTCCACTGTATAATCATAAGGGATTTAATTTAGGTTGTACCTGAATGGTCTAGTGGTTTTCCTTACTTTCTTCAATTTAAGTCTGAATTTGGTAATAAGGAGTTCATGGTCTGAGCCACAGTCAGCTCCTGGTCTTGTTTTTGCTGACTGTATAGAGCTTCTCCATCTTTGGCTGCAAAGAATATAATAAATCTGATTTCAGTGTTGACCATGTGGTGATGTCCATGTATAGAGTCTTCTCTTGTGTTGTTGGAAGAGGGTGTTTGTTATGACCAGTACTTTTTCTTGGCAAAACTCTATTAGTCTTTGCCGTGCTTCATACTGTGTTCCAAGGCCAAATTTGCCTGTTACTTCAGGTGTTTCTTGACTTCCTACTTTTGCGTTCCAGTCCCCTATAATGAAAAGGACATCTTTTTTGGGTGTTAGTTCTAAAAAGTCTTGTAGGTCTTCATAGAACCGTTCAGCTTCTTCAGCGTTACTGGTTGGGGCATAGACTTGGATTACTGTGACATTGAATGGTTTGCCTTGGAAATGAACAGAGATCATTCTGTTGTTTTTGAGATTGCATCCAAGTACTGCATTGCAGACTCTTTTGTTGACCATGATGGCCACTCGATTTCTTCTGAGGGATTCCTGCCCGCAGTAGTAGATATAATGGTCATCTGAGTTAAATTCACCCATTCCAGTCCATTTTAGTTTGCTGATCCCTACAATGTCGACATTCACTCTTGCCATCGCTTGTTTGACCACTTTCAATTTGCCTTGATTCATGGACCTGACATTCCAGGTTCCTATGCAATATTGCTCTTTACAGCATCGGACCTTGCTTCTATCACTAGTCACATCCACAGCTGGGTATTGTTTTTGCTTTGGCTGCATCCCTTCATTCTTTCTGGAGTTATTTCTCCACTGATCTCCAGTAGCATATTGGGCCCCTACTTACCTGGGGAGTTTCTCTTTCAGTATCCTATCATTTTGCCTTTTCATACTGTTCATGGGGTGTGCAGGCGGCAGCGATGGGCGCGCTAAAGCGCAGGCAGCCCCGACGGGCACGCTAAAGCTCAGGTGGCCGCGACAAGCGCGCTAATGTACGGCCAAGAGGAGCTACCCCATGTCCGAGGTCAGGGGCAGAAGCCGGGAGGACCCCATGCCCGAAAGGCCACGGCCAAGAGGAGTTACCCCACGTCCGAGGTCAGGGGCAGTGGCCGGGAGGACCAACCCCATGCTGTGGCTGCACAGGCACAGAAGACCTAAAGGAGCTATCCCATGTTGAAGGTCAAGAAGGGCGGTGGTGAGGAGATACCCCTCGTCCAAGATAAGGAGCATTGGCTGCACTTTGCTGGAGCAGCTGTGAAGAGATACCCCACACCCAAGGTAAGAGAAACCCAAGTAAGATGATAGGTGTTGCAAGAGGTCATCAGAGGGCAGACACACTGAAACCATACTCACAGAAAACTAGTCAATCTAATCACTCTAGGACCACAGCCTTGTCTAACTCAATGAAACTAAGCCATGCCATGGGGCAACCCAAGATGGGCAGGTCATGGTAGAGAGATCTGACAGAATGTGGTCCACTGGAGAAGGGAATGGCAAACCACTTCAGTATTCTTGCCTTGAGAACCCCATGAACACTATATAAAATAATAGGTCATGAAATTATGATACGATTAAATCAGTTCATGCATGTGAAGTGCTTAGAAACTTTAGAAGTGGATAAATAATAACTACAATCATTATCCTTACTACCACCTCTTCTAAAGTGAGCATTTGGATGGGAATGAATGTTGGCCATGGAGTATTCAAGTAGTGGCAATAGCTTTATGGTCTAGAACAGTGCTATCCAATTGGTGTTATATATAATGCAAAGCTCATTGATAATTTAAAATTTTTTAGTAAACATATAAAAAGAAACAAGTGCAACTAATTTTAATAGTATATTTTACTCAATTCAATGTATCCAAAATATGATAACTTGACATGTCAAATATAAAACATTATGGAGTTATTTTACATGACTTTTCTGTACAAAGTCTTTGAAATCCAATGTCTTTGCTACACCCGCAGCACACCTCCCAGCAGACCTACCCAATTTTAAGAGCTCAACAGCAATACATAATTTGTAACTACCATACTAGACAGTGCAGACATTCCAGATTCTGAAGCAAGTCCCGTCACCTTGATGAGCCTCAATAATCCCATTTGTAAAAATGGAGAGAATTTCCCTGACTTTATTTCTAAAAGAAAATGAACACACTTGAAAATTCTTTGTCAACTAGAAAAGACTGAATGTAGTAGGCTTGGGATCTCTTTTCTTCTTACTGATTAGCTTTTTCTTCAAATAATAATCCCTGATAATAATAATTTATCAAGTGCTTATTCTCTTCTCCATCCTAGTATCCTTACAACTTACATCTATTAGATCAATAATTCATCTTAAAGGCTGCACTGCAGTAGCAAGAGCATGGAACTTGAGTTAAAAGGCCTAGGCTCAAGTCCCTGGGTTCTGTGTTTACTACTTATTGGACTTGGAGTGAGACATTTAAACTCCCTAAACTTCAGTCTCTTCCTGTTAAAACATAGACCATACATCTCTCAAAATGCATGATGAGGATTTAAAAAGACTGTTCAGATGAAAAAGATCTATAACTGCAAAACAGTACACAACTGGACATCAGTATTGAGATATTTATAAACCACTGTGTGCCATCCTTCTGTTGAACAGTTTTTAATGGTACCCCATTGTCTGACAAATAAAGTCAGATTCCTTAGCTTAGCATAAAAAACTCTCCAAGATCTGGCCCTGACCATTATACTTTTGCAAATCTATTCTACTCTGCATCCTTGCTGAAGCCCAGGGTTCTAACCAAATAGGACTTTTATACTTGTTCTCCCAAACAGGACAGAACAATGTGGCATGTTTCTAATTTCATACCTTTGTTCATGCTGTTCATTGTATTAACCTCAGTTATTCCATCTCTCAGAATTCCATCCATTTGTCTTTACCTGGCTTCCAAGTCTTTCCTGATTTTCCTTTCCCCTATGTTTTTAAGATCTATCTGTGCTGCCTCTGAACTTTATTTGTACCTTCCCTACCACAATTGTCAAAATCAATTTAGAATTCTAGTTTTGCATCGACAGCTGCAGCTGTTGTTTTGGGGTTAAATAACAAATTCTGCATGTGATTTTGCAGAGATCCCTTTGACAGACAGAATATCCCCTATATTAAAATCAGCCAGCTAGAAATCTAATCAAAATATGCATGCAAAAGAAATGGAGCTATGCACTGTGGTTACATTGACTAAATCAGCAAAATGAAGGTGGTTTGTTTGGAGACTAGTAAAAAAAGAAACAAGAACAAGAATTCCTGATATGGCTTCTCCAATACTATTCTGTAGGCAAGACCCCATTCCTTTGGGTGGTGGATATCCTATCTATTGATATTTGGGGCAAGTCAGCAATTCTAGCAGTATTCTTTTGAGCTTCTGCTAGGTAAACATATACTATGCTGCATTAAAGAGCAGCCAAAAACATATGTTGCTTGCTGTCAAGAAGTCATGGGTGAAATAAGCCAAGAGAAAGAATTCTAATGACATGATCAATTGGAAATAAGAACCTTGAACATGGTAGTTGCGAGAGCTGAGAGGAAGGGAGCTTAATCCGAACTCAGAAAATATGGGAAGCTTTGCAGAAGAGATAACTCTAGGCTGAATCCTAAATGATAAGAGTTAGCCAGGTGGACAGTTGGAAAGGGCACGTCAGGCCAATGGAAACACTTGAGCTAAGCGTATGAGGCTTGAGTAAAGCAGACATTTAAACCATCCAGCCAACTCCCCTGCTCTGATTTCATGTTTGCCAAGCAATCTTATGATTAGAACTCGATCTCCTATGTCAAGGAATGTGTAATGACCAGAGGGTATGAAAAGCTTCCTTTAAATTATTGCTGTCTAAATGAATTCATTGGTCTCTGATTTCTCATTGTACTCTTGTGAGTTGGACTTGTATAAGAAAAATAAAGTTAAAATACACTGACAGAAATCACATTCTGATCTGAAAAGCTGAGATAACAGAGGGTTTTGATCATCAACAAATTACCACCATCTTAGGGATCATATAGTTTCAGCTTATCAATATCTCAAATACATTTGCCTCTCTCCATCTGCAATGCTATGTTGTAATTCTAGCTATCACTCTCTCCTGCATAGGTTAAGGCAATAAAATAAGTTACTACTAGCAACTGGCATGAATACTTTTGAGGCTGGTTACTGTTCTAAGTGCTATAATGTGAATTACTTCACTTAATCCTCATAACCACCCCACCAGAAAAATATATGTCCCCTAATTTTAGAAATGAGGAAATTAAAACTAAGAAAAATTAAGTAACTCACCCAAGTTCGCACTGCTAACAAAAGAAATGACAGAGCCAGAAAGTAAACTTGGCTGTCGTCCTCCATATCCTGAGCTTTTAAATACTATTTAGGTAGCCTCCTTGCAGCTATTCTCATCTTCAGGTTCATTCTCTAGGTTGCACGGAGAATGATATGTTTTACATGCACGTTTGGCTAGGCCATTCCAGGTTTCTCTGCGTGGCCTTCCATAGCTGTATAGAACCAGATCTAAACTCATCAGTCTTTTTCTCTTGGTGTGTTCCTGCAACATGGACAGATCTCAGTCCGTGGAGTATGCCCTGATGTTTTTCCTGCCTGGAATGCCTTCCTTCCTCTTTGCACCTAATTCTTATACCATCAGATCTTGTATGTTAGACCTTCCCTAAACTTTCTTATTTTTTTTTTTTTTTTTGCAGGGGAAAATGGACAAAGGAAAGGTTCAATGAGGGTGGGAGGGAAATGGGAAGGAAGAAGGGGAGTGATGTGGGGAGGAGTATATGTAATTTCTTAACTAATGGCTTTCTGTTTTTAATCACAAAGAACATTTTAAAAAAAATCATATTAAATTCATCTTATATTAGGAGGTTTCATCTGGAAATGAAAAGTTCAGGAAACTAAAAGCCCAGTTTGGGTGTCCTCATCTTAGGCACATCTTGGTATTTTGTATTGGTAGGTCTATCTTTACAACAATATATTATTTAGGACAGGATCACATTTGTCACTTCTTCCTCCCTAGTACCCAAAGTGGTACCAGACCCATAAAATAGTCAATAAACATTTACAGAATGAACAAATAAGTCTATTTTTTTTTTTTACTTTTTTTTTAAACTCTCCTGACTGAACTGAATTTTTTGAGGCTCATAAGTGAATATGTTTTCCTCTTTACTTTATCTATTACAGCCAGATTGTATGAGTGGGGTATTAAAGTCTCCCACTATTATTGTGTTGTTGTATATTTCTTCTATCATACTAATTAGTGTTTGTCTTAGATATATCAATGCTTCAATGCTGGGTGCATATATATTTATAATTGTTATAACTTCTTTTTGGATTGTTCTTTTAAGTCATTATGTGTAACCTTCATTGTCTCCTTTTCAGGACCTTTATTTTAAAGTCAATTTTATCTGATATGAGTATTGCTACTCCTGTTTTCTTTTGGTCCATACTTTCATAGAAAATCTTTTTCCAGCCCTTCATTTTCAGTCAGTATATATCCCCTATTTTAAGGTGGTTCTCTTGTAGACAACATATATAGGGGTCTAGTTTTTGTATCCATTCGACCCATTTTAATCTTTTGGTTATCTCTTGTAAACAAGGTATGTAAGGGTCTTGTTTTTGTATCAATTCGGCCAGTCTTTGTCTGTTGATTAGGGCATTCAGCCCATTAACATTTAAAGTAATTATTGATAAGTAAGATTTACTTTATTGTTTTGGGTTCGAATTTATACACCCTTTTAGTGATTCCTATCTAGAGAATGTCCTTTAGTTTTTGTTGGAGAAATGGTTTAGTGGTGCAAAATTCTCTTAACTTTTGCTTATCTGTGAAGCTTTTGATTTCTCCTTCATATTTGAATGAGATCCTTGCTGGATACAATAATCTGGGCTGTAGGTTCTTTTCTTTCATCACTTTAAGTATGTCTTGCCATTCCCTCCTGGCTTGGAGAGTTTCTATTGAAAGATCAGCTGTTATCCTTATGGGAATTCCCTTGTGAGTTATTTGATGTTTTTCCCTCCCTTGCTGCTTTTAATATTTGTTCTTTATATTTAATCTTTGTTAATTTGATTAATATGTGTCTTGGGGTGTTTCGCCTTGGGTTTATCCTGTTAGGGACTCTCTGGATTTCTTGAACTTGAGTGGTTATTTCCTTCTCCGTTTTAGGGAAGTTTTTAACTATTATCTCCTCTAGTATTTTCTCATGGTCTTTCTTTTTGTCTTCTTCTTCTGGAACTCCTATGATTTGAATGTTGTAGCATTTAATGTTATCCTGGAGGTCTCTGAGATTGTCCTCATTTCTTTTGATTCGTTTTTCTTTTTTCTCCTCTGATTCATTTATTTCTAGGATTCTATCTTCTAATTTACAAATCCTATCTTCTGCCTCTGTTATTCTACTATTTGTTGCCTCCAGAGTGTTTTGGATCTCATTTATTGCATTATTCATTATGTGTTGACTCTATCACATCCCACTTCTCAAACTTTTGAGTCCTGTTATCCTTGTTATAAATTCTTAGAACACTCTAAAAATTTTAGTAGCTCCCTTTCCAATTGCAATTCAATAAGTTTTTGTATAATTGTCTCTTCCTTCTAGAATCTAGGCTTCAAGTAAGCAAAAACTATGTTTATAGAATTCACATTATACCCTTAGAGTTCCATGCTGTGCCTATAACATGATGAAAGAAAGAAAGTGTTAGTCACTGAGTTATGTCTGATTCTTTACAATCCCATGGACTGTAACCCGCCAGTCTTCTCTGTCCATGGAATTCTCCAGGCAAGAATACTGGAGTGGGTTGCCATTTCCTTCTACCACATAATAGGTGCTCAAAAAATCCACTCATTGCATAAATATTTGTTCAACAAACAATATTTCACATTCAACAAACAATAGCCAACATTTTTCTGGTACTTATACCATAGACTGTCTTAAGCACTTTACATTTCTTTATTAATTAATTAAAGACTACAATCCATTATATAAATATCATTATTATTCTCATTACATTGGTGAGGAAACTGAGGCACAGAGAAGTAACTTCTCTAAGGTTAAACAAGGGAATATGAACCCAGACTGTCTAGTTCCAGAGACCAGCTTTTAACTTCTACTCTAAAATCTGTATAACGGGCTTCCCTGGTGGCTCAGCAGTAGGAAAAAATCTGCCTGCAGTTCAGGAGATGCAGGAGATAAGGGCTTGATCCCTAGGTTGGGAAGATCCCCTGGAAGAGTGCATGGCAACCCACTCCAGGATTCTTGCCTGGGAAATCCCATGGACAGAGGAACCTGGTGGGTTATGGTCCATAGGGTTGCAAAGAGTAGGACGCAACTAAAATGAACGAGCACATATTCTTCATAAATATTTCTTGTATATATTTCTTGTATTAGAAAAATAACTGGACACTAACTGACCTCCATGACTGAAGGCTTTCTTGTATCCTTGCCTTTAATACTAGCATGAGTAGATAATTAAGTTCCTTGGGCACCCTTTCACATTGGTGGTACATGTTGTTACCTAAATGAGTACAGATTCTCATTGGTAGTAAAGACAAACACAGAGTCCTTCTGGAGAGCAGGCTTTGGCAAGAGTAAAGACACTGAAAGGGAACAAAGTTATGAGGCGGGCACGTCAGAGACAGTTTCTCCTTGTGCAATCTTACCTGGGGTGAAAGAAGAGAAAGTTGGGCCATTTGTTTGTGACAGTCCTCATGGCTTAGCCAAAAAGATCCTGGAATTCAGAATCAGAGAACTTAGGTTCTCCTTCTGCTGCCTTCCTTTCTCTGTTCTCTCTCCCTCCCTCTTCATCTCTCATCTCTCTCTCTCTCTCTGTCTTTCATCAGATGACTTTGAGCAAATAATTAAACATCTCCAGGCCTCAGATTTCTCACATGAATAATGGAAAATCTATGTCATAATAATAATGCTTTCTATCTCATGGGATTTATTTTTCAAGGGAAAAATGAGATCTGCAAGTGAAAGCACTTGGTAAACTGTCAAGTTGTATATACAAAAGCTAGTTGTGACTGGTGTTTTTTTTTTTTTTAACTCATAGTCTTAGAGGAGTTTGCTAAGGAGATCAGCATCAAAATGACCTACTTTTCACTGTGATTTCCCTTGAGGGCAGTGAACCTCTTCTTCCATGAATCCACCCAGAGTGAAATCCCTGTCATGTGCAATTGCAAAGTCCCTCATATTTATAAAGACTCATTAACAAAGTCCTGCCTAAAGAAAGATCATTTGGGGCTCACAGATAGCCTTTGGAAGAACTGTGTGAGAACACTGTGTGAGTGTTCTCCAGTTCCTGGAGTTTGTTCTAAGAATGTTTTACTCAAGTTTAAATCAACAGCCTTCTGGAAAAGTTGCCCTCTGACACAAGTGCATGTCATTTACCTGCTGCTGCTAAGTCGCTTCAGTCGTGTCCGACTCTGTGCGACCCCATAGACAGCAGCCCACCAGGCTCTCCCATCCCTGGGATTCTCCAGGCAAGAACACTGGAGTGGGTTGCCATTTCCTTCTCCAAGGCATGAAAGTGAAAAGTGAAAGTGAAGTTGCTCAGTCGTGTCCGACTCTTAGCGACCCCATGGACTGCAGCACACCAGGTTCCTCCATCCATGGGATTCTCCAGGCAAGAGTACCAGAGTGGTTGCCATTGCCTTCTCTGTCATTTACCTAAGAGTTATCAAAAGAAAATATCTACCTTTGGACTTAATGAAAAGAAAAGCTATTGTTAATTGTCAGGGGGAGAAACCAAACATCATAACCAAGATGGCTAAACAAATAGGCTTATAGCCAAATCGTTATAAATAAAAAAGAGGCTCATTTCCATATGTGTGAAAAACTTTTACATTTTAACAGATACGTATTGCATTTTGTGGAGGAACCAAGGAGTGAAACAAGTCTGCTAACTTCAAAGCCCTTTGAATCTAGGAAAGACATCTACAGGGCTAAAATCTTATGGGAAAAGTTAGTTATTAGCTGGATGTAGAGAATCCAATTCATATACACTTCTCTCTTCCAAGAATCAGAAGAAGAATTTTCTCCATCAAGGACTCCTTTAACATTTTTTCCCAAGGGAGCCCTTGCTTTAAAAATTTTTAAATTTTAAAATTTAAAAGCAAGGGAGCCCTTGCTTTAAAACTACATTTAAAGATAACAGTGAGTCTACCAAATTAATTTTATTGTTATTTTACAGAGGCTTGCTTAATATTATTTCAGTTATTTAATGATATTCGCAGTGTGGAGGTCTTGGGATGCTTTCCTTTCAACATCAAGGGTTTACTTTGTTTTGAGGTTCAAAGTGCAGGCTTTGCTGTGACCAGGGCAAGCTTCATGCTAGCTTGCCTTTACATCCAAGTGCCACTGGATCATTGCAAAAGGTCATTGTGCAGTTTGGGTACTGACCAAAAGTACTCAGCCAGGTGGTGAAGGGAGCTGAAATTCAGCCCTTCCCTCACTTTTCGAGCTTTCTGCTCAAGGGCTATGTCTGCTAAGGGACAGCAAGTTTTTCTGATTTTCACAAAGGTACAGTGCAAGCTGGGGTGGGGAGCAAGGGAGAGAAGGAAGATGATAAGGCACCCAGTTTTACAGAATGGCAGTTTTGAAGATGGAAAAGTGTGCAATCAATGAACACCTCTTCTTCATTGCTGTGGCCCCAGCAGGAGACTTGGGGTGTGCTAGACACTCATGCATATTTTGTGAAATAAATGCATGAACCAGTGACTTTCTTATACAATTCTTGACATCTAAATGTCCTTTAATTGGGTGTGTCAATTGGGATTGGGTGAATGCAGAATGACAAATTTGGCAAGTTCTATATTTTAGAAGTGAAACCCAATAAGCTCTAACCTATCAAGAACCAGTTTCCTATCTAAGGTCATGCATCTAGAGGCAGACTTTAAGATTTCATGGCCACTTTATATGTCTTCCCCTACCACTAAACCCCAGGGCCAGAGCAAAACTCTATCAACTCAGCTATCAAATATATGGCCATCTACTCTCAGGAACAGGCTTTCCAGGTGGCTTAGTGGTAAAGAAACCACCTGCCAATGCAGGAGATCCAGTTTAGTCCTTGGGTCAGGAAGATCATCTGGAGGAGGAAACGGGAACCCACTCGAGTATTCTTGCCTGGAGAATCCCATGGACAGAGGAACCTGGTGGGCTACAGTCCAGGGGGTCACAAAGAGTCAGACACAACTGAGTGACTGAGTACTCACACATCCTCAGGGAAGTGGCAAGGACAAGGTAGAGGCTTGTGGGCAGTTGGGGTAGAGGAAAAGTTCCTGACAGGTACTAAGCTCCATGTCAAAGCCTTGGCATGCCTTGCTTCACTTAATTCTCATAGCTAGGTCACAGCGCTAGTAAATGAATTGTAGTCAGGCTCTGTAGACAGCCAGACCAAACATCAACATGTTCCATTCAATTTTTAGTTGGTAAGAGCATCCTGGTCTATACAATGTCAAAACCAATATCCTTTTCAGCAGTGTGTGATTTTTAACTCAAATTCTGTTTCTATCCATTGCTATGGTTCAATGAAAGGAAGGGAAACATTTTTTTTAGAAACCCCGTTCCTTTTTTTTTTTTTTTTTTTTTTTTAAACTGGAGTTTCCCTAGGTGAGTCTCTCTGTTGAATACATACACAAAACATCAGGAAGACAGGGAAAAGTACACAAATCACACGTGTAGAAATCAGGGAATTTTCATAAAGTGAACAGATTCTTGTAATTAGTATCTAGACTAAGAAGTACATCATTGTCAGCCCCATGGAAGTCCCCCTCCAGTTCTTGCCTGGTTGCTAACCCTCCAAGGGAACCACTATCTTGACTTCTAACATCATAGATTCATTTTTGCTTCTTTGGAATTTTATATAAATTGCATCACATTTTATGTGATTTTTAACCTTAGTTTCTTTTACTCAACGTTTACATTCATGAGATTCCTCTCTGTCTTCGCCTATGGCAATTGTTCTGATTGACCTAACCACCACACAATTTTGAAAATAGTACCACCTTCTCTAATGAAGAGTTCTGACTATGTGAGGGAGAGAAACAAAACTGTGAAAGTTGCTCAGTCATGTCCAACTCTTTGCAACCCCATGGACTATACAGTCCATGGAATTTTCTAGGCCAGAATACTGGAGTGGGTAGCCTATCCCTTCTCCAGGGGATCTTCCCAACCTAGGGATCAAACCCAGGTCTCCCACATTGCAGGAGGATTCTTTACCAGCTGAACCACAAGGGGAAGCCCAAGAATACTGGAGTGGGTAGCCTATCCCTTCCCCAGGGGATCTTAATGAACCCAGGAATCGAACTGGGGTCTCCTGCGTTGCAGGTGGATTCTTTACCAACTGAGCTGTCAGGGAAGAAAAACAAAAGGTTACTTATATTTCTTTTCTATGCCCTGTGTTGGGGTAGAAAGTCTGGGAATCTTGACAGATTGGTTTCTGATCTCTACAAAGCTGTGTTAAAATTGCATTTAGAATGATCCTTTATATCAGGAATCTGAATTACTCAAACTCATAAAAGCTGACAGTAATAGTTACCAGGGGTGATGGAGGATTGGAGAAGTGTTAATCAAAAGGTATATCGTTTCAGATCCTCAAAGTGAATAAAATCCTAGAGACCTGCTATATATATAGCATGATACCTATGGCTGACCATACTCTATAATATTTGTAAAGATTAGTTAAGATAGATCTTCTTTAAATGTTCTTATCACACACGTGTACACACACACACATACACAAAGAAGGAGAGAGGAAACTTTTAGAGGTGATTAAGTTTATGAGATTTTTTATGGTGATAGTTTCACAGGTATTTACTTATCTTCAAACTCATCAAGATGTATACATGAAACCTTCCTCAGCTTTTTTGTATGCCAATCATATCTCAATAAAAAACAAACTGCATTTAGATAGAGTTTGTAGAAAATTTACATTGGGGGTGTATTGTGATGCTTTCATCTGCTAATTTGGGACCTCTCTGAGACCCAGTTTTCTCATCTGTATTGAGAAATCCTCATTCTGAGGGCTTCTAAGCCAAATGATATAATTATGTGAAGGTCCTCCATCTTGATTTTTTCCCAGAGATCAGTAATAAGATCCTGCTTTCCTGCACAGAGTGTGGGGCCAACTAAAAGTTGGGCATCTGAGGTCTGTTACCACCTGGACCATTGACTTCATCACTGCTCAAAATCCGGTTCCCTACTTTCCAGCTCTGAGCAGCTTGTTATTTGTGGCCAGGCTGAGGTTTCTCATTGCCCTTTCCTTTTGCCCTTCTCTGCATCTCTCCCATCCAATCCCTTTCTTCTAGCACACATAGACATACGCACACATGTTCTACTGAATTTGCATGAAAAAAACTGGGAATACTGAAATATGAGCTAAATATTAGCTGAGCTGGAAAATTAGTAAAGCAGAAGAGGGGAGATCATTGACTAAAAAAGAAGAATGTTACACAACAGTTTGTACAATGTTGCTATTTTCCTTTCTTTTTTTTTTTTTTTTTTGGCCATGCTGCATGGCTTGTGAGATCTTAGTTTCCTAACCAGGGAGGCAATGGCACCCCACCCCAGTACTTTTGCCTGGAGAATCCCATGGACGGAGGAGCCTGGTGGGCTCCAGTCCATGGGGTCGCTGAGAGTTGGACACGACTGAGTGACTTCACTTTCACTTTCGTGTATTGGAGAAGGAAATGGCAACCCACTCCAGTGTTCTTGCCTGGAGAATCCCAGGGACAGGGGAGCCTGATGAGCTTCCGTCTATGGGGTCGCACAGAGTCGGACACGACTGAAGCGACTTAGCAGCAGCAGCAGCAGCAACCAGGGATCAAACTCTGAGCCCTTGGCATTGAAAACATGGAGGCCTAACCACTGGACCCCTGGGGAATTCCAAGTGTTGTCTATTTTTGACTATATACATGCTACATGAAAGGACATACACAGGGGGATAACAATAGTGATCTCTGCTTGGTCAAATGTGACATTTTATCATTTCAAATACTTTGCTTCTCTATAATATTCTAGTTGTCTCTAATGCACCTATATCTTCCCTATAATAATAAATGTGATATTTATAAAATGTGTATTAAACTTAGAGGTAAAGTCTGGTTTTGTGTGAATTCTCCTATTTTAGCTTCCCTGTCAGAACAGTGTACGTATTCTTCTTATATTCACTTTCCAGATAGAGAAATGTATTCTCAGCAAACTTAGGTAACTTGCCTGAGGTTACCCACAGAAACAAGAGGCGGGACCAGAACCAAGCCAGTCTTCTGAGTAAATATTGCACAGTAAATATTTTGCTAATAGCTGTGTTAGGTGGATCAGAAAAGGGAAGAGGAGACTCGAGAAATGACAACATTCAGGAAAGCAATTACACAATTTGAAACAGAAAAGACCCAAGGGTAAGATGCCACTTTAAACACAGCAATTTCAGGAATGCATGGATTTCCAGCCCTGTAGTGAATCCTCTATTTTATTGACCAAGATATGGTCTTGCCCTGGAAATCTTGCTCGGTTAATTTAGCCTGTGATTTAGGTTGTGCCTTAAGGTGCATTAGAGATAAGTCAATGGCATGCCACTCCAGTACTCATGCCTGGAAAATCCCATGGACGGAGGGGCCTGGTGGGCTGCAGTCCATGGGGTCACTGGGAGTCGGACACTACTGAACGACTTCACTTTATTTTTCACTTTCATGCATTGGAGAAGGAAATGGCAACCCACTCCAGTGTTCTTGCCTGGTGAATCCCAGGGATGGGGGAGCCTGGTGGGCTGCCATCTATGGGGTCGCACAGAGTCAGAAATGACTGAAGTGACTTAGCAGCAGCAGCAGCAGCATACCTCTTTGGTGTTTATCGCACAGAGATGTTGCAAGGATTAATGGGTAGTGTCCTGGCGCTCCTTTGAGGAAAGAGCTTTATGATTGCCATGTATAATTATCAGATTAATATTATAATTATTCATTCATCCTTTCTTCCTGTTTCTCAGCATGAAATGCAATACTTATCAGACCCACAGAAGGAAGTAAATCTTTTGTCATTCTTGTTAAAGTGAAAGAGGAAAAGAAGGGAAACATAGAAGGGAGGTTCTCCCAGCTCCTTCTTCCCTCTGAAAATTCTTGACAAGTAGGGTCACCCCATGACCATACATAGTCCCATTATCTGCTCTTATCCTCTTGAGACTTGCTTCTGAGGTGCTAAGCATCCTTCCTTCCTAGAGTCATTTTTGTAAGAAAAGGAACATAACCAGCTTTGTGGACATGTGACCTGCACAGCTGCACAGGGCTCCTCACTCACAAGGACCTTATAGTCTCAGTCTTGAAACTTGTGATGACTTTATCTTTGATCTGATTTTTAAGTAAAGTCTGATGGGGAAATGGAGCATAGATCCTGGTGACTTGGAGCATTGCTCATGCTTTGCCCCATCTCCTGCCACCTGCCTGTCTCCCCTGGAAGTATTCTCAGCACCCATTTCCTTGATCCTTGTCGCCCTGCAGCTCCTCCAGCACTCCTCCCTCTCCCCTGTCCCAGGACCACTGCTGCTGTCCACTCCCAATGAGGGCCTGGGTCCAAGTGCAGAGATGGTTTGAGTTGGACATGGATGCCTTTGCAAAGTCTCAAGGGGGGCATGGGAGCAGCTGTCCCTGCCCTGGGCCAGCATGGCGGTACCACAGCAGACAGGGGCCATGTTTTGATCCTCTTGTCCACCCCAATCAAGGTATCTAGTGCATCCTTGTGCAGAGGTTGTAGCCTGATTTCTGGGGCTTGGGGCATTGGCACCATGGCAAAGGGGAATGTCTGACTTCCCCAGAGCCTGCCCAGGCCTGGGGCATGAAACACAGTTTGGAAGTTGGCAGGTAGATGCCCTCCAGCAACTGGTAAGTTGTGCATGTGCCCTAAGTCAGAGGCTGCAGGGTCTCTGGGGTCCTACAAGGGTCTGCACTCTCCTCCTGGTATCCCTCTGCCTGCAGTAACATGATATTAAAGAGTAAATGAAACACAGCGTGCCCATTCATTAATTGTGATAAATGTGCCATTTTAAGATATTAACTATAGGGAACCCTGGATATGGGGTAGATGCAAACTCTCTATTATCTCTGCAACATTTCTGTAAATCTAGAACTATTTTATAATAAGCAGTTTACCTAGAAAAAATAACAATACCTCCATGAAAGGTTGAGAGAGAGCAACTTCAGAAAAAAGAAAAAAGCTTCACATTTTAAGACCTTTCACAGCACTTTTTCCTGCTTTTTGAACAAGGGATCATACATTCCATTTTTCACTGGGCCCAGCCAATTATGGAACTGATTCTGACTATAAAACCTCTTATTGAATATGCAATTCTTCTATCTCTCTTCTCTTTCCTCCCCACCCTCACAAACCAGGTTTGGGGGGTTCCTTTGATTGTTGCTAATTATTATACTTTTGTGTACTGATTACCTACTAAGAACTGGTTATCCTATGAGATGGGGCTTCCCTGGTGGCTCAGATGGTAAAGAATCTGCCTGCAATTCAAGAGACCGGGGTTCGAGCCCTGGTTCAAGAAGATCCCCTGGAGAAGGGAATGTCTACCCACTCCAGTATTCTTGCCTGGAGAATCCCATGAACAGAGGAACCTGGCAGGCTATAGTCCATAGGACCACAGAGAATTGGACATGACTAAGTGACTAACATATACACACACACATCATGGAGATATTTTATATACTTTATCTCATTTAGCCCCTTTATAACTTTATGAGATAGATATTCTCCTTATTTGAAGATGTGGGAAATAGAGTTCCAGGATCATGCAGTAAGTGGTAGGAGAGAAAGTCAAAATGCCTGAGGTTCGCTCCAAGCTGGTGCTCTTTCCTCAGTGCTCCAGATGTATCCTTAGCCTCCAGATACCCAAGTAGTTGCATGCTGCTTGGGCAAGCACTTTCGTTTCTATTCCTCTGAGTATCTGCTGAGAGTCTACTAGGTACCAAGCATGAGATGGGGTGCTGGAGCCACAGAGTTATAGTGTGGAGGCCAGCCTGAGCCGCACTGATAATTTCCTTTGACTGTACTGATAAGTAGCTGGGCTGTGATGCCCCCATCCTTAAGCCACTCTGACATCTGTGCCTCCTGCCTTAGTTACTGTGATAAGAAGGCTCTCAAAGGGGCATAAAGAAAGCCTTGACAATGGATGAAGAATCTGGGAAAGAGAAAATTTTCATTTACTTCAAAATTTAACTTTTTACCCAGAAAATATCGTGAGTGACCAGAATAAGAGAAAGCAGTGGAGCAAGATCCTGCCATATCCGTTGGCCAGTCACTGGCACCTCACTATTTTTTTTTTAATATTTATTTTTATTTATTTGGCTGTACTGGGTCTTAGTTGCAGCATCCAAGATCTTTAGTTGCAGTATGGGAACTCTTAGTTGCAGCATGTGAGATCTAGTTCCCTGACCAGGGATTGAACCGGGGCCCCCTGTTTTGGGAGCATGGAGTCTTAGCCACTGGACTACCGGGGAAGTCCCTGGCATCTCACTCTCGTCCCAGCTCCAGGAGCATGTGTCTGCTCTTTCTGTGTAATAGGCAAGGAATGAGTTGTGGTGATGGCACTTAATTGATAGATCATTGAAGAGTTTTCCTCTTTCTTCAGGGCTTCACTGCTGTCCTTACTGAGAAGGAAATGGCAACCCACTCAGTGTTCTTGCCTGGAGAATCCCAGGGACAGGGGAGCCTGGTGAGCTTCCGTCTATGGGGTCGCACAGAGTCGGACACGACTGAAGCGACTTGGCAGCAGCTGTCCTTACTGTTTTTCTTTGTGAGTGGAGATCTGATCCCTTTTTTCCTCTTCCTGAAAGAGAAATGTAACATATCATCCCACAGTCGTTTTGTACATCAGTCTATTCAAAATGCTCCTCACAAGCTGCTCACTCCCCACCATCCTGGTGAATGCCTGATCTTAATTACTGAGAACCACAGGTTGTGATGTGGAAGATACCAGGGTGGTGAAGCCTGAGGAATTAGGAAGTGGTTGGACTTTTTTACGAGAGGTCTGGAGGGAGAATGCGAGAGTTCTGTCACTTCAGAAAAAGCTTCCTTAGATGAAGTGCTCTTCTGGAAGGAAATAGAGAAGAGGGGGTGTTTCAGATACACTATAGAGAGTCAATGAGGAGATGCTTTGTGTTGAAGCAGCATGGCAAAATTGGGAAAGAAAGGAGGGAAAGCATGTGTGAGTCTGACTTGAAATGAGTTTTACTAAAAACACCTCAATTCTGGTCTGCACATTTTTGAGGAGTGTGAAAAAAAAGGAGGAAGTCACCTCCAGTGGTTTTGTGGCTTTTTAAGTGTGACATACAGGATATTGAATTTTAACCCCTGATTTCCCTGAAGGGTAAGCATATGTGGGGGATAAACAAAACACCTCTTCTTTGAAATGTGCGTCTGTGCTAAGTGGTTCCAGCCACTTGGAATCTCTCTTGTGTTTATTCCCCTTTCTGCTTCAAGTGTGAGTGTCATACACATAAAATCACTCAAATAATAACAATAAACTATGTGGTCTCCCTAGGAGTTCTGTATGAATTCTAAAAAATGTATTCTAAATATGACAGGAACATCTGAGTCTTTTCTTTATAATAGAATTTCATGTGAGATTTTTAATTTTATTAGTGTCTATTGTGTGCTTCCATTCCAGAAAGCTCTGTAGACTTAAAGGATGTTCTTCCCCTCAATATCAGTCACATATGCAGGAGAGCCCAAATAGTTTTTATAGCTGTCTGTAGCATCATTAGTTCATCTAGCATTTATAAAATTAATTTCAGTGTTTACTAAGATAGGGTTCTTAACTCAGTAGCCTTAAGTGTTAGCTTAGACTCACAAACTTTTGGGTATGGAATGACGTACTGCAAACACTTAAAGAGTTTCATTACCCAGCAAAAATATGAACTTAAAAGCAATGCTCTATTTTTTTTTTTTAACAGACCACTGAGAAATATTTACAGAAAGCCTAGATTCCTATGGTAACAAATCTGAGCCCTCAGCCTTCATCAAAAAATCTGCCGCAGTCACATCTGGCTCCACCTAAAAGTCCGGTTCAGAATTTCCCTGTGATCCTGGGAGTTGAAGAAGAGAAGTTTTAGCTTTGTTTAGTATAACAAGAACTGCCTAGACTCCAGGGCTAATAAATGTGTTCACGTAAAACTCCAGACAGTGTCTCTGAGACTGAAGCCTTATCGGGGAGACCTCATTTTGCCTCGACTTCAAGGGAGACTCAGAACAGAGGAGGACTAGCCTTCTCCCCTCACTTGTGTGGGTCAGTGTCTGCTGAATTGAAAGTTATTCCAACATTTGCACATTTCCCTGGAATGAATGAATGCACAGGCCTTCCAACGTAACCGTCAGTTTCCCCCTCCACTTTTCGGTTGTACGTTTCATTTAGAAGAAAAGCCAAACGAGAAAACGCTTTCCTCATTTCTCCTCTAGATTGCAAACACTCAGAAATGACATCACGCACCCTAAAGAATCCCGAGATGACTAAGTCACAGAAAGCCTGAGAAAACTGACTGCTTCTGCCTTTAGTTTTAGGACTCATGTATGCAGATGAGCTTTTAAGAGCCGGTTCCCCGCCTTCTTCCTCAGAGGAAGTTTCTTGGTAGATCGCAGACACCTCATCTAGCCCGGGGGCGGGGGGTTGAAAACTTGGCACCAGCCATCCCGGGCAGAGCACCACGGTGATTTGTTCTCCTGGTGGAGAGAGCTGGAAGGAAGGAGTCGGCGCGCAAATAATGAAGGAGCACGGGGCCACCTTCAGTAGCGCCGGGATCAGCGGCGGCAGCGGTGACTCGGCTATGGACAGTCTGCAGCCGCTGCAGCCTAACTACATGTCTGTGTGTTTGTTTGCAGAAGAATCTTATCAAAAATTAGCAATGGAAACCCTAGATGAACTGGACTGGTGCTTAGACCAGCTAGAGACCATACAGACCTACCGCTCCGTCAGTGAGATGGCATCTAACAAGGTAAGAGATGACCGTTTTATCCATGAAAGTGTGACCGCGCCGCGAGCCTTGGGCTCTCCTGGTCTCTGCCAGCTGCAGAGGTGCATGGGGACTCGACTGTCAGCTTTGTTGATCTGCCTCCGATGATTCTGTTTTAAAATGCCACACTTTGCTTGTGTCTTGATGCTTCAGCCCAAGCTATTATCCTCAGTACAATCCCTAGAAACCAAACCTTTTTCTTATTGATGTCTTTTGGAATGTGTTTAAGGTGAGAAGTGTTTATGAAGTATACAAATCATTATACAAGTGAAAAAAAATTTTGTTTTATATCTGAATGAATCCATAGGTGAAATTGTTGTGTTGCAATCAAGTGTTATATACGTTTTTTGAACAAGAAAATAATGTGACTTCTGTATACCAATGGCGAGAATGATTTGCCCTGAAGTTTCCTAAATTCTGAAATTCTCAGAAGGACATCCTAGGATTCTCAAACTTTCTTTTCTGATACTGGTATGACCTAAGATTAAAAAAAGAAGCAATATACTTTGTCTCCAAAACAGAAAATTACTTTTTAAAAGTTGGCTGCTTTGCATAATGGAATGGTTTAAAATGAAGTCCCACTCATATTGCAAAGAAATGGCTTTATGTACAATGCCCAGACAAAACTTAGTGTTGGGGAGCTTTAATTATCTACCATTATATCATTTGTTTAAGTAACACCTAGATTTAGAATGGTAATTTATGAAATGAGAGTTGTTGCTTTTTGTTTGTATTTTTCTCTCATAGAATGTTAATTATATACATATACATATGAACAAATGTGTATTTATCTATTATTTTAATTGAAATCTTAACACTGCACCCTCATAAATACACATTTCAAAATTCCCAATCATCCTAGCCTGAGGTATTATCTTTTGTCTTAAGTGTTCTGGGGATGGAAGAGACTTTGCTTCACACCTGCCAAATGCCCTTTCCAGCCCTGAATGTGTGTCCCTCCTCCCTTTTTCCTGGGGTTAAAAGGATTGCCTTCCTATCAAGACTTGCTGGCTCCTGCTCAAAGGATCTGAGCAGAGGAAGCATCACATCCCAAAGTTTAGTGGGGATGCAGAGAGTGGACTTTTCTTACTCTTGTTTATTGGTTAATGAAAGGGCGAAAAAAAAAAGTCTCTCTCAAAGTCTAGTTCAGATTCAAGTTGGAAAAAAAAGGTTGAGGTTTAACTATTTATTGACTTTTCTCTGAATTTCTCAATTGAAGCTAAATTCTGGGTTTTTCCAGGCTGTTGTAAATCTCAACCAACTGCTTCCCCATGAGAAGGGCTTAACTGTGTAACTTCTCCAAACCACACTGGAGTCCATATACACAGAAGGATTCTCATACAAGCTCTAGCCCCCTTTGAAGAATTCATAGAGTCTTTGTTCTTTGCATTTTGTGATCATTGATATGTATGCAAGATGTAGATTCAGGGTTTAGGGGTAGTTTTTTTTTTTTTTTTCCCAGCAAGTTTCACCATATAGGATACCTTGAACTTTCTTCTGGAGTCACTAAGATAAAGTAGTCACCTAGCTTTAGAAGCAGAAAAAGATTACTTATTGAAAAACTGCAAATTGCCATTAGTTTTAATTTTGAGTGTTGATGCCTTATGTACTCTAACCAGTTTAGTGTATGGAGTGCTGAAATTAGACATTGTGTGTCTTGCAAATTTATTATAAATAATTTCATATTCAGTGTATAGTTCATGAGACACTGACACCAGGGACCATGTAGGTCCTGGTGAGAATTCTAAATGCTTCGGGCTTCCGCTTCTCTTTATGGTGTCATGTGCAGGAAGCAATGAAAGTTGAATAGAGCTAACCCTAAAGAAAGGGCTAAACCTTAATGTTGACACAGTTAGCTTAAGTAGAAGGCATGCAGCTTTACCTGTTTCTAGAGCTACACTGGAGAGGTTATAGGGCAAAGCAATTACCCTGAGAGGAATAATGCCCAGCTGACAGCAGAAGTCAATTTCAGTTTTTACAAAGATCTCTCTTTTTTTACTTAGCCATTTATCCCCAACCCCAAAGTCTTAATTATCCAGATAATCATCTCAGCTGAAGCTTAAGTCATAGCACATATAATGTAATATAATGAGAATATTTTTATGGCCACCAAAAGAACTTGACTTATACCCATTTAGGGGGAACCGAATTATCTGTGGTAAAATTAAAATTCCATATTCAGTTTTAACTATTGTCAAAATTATTTGAGTATTTCATCTGAACTGCTGTTTAAAATTATCATCATCATTATGTAGTCTTTTTTGGTCATCTTTGGCTTACTCTCAGTGAATAAAGATGCTGTGGCAAATCTCTGAGTTACAGACTTGGAAGTAAGTGTGAAGATATTCTATACTGGAAGTATGTGAAAAGCATAGGCTTTGGAGTCAAAAGATTATGGTTGAAATCCTGTTTCTGTCGTTTATGAGCTACTTGGCCTTGGCCAACTTACTTAACTGCTCTAAGACTTAGTTTTCTTCTCTGTAAAACAGGGATAAAAGTGGCACCTATGTTGCTGAGGTTGCTGTGAAGACTGAGATTATGCATCTGAAGCACTTAGCAAGGCCCCTGATATGTAGGAAAAGTTCAAGAAGTGATCATTTATTCATAGCATCCATCGTTGCTAAGTGTGCTAAATGGCTTCAGTTGTATCCAACTCTGTGTGACAGGCTCCTTTGTCCATGGGATTCTCCAGGCAAGAATACTGGAGTGGGTTGCCATGCCCTTCTCCAGGGGATCTTCCCCACCCATGGATCGAACCCGCATCTCTTTTGTCTCCTGCATTAGCAGGCAGGCTCTCTACCACAAGAGCCACCTAGGAAGCATCCACTCCATCTTTGCAAAACAATATGTGTCTCTAGTTGTGATCAGCTAAGTGACTGTTGAGTTTTGTTTGCAGCCTCTGAACTTACAGAAGAGTGGTGATGGGAGAGCCAGTGTTTTGCTTTAGTGTTTGGGGATCAGATGTGTGCCAGTCTACATGCAAATGGTAGAATATTGACTGCACTTATTAGAGGAAAAGCAAGTAGTCTATATTCAGTTCATCTTGTTTGGAATGTATTTGTTTATTGTTTTTTCTTAACTTTTTTGAAGAAAGCTGTGACTCAAATATTACAACTATCCCAAGTGAACTTCAGAGCTCAGAGAGTTAGATAAGAAACTGTTTCTATGACTTCTCCTTAGCCCAAATTTCCCTCATCCTTTAGGCCAAATGGAATTCCAGAATTACAGAGAAAGATGCAGTCAGGTGGCGCAGTATTGTAGATTATTTTCCTCCCAAGAATTACAACAAGATGGAATAGATTAAGCAGGAGGTTTACCAGGCAAAGACACTATCTTTCAAGATGTGAAGAATGTCTAGTGAACTTCTGCCAGCAGCCCAAGTTCAGCTAGATGTGTGAGAGCTGTTTTCTATAACCACAGCTTGCCTGCATACATTTATTCATTAATTTTTGTTTTAACTTTTATCACCTCCTGAATTAGAATTGTCTTGCACTTCAGTGAAATGCATCAGAGCCTGAGTTCCTCAGTGGCAAAACAGTCAGATGTTTTGAAAACAGGATGCTTGGGCTCCACATTAGAAAAAGAGGAACGGAAAGAGAAACAGTATAGAAAGGAAGAAAGCAAATAACCTCAGCAGGATCCCCAGCCCAACAACGGCATAAACACTGACCTATCTTCCTGACCTTCTCTGTGGCTCAGTTCCTGACCTCGTGTCACCAAAGCCAACCGACGTCATTGGAGGAGGAGAGGAGGAATGGCGCAGCTGCTGTGAGGGTGACTAGAATTTCCTGTCTCCTTCCTGACTGACATACGCAGGCAGAAAAGTACAGAGTTACAACAGCAGTGGCTGAGGAGGGACCGACACAGAAGCGTCCCAGTGAGGCCGCATTGTGCCCGGCAGAGAAGTGGGGTGGGATTTGACTGAGAAGCAGTGTTTCTTCTCTAAAATTTTCAGGTGAAAAACGTCAAAGGGGTCATTTGTACTCCGCGTGTCGAATGTTTTTCAAAAGATGAACAGACTGTGATATGCACTAAGGAGCTATATTCAAGCAGTTGGTCGCTGATCTAACTTTCCCCAAAGTCCCCCATTACCTTTCTCTTTCTCGTCTAGCTTTGCTCTGGGGCTATTTTATGTGTAGTACAAGATTTGAGCCTTATCTGTGAAAATGGAGGTTCTGCTGTTATAAAGAGAAGACCTGAAAAGTATCAGTACTTCTTTACAATGGAGCATTAGGACCCAGCCTTTCAGTAAATATTTGCTAAGGAAGTCTGTAAGATGGCAAAGGGAGATAGAGGGACCTTTTTCTCTAAGGGCACCAGAAAGTCTTCTACAGACAGCATCACAGGGGGAATGAGTCCTCTTGGCTATGCAGGTTTATTTTTCTGCTTCTTCAGGTGTGGCCGTACTATAGCAACAAATGTGAAACCAACTAATTGCCTGTGCCCTTGGGTGGGAGGGAATAAAATCATAGAATTCTACCAGTCTGGAGCCTCCTGGGACCCAAGATGCATGTCACTGAAATATGACCATGATAGGTTGATTTCCTTACAGTTGGTGAGTCATTCTCTATCTACTTGTACAGTCAATAAGGATGGGAAATCTTGGATCTAGCAGAACTGAAAAAGAATAGACCTTATTGGTCAACAAATTCATCTCACACCTCTGTTAGGAAGATGATAGGCCAATGACCATTTATTGAAAGGGATTAATTCCACTTTGCCTCAAATCAAATGACATGATTAGAAGAGTGCCCCTCTTGGGGCAGGAGGAGTCTTCTTCCTGGATCCTGTGCTTATAGAGAGCCTAGCCTAGTCTTTGTCCAGCTATGTTCTGCTCCAGGGGGTGAAGAGGCTGCTGGGTCAAGGGAGCACCTGTGCTACCCCTTCCAGTCTATACTGCATTTCTGCTCAAATGGCTTTGAACTCACTTCCAGGGTCTATGCAGACCTCTTTCCTGGGTGTGCTGCAGGAAAGCATAACTTTAGGTCCAGAGAGTGGCCAAAAGGCAGCAGTTTGGCTTGAGAGAGTTGTGTGGAAGTTCAGACATGCTGGCTGTCCAAGCAGAGAGTGTACATATCGGGGGGAGGGCCCACATACAAGACCCCTGACAGTACTGGGACATGGAGAAAGAATGGGGTATGGCATGGTCCATAAGCTGGATCCCCCTGCACTACCATATCCAAGGCATTCAAGATTTCTAAATTCAATCTGATCTTCCATAGGAAGGGATGTCTCTTAAGGTAGGAGTATTGGAGGTAGCTTAGTTTATATTCTTACATATTTAGACTTATGATATGTGACCCCACAAATGTTAGAGATGACATTGGATTAGAGGACAGAACACAATAAAAATCCATTCTTATGGCCAAGTATGGGATTTATATATTGTTTTGATCCAACTTTTCTTTCTTGCTTGCTCAGATGTATGTAAGTACTGGGAGCAACAAAGTGGAAAGAGCCTGGGAATAAGCCATGAGTTTGAGTTCTAGCTCTGTCTTTATTGAGGTGTATTATCTTAAACAATTGAATCATTTTGAATCTTTGCCTTTTCTTAACAACAACAACAAAAAATTGTTGGAGAAGACTATCTCCATGGTCTACTTCAGCTCTAGTGTTTATTGATGGAATGATAATAGTAAACAACCAGTCTACTTTTACAAGTGAATATTTGTGTGCAGACACTGCTAATCTGTCCATACATTCTATCATTAATACTCATAGAAACTTTTTAAATAGGTACTGTTCTTATCCCCATTATACAGATGAGTAGAGTGAGGCTTAGAGAATTGAAATAAATTATCTAAGGTAAAGATTAGAACCAGGATTCATACCCAGGGCCATCTGACTCACTACTAATGATCCCAATAGGACAGATAAATATAGAGATACTTATTTACTCTTACAAGGAAATTTTATTGTGGTTTTGGGGAGGTCTTACTCTTCCAACTCTAGTCATCACTGGTGGTAATTCTGATTCAAAATTCTAATCTGCAGATACCATATTCTGGGCTTGTGAAAGTGTTAGTCACTCAGTCATGTCTGACTCTTTGTGACCCATGGATTGTAGCCCACCATGCTCCTCTGTCCATGGAATTCTCCAGGCAAGGATACTGGAATGAGTAGCCATTCCCTTCTCCAGGGGATCTTTCCAACCCAGGGATCAAACCTAGGTCTCCTTTATTGCAGGTGGATTCTTTACCATCTGAACCACCAGGGAAACCCACTGGGCTTGTAGACCAGTCATTAATAACCTCCAGCTCTTGGCTGGGAAGCAGTATCTGTTAACATAAAAAAGGGGGAAGAATAACATAGTTATGTAAAATGGTGGTAAAGCACCCAGAAAACTTTAAATAATGATATTAAACTAATCTACTGCATCAGCTTGCTAAATTTAAGATCTCTAACATGGCCTAAGAAAGATAGTAAAGTTTTGTTTAAAGGACTTTAGCCTACCCTCTAATTCCCTTTTTGCTTACCTTCCCCCAAATAAAAAGAAAATGGAGAGAGGCTATTATTGGTATCTTCAAATTTTTATTATGATTGAAATAGAGCTTCCCTGGTAGCTCAGCTGGTAAAGAATCCACCTGCAATGTGGGAGACCTGGGTTCGATTCCTGAGTTGGGAAGATCCCCTGGAGAAGGGATAGGCTACCCATTCCAGTATTCTTGGGCTTCCCTGGAAAAGGGAATGGCTACCCACTCCAGTAATTGGGGCAGTTTCACCCTATCCAATGTCCTTTCAGTGCATGCAGTATGACCATAAAACAGAAGAGCATTGCTTCTGTAGCAATAATTAATACAGGGAAATTTCCTACAAGTAACATGGAGACTGTCTTCTTTGGATTTGTTTTCATACAAAGATAAAATAGAAATTTAACTCGTTTTTTCTTTATCCAACATTATTTCAGTCATTCTTTCTTTGACAAAATAGAGTTGTATTATTGAGTGTAATTTGGTATTCCACATTCTACTCTTATTAAAACTTAATGATTTGGAAAGTTGTTTAGTGCTTTGTAATAAATTCAATCTGTAATCTATTTCACTTAATTTAAATATTTCTGCATTGATATTTACAGAATCGTTTCCTTCGCTGAATTCTAATCCACTAAGTTTAACATTTCTGCTTAACTCACTTGAATGTCCCCAAGTGAACACATCTCTAAAAAACAAGCAGAAATGTGATGCACCTATTTGCAGGGCAGCAATAGAGAACAGACTTATGAGCACAGTGGGGGAAGGAAACGGTGGGATGAATTAAGAAAGTAGCATTGACATGTACACACTACCGTGTGTACAATAGACAGCTAGTGGGGATTTGCTGTATGATGCAGGGGGCTCAGCCCAGTGCTCTGTGACCCCCTAGAAGGGTGCGATAAAGTGGGAGCTGGGAAGGAGTCTCAAGAGGTAGGGGATACATGTATGTGGATGGCTGATTCTTGTTGATGTCTGGCAGAAACCAACACAACATTGTAAAGCAGTTATCCTCCAATTAAAAATTTTAAAAAAAAGCAGAAATGAAGTGAAGGAACATTACCTTTGAGTGGTGTACCTCTGGCTAGCAGATGAGATATTCTCAAAATAGAATAAATAAGCCATTTTAAGGGGAACCTTTCTCTCCATATTAAAAATAATAATAATTATATTTAGAGTACAATTTAAGTCTAGAACACTAGAAAAATTGAAGTACACTATGTCAAAGGAATAAAGCTCTGTTTTACATCTTTTTATACTTTTTTCTCTTTTTTTTTTTTCCTTTTAGAGTGTATACCAGTCTAGAAGTTTCCCCAAATCCATACCATTGTTATCTATGAAATAAAAGGCCGAGGGCGGAACTTGCTTTTGTGCTATTCTCCCAAAACATCTTCCTTCTAAGTAAAAGTATGCTCAGCAAGTCAAGATAGCTCAGCCCTGGAAGCTAGGACTTACCAAACCAGAAGATGCCAGAAAAAACTTGTGCCGTGGCCAGTGGATTTCACACTCCAGAAGGCTCTATGCCAGTTGTCGCTGTGCATCTCTGCACACCCCTCCACGTTAGCAGTTTTCAGGGACCTGCCAGCCCCTCTCTGTCTTGCCCACTTGTACGTGATGTTTCCCTCAACTGGTGCCAAGCTGTTTAGTCTCTTGGATATTTTACTGTAACTTCCTTTGTTTGATTTACTTTAAAGTAGCCAAGTATTTCCACAAAGAAAGGGCTGTTACATTATTTAGAAATGAAGAAGACAGTAAAACTCCTGTTTCTTTTGTTTCTGCTGTGGGAAGTGACTGATAATCTTTTTCTCTTTATAAAGTGCCTGATAATTTTTTCTCCCTGTGAAAGTAGAGTTTAAAAGCTATAAATCAGGCATTTCTACTCATGAATCATATATTTCCTTCAGCTAAATACTTGCCATTTCAAATGCTTCAGAGATTGAAATTCAGTGAACTTATTGAAAAGAAAATTCATCTCCATGACTCAATTTCATCTTTTTTTTTTTTTTAGCTATTCAAAATATGGTCATCTTAAAAATGGTCATTTAAAACTCTCTGTGGTCTAATTCCCTTCACTCTTTACTAACAGCATAGTGCATAATGTTATAACCCTCAGCAAATTATAAAATTGAAATTTGAGTACAGATGCTAGGAGGTAAAATGATATATCCAGTTTTAAGAATTTACCTTTAAGACAAGAGGTTTTGGCATTTTATATCTGAAAATTTTAAACAGTTGTTTGGGGCACAGTAAGAAGAGGTATGATAGTTAAATAAAGATGTCTGTCTAACCCTACCACATAGGCTGTGTGATAAAACTAATCAGACAGGGTGAAATGGAGTGTTAATTTGGCAACTATCTATTGTTTTTGGTCAGAATGGATGGTAAAAGTTAATAAACCTAACCAAAAAAGATCTGAATATATTCTTTTTTGTTATAGTCTATGTGGTTACATTTGACAAAATTCTAGAACTTTGAGCCCAAAAGGGACCCATAAATGTCTGTCTGAAGACTTCATTTTATAGATGAGGATTATTAAAAACTGAGGATTAAATATCCAATATGCTCCAAAGATGTTTGTAAAATGTAAAACACAATCTAAATGAAGAGTAATTTTATTATGGCATGACTTCTCCAGGGTCATCAGGTTAATTAGTGGAAGACTGAGGTACAAAATCCAACTCGCTCTTCATCTTCAGCAAAAAGCTGACTAAGCTTAATAAAGACATGGGACATTCCTTCCTTTGTTTTAATTTGCATTGATTTTTAACTTTCTCATTGTCCTTCTCATTACCTTTTCTGAATAAAAGCTGTCCATGTCTTAATCATTTCAAATAAAGAGAACTAATTTAGTATTCCTGAAACTTTTGTGATCAAAATCTAGCAGGAAATAGTTGGGGCAAGTTACTTTAAATGCCCCTAACATTGGTTGTTTTGTTTTGCTTCTCTTTGTTTTTTGCTATTTCAACTTCTGAATAAATATAAATAATAATATATCTGAATTAATATATCATCAGATAAAGAAATCTCATTAAGGCAACCAGGATTAACATTTTTATTTTCATGTAACTGAAATGGTACCCTACAGATAATTTATTTTCAACTTTTTCAGTTAACATAATCATGTATTTCTTTACTCTTTTCTTAGATTAGATTCCCATATATGAAATTAATGGATTCAAGGACAGTGTGTTTAAAACTTTAGGTACTCATTTGCTTTTCCACTGATCCCAATGCCAAAGTTTAAGTAGTAAAAACCCTGTGATTTGCATAACTGCCCTCAACTTCTTTCTATTTCTTCCTTTCCTCTCTCTGAAATTGAAGGTGATAAACTGGAGAGTTTTACCAACTGGTGAAAAAATAGTCAATGTTTCGATTTTCTCTGCTGCTTAACAGAGCTATTAGTTTAGGAAGTAGAAATGAAGATAGTTATCTCAGATTAACTCTATCCCTGCACCCCAGAATGTTTCTGCCCAATGGCCCAAATTATGCAAAGCTCTCTCAACTCAAATATGCTTTCTGGATTCTTGAGTTGTGTTACCAACATCTTGGTGAAGCTGGGTTTAACAGTGTTGGCAGCTACATATTTACAAACAATATTGGTGTAATTAATGCCTTGTCAACATTTTAAATCAAATAAACCTCACTTATAGTAGATAGAGATACATTTTGATGTGTCTAGGTAGCTCAAGATGAATTTTGATGTTTGTAGATATCTGAGTTAAGCAAATGTTGCAAATATCTTGCAATAAAACATTGATGAATTTTAAGCTATTAACCTAAATCCTTAAAATGAAAAGATACAGGAAAAAAGGGAAAATGACTTGGGAAGAACTGATCCTCTGGTTTGTAGTAGCCCCACCACCCTATTTGTGGTTTTGCTTTCCACTGTTTCAATAACCTGTGGTCAACAGCAGTCCAGAAATATTAAATGGAAAATTTCAGAGGTAAACAATTTATAAGTTTTAAATTGTGCATTGTTCTGATTAGTGTGGTAAAATCACGCACTGTCCCACTCCACTCACCAAGAGGCACGTGATTCCAACATATCCTGCCCGTAGTCACTTAGTAGCCAGGAGGGTCATCCGATCCATTGTTCTGGTATCCCAGTGCTTGTTTTCAAATGGCCTTTATTTTACCTTTCATGTAATAGTGGCTCCAAAAGCACAAGAGTAGTGTTGCTGGCCACTCAATATGCCTAAGACAAGTCATAAAATGTGCTTCCTTTAAGTGAAAAGGTAAAAATTATTGACTTAATAAGGAAAAGAAAAAAAAAGTTGTATCTGAGGTTGCTAAGATCTATGGTAAGAACAAATCTTCTATTGGTGAAATTGTGAAAAAGAAAAGAAAAAATTGTGCCAGTTTTACTCCTCAAGGTGCAAAAGCTATGGCTACAGTGTGTGATAAGTGCTTAATTGAGATGGAGAAAGCACTAAATTTGTACAATATTTCGAGAGACTGCATTCACATAACTTTTATTACACTATATTGTTATAATTGTTCTATTTTAGTGTTATTTACTATTGTTAATCTCTTACTGTGCCTAATTGTAAATTAAACTTTATCATTGGTAAAAGAAAAAGCATTGTATGTACAGAGTTCAGTACAGTCTTTGGTTTCATGCATCTACCAGGAGTCTTGGAATATATCCTCCACTGATACAAGGGGATTACTGGATAGTATTTACTAGGGGAAATTATTCCATGCCTAAAATATATTTAATAGTCTAACCTTAGCTCTTTTGATATTTATTCATTGCTCACCAGGCAGTGGTGGCAACCCACTCCAGTACTCTTGCCTGGAAACTCCCATGGTCAGAGGAGCCTGGTAGGCTCCAGCCCATGGGGTCACGAAGAGTCTGACACGACTGAGCGACTTCACTTTCACGCATTGGAGAAGGAAATGGCAACCCACTCCAGTGTTCTTGCCTGGAGAATCCCACGGACAGGGGAGCCTGATGGGCTGCCGTCTATGGGGTTGCACAGAGTCGGACACGACCAAAGTGACTTAGCAGCAGCAGCAACCATTACTTATTAAGTAGGACAAAGTGAGCATGTAATGTAGGAAATGAAAATTTCTAACTCTTGGATGAATAAGAAAGCTTAATTTTTTCACCATTGTTATAAAATATACAAGACTTGAATTTGAAAACTAAAAAAATGTAAAAGATTTCAATTCTGGAGGTGAAAGTGGGGAGAAGAGATTATTTAATAGCCAGGATAATCATTTAAGTATAAGAAAAGAACAGACAGAGTTGAAAAATATAGTCTAAAATTAAGTAGCACTTGGTCACAGCAGTGAACTTCTAACTTCCTCTCTACCCTTTATCTGCTCAATATCAGCAGACCTATTGAAAGTAAGGAAGTTTTATGATAACTTGAGAATGAAGAGATGTAGGCTTTACCCCTCTTTTGGTATTTTGTTGCCTAAAAAACCTCTCTTGACTCAAATGCATCATAGGTTTGCTAGACTTCTTGACTTTCTTTTTTTTGAAATCCTGCCTTAGCTACTTTGACTTGAATCAAATTTTTATAGACTATTCTCTTAACTATCTTATCAGTTAATACCATAGCTAACATTTTCATTATCTGGGTTTTTATTTATGTCTGTTCCAAACTGCAAGCTCTTGACTCCTGAAATTGTGCTTCAAATTTTTGAGGCTTCACATTTGCTTCAGGTAGTGGGGCTAAAAATTATCAAGGAGGCATAGCTCTACTTCTGTCTTACGGTCAGAACAGAAGTGAAAAGCAAATGAAGGCTTTGGCCAGTTGATGGTAATTGGTTTGGGGGTGGTTTTCTTTGGAAAAGCTCGCTGCAGTTCTGCTTGATTTGGTCACTTAGGAAATTTGTTGGCTTGAAGAATTTTGATAACTTACTGTGGTTTTGACCAACATTAGGACAGGTAATGACTTCACCAGTGGGCACAGCACTTTAAAGATGGGACATTTTTTGTTGCATTTTCATAAATTCATGGAACATGCGTAGATTATCCAGGGGTAATGTGCATTTCTGGTATCCTTTTGCACGCCAATTTGATTGTGAGAAGCTAGGAACTTTCTATGGGTCACTAATGAGATGGACTCCAACTGCTGCTGTAATAGCCCAGAAGGATCAGTTTCACTGGTCAGATGCTACCCATCTACCAAGATGAAAGGGCACAGTGCCTTCCCTCTCTCAGCTCCTGTCCATTGTGATTGCTGATACTGGCTCTGTTCTGTAATTGGTCAGAATGATTTAGCTAGATCTGCATTTATTGATGCAATGGATATATTTTTTTGATGAGGACCAGTACATTACTTGTGTTCTTGACAAGATGAACTGCCACAGAATTTTTTCCTGCTGCATTGTAACAAACTCAGGATCCAGTTCCACAACATTCATTTGCATCTTCCTTACCAATTGCATGGGAGCTTCCCTGACCATATCTCAAGATTAATCAGTGTTGTTTTTCAAGCACTTTATAATCAGTATTGGAGAAGGCAATGGCAACCCACTCCAGTGTTCTTGCCTGGAGAGTCCCAGGGACAGGGGAGCCTGGTGGGCTTCCATCTATGGGGTCACACTGATTATATATAATCAGTATAATCTAATTTCAGGGCATTCGTTTTGTTTTGCTTGCAGTACTTAAAAATGCTCCTTTACTAGTAATCTTCTTTTATGTGTTTGAGGCATTAAAGTAAGGTCATCGTTGAATGCTATAGTCGTAAAATAGGAGAACTTTGCCAAAGGTAAACAACCAAAACATGACTCCGGGGCCAGAATGGATTTTCTTTATTTTTAAAGTAAGATAAGTATATTGAGAAATGCTGGACTGGAAGAAACACAAGCTGGAATCAAGATTGCCGGGAGAAATATCAATAACCTCAGATATGCAGATGATACCACCCTTATGGCAGAAAGTGAAGAGGAACTCAAAAGCCTCTTGATGAAAGTGAAAGTGGAGAGTGAAAAGGTTGGCTTAAAGCTCAACATTCAGAAAATGAAGATCATGGCATCTGGTCCCATCACTACATGGGAAATAGATGGAGAAACAGTGGAAACAGTGTCAGACTTTATTTTTCTGGGCTCCAAAATCACTGCAAATGGTGACTGCAGCCATGAAATTAAAAGACGCTTACTCCTTGGAAGGAAAGTTATGACCAACCTAGATAGCATATTCAAAAGCAGAGGCATCACTTTGCCAACAAAGGTTCGCCTAGTCAAGGCTATGGTCTTTCCTGTGGTCATGTATGGATGTGAGAGCTGGACTGTAAAGAAGGCTGAGCGCTGAAGAATTGATGCTTTTGAACTGTGGTGTTGGAGAAGACTCTTGAGAGTCCCTTGGACTGCAAGGAGATCCAACCAGTCCATTCTGAAGGAGATCAGCCCTGGGATTTCTTTGGAAGAAATGATGCTAAAGCTGAAACTCCAGTATTTTGGCCACCTCATGCGAAGAGTTGACTCATTGGAGAAGACTCTGATGCTGGGAGGGATTGAGGGCAGGAGGAAAAGGGGACGACAGAGGATGAGATGGCTGGATGGCATCACTGACTAGATGAATGTGAGTCTGAGTGACCTCCGAGAGCTGGTGATGGATAGGGAGGCCTGGCGTGCTGCAGTTCATGGGGTCGCAAAGAGTCGGACACGACTGAGCGACTGATCTGATCTGATCTGAAGTATATTGAGTAAAAAAAAAAATTAGCTTTTTCATAAAGGTTATGAATAAGGAGGAGATATTAGTAAGTAATAATTCAAGAGAGATTTTTCTTCTATGACCACTTCTTTTCAAATCTAACAGGGTGAGCCAGGACTGCACTTTCCCAAGAACTCTGGTTCTGCCTGAGTGAACATTAATTATGGGGCCATGTAGAGATTTTTAAGGACCATGTCTTCACTTACAGCTTATTTGTTCTTAAATTTTCCTGAGGTACCAGGATAGAGCAATACATAAGGATCCACTCTGTTTAAGTGTATAGCTGTTTGTTATTTTTATGTTATCAGATCCAAGATAGCATGGTAAGGAAAGCTATCTGAAGAGCACTTTGCTTCTTACACAGCACTCTCATCTATGTTGTCTCATCTGATGATCACCAAGAAGAAAGTATTATTATATTTCCATATTCAATGTGAAACCAAGATGCAAGCTGGTGTGTCTAAGATCCTCAGACACTAAATCGTGATGTTTTGAATCAAATCTATTGTCTTTGCTTCAAAGTCAGATGACTTAAAAATAATAATTAAAGGGAAATTCACAATGTAATTTATTTTATTTTTCTGACTTGCTAACAAAACATATAATGAAAGAATTTTAAAGTTAGCATTCAACCAATCCTCCTTATTATTATTCAGACCTCAGCTTAGATGGTATCTCTTTAGAGAGGCCATTTTTATTGTGATTATCCTAACTCAGTAGCTTATTTGTTTTACAATTTGCTGTCAGAATTTATGATTTTTTACTTTTGTTGTTGTTGTTATAGAACTTCTTTTTTTTTTTTTACTAATCCCCTCTCTTTGACTCTAATGTTATTGGTGACATGAATTGTTTCTACCTAATTCATTACTTGGAGAAGGACATGGCAACCCACTTCAGTGTTCTTGCCTGGAGAATCCCAGGGACGGGGGAGCCTGGTGGGCTGCCATCTATGGGGTCGCACAGAGTCAGACAAGACTGAAGCAACGTAGCAGTGGCAGCAGCAGTTCATTACTATAGATCTGGCGTTTGGAATAGCTCTAGGCATGTGGTAGGCATTCAAGTAAATATTTGTTGGATCAATTGCATGAAGGCTGGGCTTGCTTGATGGCTCAGGGGGTAAAGAATCTGCCTGCAAGGTGGGAGACCCGAGTTCGATTCCTGGGTTGAGAAGATCCCTTGGAGAAGGGAATGGCTACCCACTCCAGTATTCTTGTTGGGAAAATTCCATGGAGAGAAGAGCCTGGTGAGCTACAGTACATGGGTCCCAAAGTGTTGGACATGGCTAAGCGACTAAAACTTTCACACACTTGGAAACTTAATTTGTTGAGAACCAGCTATATAATTTGTAGCAAATCTATTAGAATCCAAGAATTCTGTTTCCTACAGAGACTGACAATAGTCACTGCACACTCAGTTGGGAGCATGGAGGTGAATACGTGTAGTGTCTAAAATACAGCATATCTGCTGTGTCTGAAGCATAGCAGCTTAGTCCTTACGCCATTATTGGTTGTACTTTTTCTTGACATATTGCTGATATTCCTCTCATCCCTACCCTGGCCATATATTCAATTCAGATGTGCTACTGGATCGACCTCAACTGTGGAAATCTGAATAAAATCCATATTTAGTGTGTTTATCACCTTATATCAGGCAGTCAGTCTGTGGCCATTCATGGCTTCTGTTTAATACAAGATAACTTCTGAAGTCTCTTAATTTCACGAAATTGGCTAAGTCATGAAATCATGAAAGCCTAGATTTGAAACAGCTGGACATCTCCAAAATAAACTTTCTAAAGGTATGGCTTTAACGCAAGGTCATGTTGAGTTACAGCTTCATCTGACAGGCTTCATCTGTCTTTCTGGCAATTCCGGTTTGCACTCCTTAGACTAGTGAATAATGTCAACCAGCAAGCCTGAACTTCTGTGAGTAACTCATGGGTCACATAATCTATATGACATAATACTGCATCACACCTGCAGCAGCATATCAGGGGAATTCTGTAGTTAATTTCTTGTCAACAATGAAAGGAGTTTAGGTGCTGAAGAGCCAACTGAAACCTCCACCCAGATGCAAATCAAGTGAAAAAGATGCCAGGAGCTCAGATTATTTTAAAATTCAGAGACAAAATTCAGTTTTAAGTGCAAATTCTACAAAGGTCTCATACACTTGGGAACCACTGTATATATAATTTTCTAACCTCATTTTAAAGGTAGAAGAACAGTCTCCAAGAGGCTCAACAACTTGCCAAGTTTCTCAGTCTAAGTTACGATATAGGATTTTATTTTCAGACCTAGTTGGATACTCAGCTGATCCTATGTCATAGTATTATGATGTTGAGTCTATTGTTAGAGTCTTATTTATGCTGTTAGACCCCATTGGTAAAGCCATCCTATAATCAGAACCCTTTCTACTTCATGTATAATCTTATGCATCCAACTCTGAAACTATTTTTATAAGCCTTTCATGCTCCAACAAACTTAAACATCTGGGAGTGCACTGTATGAATACTTGTTCAAAGTATCCATCCATCTCTTACAAATTTTAGTAGCTAGTAACAAGAAAGACAAAATGTAAAACAAGTTGACTATCTTTTTTGAAGATAAATTACTTAAGACAATTCATCCTTTAAGGTTTAAACATATACTCAAATCTCTAATCTATGGCAGATTCTTCTCAATTTGCAAGTACATATTCCAGTATGCTACTGCTGCTGCTAAGTCGCTTCAGTCGTGTCCAACTCTGTGTGATCCCATAGACGGCAGCCCACCAGGCTCTCCCGTCCCTGGGATTCTCCAGGCAAGAACACTGGAGTGGGTTGCCATTTCCTTTTCCAATGCATGAAAGTGAAAAGTGAAAGTGAAGTCACTCAGTCGTTTGTGACTCTTAGCAGCCTACCAGGCTTCTCCGTCCATGGGATCCTCCAGGCAAGAGTACTGGAGTGGAGTGCCATTGCCTTTTCCGATATTCTAGTATAGGGATTATCAAAATACTAAAACAGATAGCATATATTTATTCAAGGAAGAAAAAGAATATTTCAGTGTCATCTGGGGATTTTCTTTCGTTATTTGATGATCCCTAGGAGGCAATGGCAACCCACTCCAGTGTTCTTGCCTGGAGAATCCCAGGGACGGCGGAGACTGGTGGGCTGCCGTCTATCAGGTTGCACAGAGTTGGACACAACTGAAGCGACTTAGCAGCAGCAGCAGACTTAATCTTGAAAATTTCCAAACTAGGGGGTTGTCCCAAACCTGGGAAACAGTGATTCCCAGGGCAAGTTTTAAAGTATCCTGTTGTCTTTTATCTCAAGTGAAGTCACTCAGTTGTGTCCGACTCTTTGTGACCCCGTTGGACTGTAGCCCACCAAGCTCCTCCGTCCATGGGATTCCCCAGGCAAGAATACTGGAGTGGGTTGCTATTTCCTTCTCCAGGGGATCTTTCTGACCCAGGGATCAAACCCAAGTCTCCCGCATTGCAGGCAGAAGCTTTAACCTCTGAGCCACCAGGGAATCAAAGGACATGGCCATTGGTAGCAAAAATCAGTATCATTAACATTAAACACAATATATGCCACATAATGTATTTAAAATAGGTATAGTAGTAATCTCAGAAATCAGCTAAGGTAGATTTTTATGGCTGCAAAAATACTGAAAATTTTAATAAGGCAATATTTAATACAGGATTTTAAACAACACAAAGGATGTAATAGGATAAAATTGGAAATCATTTCTTAAAGAGAGTCATGACCAGTCCTTATGGGGATGATTCTCTTGTTCTGGGGTATTGCTTTCAAGTTAAATATGAAGGCCTTCAAGCACAGATCATGTTTTTTCCACTAGTCAAAAGAGGGCATTACACTGAACTGTCCATAGGTCTGATCCATGGTAAGATATATAATTTTTAAAATGTAACAAGTTGTAGAACCTCTGGCTGTGAAATGGTTCAAAAGAAACCTTGGTCATCTACTTTGGGATCATATTAACATCCCATGGCCTTAGAACTGGCTTTAGAAGCTTGAGGCTAAATATTAACCATCTTGCACAGAAAAAGTGATAGAAGGCTTAAATGTAAAAGCAAAAGAGTAACTAGTGTATCTTGATTCCTCGATTTTTTTCAATTGCTACAATGATTTTTATGATCTGTAAAAATAAATAAATAAAGCCTATGCTGTATTTAGTTATCAGGCCAGCATCCCAAATCTGCCATAGCCCCCTTTTTTTGGTGGTAGAGGGGGTGGTGGTGTTGGGAGTCTATCACTATTAACAACCAGATTAAAAGAGAAAACTCAAGTACATAAATTGAAATTATGAAGCTCCAGTAACAGTTGCAGGTATTTCTTATCAGAAGGAAAGACTTCTATCAAAAAGAACAAGCTTGAATATTTTAAATTATCTAAGAATATACTATACTTTCAAACCTAACACGTTATCAGTGTTGACTTTAAAATCCAATCTCTTTAAGAGATATTTGGGACATGTAATATCTGGTACATATTTATACTAAAAAGAAACATTTGTTGTTTATCCGAAATTTAAATTTAACTCAGTATCTTGAAGATTTATTTACTAAATCTAGAAACCCTACATATATGAAAACATATATATGCTCACATACTATATTTATAAGCTATAAACTATAGTTGTATAATTTATAGTTAAATGCATATAAGTTATAGTTAAATGCATAGTGAAAATATGTCTTTAGTTATAAAAATAGTGTCTTTTGTCTATTTAATTGTGTCATTGAGCTACTCTCAGAGTTAGGGGAATGTTAGTTTATGAAAAATTTCTCTGAAATATTTTTATGAGGAATCCTTTAGGTCTAGGAAAAGTTAGTTTCTTGGCTGATTTGTGCCAAATCTCCTCTTGAAAAGTTTTTAGAAAATCTTAAAAAAAAAAAAAAAAAAAAGCAGCAAAGAGTATGGATAAACAGATGGGTAAGAAGAAACAACTAATGATTTTGAGAACAGTTCAAGACCTACTATCAAGTTGTAGAGCAATTATATTCAAAGTTATATTTAAATTCTTTTGATGTTTTTCAGTTCTACATATGAAAGTGCCGATGATTTGTCTCTATCTTGACTTTTAAAATATCACTTGAACAGATACTAGTCCTCTAACCAGCAAATAGAATTTACTCCATTTTGGCTTCATTCTAAATGCCAGTGTTTTGTTACAGAATTATGGTAGAGGTTTCCATGATTGTTTTTCATTGCATACTTATTTATTGTGGATTATGATGTTACTGTACAGTTAAGAGAATCACTCAATTCTAATATGTTTAGATGTTTTTCTTTCTGATCTGGCACATGGACAGTAAGAATGACTTAGCTATATTCTTTGGAGCACCAGGGATTTACTCCAGGTATTAATACAGCAGTATGTGTGTGCTAGAATGCCCAATCATGGAATTGTCAACTTTAAAAAAAATGCACAACATGAAAGATGTGAATTAAGTTTTATTTGACGCTAAATGCAGACTGCACCCAGGGAGACGGTACTTCAGATAGCTCTGGGAAACTGTTTCAAAGAATCAGCGGGAAAGGTCAGTATATATATATGATTTTGGTGAAGGGGGAATACATGCAATTGAGCACATATTTTTCCAGAAAGTTTCTGCTTATCCCATGAAGTTTTCTGCTAGTCACAAGAAGCAGTCCTCACTATGAAGGATTTTGGTGCTTTTATAGATATGAGGAGATACAAGAATTGGGCTCATAAAATCAGCTCCTGAAAATCTTTAACTATCGAAGACCTGTCCTGCCAAGTTTCCCCTAAGCACAGAGTGCCTCATTTCTGCTGTCACCCTGAACTCCCTTTAGAGGGTATTGAAGGTCACCCACTGCAGCAGCATGTGATTTAATCCTGTAGAGGTAGATGGCAAGTGCCAATTTGTAGTTGACAGAACTATATAGTCTCTAGTTAAGTAGATATTAATGGACAATGGCAGATTATTCCTTTCTTAACCCCATTACCAACTCACTCAGATCAATTCCATTTGCCTCTTAAATAGGACAAACATGTCATCAAAGAAATTGGACACAAGTTTCAAACAGCTAATAGAGTTCATAGGGAAAGACTAAAGGACCCAAGAGATGAGATGCACATTGTCAGATAATCTGAAATGCTAAGAACTGTGGAAACTGTGAGTTTATAAAGGGTTTTAGAAAAAGTACACTGTATTCCCATTTTTATTGTTGTTTTTTAAATCAGATTTTGCAAAGAAAAGTGTAAGTGTTTAGGAAACAGGTCCTTCATTTCTTTGGGTCTTCTTCATTTTTTCTCATGTAAAATTAGGAATCTGGAAGATGCAATTTTTTTTTTAATCCAAAAGAACCTGAGAAATTCACCATTTTACAACTACAGGAATTGAGCACCAAGAATTTCATTCATCTTTACCCAAGATCACACATCTGGCCAGTGCCAGAACTAAAAGACGAGCTCATCTTACCTCCATTTCTTGCTAAACTGGGCCACCACAGTCTCAACTTCCTTCTACTGCTACTAGCATTCTACGGTTTCAGGCAGAATTTGAAGCCTCTTCACTTTTCCTGATGCCCGGGAATTCTTATTAAGTTATGACTAACAAAGTGTAAAATATGAGTCAAAATTTAGTCCCTAATAAAGTCATTGTGACTTTAATGACTTTGGCAGTTGTTTCATACTGCAAAAACAGGAAGATCTCACACAATAAGGCGCCTGTCTCACAGATGGGCTCCTGCGCAGACGGCCACCCACAAGGGTGACTTCGGGGGCTGTCTTCCTCTCTGGAGAACCTTTTTTTCATCTGTACAATTTCATCTACTTACTTTATCTTAAGGTTGTCAATTAGAGCAAAGTATCTGGTTTATCTAGTCTTTGATAGGCTGAAGAGTATTTTTGATCACTAAAAACTCACTCTTAAGTGATTTCTAGGTCCCCCTAATAAGTTCAGATAGGGAGCCTGGTGAGCTTCCGTCTGTGGGGTCGCACAGAGTCGGACACGACTGAAGCGACTTAGCAGCAGTAGCAGCAGCAGCAGTCTTAAAAGTAACCCTCTTATGTGCTTGAGACTAGCCTCTTGTATTATTACTCTTCTAGATGGTTTTATACTCAGAAATATAGAATTACCAAGTTTTAGAACAGGGATGAATTTCTGAGATCATTCTAATCCTGCCTTCCTGTGTGATCAACTTAACTAAGAACTTTTCAAGAGAGTTTCTAACCTCTTCGCACAAAGTCCAAACTAGTCCTTGGATGAGAAATATAGTAAAGTGATGAAGTGTTCCATCCCTTAAGGAGAAATTGGCTTGGAAACAAATATTCTTTTTATGTAGCATTGAAGCTAAAGAAAAATTGAAGCCATAAAACCAAATGTTTACATCAAGTGTAACTGAATTTTAGCTTTTGCTCGTCTATATATTTTAAATAACTTCCCATTATAAAGCCATCCTACTCAAAAAAAAAAAAAATTCACATATGATTTTACAGAGGAGATATATACTAGGCAAACAATATCGAATCATTTAAATCGAGAATGCTATCTTTTTCTTTTCCCAAAAATATCACTGTAATCTCTGGCAGTGTTCATGAATCTAGTATTGGGTGTAAGCTTAAGGAAGCATTGGAGGAATTTGGATTACTAAGGGTTCATTCACAAACTTTGCTTGTCTGTGTTGAAAAGAGGCTTTGCCATTTCCTCTGGGACCTTATTTCTAGGTGAGCTCTAACAGAGTTTTCTTGTGAAGGCAGATTCTTAACAGAATAGGATCTGTGTACTTCAAGTTGTAGAGACACATTTGTCTTTGAAATAGTGTGCTTCTGTTTGTGGGTTTCTCTATTCCATTTGTTAAAGTAAATAATTTCTAATTCCCTTTCAATCTTAACTCCTGGAACTATTTAATCTTCTTATCTGGACTGAACAACCAACTTGATAAGGAGACAGGGAGACTCCAAGGGTCTTGGGATATAAAACTCTGGAGGGAGAATAACCACTTCTCTTCCTTTGTTGGTGACTTATTCTTAAGGACTGAAGCATTTCCGATTTGGGTTGTTTTTCTCAGTAATGTTAAGAGAGTTTTGTTTTCTGGGAAATTTTGGTTGCTGGTAAACCAAGCTGCTGTCCAGACTGTAGGAGGCAGCCACAAAATGCATCACAGACTCTTGACAGGTTTGGGCTGAGATCCTAAAATCATGCATCACTCTCATTTTGTATAAAGAGCTAAGGTGACTTCACCAGACTGCTATCTGTTATCGAGAGCTGAGAATGAAAGTCTAGATTCATCCACTATATCATAGCTGCCTCTGGCTCAACAGAAACAACTCCCATATGGGAATCAGATGCTGAAAATCCCACTAAGTTAAGCTCCCTAACTCTCTCCCCAGCCTAAACCCCAAACATAAGCTATTCCGTCTCTTGGTGTGTCTCATCACGCAGTCCAGCTCTTATCATACTCTGCATTACTAGAATGTAAAAGATACCCCCTGTCTGCTCCTCCATGGCAATGTCTGCCTTAATTTGTACCCAGCTCAGTATAAATGAGCCATTCATAAATGCTTTTTAATGAGAGTAGTGATTGCCTTTAGTCGAACCCTTCCTTAGGAAGGAGAAAAACCAAAGACTATTGCTAAGCAATATTTAAAGGACACGGTCAGTTTCTAATACTGAGTGACCTCCATCTGCATACTTCATCATGTTGCGTTTTATGTTTGCCTTAAGATGATGTTGGGTTTCGGTGGCACCGTCACGCCCTTAGCAAAATGCTCATGTTGCTTGATGTTTAGTCACTAAGTCTTGTCCGATTCTTTTGTGACCCCATGGACTGTATCCTGCCAGGCTCCGCTATACATGGGGTTTCCCAGGCAAGAATATTGGAGTGGATGGCCATTTCCTTCTCCAGGGGATCTTCCAGACAAGGGATCCAACCTGCATCTCCTGCACTGCAGGTGGATTCTTTACCACTGAGCCACCAGGGAAGCCCTAAAGGCTCATTGAAGAACTAATTTAGGCATGAGAGAGAGAGAGGCAGTTTTCAGCTGTTACTTACATGAGTTCCCTGACCCTTCTGTGAGCTCTGCAAGAAAGGTGAGGAGTCTGGTTTATTCTCAGCCCTATATCTTAGAGCCACCTCCCTGTTCCCACGCTGGGACTGATTGACACTGTATAGCAACAGGATCTTCTGGCAATGAGAGGAAATAGGGAAAATGTAAGAAGCAAAGTCTCTCCTAGTCTATTGTAATTGAATTTCTACCTGCTCTTATATTCTGAATGGAGGGGCCAATTTGGCCAATAAAGAGTTGGCCCCACCCTCACCTGACAGTTAACTGTGGTGGTTAAGGAAGAGGCCCGAATATATCCGATTATTTCTACTAGGGTGAAACTGATTAAAAGCATGAAAAGTGTTTTTTGTTTTTTTGTTTGGAGGAGTTTTTGTTTTTGTGTTTTTACTGCTATATCCTCAATGCGTTGGTTGGCATGCCTCGGGTGTCCATTAAATATTTATAAAATACATGGGATGAAACAACATTATTCAACTAGTATGAACCTGACTGACGCCAAGATCTTCCTAAGATTTTTTCCAAGAGATTAAAGGAACCAAAATGAAGATGACTGTGTGAATGTTGCATTTGGCTAAGTTTAGCGCAGAGACATAATTAAAGATATCATCTGTCTCTATGTTTTCTACAAGATATTTTTTGCAATGCTCCTAGTAAAGTTTGTTTCTTTGCCAAAATTCAGCTGATCCATCAGAGCACAGAAACCTGTCTTTTTCAGTTTCTAATTCTTTAGTGTAAGTGCCTATCTTTTGAGAACTGAAAATGAGAGGCTATTATGACTGAGTGGTTATGTCTTAAAAAATAAAGAACTTGGAACTTACACCTGGAATTCAAATTGCAGAGTGGTTCAATAAGTAAAACACATTAGCTCAGATGATTAATTCAGAGATTTCTCGTGACTGTCACTAACATTTGTATCATGGGAGGGAAGACCCAAACATCCACCAGCAGGGTTCCCCAGAAAGAGGGTGATGGCACATGCCTCTTTGAGGACAGTTCCTGGAGCGGTGAGCCAGAGGACCACAATAATGACTTGCATCGGCTTCACCTCGAAAAGCTTGGTATCCTGGGCACAGGGAGTGGTGTGACGTGGGCCTGGATGCTTGACGTGAAGCTATTGCCAGTGCAGGATGCTCATTTGAAAGGGGAATGCCTCACAGGAAAGAGAGCCAATTGCAAGTGCGTGCAGGGGCTGTTGCCATGGTGCTTCGCTGTTCCTTTAACATGCTGTACTTGAACTGGAAGTCCAGGGGTAGGGTAATGGAGGAGGGAGGAGGGGAGTAGGATGGCCTGGGTGGGGAATCCCACTGCAGAGCTCTAGTCTCTGACTTTCTTCATGCCTATGATCTTTCTAAAGCTGACAAGGTAAGAGAGAGAGAGAAAGAAAGAGACACTAGAGGAAAGAATTCCTCAACACGCTCCATATTGCAAAAACAAAACAAAATAAAGATTACTTTAACTCTTAAATATTTTTTTCATGAATTAGAAGATGTAATAACACTGAAATACCGAAACAGCACAGTCATTCATAACCCTGAATTCATAACCCATTCATGAAGCAAACAATAGCTTGTATTTCCTAACACACTCCAGATCCTAAATGGAAAGGTTAAATGTGTTTAATTCATTTGTTGAATGCAGTCTCATGTGCATACTAATGAGCTGGTGGGACAGAGAATTGCATTCTGTGTACGAAGTACTTTTAAAATTAAATAGATTAATTCCCAATCATTTCATTGTGAAAGAAGTCTAAATGCACTGGCCTGCCATTGGTGTGTAAAAAAGCCCCAGAAAAGCTAGCTTAAAAAAATATTCTTGTATTCTGAAAGTCTAATTTGAAAAACAGCCACAGTTTTAACATTTTCAATGTTCAGAAAATAATAAAACACACCATCACTTGGAAATCCTTAAATCGGCTTAGCTCTGTGCAAAGGCTGTGTCTGCAATGTCCGGGTCTCCGCAGTGGAGAGGGTTAAAAACACCTAGATGAAATGGGGGAGGGTACAGACTTCGGATTCCTTAAATATTCATGGGGCTTCCTCCATTTTAATCTTCTCCTTTTAAAAAGATGGCTGTGTTTCCCAGCCTGGTATCCCCTCAGGAAAGAAGAATTGTTCCTTCCTTGCAGAGTTCAGCTGAGCAGGACTAATCTAGAGTGGAAACCCCTTCGGCCACCAGGACTATTCATAATTCATAAGTGTTGCAAACCAGCCAGCTGAATGCATTTGGACAGGCTCTTGCTCCTTCGTGCAATTCCTGATTTCATTACTCTCTCTGCCAGGAAAGAAGCAGGGAGCACAGGCGAAGATGGTCTTTGTTTGGATTAGGAAATGTCCTAAATTTTGGAGGCTTTGTCTTTCATAAGTTGTGATTATTTCACCACTGAATCTGCAAGGCTTTCCCGATCCTGTTGGGACTTCTCTCAGAACTGTGAATTCTTTCAAAGGGATTTGTGGATTGTGGCAAGGAGTGCTTTCCAAAATGCCTGAGGCAAACTATTTGTTATCTGTATCTTGGGGTTACATCAAGGTGGGTTAATTTGATTCCATTATCTTTGGTAGCATGTGAAACCTTTACAGCTGTATGTTTTCTGTGAAGTAGAAAAGCCTCTGTAATGATTTATCTGTGTTATCACTTAGCCTGCTGAGGTGGCTTATTGTGAAGTAAGGACATGTTATATTACATTGTATTTAAATAGACCGTGCTGTATTTTAACCCTGTTCATTTTACTCATCTCTGTTTTTAAAGGATGCTTATCTTTTCTTCTGTTTTCCCTTAAATTTTTCACGTTTAATCGCCTCTTACTGTACAGGTTATTAAATTATATTTTAGAGTTAATTTTCAATAAATATACTTTAAAATGTGGTTACATTTTTAAGTGAAATTATCTTAATTTCTATTAAAATTCCTTTTCCTATGTTTACATCTTCAAAAGAAATCAGATGTTAATTCTAAGACATCCTGAGAAAACCTCTTTTTTCTAAGGTGACGTTGGAACAATTTCACATTAAGGGGATATTGTATTTTGTAGAAACAGAGTTATTTATCTAATGATATCTACTTACCCAGTCTCTTGGTTCTTAATAAAGCTGGAAGCATCTAAAATAATAATTTGCCATTTTTGGGTGGTTAATACATTTTTGTTCTTTATAAACAGTTCAAAAGAATGCTGAACCGGGAGCTGACACACCTTTCAGAAATGAGCCGATCAGGGAACCAGGTGTCTGAATACATTTCAAATACTTTCTTAGGTAAGATATTCACCAAGAAAGCTGTTCCACAACTGAATATTTTTTAGTATTAATTTCTGCAACCTATCTGGGAATATTACTATGTGAGTTTGGAATTGGGTTAAGTCACAGAAAAGCAAATCCATTTAGAATAAGAACTGAAGACAACCTTTAAGGTAAAAAAAAAAAAAAAAAAAAAAAAGCAGGAAGGTTTTGTTTAAAAAAATGAATTAAAATATCCATCAAAGAGAGAAGGTTATTGTGGGCTAGTTGAATTTATGTAGACCTCAGGTCACTCTTTATCTACCCACCCACCTTGGTCTCTGTCAAGACCTCTGAAAGGGTGGGAGTGGGGGGCTGTGATCACCCAAACCTTAGGGACAATTCCAGTTGGCTCCTCTGATGTGGTATTCTTTCAATTCTTCCAATAACTGGGCTTTGAGCAAAAGGTGATTTGACCCATGATAATAGGCTTTGGAAACTATTTGACTATTGCCTTGCTAAGGTGTTTCTTAAAGATAAATTGGAGAAGGGCAGAAAGAATCATCACCTCTCTGAAAGAGCTGGCCTTCTGCAAGCAGCATGCTTATCTCCCTGATTTCATACTTATCTTTTATCCTCTGCCTTCACATCGCTAGTATTTAAAACATGGCACTGACAGGAAGGGTTTGCAGCCATGCCTAGTGACTACTGGCATGCATCCTGTTTGATTACTAGGAATTTCTAATCTTGTGTTTAAAGCCATTCCATTGCATATTTTTCTTATATCAGGCCTGCAGGATCTGCCAATCTGTACTTCAAAGTGAATGGGTAGCATTTAGACTCTGATCCTGTTGACTTTCAATTACCACTGCACTATGCTTATTTAGCAGAATTCTGTTTTCCAGGGAAATGACCTATTCTTACAGTTGAACATTACACCCCTCTTTTTGGCATTGCTACATATCCTTACATTAATGAACATTTGCCTGGACATCTTATGGAAACACATACCTCTTCTGGTTTTATTTTTAAAAACATTTCTATTTCCCTAACACCGAAGCAGTTCCTGCTCTCAGCAGATCAGTCTTCGATCAGCCTAGTACAAAGCTCACAGCACTTCTCTCTGGCCAGTGGGCACTGGCGTGATTGACAAGTGCCTTTCCAACTATTTCCAGAATGTGGGTATCTGTAGCACCTGGTTTTCCTCCAGCAGCAGTTGCAACAACCTTTGTCAGAGAACAAAGAAAAGATTTTTTTCATGTAGCCTAGTTCTAAGAGGAGCTAGAATCTAATCGAACAGAAAGCACTATATACTGATTCTTATCTTCTCCATTATTCCCACTTTATTCCTTTGAAGACAGGCATCTTCTCCTGTACATTTTAAATATGCTCTGCTCTGTGAAACACCCAATCATTTTTCATCACCTAGGGGCCGTTTTAGGGACATTTTACAGGTTAATGACTATGGTAAAGAAGAATAAAATCAGTAGGTGCAAGAACTCATTTTTGTTTTTGTAAACATTGCATGTTAAGATACCAAGGCTTGCCTGTCTTATCAAAAGAGACTCTGAGCACTGGAGTAAAGCTGCAGGAAGTCTCTGAGCCTGTCATCACCCAAGGTTGCACCTAAGTAGTCCTCTTTACTTGTCGCCTCTTTCACTAATGGCTTGCCAAGAACCATGAGAATACTTTAGTATACCAATTATTCTTATTTTAGCATTGAAGGCTATCAAGTGAGAAAGCTGAGAAGGTAATAAAAGTGAGTTCTCAGTCTCAACACTGCATCTCAAGAACTGTCAATTCTGTGGAATATTTGATTTGCTATTGAGGTGTATCTCTTGAGGAAAGCCTATCATCTGGCTTCTCATTATTCCAAAATTAAATTACCAAGAGCAGGTTGTTTGAGGAAGGCTGTTAGAATCTCAGTCCGTACACACCTAGCATCTGGAGGGTGTTGAGTGTGAGCATGTGTTTGTGTGTGCATTTGTATACATGAATGTGTGCATGTACAAGGTAGACCTGATCAAACTAGACAGACACATAAAATTTTTAAATATTCTTCAGAAAATTTAGGGAGACAAAAGTCCATCATATAAGTTAAAGATTCATCAGCTACCTCAGTTATAAAATGGGAATACTGGAGTAGATGACATCCTCAGTCCATTCCAGCTCTAACTTTCTGTGACTCTGGTATGGACGGAGTTTATCATCTTTCTAAGACAAACCTGGCAACCTAGACTCTCTAGAATGGATTGTAGGCTTATAGTTTGATAATATTCAAAAGCAAACAAACAAACCTTGTTTCCAAATAGCAAGTACAAGACATGGAACTCTACTTTCTGTCCTGTGAGCACGGTGGGTATTCCTGGAGGACTATGAAGTCTTCTTCATAAAATGTCAGATCTGAAAGGGACTTTAATGACTTCATCTAGTTTCCTTATTTTCCAAGAAAGAGAACTGAAGAACAGAAGGCAACTTAGCTTGACCAAATTAATTTGTTGGCTAAAATGCTCCAGTGTCAGAATTAGGACTTTGCTCTCTTGACTCCTAAATCTAAATACCTATTTACTGAGATGACTGAGGATGTCATCTACTCCAGTATTCCCATTTTACAACTGAGGTAGCTGATGAATCTAAATCTAAATACTTCTTTGGGAAAGAAGGTTATTAGGCTGTCAGAACATATAGAAGAAAATCGCCTTTAAGTAATAGATGTATTCTTTGGGAAAAAGTCTTTGGGAATCAGGATTGCTGTACCTAACGATAAAACATTTTATTAACAACTTCCAGTAATATAAAAGGCCCTTAGAGCATAGCTCCAAGAGTATAAAATGTTAAGACCTTATTGATTACAGTTAAACTTGAAGAGCAATATCACAATAAGAGTCATTGAAAGTTACAATATGTCATCCAGGACAGAGGGAAATCCCCCACTGCAGGGCTCTGTGAAACTTGTGTTGTTTCATTTATGAGGATGGTATTCAGATGGACAGCCTGAAAGGCAGGTGGGAGACAATCAGTGCAGACGCTCTGTGATGGTGATATAGGATAATGGGCTCAAGCTGCTGGTACAGGAGGAAGTAAGGACTCAGGGGGAAGGAGCATAGATTAAAGCAAGATCTTTAGATGTGATATTACAATTTAGTTAGTATTGCTACAAACAGAGCAAAGTCACCCCTTTAAATCCCCGACTTACTGTCAGGGATTGAAAAATCTTTCCTCATCTTGAAAATCTTGAAAAAGAATTTAGGAATTTTGCAGGATTAAATGCTGCAACCTAGCCAAGAAAGCACCTCCAATGATGTCATTTTCAGAGTTTTGATGTGACCATTTCTTGCTTCTGTTTATTTACTTATTTTGTACAGTTCCACTGTTTCCCCATTGTAATCTGATCATTCTATAAACGTAAATTCACAAAGTGTTTATTATGATTCTTTGAGTGTATGTTTCAGGTTATTTCCGTATGGTGCTGGCTAAGCATTTAACAGAGGAAATTCAGAGTAGGGAAACCCATCAGTTGTTCCAATGCCTGCATAGCGAAACACCCATTAATGTCAAAATGGCATTCTCTGCGGGTAATGGGTTTCTTCTTTATTGTAACATTCCAGACAGAGTAGTGGTTTGGCTCAATGACTCACTGTTGCAGGGAATCTTTAATTAAACACAGAGAAAAAGCTGCTAGTTTCACTACAGATTTTTGTGTCTGCATTGGCACAGAAGAATCCAACAGCTTCTTTAACCAGAGTGGTAAAGAATGACATTAGGAGAGGCAGGGGCTATAGTGGCTTTTAGCAATAGTCATTATTAGGAGTGAGGTGACAGGGAGAAAAGTAAATTCAAAAATAATGCCATATATAGCTTTATGCCAAAGACTGAGAGACCAGAAAGAGATTTTAACGGGAACCTTAAGGGGCCTGGGTTCTATGCTATTAAATCACTGTCTGGAACAAGGTAATTGCAAAATAAATATCTGTTGAATAAACTGCCCTTTGAGCTTGGGAAAGTTGCTGACTTCATCTGAAAAATGAGTGTGTGGGATTATTATTGGTTCCCAAACCTGGCTCTGACCATCAGAGTCACTTGGGCAGCTTTTTTAAAAAAAATTGGTTCAGTAGGACTGGGTGGGGCTCATAAGTCTGTAGTTTTCAAAAGTTCCCTGGGTGATGCTGAACCATGTTGGAAACCCCTAAACTAATCAAGATGACCACTAAAATTCTTCCCTAAAGTAGAGTCATAGGCTGATGAATTGAGGAGGTGGGGAACACCCAGAGACAGCACTGAGATTCCAGGGATAGAGAAAACCCTTGCTCCAGCCCTGCAGCCAGGTGCCCAGGGTCCAGAACAGCTGCTTCCGCGTCTGTCTCTGGGCTCACTTTGCTTTGATGAGCTGTCCACAGGGTCCTGTGAGCAGGCGGAGGTCTCTAGGGAGAACATGTGACTATGCCATCAGCTGCCAGAGTTGAAAGCAAATTGTCTAGATCCCTGCAGGCCATCTGGAAACATGTCATTTTCAAATGGGGAAGTTGTCTTTGGATTCATTTTCGCTGAAACAAGTAGAGATAAATGTAGGAACTTTTGGAAGCTGCATTAACTCTTTCAGCCACAGGGTCTCATTTAGTTCAGTGATGTAGCTGTCAAGCACTTTAATAAATGATAGCCTCGGTGCACCCACAGGCATATCTGTGGCCTGAGAGAGTTGATGTGTTTTGAAGAAGAACTCTCAGGATCCATCCATCCCACTGTGAAGTGAAATAGAATATTTGATTGCTGATGTTTTAATCTCATGATATAGAATAAAGAGCTTCTGAGCATGTAGATATGTTTCTCTCACTAACCTTGCTGCTGCTGCTACTGCTGCTAAGTAGCTTCAGTCATGTCCGACTCTGTGCGACTCCACAGACAGCAGCCCACCAGGCTCCCCCGTCCCTGGGTTTCTCCAGACAAGAGTACTGGAGTGGGGTGCTATTGCCTTCTCTGCTCACTAACCCTAGCTCTCCTATTATCTTGTTGTAGCAGAATTTTTAAAAAAATTAAATGAGATGATTATAAATATTTAGTATGCATATTTTAATAAATGTAATGCCTGTACAAATGAGAGGCATTGTTATTATTTATTCATGGGATTCATAGACGGAAGGTATGAAATAATACTGAAAGTATAGTCTTTGTCTAAACCTCAAATGGTAATAAACCAAAGATTTAAAGTAATCATTCAAAGATTATAAACCATTCATTTTTCTAATATATATGCTACTCATCTAAACCGAACCTAGCTAGAGTTATATGGATCTTTTAAATTAAAAAAATAAATACAAATATAATAAAGTGAGCAAAACATAAAGCCTGTTTTTATTAACCTGGGCTTGGCTACATGAACATTTTTGATTATATACACAGACAAGTTATTCATTTTAATGAGAAATTTACATATAAATGTTGATGTCACACCTTGAAAATATATGAGTGTAATTCCCCCAAATCACCCTGCAAACAGAAGACCTGGGATTGAGTTCCACCTGCCATTCTTGAACTAGTGATTTAGCTCCTCTGGACCTCAGTTGGCTGCTTTAGAAATTAAATCACCTATCACAGGATTGTCCTGGAGGTCAACTGAGATAATGCTAGGACAGCCCTTCCTAAGGTGTGCTATCCATGACAGATCATTAGAAGTTATTTTGAATATTGTAATGGGTTTTCACTGACACACATGGGTTCTCATTGGCACGCAGGGACTGAAAAACCTATTTTTGTTGTTGTTGTTATTGCAGACAAACAGAATGACGTGGAGATTCCATCTCCCACCCAGAAAGACAGGGAGAAAAAGAAAAAGCAACAACTCATGACACAGATAAGCGGAGTGAAAAAGCTGATGCATAGTTCAAGCTTAAATAATACAAGCATCTCACGCTTTGGAGTCAACACGGAAAATGAAGATCATCTAGCCAAGGTGTGTACAAGCTGGGTGTGTGCACGTGTAGCGCTGCTTTACAGCAGACAGATGTCCAAAACCTCCTATTAGAAAATGGTAGTGGTCGCTTTGGCTTTATTATTAAATAGTATGATGAGGTTGATGTACCCTGTTTTTCCATTGTGGTACACCTAGTTAAAGACCCTTTTTTTATATACCAAAAGACTAGATTTCGCCCTGAGTTGGGTCAAAACTCACGAATGGAGAATCCTGTTGAACACATATTAGGAGAATCCAAGGTAAGGGCAGTAGGCAGGACTGAATTATCCCAAAGGATGTTTCAGAGACCGTATGCCAAGGATCAGTAAGAAAATATGCACTGATTGGCAAAATTTGAGAAGAAATGAGAGAAATTGACGGCATTGACTCTTGAGCCTTAACCCTAGTAGTGGAGGAAGGCTCAGAAAGAATTCATACCTCCTCTCGGAGGCTATGCAAGGTGACTTTTCAGCCTTGTGAGAATATGAAATGAGATCAAATGAACATTCAGTGAGGGGGCAGCTGAAAGATGTCATTAGCGGAAGGCTGATTACATATCAGGCCAAGACTCTATGGAGAGCCTGTATTCCTAGTATGTGCATGCTAAGTCACTTCAGTCATGTCTGACTCTGTAGCCCTTTGGACTTTAGCCCACCAAGGCTCCTCTGTTGATGGGATTCTCCAGGCAAGAATACTGGAGTGGGTTGCCAAACCCTCCTCCCCCTGTATCCCTTACTCTGGGCAATAATAAATAATAGAATAAATTGCTCCTTTAATCAGATAATCTTGGAATAATCCCACAACACAGGATGGAATGATGTTTCTTCCAGGTCTTTCTGTAGCCCAGAAGCTCTAAGAGATAATGGGTGACTAGCATCTTCATGACCCTTTAGACTAAATTAGGGTTGATTCACATACATTCTAGCAGCTAAGTCTCCTTGACCTGGTTCTCAGTGATAATTAGCAAAGGGCAGAGGAGTTTTCTAAATGAGATTGTTTTCTAGTTGTTGCTGATGGACCAGTGAGCAGAGAAGGGGAGCAACAGGGAAATAGGGCTAGGATGACCTCTAATCACTTAAACCTACTTCTGAAAGCAACATTGGTTGAGGACTGACATGGCAGAAAAATTATAGGCCAGCAGCCAGATTTACAAATAGACACACACTCTCCCTCTTCTGAAAAATATATACAAAAGCGTGTAACTAGCATGAAGAGGACACCCAACCTCCCAGACCATTCCATTTTCAAATGTTCATGTAACTGGAACACTAAATAGATACTCTATAGACTTAGTCAACTCGTGCCCCCAAAATAAATGAAAACACTGAGGCCTGCTAACAAAAGTGTTTTTATTTCTAAATTTCTCTCATTTTGATGACAGGAGCTGGAAGACCTGAACAAATGGGGCCTTAACATCTTCAATGTAGCTGGATATTCACATAATAGGCCCCTAACATGCATCATGTATGCCATATTCCAGGTGAGTAAACAGGAGTGAATGCTGGTTATCCAATTGGATGTTCTTTATGGTTTTTTTCCATCCCAGTTTACCTTTCTGATCTGGCTTTTCTTCATTTTTGGACATCCACTTATTTATTTTTTATCCCATTTTATTGTACAGGAAAGAGACCTCCTGAAGACATTCAAAATCTCATCTGACACCTTTGTTACCTACATGATGACTTTGGAAGACCATTACCATGCAGATGTGGCATACCATAACAGCCTACATGCTGCTGATGTGGCCCAGTCAACCCATGTTCTTCTTTCTACGCCAGCTTTAGATGTGAGTAGTTATGATCTGGTTTGCATACCTTGCCCATTCTCTTTAAAAAAGTACCATAGAAGATATGATATATTTAGAGAAATAATGTAATTAGGTGAGTGTACATACTTGAACTGGCTCTTTATATTATGTATAACATGTATTAATCAGGTTATTAATATAAGTGGATGACATTTCTACTTGCTTTCTGGTATGAGAGTAGCCTTTCCTTTGCCTCTTTTACATTTGAAAAAATATTTAATTATCAAGCTGATAACAGGGAGCTTTATTTTTCATTGTGTCTCCAGTACCTAATAAGTGTCTAGTTTGACATCTAGTGTATAGTCTGTATGTGCTGATCTGAATAGCTGCCACACTATCCCAGGCACCATGAGAGATAGCACAGAGATATAATATAAAATGTTACCAATAGTTCCTATCGGGCTTCCCTAGCGGCTCAGACAGTGAAAATCTGCCTGCAATATGGGAGTCTGGGTTCGATCCCTGGGTTGGGAAGATTCCCTGGAGGAGGGCATGGCAACCCACTCCAATATTCTTCTGGAGAATCCCCATAGACAGAGGAGCCTGGTCGGTTACAGTCCATGGGGTCACAGAGAGTCAGACACAACTGAGTGACTAAGCGTATAGTTCCTATTAGTACTAAGCATCCATAGGCTTATTCTCCTAAGAGTTCATGAAACTGATTCTATGTATTGAAGGAAAAATAACTGAAAATCTAGAACTGAGGAATTAATAATGCTGAAGCAAATAGAGATAGCATTCCGTCTTGTCTGACATCTTTCTAGAAGGTGGCTGTGGCTGCTTCCCTCACTGACAGTACATTTGTATATATCAATATATGCAGCCCAGGGGGTCCAGCAGGCCATACTCTCCCTTGACAGATGGCAGTGGTGGTTAGGTATTTCCAAAATGTGCAGGCTCACCCAGGAAGGGACTGTCTATGCCCTAGCCCAGACCACTTTTGCAGGTTCAGCTAGGAGGGTGAAGAAAGATTAAACTGACCCCTGCTCTATTGCTTGGATTCCATATATTCTGAGAAATGAAATCCAAGAAGTTAAGACTGTTTTATTTCCCTGAAGGAAAAAACCAATATTATTTTTATGTCCGTGTAAGTATCACACGGTGGGACAACACTGTTTATCAACTATCTGTCACTGTTACTACTGTGTGGCTGGGGCTTCCCTCGTGGCTCAGTCAGTAAAGAATCTGCCTGCAATACAGGAGATCTGGGTTCGATCTCTAGGTTAGGAAGATCCCCAGTATTCTTGCCTGGGAAATCCCATGGACAGAGGAGCCTGGCAGGCTACAGTCCATGGGGTCACAAGTATTGGACACGACTTAGCAACTAAACCACCACCACTGTGTGGCTAGAAATTGATTGTGAGTGCCACAGATGTTTAGAGAAGAGAGTTAAATGTTTGCATGCATAATTTGATTCAAAAGATCAGAGATGTAAGTAACCCCAAAGGATGATGAAAGACATTTCAGCCAGAGGAAGACATTTTAGCCAGAAGCAAGTTATACCTAAATAAATACTAGGTTTAAATCATTGTGTACAGTTGGGGCAAAGGAGGCTTCACAGGAGTTGAGTTGAGTACTGGGCATCAATTCAGTTCAGTTCAGTCGCTCAGTCATGTCGGACTTTTTGCAACCCCATGAATTGCAGCACGCCAGGCCTCCCTGTCCATCAGTTCTCATTTATTAGAAATGTTCTCATATTCTGTCTAGAGTAATCACTGAGTAGATAGGTATTTATTGAATGTATGAATGAATAAGTGCAAAAGCTTCTGACCATACTATAAGTTTAGTTTTTAAAAAACAACTTATTTTTTGGCAGTCTTATAAATCTGGAATTTGGCCTTACTCAGCCCGAAAACATACAAAGGTTTTTATGTCTCTGGGCGGAGCCAATCTGACTTGCTTCTTTGACCTGTATGTGCTTTGTTACATAAGCACTGTCCTGCAGTACCATTTATCCAAGAAACAAACACTGGATACCACCTGATCTTTTACTATAAGCATTCCCCGAGCCACAGCCTGCAGGCTTGATATGCACATTAAGAGACCTTGTGATGATGGACAGAATCTACATTTAATTGAATTGTATATTGAGAAATTATGTAAATCAACAAACCACATGAATGAAATGGGGTACCTCAGTGTGAAGCTGAATCAGCAGGCTAGGATAATGGAACATGGAATTCAATGAGCTCATTTTGCTCTACAGGCCGTCTTCACAGATTTGGAAATTCTGGCTGCCATTTTTGCAGCTGCTATCCATGACGTTGATCATCCTGGAGTCTCCAATCAGTTTCTCATCAACACAAGTGAGTTCACCACTAGAATAGTCATTCAAGATAATTGTATGATTCACTGCTTCATTTTTTTCCTCCTAATGTTTTCATTATGGATAATAATAAGAGTAATAATGAGGTCATCCTTCCATTCCACTAGACTAGTTAGACCTTTCCTGGATACTGTGTCCAGTCTAGCAACCTCATTTTGAGCTGCATGGAGAACCTGGGAAAGGTCAGAGGGGACCCATAAAAAGCACTCAATGTTTGGAAAATACAATATGTGAGGAAAGAGTACCTGATGTGGAATTATCTAGTAAGGACAAGGAAAGGCTTGGGAATAATGTGGTAATGATTTTCAGGATTATGCAGTGCTCTCACAGAGAGCATGGTGACCCACTAGTGTCCCTTTCTACAGAGAAAGCAGGTCCAAATGTTGGCTCTGAGCATGTGAGCCTCCAAATAGAAATAAGACCCCCAAAAAAGCACTGGAATAGGCTTCTACAACTCAGGGTGGACGGCTGGGTCATTAAAAGTCTCCCACCCTCTCTTCCAACTGCATAGGTTTGATTATGGACTGGTCAATAATATGGATTGGTCTGACTTCAGTGACCTTCAGGATTGGTCCAACCTTAGGATCCCAAGCCCTACTTGAAGCATTTATCATGCTCAGAACATTAAATATCCATGCTAATAAAAACCCATGATTTTCCCCAGCATTTCTAAATGCTGAAAACCTAAAAACTTTTCTCTTCTGAGAATATTGTTATCTTGTTGTGGTCAAGATTGACATCAAGTGCTGACAGTTTTAAGAAATGTTGGAGCTACTTGTTGTCAAAGAGCCCTTATCATCCTTTATCATCAGAATATTTGAATGACTAGGTATGAGGTACCTTGTTTATTTTACCTCATTTTTCCATTGAAAGAACATAAGCTTTGGGCAGCTGCTTGTCTGTGTGAGTTATATCAGCTGGTGTATTGTGGCATCATGAGTCATCCCATATATAGGCCAGTTCACACAGAAAAACGGCCTTTCTGCCAGAGCCACGTACAGCATTACAATACATAAAAGCCAGCTTGCAGATCTATGCCGATGATCACAGGATGAACGAGGCAAGAGTGCTGAAATGACTTCACATTTCCCACCACCTTTTCTGAAGATGTAACTCAAAGCACAGTTAAAACAATGATTTATGACTAATAGCACCTACTGCTAGTAACATGTTATCATCACTTGACTATTATTCTTGACTAGGAGAAAATGTGGCTTCATGAGTTTGATGACCGTGTTCTCAACAACAGATCATGGTGCTGTTCAAAGGATGCCTATGATTCTTCTGTGTGAAAGGCAGGCTAGAAACTATAGTTTAGGTATTCAGATAATGCAATTTCTGGCACTATAGGGCCCTAGGGCAGAAAATTGGAGAAGGCAATGGCACCCCACTCCAGTACTCTTGCCTGGAAATCCCATGGATGGAGGAGCCTGGTGGGCTACAGTCCATGGGGTCACTAAGAGTTGGACACAACTGAGTGACTTCACTTTCACTTTTCACTTTCATGCATTGGAGAAGGAAAGGCAACCCACTCCAGTGTTCTTGCCTGGAGAATCCCAGGGATGGGGGAGCCTGGTGGGCTGCCATCTATGGGGTTGCACGGAGTCGGACATGACTGAAGTGACTTAGCAGCAGCAGCAGGGCAGAAAATGGGACATCAAGATTACTGTAAAAAATTATTGTTTTGTTACCATATTTATAAAAAAATTCCAAAAAGCTATATTATTTGGATAAAGTAAAATTTAAACTCACACCATTATCTTCTTCAAAAATCCAAACCTCACAATTGACAGAGCTGGGAAATATATCAAAAAGTGAAATACTGTGAAAAATTGTAATACTTTGGATAAAATTTAGTGACATTTTCAGTCTTTTCTTTTCTGAAGTACAAAATATGTGAAGACATGAAGTTGCAAACTGAGATTAAAATAGGATTTAATTGCTTGGGAATGCCCTTACCTAAAATGTCAAATTCTTCAACTGAAGTGAAAAAGAGAAAAAGGATTTTAAAAATACTATAACTTTTAGTCAAAAAGAACATTTATATGTTAATATCTACTAAAAGCTTGCCTTTTTTTTTTTTTTTTTTTAGTAACTGACTCTTTTTAGAGGGAGACTGTTTCTCTAAGGGAAAATGACATATAGGGTCTTGATTCTTGAAATCATTTGGAGAGAACTTGCTCTGATTTCATACTGAGGTAATGTCACTGTTTGAATTGTATCCCTTTTCATTAAATCATCATTTTTCCTTGTTTACTAGATTCAGAACTTGCTTTGATGTATAATGATGAGTCTGTGTTGGAAAACCATCACCTTGCCGTGGGTTTCAAACTGCTCCAAGAAGAACACTGTGACATCTTCCAGAATCTCACCAAGAAGCAACGTCAAACACTCAGGAAGATGGTTATTGACATGGTAGGACTTCGGCCTCCCTGTGATCCTTACTTTTACTTCTGCGGGAAGAGAAAATCCATTCTCCTTGATAAACTGAGTTTGTTGAGAGTTTTCTTTTTTTTTAACCCCAGGTGTTAGCAACTGACATGTCCAAACACATGAGCCTGCTGGCAGACCTGAAGACAATGGTAGAAACAAAGAAAGTTACAAGTTCTGGTGTTCTTCTCCTGGACAACTATACTGATCGTATACAGGTATTGGATGGAAGCCTTTGATTTAACACAAAGCCACACCACACTAAATGAAACAACAATTAAAAAAAGAAAACAAATAAATTTACTTAGTTGCATGTCCTAGGTTACGATTACAACTTCAGGCTTATTTTAACAACAAGCAAAGGAAAATGGATATTCAAGTTGATCCTCTAATTTACAAAGAAAAACAGAACTCTACTTATTGAGTTGCTTAATTCTAAAAATAAACAGCAAAATCTCATTGTAATAGGGTGTACGTGCCTGCTGATCCCGAAAGCTTGTGTTTGGATATAAATCCCACTGACTTGAGCTTTGTCAGGTCTGTTTTGGTTACAAACTGCCCTCAGCTGGTCTCCTCTTTCCACAAGTGGAAAATATGAAGACATCTACTTTGAGTAATTCTTTGCATTTTTTCCAAACTGAGGAAAAGAAACTATGGCAGCAGCATCTGACCTCTCATGTCCCTTTCAATTTTTAAATTCAATGACTGTCAATAGAAGAAGACACATTTTCCCTTTTGGGACACTAATAATGGCAAATAACCAACTCTGGCCAGCACCAGTGTAATCTTGCTTTTTTGGTGCAAACACCATAATTATAATGCAACTAAAATGTTCTTGGGTCTGGTACCAAGTGTACTAGTACAAGAGGGATGAGATGTTCTGGTAGTATTTATACCTAGTTTTATGGGATTTTCAAAACTTGATGATTTCAGGTCCTTCGCAACATGGTACACTGTGCAGACCTGAGCAACCCCACCAAGTCCCTGGAATTGTATCGACAGTGGACAGACCGAATCATGGAGGAATTTTTCCAGCAGGGAGACAAAGAGCGGGAGAGGGGAATGGAGATCAGCCCCATGTGTGATAAGCACACAGCTTCCGTGGAAAAATCCCAGGTATCTAATATAAGGTTTTTAAAGTTTCTGTAGGCTCTGCTGATGATTGGACTGGAGGACTCTTTCTAGCTATTTTCTCTTAAATAAATATATATATATGTATATTATATATAATATGCCTATATAAAATATGTATTATATATATGTATATATGTGTGTGTATATACACACACACACACATATACACCGGCTTCCCAGGTAGCAGCACTAGTGGTAAAGAATCCACCTGCCAATGCAGGAGACACAAAAGACATGGGTTCAATCCCTAGGTCGGGAAGATCCCCTGGAGTAGGAAATGGCAACCTGCTCCAGTATTCTTACCTGGACAGTTCCATGGGTAGAGGAGCCTGGCGGGCTGTATTTCATGGGGCCACAGAGAGTCGAACACAGCAGAGCAACTAAGCAGCATATATACATATACATACATATCAGTTCAGTCGCTCAGAAGTGTCCGACTCTTTGTGACCCCATGAACTGCAGCACGCCAGGCCTCCCTGTCCATCACCAACTCCTGGAGTTCACTCAGGCTCACGTCCATCGAATCAGTGATGCCATCCAGCCATTTCTTCCTCTGTCGTCCCCTTCTCCTCCTGCCCCCAATCCCTCCCAGCATCAGAGTCTTTTCCAATGAGTCAACTCTTCACATGAGGTGGCCATACATATATGTACATTTATATACATATATCTACATATATATGTGGGTGTGAAATTATAAGGAAGCAACTACTTATTTAGTTTCATTATACTCGTAACTCATTTGCCTTCTCTATTACACTCAACTTCGTAGTGAGGAGATAAAGTGGTCTCCAGAAAACCCATCAAAGTTTGGATGGTGTATCCTCAGTGTAGATCAGTACCTATGACCATAGCAAATCCAACTGAGTTAACCGAATGCTGCCATCTCATCCTTCCAGGTTTCCCCCAGCTCTGTCTTTATCTAGGACCTCCACTCTTCACCCTTGTTTCCTGAACCTTGTTTTCAGTGTCCAGAATCATATACACTGCCACCATCACCAGAGGTGGCGAATCTCATTTCCACATATCTCTTCTGCCTCATAGTCAAAGCCCTGTCCTGTGTCCCAAATATGCATATTATATATATATATATGTGTGTGTGTGTGTGTGTGTGTGTGTGTGTGTATACACACACACACACACACATGGGCTTCCCAGGTGGCACTAGTGGTAAAGAATCCACCTGTCAAGGCAGAAGACTTAAAAGACGTGGGTTTGATCTGTAGATCCAAGGTTGCATCTACACTTCTGAGACTAGGCTGACATCTTTTGGTTGTATCCAAAATTAGTTACAAACTCCCTCTGTGCTGGAGGTACAGTACACAGTAGTCAGGGAGATGCCCCTAGCTGAAAAATATGTAGCTCTAGAAAGTATTGATATACTTACAAAGGCTTCAGGGCCAGCTGAGATGCTATTCAGAAACAAATGACCTGAGCCAGGCAGTCATGATTCAGATTGTGTCTCTAGGCTGCCCAAGGCCTTTATCACAAAATCAGACTATTTTTTGTTAGTGTTTATACTCTTTCTCCACTACTTTCTACCCCCAAATTTGCATGTAATTGTTAATATCAGTATATAATTTCATTGCAATTATCACTGTGTTGCTTTTTTTAAAAACCCAGTCAAATGAATTTAAGGTCTGTAAAAGTGCTCTGTAAGTCTAATATGCCATAAAACCATGTCACATTAAGGCCAGTTCAAAATCCTCATGCCTTAATTAGAATAAGACATTTGTGAATTAGTTAATTAATTAGCCTACTGTCCTTTGATTAACAACAGAGGTGTTTGGTATATATGTGATGCTCTGTGTGGTTTTCCACACATTTTCATATACATTATCCCATTTGAATCTCCAAACAGCCTTTTGAGACAGACATAGCAGCTATTTTTGCAGGGTGTCAGGTGAATGAGCTGGCCTCTTGGTTCAGTTCACCAGCTCATCACTGTCCTCCGCCCAAAGCACTCTCCATCACTGTGAACAGGTCTCCCTGTTTCCATGACATTAGGGTTCACCGTGGCATTTCCCGCAGATGGGCTTTGGTGAGCATTGTCTGAGTAGACTGGTGATGAAACCTTTGACTAGGTAGGTGCTCTTCAGATTTGTAGTGTTCTCTCACCCCAGGGCCTAGGAAATAAGCAACTAGAGGCTGCCTTTCTTATAAATGCTGAACATTTAGCAAAAGCAAAACAAATGAAGAAAGAAAATGGCTGCACTGTAGTTCAGCTGATTGAAATTTTCTCCATTGCCGTGAGCTTTTTTTTTTTTCAAATCCCTGGAAAACACATTAAAAATAGTATTTAAAAACCCTTAAACACACACAAAGAATTAAAAGAGAGGAAAGAAGATCGGGTGGAAGAGAAATATTTGAATCATCTATAGTCGGTCTTATAACCAGTGCAGATCAGAGATACCCTGACTTTGGTATGAATTCTGTTAATGCTAGGGAAACACCAGAGAAAAGAATGAAAGAGAGAAAGAAAGAGAGGAAGGAAGGAAAGAAAATAGGAAGATAAGAGTCATGTATGGCTAAGGTTCTTTGATATGGTACACTTGGCTGTATGAAATAACTGGCCCCAAACCAGAATGTTAACAAAGAGGTTTCCAGCAGTGTGGAAAGTTAGCCATGTAATGCCCCATGGGTACACAGAAGTTGCCCTTGCTCATCTACCTCTAAATCCTGACCCAGCATCTCTCCAGCTCCTCAGACCATAACAGGGGAATTCCATTCCCTCATTCAACTAGTGCCTGTTCTTTCTCTCAACCTGCTCCCACCCCCAATGTTTCCTGTTTGTCCCACAGTGGACGGGTCAGCATAAGGCCACAGAGCCAGCACATGCAGGATGCATAGCCCCTGTGTAAACCATAACAGAACCATAAGCTTCATGTTTCTTCACAGGAACACTAGCAAAGGAACCGCTTAATTGTCTTTATTTTTTCCTTCTTTCTCCCAATGGAAATTATGGTGTGCCCTCTGGATCTAAAACAATTGCAGACATGTCCACAGAGGGGATATTTATTTGTTTAGGAGCTTGAAGTATTTTCAAGTGTTTTACCTACGTCGTCTACAAACCAAAAGCATTCCACAGGACTTGAGACATGCCAGAGTCATCCTGGGCTGGCTCCCTTTCATTTTAAAACCACGACATATTTTAAAGTTATCAGGGAAAGAATGTTGAGTCAGAGCTCAGAGGACCAGGGGCTTCCTTCTTCAGAGAATGACTCACAGAATCCAAGGAGTGACAAAGCCATTCCCAGCCAGGGTTATATCCAGACTTCTTATTTGGCACACATCAGAGGAAAAGTAATCTAGTTTTAGTGAGACCAACATAGGCTTTGGAGTCAGACAAAGCTGGGACAGAGTCCCAGCTCCACCGTTTACTGGCTCTGTGACCTCTGACAAGATATTTCTGAACCTCGATGAGTCTCACTGAACCTCAGTGGGTCTTCTCAGTTTTCCTTTGTGAATGGTGAATATCCATTCTCAATCTGTGGGATTAAGAGCAATAATGTATATATTGCATTTAGTGCAGGATGTACCGTATAGTAAATGCCCAAATAACAGAATCTGGTATTATTTAATCTTTGTTGGGTTGTTGTCTTTTTTCTTTTTCCTCTTGCAAACCAGGGCAGCTTGCTTGCTTTTCCAGGGCCCATCACAATAACAGAGATGTAACTTTATTTTTCTTCAGGTGGGCTTCATTGATTACATCGTCCATCCCTTGTGGGAGACCTGGGCAGACCTGGTGCAGCCTGATGCCCAGGACATTCTGGATACTTTAGAAGATAACAGGAACTGGTATCAGAGCATGATACCCCAGAGCCCCTCCCCACCACTGGACGAGCAGAACAGAGACTGCCAAGGTCTGATGGAGAAGTTTCAGTTTGAACTAACCCTCGAAGAGGAGGATTCTGAAGGCCCCGAAAAAGATGGTGAGGGCCACAGCTATTTTGGCAGCACAAAGACGCTCTGTGTGATCGATCCGGAAAATAGGGATCCTCTGGGAGAGACTGAGGTAGATATCACCACAGAAGACAAGTCCCCGATCGACACATAATCTCCCTCTTCATGCAGAGATGAACATTCCACCCTTGACGAGCATGCCAGCTGTATGGTAGGGCCAGCCCGCCATGGGGGCCGAGGCCTGCACGGGACAAGGGCCATGCGGCCTTTCCAGTTACTTGAGTTCGGAGCCGGAATGCAAGACCGTGAAGCAAATAGCAGCAGCTCCAGAAATTCCACGGCTGACTTGCCTTGCTTGCAAGCTGAGTGGAGAGCTGAAGCTTTCTGTGGTTCTGGAGGCCAACTGTGCGTCACGACCGAACGGCTTGAAAGTGGAAGACACCAAACTGAGAGATTTTTCTGCACTATGTTTTGGGCATCTGTCCCCTCTGGTGACTGAACTGACTAATACTGTCATTTCTAAATCTGCTTACCTGTCCCCTTGTCTGCCACCCTGTGTGCCTTTTTTGTAAAACATTTTCACGTGTTTAAAATCCTCTTGAATACCTAGAATTTAGTATCAGCTTCTACACAGATAAGCATTACAAGCTGACAAAAACTTTTTTGACTTTTTCTGAGAGGGAAAAAAAAGGAAGGTAAATCGTCTTCCTTCTTTCTTGGGCAATATCTTTCACTCAACTACAGTTACTTTTGCAAATAGAAAGGCTACCCTTCTAACCACATTCAACTTCCTTCCCCTATGGTTCCAAACAACTCCTCAGTTGCCCTTATAACAGATCTCTGCCTGCCTGCTTTGAACAGTACTTTTTCTCCTCTAGAATTGCACTTCTTTGCTGTAAACAGAATAACGTTGAACAAACTAAGGAGTAGGAATGGGTAGTTGTCTTGTTCACAGTAATAGTCTGTGTAGAATTCAGCTTCACAAGGCAATTGCCCTGTCGGGTCCTGAACCCCTGTGCCGCTGGGGTTGCACGATCCCCATCCTGTTCTCCTGCTCCCCTCTTCATGCTCACACCAGTTACACTGTTTCCAATTTAATGCTGCCGTCTTTCTCTTGCACTGCCTTCTGTGCTAACACCTCCATTTCTGTTTATAACCGTGTATTTATTACTTAATGTATATAATGTAATGTTTTGTAAGTTATTAATTTATATATCTAACATTGCCTGCCAACGGTGGTGTTCAATTTGTGTAGAAGACTCTGCCTAAGAGTTGCAACTTTTCTTGTAACGTTTTGTATTGTGTATTATTATATAACCTGAACATGGCTGAAGAGACGTCCCCCTCGCCGGTTGGGTCTGCCCTTTTCCTAGTCCGAGTTGCTAATACTGCTCAACTCCTTCATGAACTGGCTTTGAAAACAGGACTCTCACATTAGATACTAATGGTTTCTACTGAGCTTTTACTTTTGTATAGTTTGATGGGGTATGGGGGCAGTGGGCTGTGGTTTTTACCCCGGTTCTATTCAAATCTGTACACATGAGTTGAGTTTTAACTGAGTTCTACTCTGATTGAGGCTTCAGTTTAACAAGAAACACTACATTTGGTTTAACAAGCAACTCACCAATCATTCTTCTGAGAGTCGCCAAACTACTGACTTTGAAGAGAAAGTTCCCGGCCTGCCATTAAGCAGGAATGTCAATGTTCCAATTAATTACTAAAGAAAACAATAAAAACAATGTGAATTTTACAATGAAATGTGAACTGACATAGTAAATTATGCAAATGTGAAGCTTCTGATAATACTTGTTAGACCTCTGACTGGCTTCAGTCTCTGTAAAATCTATTTCATGCTTTCAGTCCAGCATTGTGACTCAGTAGTTCAAGAAATGGCACGAATGTGCATGACCACTGGGTTTCTATGTCTATGAACACTGCTTATTTCAGGTGGACATTTTACTGTTTTCCAAAGTTTCTCACAATGTATGTTATAGTATTATTATTATATATTGTGCTCAAATGCATTCTTAAGAGACTTTTATATGAGGTGAATAAACAAAAGCATGATTAGACTGTAGGCCCAATTATATTGTGGTTAGTTCTGACGCATTAAAAGCAGATATTTTTTTCTCTTCTCTCCTACCATACCCCACAAAGAAAACCACCCACTTTGCTTGGCCAACATCACACCTAAAGTTTCATAATCTGTGTCCAAAAAGTCCCCTAGCTTGGAACATTTACTTTTTTAGCAACTGTTCAACAAGATCGGTGGTGCAAGAAGGGAGATGGTGAATTAGAAGAAACAAAGCCCCTTTAAGAATCCGAAGAGTTTAATCTGCTAGATGAATAAAGCTAATCTCCCACTTGGTTGGATCCTCTAGAAAAATGAATCCTAGACTCACAGAACATTAGTTTGATGTAGTCAAACGGTCCTATTGATTCATTTGACACATGAAGAATCGGAGGTCCAAAGAGTCACGTTAAAGCACAATGCAAGAAGTGCTGGCGGACACTCATGGTCACCTCAGTGATCCATGGAGTCTCCTGTTGACCATATGGTTATGCTTTTCTTTCTGGAAAGAACTATGTAAATATCATAAGCAAAATAACACTTTGTTGAAAAAGTCAACTTAGAAAAATTTTATCCTGAGAAAGTTGTGTGTGTGTGTTGACAAAGGCTGCAAATAAGAATCAGTGGTAGCCCATGATATTTAATCCACAAAGGGAAGTGATTGTGAACTAAGAAGGGGGTCTGCTCTAGAAGAACTCCACTCAATAAACTGAAATTACTGAATTTCTTTTGAAGATGACTGAAGGTGAGCCACTGTTGCAGAACCTGCCTGCCTGCTGGTTCCAAAGTAGGATTTATAGCTCTTTGCCACCATCCCTGATTTCTGATTACACCTGTCCGTCTGTAAGCTTTTACAGATTGAGTGACAAGTGAATTGGTTAGAATAGCCACAAGTGTGACTTCAAAATATCTAGAGCTATAAATATTTATAAATATTTGCAGGTCTGTTCCTACAGAGTAGTTCCTAACATTTGGTTCAAAATTAGAATCATCTGGAGAATAAATATTTTGAAAAATACTGATGTTTGAGTTCCATTCTCACCCCCAGATTTCTATTTGAATTGTGTTGGGTGGAGCCCTGGTCATTGGATTTTTTAGTCTCCCCAGGTAATTCTATGGAGAATCAACTGCTTCAGAAGAGAGAAGCACACTTGTAAATAAGGCTTTTGTCTCAGTCTGTTCGGGCTGCCATAACAAAATTCCAGACTCTGTATCTTAGAAGCAAGAGAAATTTATTTCCCATAGTTCTAGAGGCTGGGAAGACAAAGATTAATATACTAGCAAGATTATTTCCTGCTTCATATCTGGTGCCTGCGCACTTGTATCCTCACCTAGTGGAGGGGCTGGAGATCTCTCTGGAACCTCTTTCACAAAGACACTGATCCCATCCATGAGGGCTCCACTCTCATGACTTAGCCATCTCCCAAAAGTGCTACCTCCTAATACTATCATCTTTGGGATTTTGGATTTTGACATATAAATTTGGGGGAGGCAAACATTCAGAAAATAACAGCCTTCTTTCACCCCAGCTGTCTTCAGACACTCTGCACTCACCATGGCCATGCTCTGGTTCAAGTATAGAAACAAGGGGAGGGATAAGAGATGAGTAAGATGAAGCTCAGCACTCCCAGAGCTTACAGTGTGCTGTTGTTGAGCTCATCACTTGCCTTCCAGATCGTAAAATCATAATCATGTTCTCAGGAAAACCACAGTGGAGGTCAATCTAAAAGAAAGTTCATCTTCTGATTCCGAAACAGGCCATAAGTGTAATTGTCTTCCCACTCGATGGCCGGGAGCTACTATAGAAGCAAAAGTTAACTGAGGTGTCTTTGCCAAGGCTGAGAGTGATAACTTTTGCTTAACAAAATGCACATGAGCTAAAGACTGATTTACAGACTTAGGAACTGTCAGAGTTGGAAACACACACACATACATGCTGGATGGTGTTTCCCTGACCTATTCCCACAAGCTTATTTTGATATAAATAAATTGGAGGTCATTGAAATTCTCAGTCCACTAAAGGAATTAGTAGACTGAAGGAAGCCTAATGGAGTCCCTATGAAGGGAGGTGGTTTACTGTATTGATTCTGGAGCCAAATGACCTGGATTCAAATTCTAACTCCTTCATTTATTACCTGTCCTGCCTTAAATAAATCACTTACTCACTGGGCTGCAGTATAATGGGGATTATAAATCTGTCAGATGGGGATAATAAACCCAGGGCTTTTTCTACAGTTTCATTGCTACTTCTCTGAGCCTCATGTTGTTCAAGAATGATGAAATCACTGATAGTATGAGCTTTAAAACCTATGAGCCAGGATGGACAAAGATGTCTGGCAAATCCTATTTATCAATCCATGATTTGTGCCGACTGTGCCCCTTACCAAGGATTCTCCACCCTAGTTTTCTCTTACATCCTTCAAGATTCATACAGGTGACCTCTAATAAGACACTTCCCTGATCCCTAAGGTTGGGATAAGATTATCTGAGATTCCAGAACATCTCGTGCTGTATAACCCTGGGCAAAGTTCCTTAACTTCCCTGTGCCTCAATTTTATCATCTGTAAAATGTAGATAATTATAATGATATGTAGCTCATAATGGATAATGTGAGAATTACACGATCTGATATACATAAAGTTCTAAGAAATGTCATAACTGTTAATACCTACTACTATATATTTGTTAGGTTTTTGTCTTTCCCTAAAGACTATAACTCATTGAGATCAGAAGTTGGATCTTATTCCTTATTGATCTTCAAGTACCCAATCCAATTTCTGGAATAAACATACATTTGGCAAAATAAAGTGAATCAAGTAGTTTTGTAAAAGAGTGAAAGATCCATGCCTCTGGATTTCCAAACCAAAAAAGGTATTGATCTCAGAGCACTGAAATTATAAGCTATATAATTTCAGAACCAAAGTTTCTTCAGAGATGTTCTGGTCTATGCCTTTGCTTTTATAATTAAAGGAACTGAGGCCCAAAGGTGGCCAGTGATCTGCTTGAGATGACAGGGTATGTTAATGTCACAGGTTTGCCATAACCAAGTACCACAAGCTGGGTAGTTTAAACAATTCAAATGTTTTGTCTCATAGCCCCAGAGGCTAGAGATCCAAGGTCACAATGTCAGGGTCAATTTCTGCTGAGGACTTTGAGGGAGAATCTGTTTTTGCCTCTCCTCTAGCTTTGGGTGATTTGCTGGCAGGCTTCGGCATTCTTAGCTTGTAGATGCAGCACCCAAATCTCTGCCTTCATGTTCACATGATGTTGTCTTAGTGTGCACATCCATGTCCAAATTTCCCCTTTTGATAAGTCACCAGTCATACCACGTTTAGGGTCCACCCTACTGCAATATCACTTTAAGTAGCTATATCTGCAAGAACTCTATTATCAAACAAAGTCACATTCTGAAGTATTGGAGTTGATCGAAAAGTTCATTCTGGTTTTTCTATAATGTCTTAGGGAAGAATGCAAATGAACTTTTTGGCCAATGCAATACTAGGGGTTGGCCTTCCCCAGTGGCTCAGCAGTAAAGAACCTGACTGCAATGCAGGAGATGCAGGAGACCCTGGTTTGATCCCTGTGTGGGGAAGATTGCCTGGTGAAGAGGAAATGCAACTACTCCAGTATTCTTGCCTGGACAAGAGGATCCTGGTGGGTACAATCCATAAGGTTGAAAAGGGTGGGACAGGACTGAAGCCACTGAGCACAGAGCAGTAATACTAGAGGGTTAGGACTTCAACATATAAATTTGAAGGGGATGTAATGCAAACCAAACCATAACACACAGTTGCTCACTAGAAGATTTCCCAATTCCTTCCAAAGGGATATTTCTGCAACATGATGGAATCTGAGGGTCTTAGACATCCATTCGACTTCTCTGCACCTTTGTTGTTGTTGCTCAGCTTCTCAGGCATGTCCAGCTCTTTGCAATCCCATGGACTGAAGCATGTCAGGCTTCCCTGTCCTTCACCATCTCCCGGAGCTTGCTCAAACTAATGTCTATTGAGTCGGTGATGCCAACCAACCATCTCTTCCTCTGTCATCCCCTATTCCTCCTGCCTCAATCTTTTCCAGCATCAGGGTCTTCTCCAATGAGTCAGCTCTTCACATCAGTTGGCCAAAGTATTGGAGCGTCAGCTTCAGCATCAGTCCTTCCAATGAATATTCAGGGTTGATTTCCTTTAGGATTAACTGGTTGATCTCCTGGCAGTCCAGGGGACTCTCAAGAGTTTTCTCCAACACCACAGTTCGAAAGTATCAATTCTTTGGCACTCAGCCTTCTTTGTGGTCCAACTCTCACATCCATACATGATTACTGTAAAAGCCATAGCTTTGACTAGATAGACCTTTGTCAGCAAAGTGATGTCTCTGCTTTTCAATTCACTGCCTAGGATTGTCATAGCTTTTCTTCTAAGTAGCAAGCATCTTTTCGTTTCATGGCTGCAGTCACCATCTGCAGTGATTTTGGAGCCCAGAAAAATACTGTTTCCACTGTTTCCCCATCTATTTCCCATGAAGTGATGGGACCAGATGCCATGATCTTCGTTTTCTGAATGTTGAGCTTTAAGCCAACCTTTACACTCTCCACTTTCACTTTCATCAAGAGGCTTTGTAGTTCCTCTTCACTTTCTGCCATAAGGGTGGTGTCATCTGCATATCTGAAGTTGTTGATATTTCTCCCAGCAATCTTGATTCCAGCTTGTGCTTTTTCCAGCCCAGCTTTTCTCATGATGTACTCTGCATAGAAGTTAAATAACCAAGGTGACAATATACAGCCTTGATGTACTCCTTTTCCTATTTGGAACAAGTCTGTTGTTCCATGTCCAGTTCTAACTGTTGCTTCCTGACCTGCATATAGGTTTATCAAGAGGCAGGTCAGGTGGTCTGGTATTCCTAATTCTTTCAGAATTTTCCACAGTTTATTGTGATCCACACAGTAAAAGGCTTTGGTGTAGGCAATAAAACAGAAATAGATGTTTTTTGGAACTCTCTAACTTTTTCCATGATGTACTCTGTATATAAGTTAAATAAGCAGTGTGACAATAAACACCCTTAACATAATTATTTCCCAATTTTGAACCAGTCTATTGTTCCATGTCAGGTTTATCAGGAAGCAGGTAAGGGGTCTGGTATTCCCATCTTTCTAAGAATTTTCCACAGTTTGTTAAAGAATGAACTCTAAGTTTGGGCCAGTACTGTTCAGTTCTAAAAAGTATAATTTCTTTATAAGAAGGTGTTTTTGTTTTCTTAAGGTTTTTCTGAGTTCTTCAAACAAATTAATTATTTCCTTTGTGTAGCTTGATGCCACATGGAGAGGACAAGGAGAAGGACAAGCAGGATCTTGGGGTAGAAGGACAAACACAGCCCTGGAGTTAAAAGCTTAGGCTCCAATAGGAAACTGATTCCAATTCAAATCCCTGCTCTTCCACTTCTTAGCTATATACTAGAAGGGGCGGCAGTGAGGAGATACCCCTCATCCAAGGTAAGGAGCAGCAGCTACACTTTGCTGGAGTAGCCGTGAAGAGATACCCCACGTCCAAGGTAACTGAGAAACCCAAGTAAGACAGTAAGTGTTACAAGAGGGCATCAGAGGGCAGACACACTGAAACCATACTCACAGAAAACTAGTCAATCTAATCACACTAGGACCACAGCCTTGTCTAACTCAATGAAACTAAGCCATGCCCACAGGGCCACCCAAGATGGGCCGGTCATGGTGGAGAGGTCTGACAGAATGTGGTCCACTGGAGAAGGGCATGGCAAACCACTTCAGTATTCTTGCCTTGAGAACCCCAAGAATAGTATGAAAAGGCAAAATGATAGGATACTGAAAAAGGAACTCCCCAGGTCAGTAGGTGCCCAATATGCTACTGGAGATCAGTGGAGAAATAACTCCAGAAAGAATGAAGGGATGGAGCCAAAGCAAAAACAATACCCAGCTGTGGATGTGACTGGTGATAGAAGCAAGGTCCGATGCTGTAAAGAGCAATATTGCATAGGAACCTGGAATGTCAGGTCCATGAATCAAGGCAAATTGGAAGTGGTCAAACAAGAGATGGCCAGAGTGAATGTCGACATTCTAGGAATAAGCGAACTCAAATGGACTGGAATGGGTGAATTTAACTCAGATGACCACTATATCTATTACTGAGGGCAGGAATCCCTCAGAAGAAATGGAGTGGCCATCATGGTCAACAAAAGAGTTTGAAATGCAGTGCTGCTGCTGCTGCTAAGTCGCTTCAGTCGTGTCCAACTCTGTGCGACCCCAGAGACGGAAGCACACCAGGCTCCCCTGTCCTTGGGATTCTCCAGGCAAGAACACTGGAGTGGGTTGCCATTTCCTTCTCCAATGCATGAAAGTGAAAAGTAAAAGGGAAGTCGCTCAGTCATGTCTGAGCGACCCCATGGACTGCAGCCTACCAGGCTCCTCCAGCCATGGGATTTTCCAGGCAAGAGTGCTGGAGTGGGGTGCCATTGCCTTCTCCGTTGAAATGCAGTAATTGGATGCAATTTCAAAAATTACAGAATGATCTCTGTTCATTTCCAAGGCAAACCATTCAATATCACAGTAATCCAAGGCTATGCCCCAACCAGTAATGCTGAAGAAGCTGAAGTTGAATGGTTCTATGAAGACCTACAAGACCTTTTAGAACTAACACCCAAAAAAGATGTCCTTTTCATTATAGGGGACTGGAACCCAAAAGTAGGAAGTCAGGAAACACCTGAAGTAACAGGCAAATTTGGCCTTGGAATACGGAATGAAGCAGGGCAAAGACTAATAGAGTTTTGCCAAGAAAATGTACTGGTCATAGCAAACACCCTCTTCCAACAACACAAGAGAAGACTCTACACATGTACTTCACCAGATGGTCAACACTGAAATCAAATTTATTATATTCTTTGCAGCCAAAGATGGAGAAGCTCTATACAGTCAGCAAAAACAAGACCAGGAGCTGACTGTGGCTCAGATCATGAAATCCTTATTGCCAAATTCAGACTGAAATTGAATAAAGTAGGGAAAACCACTAGACCATTCAGGTATGACCTAAATCAAATATCTTATGATTATACAGTGGAAGTGAGAAATAGATTTAAAGGACTAGATCTTATAGATAGAGTGCCTGATGTACCATGGAATGAGGTTCGTGACATTGTACAGGAGACAGGGATCAAGACCATCCCCATGGAAAAGAAATGCAAAAAAAGCAAAATGACTGTCTGGGGAGGCCTTACAAATAGCTGTGAAAAGAAGAGAAGTGAAAAGCAAAGGAGAAAAGGAAAGATATACCCATCTGAATGCAGAGTTCCAAAGAATAGCAGAAAGAGATAAGACAGCCTTCCTCAGCGATCAATGCAAAGAAATAGAGGAAAACAACATAATGGGAAAGACTAGAGATCTCTTCAAGAAAATTAGAGGTACTAAGGGAACATTTCATGCAAAGTTGGGCTCGATAAAGGACAGAAATGGTATGGACCTAACAGAAGCAGAAGATATTAAGAGGTGGCAAGAATACACAGAACTGTACAAAATATATCTTAATGACCCAGATAATCATGATGGTGTGATCACTCACCTAGAGCCAGGCATCCTGGAATGTGAAGTCAAGTGGGCCTTAGAAAGCATCACTACAAACAAAGCTAGTGGAGGTGATGGAATGCCAGTGGAGCTATTTCAAATCCTGAAAGGTGATCCTGTGAAAGTGCTGCACTCAATATGTCAGCAAATTTGGAAAACTCAGCAGTGGTCACAAGACTGGCAAAAGGTCAGTTTTCATCCCAATCCCAAAGAAAGGCAATGCCAAAGAATGCTCAAACTACTGCACAATTGCACTCATCACATGCTAGTAAAGTCATGCTCAAAATTCTCCAACCCAGGCTTCAGCAATACGTGAACCATGAACCTTCAGATGTTCAAGCTGGTTTTAGAAAAGGCAGAGGAACCAGAGATCAAATTGCCAATGTACGCTGGGTCATCAAAAAAGCAAGAGAGTTCCAGAAAAACATCTGCTGCTGCTGCTGCTGCTAAGTCGCCTCAGTCGTGTCCGACTCTGTGCCACCCCAGAGATGGCAGCCCACCAGGCTTCCCCCGTCCCTGGGATTCTCCAGGCAAGAACACTGGAGTGGGTTGCCATTTCCTTCTCCAATGCATGAAAGTGAAAAGTGAAAGCGAAGTCGCTCAGTCGTGTCCTACTCTGAGCGACCCCATGGACTGGAGCCTACCAGGATCCTCCGTCCATGGGATTTTCCAGGCAGAGCATCTATTTCTGCTTTATTGACTATGCCAAAGCCTTTGACTGTGTGGATCACAATAAACTGTGGAAAATTCTGAAAGAGATGGGAACACCAGACCACCTGATCTGCCTCTTGAGGAAACCTATACGCAGGTCAGGAAGCAACAGAACTGGACATGGAACAACAGACTGGTTCCAAATAGGAAAAGGAGTACGTCAAGGTTATATATTGTCACCTTGCTTATTTAACTTATATGCAGAGTACATCATGAGAAACACTGGGCTGGAAGAAGCACAAGCTGGAATCAAGATTGCCAGGAGAAATATCAATAACCTCAGATACACAGATGACACCAACTTTATGGCAGAAAGTGAAGAGGAACTAAAAAGCCTCTTGATGAAGGTGAAAGAAGAGAGTGAAAACATGGCTTAAAACTCAACATTCTGAAAATGAAGATCGTGGCATCTGGTCCCATCACTTCATGGGAAATAGATGGGGCAATAGTGGAAAGAGTGTCAGATTTTATTTGAGGGGGCTCCAAAATCACTGCAGATGGTGACTGCAGCCATGAAATTAAAAGACGCTTACTCCTTTGAAGGAAAGTTATGACCAACCTAGATAGCATATTAAAAAGCAGAGATATTACTTTGCCAACAAAGGTTCATCTTGTCAAGGCTATGGTTTTTCCAGTGGTCATGTATGAATGTGAGAGTTGGACTGTGAAGAAGGCTGAGCACCGAAGAATTGATGCTTTTGAACTATGGTGTTGGAGAAGACTCTTGAGAGTCTCTTGGACTGCAAGGAGATCCAACCAGTCCATTCTAAAGGAGATCAGCCTTGGGATTTCTTTGGAAGGAATGATGCTAAAGCTGAAACTCCAGTACTTTGGCCACCTTATGTGAAGGAAGAGTTGACTCATTGGAGAAGACTCTGATGCTGGGAGGGATTGAGGGCAAGAGGAGAAGGGGACGACAGAGGATGAGATGGCTGGATGGCATCACTGACTCGATGGACGTGAGTCTGAATGAACTCCAGGAGTTGGTGATGGACAGGGAGGCCTGGCGTGCTGCGATTCATGGGGTCGCAAAGTGTCGGACACAACTGAGCTACTGAACTGAACTGAACTGAATACTTAGCTGCTTCAAACCTACGTTTTATCCACATAAAAGTGAGGATTTTGTAAAGACTAGTGAATAATGCATCTAAACTGCATATGTCAGCCATTGTATCACAGATATCAGCTAAGGTTCATTTTTTTCTACAAATATTTATAGAGTATCCAGTTGCATGCCAGGCAATGTGTGATGAACCAGACAAACAAAGGCCCTGTCCTTATAAAGTTTATATTTTAGAAGAAGATAAAAAAACAATAAATGAAAAGATAAATAATACAGCATCGGGTAGCTTTGCATTTTGGTGAGTGACAGTGGTTAAGAGCAGTGTCTTTGGAGTTCAACTGCTTGGTTTGGAATCCCAGCTTTTCCCATTATTAATGTTCTGGATTGGGGTACAGCAAATACAAAGGCCCTGAAAATATAGTGTGCAGTCAACTGCAAAGAGCAGCAAGAAGGCCAGGGAAGGCAGAGGAATAGTAAACAAAGTTGGTAGCCAGGTCACAGGGAGCCCTCGTGCTATTGTAAAGATTTGGGTAAGTCACTGGGCAGTTTTAAGCAGGGAAGTGAGATGATTCGACCTACATTTCTAAAAATTAATTGTGTGGAGAATAAACGATATTGAGACATGTGCAGAATCAGGCACACCAGCTAGGAGGCTCCTGAAAGTGTCTTCTGAAGTGATAGGAAACTTAACAAGATTAGTAGAGGTAGAAGTATTGAGTTGGAAGATTTGGGGTAGATTTTTATTTTTAAAAAAATGATCCACAGCCTGGTACTAGTGTCATTACTTTATTTTTTGCCATGCTGCATGGTATGTGGGGTCTTAGTTCCCGGACTGACCAGGGATCAAACCCAAGCTCCCTGCAGTGGAAGCACAGAGTCCTAACTAACCCTTTGACCCCCAGGAGGTTTCCTGGGGGTAGATTTTCCAAGCAGAGCCATCAGTACTTGCATTCGGATTTGAAAATGAAACCACAAAGAAGTGAAAAAGATCCCATAGCCTGAGCAATCCACTGAATGGTGGGGATATTTCCTGTGATAGGGAGCCTCTGGGGAGGAAGAGATTCAGGTGAAGGACTCTTCACATTTGAGGTGCTTTTTTCTCACCCAAGTGGAGATGTTGAAGAGGCAGTCAGGTGTATGCGCTTGAAGCAGGGTTCCTGAGAATCCTCAACACTGAGTGCCCTGTCAGTGAGGAGGCTCCCACTCCACTTGGCCTTGTGTCCTTCTGGGATAACTGTTTTACCCCAAATTATCCTTCACCTACAATGTGACCTCTTGCATAGCTTCTTCAAGGAAGCTGCCCACACACAGTATTGTATGATTTCATAGAATTTTCTAGAAACTACAGGGTGTCCAGGAGGTCAGTTCCAATAGCACACTGCTTTCTCCTGCCACAGAGCTGCCTCATTTCCTCTTTCTCCTTTTCACTCTCTCTTCCAATTCATTGAACCTCCCTCTCAAGAGCAAAACCAGTTCTTTTCCCTGGCTTATGCCCCATGGTCAGCATTCATATTTATGGGTGGAGCTTGATTTGGGAGAATCTCACCACCCAAACCAAAGAGCTTCCAATTGATATTTTATTAAAAAAGGTATTTTGTAAAAATACATACATTGGTCTCCCAAAAGAAATTCAGATATAAGAACATTTTTGCCTCTTGTTATTTCCTCAAGTAAAAATGGGAGGGCTCAGTCATAGCCTTTCTGAGAGGTGTATGAGGAGAAGACAAAGCTCAAGAGTCTCCTTGTAGCACCAGAGGCTCCTCACTTCATAACCCAACCCTGCCCACACGCTTGACCAGATTTGCATGGATTCTGAGCTTTGCCCCCTGGCATTGCTCGGTAGTTGGGACTTCAGAGTTCTGGGTAGTGATTTTTATCAGATCTCTTTCTTTTTCCCCTTCAAATTTTACCTGATCCCTGTGTGTGAGTGCTCAGTCACTTAATTGTGTCCAACTCTTTGCAACCCCATGGACTGTAGCCCACCAGGCTCCTCTGTCCATGGGATTCTCCAGGCAAGAATCCTGGAGTGGTTGTCATTTCCTCCTCCAGAGGATCTTCCCAACATAGAGATCAAACCCAGATTGCCTGCATTTGAAGGCAGATTCTTTACCGCTGAGCCACCTGGGAAGCCCACCTTATCTCTACAAGGTCATCAGATTCTTCTTCGTGTCTTTGATAGAAAAATTCATTGTTTGTGTGAATGTTCTTTGGGTCTCTTGCTTTGCCCCAAGCAGCTCTGCCATCTCTGTAGTTCAGAGCCCTGAGAGCAGGCGGAGAGAGTAAGTGGAGACACATATAAACGCTGCCCCCTTCACTCAATCTCAGATCCTGCTTTGTGTTTGTTGAGTGCTGTATTTAATATCCCAACATAGGATTTTATTGTACAACATGGGCCCTCAAATCAAGTCTATTGTCTAGTGTTTAGAAAGAAAGAAAAATATTTTTTAATAATTTGTTATAACACCAGGGGATTAAAACAAAATAAAACAAAACCTTGGCCATTCTGGATCCTTTGAATTACAGCATGTCATGTCAGATATAGTTATTATCAACAGTAACTATGTATGTATTTATTTTGTCTTTCTCATTGACTTTTAATCAAACATCCAAGTAAGACATGACTCCACAGTTTCTCTAGTTTCCCACATGAAAATCCCAAGAGCCAGGTCAGAACACGTGAAGTCAGGCAGCTGGAGCCCCTATGAGGGCAGAGAGTGTTTGGTGTCTCGCCCTCCCTTTCCAGAGTGCACTGCACTGTATTAGGCACAGAGGTGATGTTCAAACAGTTTTTGAATAAATTTGATGCTGAGGACAGTAAAACCGCACTTACCAGGAAGAAGAGACGAATGTGACCAGAAGGCAAGTTGACTCTGAGTCTCTCCCACTAGTGTGGGATGCTCTATTTTCAGATCTGTCTCCCTACTCAGCACTGAGTCCCTCAAGATGAGAAAATGTCTTTTTGTTTGTTTGCTTCATTTGGTCTTCCTCCCCAACAATCACTCCTTTCATGCCCAGTGAAAGGAGTGTCCTGTGATAAGGTAGAAAACTTTGTTATTGAAATTATTTCAGAAATACTTCTGTGGATCTTAGGGAAGAAATAGAGTACCCTAGGGAAAGCAAAGTTTGACAAACCTGTGTTCCAGGCCTTGTTATGCCCTTTCTTAGCTGTGGGAATTTGGGCAAATCATTTAAATTTTGCAAGCCTAAATTTTCTCCTAATTAAAAGGAACACACAATAGGCAGTCAAAAATGGAATCGATATAGCATTACACATAGTGGGTGCTCAACAAATCTTTATTGTCTGGATGTGTGTTCTCATGGATGGAAGGATTAAAAATCATCTCTCTTTGAAAACATAATACAGCAGTATGTTTTGATTAAGGTTCAATAAATCAAGATTGGGTTAATCTAGATTTTTCCAAACATAATTTATGATTCCATCCAAATATAAATTACAATTTTAGAAAGATAAATGCTCTCACTCCAACTCACCAATAGGGGATTATGCAGACGCTGATAGACTCATTGAAATGGAAAGAAATGTAGAAATCACACTAGCCCACATTTCTTCCAAAGCTGACTGCAAGCTTGCAGAGAACTTAGCAAGATTCTTCTGAGATGACACGGGCTGTCAGGTTTTTGAGACGGAATCAAATTGTACACTTCTAGAGCACTCACTCTGGCTTACTTTTTCCTTCTGTAGCCAAATAATGTATATAATTTCTCTTCTAATTTCTTGTTCCAATTGAAAATAGGAAGCAAACTTTCAGCGTCTGTAACTGTGTGATCTTGGGAAAGGTTATATAACTTCTCTGTGCCTCAGTTTCCTTATCTGTAAAATAGAAACAATAACAACAGAACCTGTGTTGAAGACAACTGTGAAGCTTAAATGAACAGGACTGTAAAATATTCAAGACAGTGTCTGTTCTGTAGTATACATTAATACATATTAACTGTATATAGCTGGAGGTAGCATGGTTTCTATATTGTAGTTCCTTCAAACATATTCCTTATGACTTAAATTCATCATCCAGGTCTGATCATCCTGGGTTTGCACACATCCACTGTGTTTCCTGAGGATGAGTGTCCAGAAACACTATTCCAGCCTCAATGGAGCACATTGTGACTCTTGCCCTTCTTTGTTCTGGGCACAGGTCCAGAGCCCAGATCGTATTCATTTGGGGAGAAGTCAGTGACTCACCCTGGTGATTCACAAGGTGCTTACAGGCAAACAAGCCCTTCACACCTTTTCACAGGAACCACGGTGAAACCATAGCTTCTACTTTCTGTGTTTGTCAAATTGAGTTTCTGTGACTTGGTGCATCATTTACACTTAAATGATAACGTTTTATCTGAAAAATCAGTGAGTTAAAGGAAAGAGGGTTTTCTGTTTGGGTGTCAGACTGACCTGTGTGTCAACCCCAGCTCTAGTACTATGTTTGAGAACTTAGAGAAGATACTTAACTTGTTTGATCTTTAGTTTCCTTTTCTGTAAAATGAAGGAGTGATAGCCATACCAAAGGATGATTTAGAAAGACATAACTAATGCAAACAGTCTGGCACATTCAGGCATGTGATAAATGGGAATTATTATAATATTAATACCCTATTATGATGATTAAAAGAGACAACATATATGTGGGGGAAAAAATCTGCATGTTGTAGGTTTTAATCCCAAAAACCAAATTACTTTTCACCTAAAAACAATTTTGAATTCTGCTTCTGATCATCTATTAGCTATGGGCCCACCCCAGTCCTCGCAATTGTAATCTACATCATCAATAATCATGTATTCTATATTTTCATTTACATTGTTAGTAAAAATGTTAACCAATAATGCATACGTGTTCAGTCATGTCCACCTCTTTGTGATCCCATGGACTGTAGCTTGCCAGGCTCTTCTATCCATGGAATTTTCCAGGCGAGAATACTGGAGTGGGTTGCCATTTCCTCCTCCAGAGAATCTTCTTGACTTGGGATTTGAACCCATGCCTTCTGTGTCTCCTACATTGGCAGACAGATTCTTTACCTTTCCATTACCTGGGAAGCTCCACAATGGAGATGTGTTAAGACACAGTCTTCCAAATCAGCACTGATCCGTTTTTCAGTGTTTCATAGGGTGTCAGTCAATTATAAATTCAGCTCTGTATACCATTTATCTATGTTTAAAAAATATCATAAAAATGTGAGCAAACACTTATCTGAAATTCAGACATATTTTTTCTAAAGCATTTCCCTCCTGGGTGCACTCTACTAAACCCTAACTAACTGGGAGAAGTGACTATAACAGAATGACATTCTTAGGGTACTCATGCTAGTCACTTTCCTGTCAATGTCCTACATATATAGTTCTTAATTTACTATATGTCCTACATATAATTCTTAATTTATTCTAGAATTTTTCATACAATTGATGTCATACTCAGCAATTTGTATTGATGGGTTCTATCTTTCTTTGTAATGATTGAGATAATATCTGTCCATCACACACCCCCAGATGCCCAGGTGCATGACATATTTTGTGTTCTCTCTGATTTCTCAGAGACTACCATTCATGAGTCAAAAGCATATTGGTAAGGCCTTTTAACATCCTGGGAAATCATGTACCTAGAGACATGAAACCACTTAGCAAGAATGTTCTTCTAACACCTCTGTGCTTCATTTGGCAGATCTAGTAGAAGAGCATGGGGAAGAAGGGCAGGAAGGGTTTTCTGCCAGGAGGAAGGAATAGCACAGGAAAAGAGCAGAGATACAAAAAGGTATCGCTGAAGCTCATCCATATACTCATTCATCCCACAAGTATTTATTAAGTGCCTGCTGTTGGGCCAGATGCTGTAATAGACAATGGAGATACAGAGAAATTTAATCAAATAAAAGCCCTACTCACATTAAATAAAAAATAAATCACCTAGGCTTCTTGTATGGGAAGCTTTGCATGATTGTAAAAACAATTCATGCTAAAGCCCTGGAGCAGGAGAGAGCAGAGTGTCCATGAGGACCTGAAAGAAGGCCAGTTTGACTTGAGATGGTGGCTGGTGAGGCAGGCACAGGCCAGATCTCACGAGGTATTTTAAGGATTTTGCTCTTCCTTAAACACAATGAGAACCATCAAAAATTTTAAGTATAGAGGCAGTACATTCAAACTTGAATTTTGGAAAGATCACTGATGACAGATCATCTGATGACAGATCCTTTATTGAGAGGACAATAAAAATGTGGGAGACAAGTTAGCAGGTGACTGTAGCAGTCCCACAAAAATGAGATGATGTCTTGGCTTAGGATGAGACTGCAGAGATGGGTAGAAACGCTTGAATGTGGAGCAATTTAGGCCTTGCATTTACAGATGCTGGTGATGGATGATATGAGGAAGAAAGAGGAAGAAGACTAAAGGAAAAATCTCAAGTCTTTGGCTTCTACTATTAGAAAGATAGTGGAGTTGTTTTCTAAAAAAACGGAACTCTAGGGAAGATCCCCCAGAAAAGGAAATGGCAACCCACTCCAGTACTCTTGCCTGGAAAATCCCATGGACGGAGGAGCCTGGTACGAGGCCATCTGTGGGATCGCAGAGAGTCGGAAACAACTGAAGCAACTTGGCAGCAGCAGCTAGTATTCTTGCCTGAGAAATCCCATGGACAGAGGAGCATGGTGGGCTACAGTCCAAGGGGTCACAAAGATTCAGACACAACTGAGTAACTGAACATGCAGGCAAGGAAGAACAGTTTTGAGGAGGCATCGCCCTAGTTTGGGGTGTGTTGATTTGGCTGTCTTAGTGATATCCAAGTGCATGTGAAGTAGAGAGTTGAGTGTGACAGTTTGGAACTCAAAAACCCTGGGCTAAGAGGTACCGATAAATCATCCATATGGTAACTGAAGCCACAGGCTGTCCTAGAAAAACAGTGTATAGTGAGAAAAGAGGGCTGAGGGTAGCACTAATCTTTGAGGAACTCTGTTGTTCAGTGAGAGAATGGAAAAAGGATAAGCCTGTAAAGAAGAATAAGAAAGAGAAATCAAAGAACTGGGGAGTGTACCAAGGGAATCTGGTGTCTAAGAAGCCTAAAGAAAAAGAAAGTTTTAATAAGGAAGTGGTCCACAATATTGAATTCTGTTGAGACATAAGCAAATAAGCAAAAAAAAAATTATTTTATTTAGAATTGGGGGTATTACAGGTGAACTTAGATTATTTTCAGTGAATTGGTAGCCTCATAGCCAGTTTTCAGTGAAAAATAATAAGGAGGAAAGTTAAAAAAAAAAAAGAAACAGTGAGACCAGACAAGAACTCTCAGAAATGAAGAAGATTGGGAGGGACTGAGTGAGGGAGGAGGGAACATTGATAGTGTCTTCTCAGGAAGGCAGAGTGCTGTGGTCCACAGTACTAGTGAAGAGATCAGTCTTAGAAGAAAAGCACTTTGTCCACTACACCAGAAAAGGAGGGGACAGGTATAAGTGGCTTTTTGAGTTCAGCAAAACAAAGTTAAAAGATTTTCTTTCTTCTGGTAACTTTGATTTTCTTTCAGCAAAAGAACATTGTCCTTTCACACCAGCCCAGTTCTTTTAACCAAAAGGAACATTTAGTCAAAATCAAGTATATACACTTTCAGAGGATACTAAAGGAATTCAACCATCCATTTGTTGGAGGAAAACCAGAGGATTGAGCCTGAAGAAATGATAACTCCACTTGGAGAAGGGAAATAGAAGCAGTGCTTAAATATGTAAGTAATTTTTATGTAAAAAGAAAATAAATTTGTTCTTAATTACAGTAAGAGTGGGACCTGGATCAATGGAAGATATAGAAAGTTTCTTGTTTGGGCTCAGAATTATGATAAGCTGGATTTTCTAATTGTTCTTGTCCAAAGATGTAATAATATGATCAAATGTGTTGAGTTCAAGATACTAGAAGTGGTTGCTCAAGGAGACTTTTATTTGTTGGGACTGATGTAAAAAGGAAAATTCAAGCCTGAGATGGGAGACTGGATGTTGAGAGTTTCTCTTTCTTTGACTGTTTTTCTCTCCTTTACAACATGAAGACCATTTGCTATCTCCTTCAGCATTACGTTTATTCTCCCAGAGAAGACAGAAAAATAGGAAAATAGCAAAGAAAGAGAAGATAACAAAGATAGAAAGCAAGAAGATAGCAAAGAAGGAAAGTGAGAATTACTAGGCTGGAGTTTTCCTGTAATTTATAATATTTCCAAACTATCTGCCAAGCTCTAAGACTCCCTGCCCTTCCTTGACTGTGTGCACACCTGTGTGTGTTATTTGGCTTGATTTTCATCAGAGCTTTGAATATTCCCTTTATTTTCTACCAAGCTTATTCTCATTGTTTTTTTGCTAAGCATATATTTACATTCATCAAGTGGCTTTCTTGACTCTTCTCTTGTGGTCTCAAACTTTTGTGTGCATTCTAGGAAAGCTGTTCCTCTTTCTAATATTCTTTATGCCTATATACAAACTGAGCTCTTTAGAGAGCATCTTTATGAAGGCACATTAGTTTTTCTCATTTCCTTTCTAAAATCCAAGAATAATGTCCATTTGTATAGCACTTGATTACATTATAGTATCCATCCATAGCTATCACTGCAGTTGATTATTACAAAGACTCCTTGAGATACAAGTTATGTGCCATCCAGCTCCAACAACATCACCTCTACTGTGGTCACCATTGTAATAATCTCCACCAACTCAGTTTTAAAGATAGAGGCCTGGAGAAAATTAGGAATGTGCCTCAAGTCATTTCACTGAACCAATGAAAAGCAGACACTCAGAGATGTGCATGATCCAAAAAGTCTACACTTTTTCTATACATAAAGTTGCTGCCCTAGGCCTGTGTCCTTAGCTAGGGTAAATCTGGAGTTGGCATGGTCACTTTCTCCAAAACTGCCTGCTATTTCCTCCTTAGCATGTTCTTCCTCTTTGCTTGTAATTACATGGAATTTCAGCTCTCTTCCTCACTTCCTTAATTATAAAGAATGTTTTTTGAATTATTGAATAAACTTTCTGGGACAGTCTCCTGTATGAAATTCTCTTGAATATTAGTATTTCTTAGGTAGTCTGAGCCATCTCCTCTAAGTCAAATTATTCTGCCCCTTTGATCTCTCTGTTTCTAAATTATCCATCTTAGAGGCATATAAATACCCACCTTGACAGTGCATCTAACCTTTTAGTCTGTTGGTCAGTCGGTAAATCAAAAACTATTTACTGAGTGCCTGACACATGCCAAGTACTATCCAGGCTCTTAGGGTACATCTGTTAAAAACCAAAGAAATACATAACCCATGTAGAGAAACATTAACCAAATAATTGCAAAAATAAGTGTAAGTTATGTGAGTATTTATTTGTCTTTTTGTCCTTTGTTAGGTTTTTAATTTTTTCCTTCATTAGGTCTGTAGATCACAATAAACTGTGGAAAATACTGAGAGAGATGGGAATACCAGACCACCTGATCTTCCTCTTGAGAAATCTGTATGCAGGTCAGGAAGCAACAGTTAGAACTGGTCATGGAACAACAGACTGGTTCCAAATAGGAAAAGGAGTACGTCAAGGCTGTATATTGTCACCATGTTTATTTAACTTATATGCAGAGTACATCATGAGAAATTCTGGACTGGAAGAAACACAAGCTGGAATCAAGATTGCCGGGAGAAATATCAATAACCTCAGATATGCAGATGATACCACCCTTATGGCAGAAAGTGAAGAGGAACTAAAAAGCCTCTTGATGAAAGTGAAAGTGGAGAGTGAAAAGGTTGGCTTAAAGCTCAACATTCAGAAAACGAAGATCATGGCATCTGGTCTCATCACTACATGGGAAATAGATGGAGAAACAATGGAAACAGTGTCAGACTTTATTTTTCTGGGCTCCAAAATCACTGCAGATAGTGACTGCAGCCATGAAATTAAAAGACACTTACTCCTTGGAAGGAAAGTTATGACCAACCTAGATAGCATATTCAGAAGCAGAGACATCACTTTGCCAACAAAGGTTCGCCTAGTCAAGGCTATGGTCTTTCCTGTGGTCATGTATGGATGTGAGAGCTGGACTGTGAAGAAGGCTGAGCGCCGAAGAATTGATGCTTTTGAACTGTGGTGTTGGAGAAGACTCTTGAGAGTCCCTTGGACTTCAAGGAGATCCAACCGGTCCATTCTGAAGGAGATCAGCCCTGGGATTTCCTTGGAGGGAATGATGCTAAAGCTGAAACTCCAGTATTTTGGCCACCTCATGCGAAGAGTTGACTCATTGGAGAAGACTCTGATGCTGGGAGGGATTGGGGGCAGGAGGAGAAGAGGACAACAGAGGATGAGATGGCTGGATGGCATCACTGACTCGATGGATGTGAGTCTGAGTGACCTCCGAGAGCTGGTGATGGATAGGGAGGCCTGGCGTGCTGCAGTTCATGGGATCGCAGAGAGTCGGACACGACTGAGCGACTGATCTGATCTGATCTGATCGTTAGGTCTTTTGCAGTCAATCTGACAAAGCTACCCTAGAAACTTCTGTCTTTAATGTACTTTTTAACATATAACTTTTCTACAACATACCTTGCTCTCTTAGAAACCTTCTTACTCATTTTACCAGCACAAAGAACTTTAGTTAGAAGGCAACTTTGAAATTAGCTAGGCTGGTATTTCTGAAATTTGAATGTGCATACTAATCAGTTGGTCATCTTATTAAAACACAGATTCTGAATCAGTAGATCTTGGAGGAGGCATGAGATCCTGTATTTTGTAGCAAGCTCTCAGATGATGCTGATGCTGCTGGATAGCACTTTAAAAATCAAAGATCTAGTCCTCTGGGATACAATGAGGAGTATACATCAGAATATCTTGCTTTTGCAAAACACAGATTCTGAGTCAGACTTTTGCAGGAACTGATACATATGAAATTTGAAAAAGCAGTCTTACACTTCCACTTCCAGTTAATATAAATTAACTGGGCTTACCATCTGGTCTGAAACAACCAAAAGAAAACACAACTGACAAATTATGATACAATGATTTCCAAAACTCTGGACATTAGTCGATGAAGGGGAGTGATCTCTGAGAAACAGGAAACAAATGACGTTAGCCCAATAGTTTCCCTTGAAAGAATTTCCAAATTATGTAACCCAAGCAAAACCCAGCTGACTCCCCGAGTTGAAGAGATAGAACTGAGAGTCAGAGGAGAACAAGGTGGCTAGAGTTCTTAGAATGGAGCACCAGAAAAGAGGGAACTTCATAGAGAGAGAACTTCAGAGGTCTACAGAAGGCCCTTCTCAAGCATATGGCAGAGTATTGATCACCACATACCTGTGACAAAACAACCCAAGTCAAAGGTAAGATTTATTGGAATGGATAAGAGATAACAGTCACCTGTGTTCACACAGAGTTAGAAAGAATGCCTGTACCTACCCACTGGAAAGAGTGATTGCAGCCATGAAATTAAAAGATGCTTACTCCTTGGAAGGAAAGTTACTACCAACCTAGACAGCATATTAAAAAGCAGAGACATTACTTTGTCATCAAAGGTCCGTCTGGTCAAGGCTACAGTTTTTCCAGTGGTCATGTGTGGATGTGAGAGTTGGACTATAAAGACAGCTGAGCGCTAAAGAATTGATGCTTTTGAACTGAGGTATTGGAGAAGACTCTTGAGAGTCCCTTGGACTGCAAAGAGATTCCAACCAGTCCATCCTAAAGGGGATCAGTCCTGGGTATTCACTGGTAGGACTGATGTTGAAGCTGAAAATCCAATACTTTGGCCACTTCATGCGACGAGCTGACTCATTTGAAAAGACCCTGATGCTGTGGAAGATTGAGGGCAGGAGGAGAAGGGGACAACAGAGGATGAAATGGCTGGATGGCATCACTGACTCGATGGACATGGGTTTGGGTGAACTCCAGGAGTTGGTGATGGACAGGGGGGCCTGGCGTGCTGTGGTTCATGGGGTCACAAAGAGTCAGACACGACTGAGAGAATGAACTGAACTGAACCCACTAGATTGAAAAAGTTCATGATTCATGGGGCATTAGTTAGAGTACTCAGGAAAAACTGTCTCTTGTAAGGAATAATTACCCTCAAATAAAGCATTATTATAGTTTCATTTAATAAATCTTAAAAAACCATAGGATCACAGTATTACCAAGTAAATGAATTGCATCACAGAATAAAGCTCAAGAATGTTAACAGGAATACAAATTATCCAGCATGAAACAAGGTAAAATTCAAAATGTGTGGCATCTAATAAAAATTTACCAGACATGGAAAAAAGAGAATATAATACATAATGAGGATAAAAATCAATCAAACAAAACTAACAGAAATGTTACAATTAGGAGATAGAAATATAGTTGAAACTGTATTTCTTATGCGCAAAATATTAAGGAGAGATAAGAAAGATATTGTTGTTGTTGCTCAGTCGCTCAGTCGTGTCTAACTCTTTGTGACCTCATGGACTGTAGCAATGCCACATTTCTCTGTCCTTCACCATCTCCCAGAGTTTGCTCAAACTCATGTCCATTGAGTCAGTGATGCCATCCAACCTTCTTATCTTCTGTCGTCCCCTTCTCCTCCTGTCTTCAATCTTTCTCAACATCAGGGTCTTTTCTAATGAGTTAGCTCTTCTCATCAGATGGCCAAAGTATTGGAGTTTCAGCTTAAGCATCAGGTCTTCCAATGAATATTCAGCATTGATTTCCTTTAGGATTGACTGGTTTAATCTCCTTGCAATCCAAGGGACTCTCAAGAGTCTTCTCCAACACCACAGTTACAAAGCATCAATTCTTTGACGCTCAGCCTTCTTTATGGTCCAACTCTCACAACCATACATGACTACTGGAAAAAACATAGCTTTGACTAGACAGAACTTTGTTGGCAAAGCAATGTCTTTGTTTTTTAATATGCTGTCTAGGTAGGTCATAGCTTTTCTTCCAAGGAGCAAGAAAGATATAAACGTACATTAATTATGAGTAATAGCAGACTAAACATTTGAAAAGAAAAGATTAATGAACTTCAAGATATAGTGATGGAAAATATTCAAACTGAAACACAAAAGAAGAGAACTTTTAAAAAAAGAAACAAAATTATCCAATCATCACCAGGTTTGGGGATAGCAGTGAGGAAGCTAATAATGATAGATGGAATCCCTGAGGAAGTGAGAAGAGCTAATTGAAATCTTTCAAAAAATAAATCCTTAAAATTTTCCATGTTTGATGAAAATGGGAAATAGATGGGGAAACAGTGGAAACAATGCCAGACTTTATTTATTTTTGGACTCCAAAATCACTGCAGATGGTGACTGCAGCCATGAAATTAAAAGACGCTTACTCCTTGGAAGGAAAGTTATGACCAACCGAGATAGCATATTAAAAAGCAGAGATATTACTTTGCCATCAAAGGTCCATCTAGTCAAGGCTATGGTTTTTCCTGTGGTCATGTATGGATGTGAGAGTTGGACTGTGAAGAAGGCTGAGCACCAAAGAATTGATGCTTTTGAACTGTGGTGTTGGAGAAGACTCTTGAGAGTCCCTTGGACTTCAAGGAGATCCAACCAGTCCATTCTGAAGGAGATCAGCCCTGGGATTTCCTTGGAAGGAATGATGCTAAAGCTGAAACTCCAGTACTTTGGCCACCTCATGCGAAGAGTTGACTCATTGGAGAAGACTCTGATGCTGGGAGGGATTGGGGGCAGGAGGAGAAGGGGAGGACAGAGGATGAGATGGCTGGATGGCATCACTGACTCGATGGATGTGAGTCTGAGTGAACTCCAGGAGTTGGTGATGGACAGGGAGGCCTGGTGTGCTGCAGCTCATGGGGTCGCAAGGAGTCAGACACGACTGAGCGACTGAATTGAATTGAACTGATAAGCCCACAAATATAAGGTCAATGAAACCCAACAATAAGAAACTTGAAGAAAGCAATATCAAAGCACATCATAATCAAATTTTTTAAAGCCAGTGATAAAAAAATTCTTAAAAGAAAGAGATAGGAATACCTGACTACCTGACCTGCCTCTTGAGAAACATGTACGCAGGTCAGGAAGCAACAGTTAGAACTGGACATGGAACAACAGACTGGTTCCAAATAGGAAAAGAAGTATGTCAAGGCTGTATATTGTCACTGTGCTTATTTAACTTATATGCAGAGTACATCATGAGAAACGCTGGACTGGAAGAAGCACAAGCTGGAATCAAGATTGCTGGGAGAAATATCAAGAACCTCAGACATGCAGATCACAAAACACCACCCTTATGGCAGAAAGTGAAGAAGAACTAAAAAGTCTCTTAATGAAAGTGAAAGAAGAGAGTGAAAAAGTTGGCTTACAGCTCAACATTCAGAAAACGAAGATCATGGCATCTGGTCCCATCACTTGATGGGAAATAGATGGGGAAACAGTGGAAACAGTGTCAGACTTTTTTTCTTTGGGCTCCAAAATCACTGCAGATGGTGACTGCAGTTATGAAATTAAAAGATGTTTGCTCCTTGGAAGGAAAGTTATGACCAACATAGACAGCATATTAAAAAGCATATGTTGTTACTTTGTTTGTTGTTACTTTGTCAACAAAGGTCTGTCTAGTCAAGGCTATGATTTTTCCAGTGGTCATGTATGGATGTGAGAATTGGACTATAACAAAAGCTGACCGCAGAAGAATTGATGCTTTTGAACTGTGGTGTTGGAGAAGACTCTTGAGAGTCCCTTGGACTGCAAAGAGATCCAACCAGTCCATCCTAAAGGAGATCAGTCCTGGGTGTTCATTGGAAGGACTGATGTTGAAGCTGAAACTCCAATACTTTGGCCACTGAGTACGAAGAGCTGACTCATCTGAAAAGACCCTGATGCTGGGAAAGATTGGGGGCAGGAGGAGAAGGGGACAATGGAGGATGAAATGGTTGAATGGCATCACCAACACAATGGACATGGGTATGGGTAAACTCTGGGAGTTGGTGATGGACAGGGGGGCCTGGTGTGCTGCGGTTCAGGGAATATCAAAGAGTCGGACATAACTGAGCGACTGAACTGAACTGAACTGAAAAGCAGGCAACGAGGGTGGAGCAGGGATTTAGGTAATGCACAGAGGAGCAAAGATAAACATGTTAACAGATTTCTTGTCAGAAATAATGGAAGCAAAGAGATAATGGAACAACATTTTTAAAGTACTGAAAGAATTGTTATCCAAGAATTCTATACTAAGTAAAAATACCTCTCAAAATGAAGGAGAAACAAAAGATTTTTTCATATATACCAAAGGTAAAAGAGCATATGGCCAGCAGACTCATTCTGTAAGAAATTTTAAAGGAAATTCTCAAGCAAATGGAAAAGGAAACCATATGGAAACTTGAAGCTATACCAAGAAATTAAGAGCACCAGAAATGACAACTATACCACTAAATACATACTTTTTTATTTTTAAAAATCTCCTCAAAAGATAATTGACTCTTTAAGGAAAAGTGAAAACAGTATAGCATGGAGTTTACAAGATAATCCATATAAGGATGCTACATTGCTAAAAACTTTAGATTCAATGGGTAATATTAACTAAAATGTATTGAAGTTTTACATATTATAACTCATCTATACCCTACCATAACCCAATGTGACAAATACCTATATGGGCCCAATTTTATTGATGAGAAAACTAGGAGAAAAACTAATGAAGATTAAAGATAGGACCTAAACCCAGGAGTTCAGACCTGGAGTCTTCATGCTTAACCACTGTACATACAGCCCTCTCTTTTTGTTTGTTCATTTTCATTAATTAGGGATTTACTCTTTTTAAGATCTTCTAAGTTAAAAATCTTTTGACCTCACTTGGCACATCTAAGGGGTCTTGATTGTTTCTGTCAAAATATTATCTAGAGTTTGGGCTTAACTTATTCTTTGCACACACACACACACACACACCATACATATGTAGTGCTAGGAAAATAGAGATTTAAAAAACAATCTTTGAGTTCACTGAGCCCACAGTTAGTGGGGGCAAAGTGGGGGTGGGAGGCAGGTAAGAGAACCTTTTTGCAGTGGAGAAAGTATATGGTTAGCAGAAAACAGGATATTTTGAAATCAAAGAAAGAAGCTTTTGCTAGGTCTTCTTAGGAAGCTGGAAGAGCTGTGGCAAGTATTCTTGGAAGAGCTGATTAGAATTCTGCAGTTGCTTCACAAATTAGTCTGTCGTTTAAGATTTGATTTAAATCATGCATGTCTGTGCTTGGTGAGCATGTACACGTGTGTGCGGATGCCTGACACAAGGGATTGGCAAAGAAAGAAAAAGTACTGAAATATTTGCTAAGTCAACAAAATTTGCACACACGCATGTCCATTTAACCACCAGAAACTGTCTTTAATTTTTTATTTCATGCCTCTATTTCTCTCTACACCCTTTGCAACACCATGGCTTTGCCATGGCTTGCATTTGACAGTTGATACATCTTACCTCAGTCTGGCTTACAAAATTCTTCCCAACACACCTGCCTTTGGGGCTATAATTATTTTCAAGGGCTGCTGTAACAAATGGCCACAAACGTGGTCACTTGCAACAGTGGAAATTTATGGAAATTTATTCTCTGTGCTCTCAGGAAGAATCTTTCTTGCATCTTTCAGTTCCTGCCTTCTCCTTGATTGTGGGTTCATAACTCCAGCTTCTGCTTCTGTCTTCACATGGCTTCCTCTTCTGTGTTGCCTTCTCTTCTCTCTTATCTCGACAACTGTCACTGGATTTAGGACCCTGATAATCCAGGATGGTCTCATCTTGAGATCTTAATTATATCTACAAAGACCCTTTTCCCTAATAAAGTCACATTCACATCTTCTGAGGGCTCAAGGTGGTCATAGTTTTGGGGGGACCCACAATTCACCTCACTTTAGAGGCATGTGCAGCAGGGTCAGGACTAGACTGAAGAGAGTGAGGCACTCAACTCAGCTGCAAAACTGAAGGAGGCACCAAACAAAACTCAGAAGATAAATAAATTAATGATAGAAATAAATATTTCAATATAACGCCTTCCCCCAAATCAAAATGAGAGCCAAAAGTCAATAATTTAAAAATATTAATATTTTAAATAAAGACAAAATCAGTGCTTTTTTATTTTCCTTTCTAACATGGCTTAGCTTGCCCTCACTTCCAGAAACAGACAAGTCTCTGATCCATAGCGAGGACTAGCTGAGCCAGATCCACCATTTCCCTCGTCACAATTTAGATTATGCTTCCCAGAAACACTGCTCCCGGGAGCTTTACTCTGGAGACCAGGCCACTAGGCACTGGGCTTCTCACTTTTAAAGCAGGCTTATTTGTTTTATGAATTGTGCAAACACCTCCTGAGAAGCTAATTAAAATGGAAGCCCATGATGCCAAATCCGGGAAGCCTCCAAATAAGCATGGTGAAGCTGCCAGAAAGTGTTATTAATACACACACCCAACCTCTCACTGTGGCTTAAGGGGGCAGAGGACTCAGAAGGACAAACTCAGAAAGGTGACTTTAAGGTGGAAGGTGCTGAGCCCCAATGTCAAGCACAGCACGAGGCAGAGGGACAGCACTCAACTTGAGTGGAAATGAGTATTTGACTGCTGGTGAGTGGATGGAATTCAGGAACAGGAATAAAACTGAATCCCATGCTTCCTAGCGCCAGTTAGAAGAAAAAATGCTATTTCCATGTGATTTGTATGCTATCACCTCAAGCTAAATAATTACTATTGATTATGTAACACGAAATGGAAACAGTCATGTTTAATGCTAAATAATCAGAGTGAAATGATAGCCACAGAAAACATGTCATATGGAGCAAGGGGAAAATGGACACTGTATATGTATGGCTAAGTCCCTTTGCTTCAAAGGTGAACTTTGAATACTTCACCTGAAGCTGTCACAGCATTGTTAGTTGGCTAAACTTCAATACAAAATAAAGTCTTTAAAAATATGGTCACATTTACAAGAGTATAGAAAAAATAGTTTAAAATATGTAGGAACATACTTAAGAAAAAATGGACAGGAACTATAAGGAAAAAAATTGGAACTTAAGGGCATCAAGGAATACTTTTCTAAATGATACTATGTTATACTCCTGACTGATAAATTCAGTATCATAAAAATCTAAATTTACCTCAAATTCGCATATGAACTTAATGTAATTTCAAAAAAGAATCAGTGGTAGTTTTTTGGAGGAAGTTAGAAAACTGATTTGAAAATTCATCTGAAAGATCAAAGCCATGAGAAAAGCTGAAGAACTTTTGATAGAAAAAGTATAGATGGCATGAACTCCCAGGTAATTAAAGTATAAAACTGTATACTGTAATATAATAATATCACAGTATATAATATTAATATATAATATATACAGTATATGTAATATATGACTTCCTGGTGGCTCAGACGATAAAGCGTCTGTCTACAATGTGGGAGACCTGGGTTCTATCCCTGGGTCGGGAAGTTCCCTGGAGAAGGAAATGGCAACCTACTCCAGTAAAACTGTAATTATTGAGACAAAGGACTGTGTTACAGGATAAGGAAATGAACATGTATTACAGAAGAGAAAGCCTAAAACCAGAACTGTTTATGTATAAAACTTCAATATGTGATAGAGACTTCATAACAAACCAGTTTTGAAAGGAAGTCTTGAGTAATATTGTTGAAACCTGGAGCTATTTATTTTGGATAAAAATAGATTCAAATTCCATATTATGTATTATTTATATATTTTATCAATTTAAATTTGTTATAGAATTAAAGGTAGAAATGAATTATAAGAAATTACAGGAAGCTCTCTGATCTCAAGGTGGAGCTAGATGTTCTATGCATAAAAATAAGGAAAGAAACTATAAAGGAAAAGATTGATCAGTTCTTCTCCATTAAATTTAAAATATGTGTTTTAAAATTTTCTATAGATAGGGAATTCCCTGGCAGTCCAGTGGTCAGGACTCCAGGTTTTCACTGCTAAGGGCTGGGGTTCAATCTATAATCAGGGAACTCAGATCCTGCAAGCATACAGCCTGCTCCCTCCCCCAAAATTACTATATACAAAAATAAAGGAAACAAAAATATACAAAAATAAAGGGAATAAATATAGATAATATATGTCACATATACAAAAGGCAAAGAATATAATTCCTTATATAATAGTTTTCCCAAAGATCAATAAGGGATGGTATTTATACACAAAATCAATAAGCAGTTCTCAAAAATCAATAAAAAGAAATGAGAAGTACCAAAAAAGTGAGTTAAACTCATAATAAGACAATTCATTTTAAAAAGAAAATAAATGGCCAGTTATTATGTGAAAAATGTTAGCTTTACAAGTAACAAAACAAACACAAGTTACAGTAATAATGAGATACCATTTCTCAAATTGACAATTAAAAAAAATCAAAACCATTGTTGATATTGCAATAAAATTAGTACTCATATTGCCATATACTCAGTTCTGGCAGAAGTAGCAATCAATACGAGTCTTCTGAAAGGAATTTGTATGCATGCTAAGTCACTTCAGTTGTGTATGACTAGGCGATCATGTAGCCCATTAGGCTCCTCTGTCCGTGGGGATTCTCCAGGCAAGAATACTAGAGTGGACTGCCATATCCTCCTCAGGAATTTGGGTACTATATATCAAAAGCCTAAAAATAATCCTAATCCTTTAACTTATCAATTCTATTTTTAAATGGAATTGACTAAGGAAATGATTTAAGCATACACATAGATTTAGAGATATTCATTCTATAATATCACATATAACCTATCCATTGTAATATTAAATTGGAGAAAAGCATAAAATAGTCTCAACATCCAACACCATGAAAACAATTAAATCATGGGATTCTATGATGCCATCAAATATTAAATTATCAAAATTAAATACTTTGAAAAATATTTAATTACATAATATATTTAGGTTTAAATGTATTTAAAAACTGTATAATGAATACATAAAACAATAGAAAAATATTAAACATACAAAAGTATACAATAAGAAAAAGAATAATTGACACCGATACATGAAGTGTTTCTGAGGGATTAGAGTTCTACTGGCTTGTACAATTTTCTGTTATTCAGATTTTCTACAATCAGAGTGCAGTGTTCTATAATCAGAAAAAAGAAGAAAAGGATAAAAAATATGTAAAGATTCTTTATCATCAGCTAATCGAATGTTAGCACTTAAAAGGGCATTAGCAAGAACCAGACCCAATTCCCCCATTTTTCAGATAAAGAAATCAAACACCCAGAAAACTGATAATTAGAGAGGCAAGGATGCATAGTAGGTGTGTCTGTCTGAAGCCCGGACTATTTCAGAGCATCCCTTTGCAATCATGTTTCTCTTGGGGACTTGCAAGGCCAATGCAAATTTACCATTCATCTCTGGTCATTCCTGAGTGATACATTAAGGCCAGAAAGTGGAGGGTATAACTACAACCCATGGACTGTGAGAAGTCAAAACCAGGGGTGGACAGCAGAGGGAGGAGGAAATGAACAATGCAAGGCCCAATCCCTGACAGAGGATGAGCAACTATTGACCAGGAGAGGGTGAACTGGCCCATGAATTAGCCGCAGTTCCTGGGGGACCATACCCAGAGTCATCAAATGCCTCCAACCTGAGGCCCAGGCCAGCCCAGACAATCTCAGTAGGAGGATCTGGATTGCCAAGACCACACTCCTGCCCTAGCTGTGCATTTCCTCCTTGCACGTCTGAGGATGGACAGCTAACCAATCTATAGTTTCAAAAGAAAAAGGTGAAGCTAAACCAGGAAAGGAAGTGACAGAACACTGCTGAGAAGAATTCTCAACTATGAGGAAAATCTTCCAGGAAGGCTAAAAGGAGTCTTGCTCCACAGTGCTTGGCTGAGAGCTACCACCTCAGCTCATGGGTGTCAGATGTGCTTTGGTGGTAGATGAGCTTAGAAATGGAGGACTATGTTCATGTTCCCACTCCACCACTTCCTAGTGATGATGGGCAAGTTACTTATCCTTGCCAAGCCTCCACTTTCTCATACATAAAATGAGAATAAAAATAATCCCTATTTTGTGGGGTTATGGAGAAGATAAAAATGAGATACTACATAAAGCATGAGAAATACTGAATTATCATTATCTTTTCTTTCTCTTTTCATCTTCCTGGAAGCCATATCCATGATTTTCTTCTAGTCAAAGCTATGGTTTTTCCAGTAGTCATCTATGGATATGAGAGTTGGACCATAAAGAAAGCTGAGCACTGAAGAATTGATGCTTTTGAACTGTGATGTTGGAGAAGACTCTTGAGAATCCCTTGGATTGCAAGGAGATTAAACCAGTCAATCCTAAAGGAAATCAGTCCTGAATATTGATTGGAAGGACTGATGCTGAAGCTGAAACTCCAATACTTTGGCCACCTGATGCTAAGAACTGACTCACTGGAAAAGACTCTGATGCTGGGAAAGATTGAACGTGGGAGGAGAAGGGTATGACAGAGGATGAGATGGTTGGATGGCATCACCGACTCAATGAACATGAGTTTGAGTCAATTCTGGGAGTTGGTGATGGACAGGGAGGCCTGGCGTGCTGCGGTCCAAAGAGTCGGGCATGACTGAGTGACTGAACTGAACTAGAAGAGGAGAGTAAAGGAATAAGTAAACAGCTACTTACTGAGTCTCTGCCCTGCGCTTTACACTGATTGCCCTCTTAATCTTCCCCAGGGCCCACTAGAAAGGCATTAAGATTTCTCATTTGCAGAGAACTTATAACTCAGAGAAGCTAGGATGCTTGTGTAAGATCTAACTTGAGGCAGAGAATTCTACTTTCTTCCAAAATTACTGCACGATCCAGCAGTCAGCCTTACCCCATCCCATGCTGCCTTACCATGCCCTAATCCCCACAAACTCCACACCACGGTCCCTACACACCTGCTGCCATGGGAACAGGGCTCCTCACCCATTAGACGCACAGATCTGGAAGACGGCCCTGGTTTTACTGGCCCAGCTGATCCAGGCCAGGACAGAGCCAGACATGCCATCCCTGGGCTCAGAATGGCTTGCAAGTCACAAGTACCCTGTTGACAGAGAGACACCACACCCAGAGTCCACAGCCTAGGAAAAAGTTCAGAAGAAAGCACTGATCAAAAAACTGTGTGTGTGCTTCTAGCCCACAGGAGCTGAAGGAAGCCTGTCAGGGTAGACAGAATCCAGAGGAAGGAGAGGCTAGGAAGGACGTTTGTGAGTCAGGATGGTGATTTGTGTGTGTGTGTGTGTGTGTGAAGTCTGTGGTGGGGTGGAGAGTTGGGGGAGACCTCCTCGTCAGCAAACTAAGTTCCCACATGCCATACAACATAGCCAAAAAATTAAAAAAAAAGACTCCCCAGCACATGGCTTATCCCTTTCACTCTAAGTAAGATACTGAGGTTCAGACATGCCTGAGAAAAGCTGCATTGCATGGTGGAAGAGCTGGGCTTGTCATTCTCTGAGATTTTTGTTCCAATTCTAGTTTCTTTACTTACTTTGGTATGTGAACTAGGTCCTAGATTGGAGAAGAAAATGGCAACCCACTCCAGTATTATTGCCTGGGAAATCCCATGGACAGAGGAGCCAAAGAGTGGGACACAATTGAGTGACTGATCACTAGGTCCTAGATGTGTACCAACACTGCTACAACTCACATTCATGGAGTGCTAATTCAAGAGTGAAGCCCTGTCCTAAGCTCGGAATATTTGCTAACCCCCTCACCCAAATCCTTAGAATAACCCCAGAGATAGGATCCATTACGTTCTCCCTTTTGCGGCTGAGACTGAGGCACTGTGCAGACCCCCACCTCTTCCTGGGGCTCAGAGTGCTCAGCATATATCGTGAGGCACCTTGGGTGAACTCTTGTCCTTTATAGTGCAGGAAGACTCCGACAATCACAAGGCCAAGGTCAGAAAAAAAAAATTTTTTTTTTCTATTAAAACCTCTGGTTCCTAGAGGGACATTCACAAAGGTTCTGAAGGGCAGGGACAGTGTGGCTGGAGCCCAGTCTGCTAAATCTGGTCACCAAGACTCCCTCCTGTTCATAAGAGTAGTGCTCTCCTCCCCCAGGCTGGGCTCTGCATTTCCAGAACCTTGGTCTCAGCTCTCTCAGAGCCTCAGAAGTGCTGAAACTCTGTAGAATTCAGGGGAAGTCTGGGCTGGGTCAGAGCCTGTGTATTTATACCTCTGGGAGTTTCCAGCTTTGTGTGGGCTCAATGTCAACAATTTTTATCCAAGAAACTCTAGAGCTGGTCAAGGGCCAAAGTTCTCTTTACCCAGCCCAGGTTATTGGCAAGAAAACTCAAAGCTTATGTTTTTATGAAAGAAAGAAATTTGATTGTCATGAGAGAAGAAGGCCAACAGTTGTCTGATGCCAGGTGTGTGAAGGAGTTTTACATTCATCCTGTCACTTGGCTCTCATCCTGGAGGCTGGGGGTGGGGGGCACGATATCCATTTTAGACAAGGGAGAACTGAGCTGGCCAGGTCGCCCAGGGAATAGTAAAACTGGGAGATGTTTCTCTTTCCAAAGCTAATGATCTTTTCACTGCCTATGATTCCTTTCTACTTTATCAGCTAACAGACAATAACATGTAGTAGTCTAAGAGTATAAACAAACTGGGTTTATGATGATAGTTAGCTATGTGACTTTAAGTTACTTCATCTCTCTGAAGCTCAGTTTCCTCATATGTAAAATGAAGCTGATAATTCTAGTGCTTTCTTCATAGGGCTCTTATAAGTTTAAAATAGATTAATATAGGAGGAATATTTAGACTATGGTCTGTAAGATAATGTCAACCATTTTAATTTTTTAACTTGGCTGAAGAAATGCACTGCTGTTTTCCCAGGTATGTAGTGTACCCTAGGGGAAGGAAGAATTCCCACACAGTAAGCGAGTCTCTGTGCTGGGAGGGTACTTCGGATTCATTAACCCATTGTGCCTCCCCAGGAATCCTATGAGTGAGGGATTTTACAGATGAGGAAATTGAGGACTAGAGAAGTTAAACCGCGTGAGAAATGCTGCACAGCTACAGAGTATTAGTGCTGGAACTCAACCCCTGGCCCCAGCACTTCCACTTTCTCCTTTATCACTCTATCCATGCCTCTGGATGGAAGTGGTATAGTCCAGCAAGAGAGCATGTGTGTGTCCATGTGACTAGGGGCCTGCTGGGAAAAGAGGGGTGGTCATTTGCCTGGCGTGGCCCCACTTAACGAAAGTATTATTTCCTGACAGGGCCTCTGCATGTTTATTGCCGTTAATACTGGAAACGTTCAAAACACAAAGGAAACTGGCCGTTCAGGAGACTCCTGTAATGATTTGAAATTTGAAGACCCTGGTTTGTGTTTGCTTATTGTCTGCCTACTATGTGTCAGACACTGAGGCTATGAAATTCAATGGAGAAGTGATAGAATTGATCAAAAAACGCAATGAGTGCATAGTCATAAACCATGGTAAGTTGCATGAAATAAAGTTCTAGAGTGTTAAAAGCAGTAGATGACATGGGGATCTGACCTGATCTAGCTGGAGCTCAAGAGACAGCATATGGAGATCTAAAGGAGAAGAAGTTCACCAGGTAAAGAAGGAGAGGATAAATGTTACAGAGAGTAAGAGCAGCATATGCAAAGGCCCTGAGTGGCAAAGGAACAGGGACTCTTTGAGGAAAGGAAAGATTCCCATGTGTCCAGAGGACATATGAAATAGAGGGGAAAAGAGATTCAAGATGAGGTTGTAAAGCTAGGAAGGGGCCAGAGTTGCAAAATCTCAGTGAGCACATAGAATTAGTTTGCTTTACAAGAATGGGAAGGAATTTAGTTAAAAAGAATTAAGATTTTGGGGGGAACTTCCTTGGTGGTCCAGTAGCTAAAACTCTATTCCATGTCCCCAATGCAGGGGGCCCCTGTTCAATCCCTGGTTGAGGAACTAAAAAGAGTTTTCATGCCACAACTAAAAATCCCATGTGCTGCAAATAAGGCCCAGCACAGCCAAATAAATAGTTTTTTAAAAAAGAATTAAAATTTTTGATAGATTGTAAAAATTCATCTGTTGAGGATATGGTTTATATAAGAGTACCCATCAAGTTGCGAAGAGATGACAAAGTCTTCTGCTTGCCTGCCAGCTTTGAAAGGTAATGAGCGGCCATGGGAATAATGTGCTGGAGACACTGTGGGTGTATCTGAATCCAGGGGGAATAAGTATTGCCGGCCACTAATGATGGAGGCCTGGGGTAGCCCAGAGCTGGCTGCTCTAACAGAGGCTGTATAAAGCACAGTGCCCACTCCAGTGTTCTTGCCTGGAGAATCCCAGGGATGGGGAAGTCCGGTGGGCTGCTGTCTATGGGGTCACACAGGGTCAGACATGACTGAAGCGACTTAGCAGCAGCAGCAGCAGCATAAACACAGTGGCTCAGACTGACACAGGTTTGAATCACACCTCTGCCACTTGCTGTCTGTCAGAATGTTGGCAGCTTACTTAATAACTCAGAAGCTCTGCTTCCCAAGCTGTAAAATAAACAAAGCAGCACTCACCTGCAAGAGATTTTGTGAGGATTATAGGAATTAAAATGTTAAACAATCCAGCTCAAGATGGACTCCATAATAATAAGCTTCCTTAGTATATAAAGGAAATTGCTGAGTATAATCATGTAATAATAAAAGTTGAAATAACCTTAGAGTGAGAAAGAAGGGAAAAAATAGAGAGGCCAATTTATTTCCTTTCACAACAGATTTTTGACCTGTTTTCTGCGTACTGTGAAAACTCTTAGCACAGGGAACTGACAACCAACACGTAGGCTGTGTTGAATCAGGCTTCTAAGATACAGAAGAGAGTTTTGGAGAATACAACTTGGCTTCAAGTATGAATGCTGTGCAACAGATATTCATAGAAAAACCCAAGTGGACAGTTTGGTTCATTTGCGATCATTTACCGGGCTTGAAGAAGGCAATGGCACCCCACTCCAGTACTCTTGCTTGGAAAATCCCATGGACAGAGGAGCCTGGTAGGCTGCAATCCATGGGGTCGCTAAGAGTCAGACACGACTGAGCGACTTCACTTTCACTTTTCACTTCCATGCATTGGAAAAGGAAATGGCAACCCACTCCAGTGTTCTTGCCTGGAGAATCCCAGGGACGGGGGAGCCTGGTGGGCTGCCGTCTATGGGGTCACACAGAGTCGGACACGACTGAGGTGACTTAGCATAGCATAGCACCGGGTTTGATAAATGGGATGTAAACCAAGGCACCAAAATCTTAGACACTGAAGCAAATGCTGTGTCTGTGCACCCAGAAGGCCAGCAAGCAGGAGGTAGACAGGAGACTGTTGGATGACTTAAACACACTGAGAAAGTAAGAGGTTTGCGATGCTGAAGAATTAAGAGGGTATTAGTGAAGACGAGTTCTTCAGAGAAAGCTGTTAGTAAGCTGTCAATGCCTGCCACCCCCAGGGTTTCCAAATATATATGACTGGAAATAAGCAAGGATTAGAAAAAGAGCATAAAGTTTAACTTCTTGCCTTTCAATACACTTATGAATTGCAACCTTTCCCACAGAGTTGAGAAAGGTTGCAATTCTGATGAGGGAGCCATGTTTCTATGATCTTTGACAAGTATGAAGTAAGGTTTCAGAAGACTGGAAATAAGCAAAGTTTCTAATTTTCCAAAGTTGAATTTCAGAAATGGTAAGACTATGCCACTGATTTGGGCAAAACCCTAGAGTATATGTCTAAACATTTAGGCATGAAAATGATCATCACTAGAAACCAGCACTTGTCTGAGAGGATTACTGGAGTAGCCTGGCCAGGAGCATGCTAAAAAATGTATGCTGATTTTAGAGGGAGATTTGACAATTAGGTTCATTAGAGATGTCAGTGCAGTGATAAGCTAGGGTCATAGGTGACAACCACTTTACTCACATACCTTCATGGCTTATTGGTCTAGAGGAGTAACCTTGGACTCACAACATAGGGCTGTGGTTCTCAGTCCTGGCTGATGGTTAGAATAAACTGGGGAAGTTTTAAAATCACATCAATACCTGGCTCTACGCTCAGAGACTCAGAGTTTGCTCATCTGTCATTGCCATGAGTTATTTGCATGTATCAACAATTCTCTAGCATTTTAATGTACAAAGTTTTAGCTCTGCTTCCTTAGTGTTGTCTTCTCAGTCATAGGATTCACAATATATTTTTTAAAAACATAGTGAATGAAGACAGAGAAGCCAACTGTATTATAGTTCAGAGTTTTTATTTGCTTATTTTAAACTATGTTTAAAGTGATGGAATTAAGTTTAAAATAAGCAAATAAAGACTCTCAACAAGGTAGAAAATTAAGCAAGAGACCCTAACAAAATGAAGTGTTAAAGAAACAGCATGCAAATAAAATGAGTCAACACATGTAAAGAGCTTAGAGCAGAATCAGGCACATAATAAGTGTATCGCTTAGTATCGCTGCAACATCCAACCCTCTTATCCTATGAGATCAGTGCTATCTCCTTGTTAGAAAAACTGAGGCCCAAAGAACATGCCATCCTGCACCAAGGTCATGAGGTAAGCGGCAAAGTGAGTGGGAGTGAAACTCAGTCCTGACTGACTCCAGTGCCCAAGCTCTTGTTTACTGTCCTAGGCATTAGGGTTCAATTTGATTTTAGGGCTGAAAGAGGTGTTTTTATTTTATATCACTTTATATACTTTTAGACACCCACAGAGGTTAATTTTGCCCAAAGGCACATAGAGAGTAGGAAAGTGAGGACTTGGAAATAAGTTTAATTTAAACATATACACAAATGATGGGAGAAAAAAAAATGAAGGGAGAAAGGGAAAAAAGAAAGGAGAGCAGGCAGGAAGGCAATTCCTGTGTTGAGGGGCCTTGCCAAAGCAAAAGAAATCTGGGAAGGTTCTGGCTTATCGCATGGAAATGGAATGCATTAGTAGAGAGTTCTGGTTCTGATTAGGGAAAGCCCAAGGAAGCTTCTGGGAAGTGAAAGTCACTCAGTCAAGTCTGACTCTTTGCGACCCCATGGACTGTAGTCCATGGAATTCTCCAGGCCAGACAACTGGAGTGGGTAGCCTTTCCATTCTCCAAGGTATCTTTCCAACCCAGGGATCGAACCTAGGTCTCCAGCATTGCAGACAGATTCTTTACCAGCTGAGCCACAAGGGAAGTCCAAGAATACTGGAGTGGGTAGCCTATCCCTTCTCCAGCAGATCTTCCAGACCCAGGAATCAAACTGGAGTCGTATGCATTGCAAGCTGATTCTTTACCAACTGAGCTATTAGGGAAGCCCAGAGCTTCTAGGAAATGCTCACAAAGAGGTCCTTCGATGTGCTAACACAATACTGGAATTTTTCTGAACTGAAAAGTTCAATTAAACAGGTGAGCACTCATTTCAAGGAGAGTGTTAAGGGGTAGGTGTTGAAGTTTATGTTCATTGGCAGAGCATAATTCCAGCCCAGAGTTATGGAGAGGATATTGCAAATGTTTTATAGCAAAACACCAAACCTTTGACAAGGAGCTAGTTCAGAAGAACTATGTAATATGAAGGTGTCTAGTGCTTGCCTCCACTTGTTAATGACTTTAGGCCCCAGAGAGTACACCCCAGGGGTTAGGAGTCCCTGGAGGGGATCCCACATCTACTCAAGAATTAGGGTATTTGGGGGGAGAGGATTACCATGTTGCTTCTACTCCATTTTTCTTCTTCTCTTTCAATCTCTTTCCGTGAGACTTCCATTCCATGATGGAGTTGCTTCATTCACTAGTGAGTATGTAGATTAAATGAGATGACACATGGTAGGCACTCAACTAATTAAAGTTAGCTATAATAACAGCATCAATAATGGAGAAAACAACTCTTCTGGATCTTTCTACTGATTTAAACTACAAGGCCACAGAAATTAGGAGAGACCTGTAGAAGCTAGTTTGGAATACTGGAAGGAAAGATAATTCTTTCCTATTGATGATGGTGATTCAGTCCACAAATGTAGGAGGACAACCCAGTCAGGATGCAATAATGATTCCAGACATAAGTCACTATAGTAACAAGGTCTCTTAAACAGACTTCTGGGACACTTGATCAAGAAGTCAGATTCCTCCAGCCAGCCCCTCTCAGTTCCAACCATCTTGGAGAATGAGGTTAAAGATAGCGAGGCTTTAGAGGGTGTGTGCTGAAGGTCAGGGCCTGAGCTAAGTGCTCTAGACATATATGTGACCTCACTTAGGTCTCACAGCAGCCTGTGAAGCCAGAACTCTTTATTATCACCCCTATTAGATAGAGGGGAAATAAACAGTCTATGGAGTTAAAGAAACTGCCCAAGGAAGAATCAGTTTTCTGATCCCAAGATATGGCCTTAACTCCTTTTGACACCTTAGAAATCTCTGACAGATATGGTGTACCCAGACCTCTTATTCCTCCCCTCATTGGCTCAGATCCAAGACCATCCCTACATCTTGGCCCCCTCCAGCTCCAGCCAGGGTGTTTTCCCTCTTGTGTGAGTTGTTATGAAGGACAAATTTAGCTTCCTGCCCCTACATCTTTGCTTCTGAACCAGATGCAGTGCTCATATGACGCCGAGTCTCGGGTCCCCAGGGAGAGTGTGTGCAAACACCAGCTGCCACTGCAACTCCTTCTGCACACCCAGTGTTGGAGGGGCCCAGATCTGTGCTCTGAGGAGCTGAGCACCCTGGTCCCTTTTGGGTGCAGAAGCGACATCTGGGGGTCATCCTGTCTTGATCAAGGTGCCTACTTCTCGGCATGAAAAGGCAGAGTCCCTCTCAGCATTCCTAGCACATGCATGCTTGCCGTGTTGCTTCAGTCATGTCTAACTCTTTGCAACCCCATGGATGGTTGCCCATCAGGCTCCTCTGTCCATAGGATTCTACAGGCAAGAATACTGGAATAGGTTGCTGTGCCCTACTCCAGGGGATCTTTCCTACCCAGGGATCAAACCCAACCAAATCTCTTACAGCTCCTGCATTGGCAGGCTGGTTCTTTACCACTAGTGCCACCTGGGAAGCCCTGTTCCTAGCACAGATAGGCCTAACGTTGGGGGGAAAACTGTCAGCAAGAGGTGGTGCAGCCTGATGGTACTTGTTCTCCCATCTCAGCTGATTTTCCTAATTTCCTTTCTCCAGGATGGAGGCGGTATCCACCAAAGTCAGCTCCTCCTACTGGCAAGAAACTCAGCAGAACCTGCACGTGCACTTTGAAGAAGAAACCTTGATCAGTCCCCCAGGTCTGAGGTGAGATTTCCCCTCCAGTTTTCCATGTAGGCCTTTGAAAAGCTTTGTCTAATTGAGTTGCTCTGCTCGTGTCTCAAACTCCCCAATCCTGCATCATGTATATAAGAGGAGATCTGCCACTCCTTTGAATCTTCACAGCCCTCCAGAAAATATGTGCCTTGATCCCATGTTATTTTAAAATTTCCATGGAGAATCCCTAGAGTCTGTATTAAGGATTTCAGAGAAAGATAACTTTGATCTTTTAAAGTTGGGAACTAATCCAACAGTTCTGTAATCACTAAAGTGGGCTCAAATGCATACAGAGGCCAGATGGAGCCCTGGAATCCATAAATGCCATCTTACACTGAGGGTCCAAGAGAGCTGGCCTGCCTGAGTCAAGATCAATTTTACTGAAAGATCAAGAGCATTCTATTCTCTCCTCGTGTCTGGGGACTTTGTCCATGTTATAGCAAGCATTAGACTGTGTCTCAGGTTTTCTTGGTAGAGGAATCATACAGCCTCTGCAGATCATATCTCTAATTCCTTGAAGTTCTGTTTTTCTTGAGCCCAGGCTAATAGCTGACCCACTTCTGTCAGGAAATTGCTTGATCGTGGGCGTCTGCAAACAGTGAGATGAGGCTACGTGACCATTGCTCAGAGCCTCCATCCCCCTTCTCGTTCCTGCTGCCACCAGATGGTCCTGAGATAATGCCACGTCTTTCCTGCAAGAAACAACATTCCCAAACCATTCTGCCAATCCCCACTGATCGTCTTGGGAATGCAATTCCTCAGCCTCTCCCCTCTTGTCATCGTTTCCCCTGTCTTATCTTCAGAGGGCTGGGGGACCCGAGCTGGTCTCTTTCCAAGGAGAATCAATCATCTCATGTCAGGCACTCAGGGGGCTCACGTAGCTGATATAAACGTGCAGTCTGGGAGTTCCGGCTTGCCCATGGAGCCTTACAATGTGTGTGTGACTATGCTATCGTTCTCAAAATTATTTATGATACCAATCTTACTCCTTCTATCTTGAAATTCATGTTCTTTAGTCAAACAAATCAAACAAGTGGAGTTCTTGTCTCTCACAATTCCCCTGGGAGACTAAAAACAAGATGATGTTAGCTCATAAACCTGGCTTCCAGCCAAGCTTTGATCTCTGATCCCAGCCCTTCCCTTGGTCCTCAGCATGATTCTAGCCACAGTTAGACAACATCTCTTTCTAGCTCTGCTGATGACAGAAGAGGCAAGATGTGGTGATTATTGAATCAATAGTTACTGTTCCTGGATATTAATTAGTAGGAGGGAGAATAAGACCTCAGAGATGAGATCATTGTTAGCTGGAAGAAAAAGCTGGCAGAAATAGATGGCACTATTATCCCGTATCATTCATCTTTTGAAGCGTGAAACTGATGGCTGACATGCAAAGGCCCGAGGGTTTCAAACCCAGAAACTATGGAAGATCCTTTGAATGCATGGCTTGACATAGGCGAATTTGGGCACTTATAGCTTTCATATTTGAGGTTTCAGTTATTTTCATGCTACCCTCCAAAGGCCATATTATACCACTGTTTAAAATTTTTGCCAAGGCACAAATTCAGATTACACTATTGAAAAGCAAGTCATTTAGCTTAGCTTGATGGCCTGGCATCAGATTCTCTATGGTGTTTTATCTCCACTTACCACATGATTTCACTACATTCTCCCAAAACTCCTGTTGGGCAGATATTATTACCCTTCTTTCATAGATGAATGTATAGGAGATTGTGGGCTGTGGTAATACTTGTGAAGATGAGGATTTGATAAAATTTCAGAAAGTATCGCATTTGCATGTGAAGAATCTGCTGGGCTAATTTTCTTCTTCTCTACTTGAAACAATCCAGCCAAAAGAAAAGGCATAAGTGCAATCACTTAGAGAATTTCTTATAACTCAAGCATCAACTGAGGCTTCTGTAGACTATAAAATCTCATTCAATCTGCAACAACCTTCCATTCTGCCATCCATGAGAGCTTCCTCCCAGAGTTATCTGCCAGCCCTCTGTGCCTTAGGCTCATATGATCAGCTTCCCTGAAGACAAGTACTACCTTTATTACTTTGGGAATATCCCCTGGCCAACCCTTTCAAAGGTTTCTGTAAAAATCCAAATGTTTTAGGGTTTTGTAGACTTCGCAGATTTTTTTTTTTTTTGGGGGGGGGGGACAGGGGATTGTAGTGAAGAGATACATGAAGAAGCACACAGCGAGCCACCATTTCACTCACCCTCCCTCCTTTCCCCTTTTTTATATGCTCATTCTCCAAGCCCTCCGAGAGCTACAAGTCATTCTCTCTCTTACACAATCCTTGGTCCTTCTCTCTAAAATGGCACCAGCCAACTCTTAGACCTCAAGAGGCTAGACTGCCCTCAAGAGAGGCTATCAAAGTGTTTTCCTGTGAAAGTGTTCTTGTATCTGCTGTTGAAAAAATAAAACTTTCTCTCTTTGGTGATTTAACCATGAGACTAGTCCTAAAATGGAACAAATTGCCCCCAGGAAATAGGGAGATTGATTTCTCCAAGCCAAATACATGAGAACCATTAGGGAGACACTGAAGAAAGATTTAGATGGACGATTATGCCAAGTTACCTTTAAGATCCTTCCAACCCAGAGATCCTTTACTGGAAAAGCTCTGAGCACTTCCAAACTCTAACAACAGGGATTCGAGTCCATGTTCATCTCTCACCATCTGCAGGAAGGTGGGTACAGCATTAAATCCCCTCCACTACTCATTCCCCACAACTGTAAAATATTGGTGATAATTTAATAAATGACAAGAGGTTTCTCAGTTATTTAGCACAGTGCTGCTATGTAGTCATAGCATCATAAAAGAGGGCTGCTGATACTATTAGTATTTCACTGTCACTACTGTTTTGTTTGGTTGGGTTGTCCAAGTCAAGGAGGGAGTAGAATTTAATGAAAACTCAATTAAGAGTAAAAAGAAAGAAACTCTAGTACAACATTTGCTACTTATAACCTGAGTGGTGTTAAACAGATCACGTGGCTGATCTGGGCCACAGTTTCTTCTTTGAAACTGTAGCGGGGTGATCAGGATCCTCTTTGACTACTTTGCACAGTTGTCATGAGAGTGACAGGAGGGAATTCAGGTAACTGTGTCCCGAAAACATTAATTACCTTAAAAATAGGTCCAAATGACAGAGTTTGCCCCATGTGCCTTAGACGTCTGCCCCAGAGTTTCTGAGTTCTTTTTCCCTTGAGGCTTGTCTAGGACCCGCCAAGACATGCCAGCGAATTCATGGTCTTTGAGAAATAACCCCAAATCTTCCCTCAATCCCTCCTCCTCTACTCCCTTGAAAAGCTTACTGTTCAGTGGTCCCCAATCTTTGCTGGTTCAAGAACTTATTAATGACTTTGCAAGCTACCATTCTCTAAGAACATATTTGAATTTTCAATACGAGTCTTCTAGAGATATGATCTCATAAGCCAACAGGAGGTTAAAGATGGTAGAATTATTTTAGAGAAGATGGATCTACTGGGTCAGTACTAAAAAAAAAAAAAAAAACAGCCTACTTCATCTCAGTTCAGTTCAGTCGCTCAGTTGTGTCTGACTCTTTGCGACCCCATGAATCGCAGCACGCCAGGCCTCCCTGTCCATCACCAACTCCCAGAGTTCACTCAGACTCACGTCCATCGAGTCAGTGATGCCATCCAGAGAGGTAAGTCAATTTCACTCTGTTTTGTTTCCTACTGGAACTTCCATCCAAAGGCTCTGTTGACCAGCTGTGAGATCCACAGACACTCATATCCTTGGAACAGCTTTCATTTTATACTAACCTATTTCTTCTTTATGGACAGAAGCAGAGGCATGGCCAGATGACCTTGAGACTTCCCTTCCGATTCTTGGAATTTAATATCAAAGAGATCACAAGCAAAGTGACTACAACACTTTCTCATTTCTTCAACAACAAACATTCACTAACTCCTACAGTAAACCAGGCACATTGCCAGAATCTGAGCATGCAAAGCTGAATAAATGCAAATATAACCTTAACCAAGATGCCAACCTTTTGATGTGAAACTAAAGGAAAGAACCACTAATTTCTAATATTTGAAAGAAAAAAAAAGAACAATAACTTTTTACATGCAGTTTCTCATTTGTTCTTCAAATAATTCCATAATTGAATAAATGATCTTTCCATTCAACATAGGAGGCATCTGAGGCTTGGAGGACTTGAGGAATTTGTCTAATGTCAAAAAAATCATTCAACAGCAGAGCTGGAATTTGAGAGGGCAGGTATAATAAGCGAGTCACTATTCCTTAGTCTCCGCCATTCACCTTTGGGATTCTGGGCCTATGTAAATCATGTAAATCACAGTGGATCAAACCAGTGTGAACCAAACAAAAGTACGTATTGTATGATCAACTCACCCTAGTCCATGTCATATATCAGAGCCCCTCTGTTCTTAGTCCCTTGCTCTCTCTGCACTGTAAGCTAGGCTTACGCAAATGCAAAGTGTGGCTTTGCATGCTCAAAATACTCAGTACAGACCTTGAGAGGGGGTGTTACCTGCTTGAGTCATTGTCTTCCTCTTTATCAAAAGAGTCCTGATTTCACAGTACCTTTTAGAACTAAAATAGGGGAGTTGTGAATAAAACAAGAAGTCTAGTATTAGAGCAGTCTTGAAGCTCCTGGGCCTCTTAGCTAGAGACAATAACTTAGTCAGAGGACTTTTAGCTCCTCATTCAGGTCCAGAGAGGACTGTAGCTATCTGCAGTTTCCATGGCAACCAGTTTCTATAAGTAGATCTGCCCCAAGCACAGTAGAAGCTGGTAATCAGTTCTTAATAAATGTTCACAAATGGCTGATTGATGACTGGAAATATATCTGTCATCTCCAGTGTACAGCTTACTCACTCCCAAAAATGAGTTCATAAGCACTTCTACATTAGAGGGAAATTTACCCTAGTGTCCATGGACACTAACAGAAGCAGATTTAAATAAACTTTGCCTGTGCTGTTATTATTCAATTCTTTCTTAAAATAGTCTTTCACTAGAATTTCTTCAGCCCAACCAATAATTCCATATCAAAACAGCATATCTTTGGCTCTTCCTCCCCAACTCCACCTGCTATTGCTGTAGTTCTAGTTTCCTCAAGCTCCTCTCTGTTCATTCTGGGAGTCCCCAGGATGTTGCCCATCTCATGCAGTGCTCATTTTCCTGTTTTCCTGTTGAGGCTTATAACACTGCTGTCTTCTGCCATGACCAATGCCAAGGACTCCATACTATGATTTTGTTTCTGAAGTATGGTGATCTCTCCCTTCCAGAAGTGAGCTGACATTGGCTTGGACAATAGTCCTTCATAGGGACATGGGAAGCCCAAACCCCTGGTCCTCCATATATGCTTGGAACTGTGTCCTAGGACAACTGCAACCCTTGCTATTGCATTAGCTGTGGCAGCATGTGGTTGTGTACACTAGTCTGGATTTGACCAAAGGGGTGATGCTAAGCGTACAGGCAACATCTGGGTCTCTTTCATTCCTGGTATAAGTAGTTAAGCTAATGCTACTTCTCATTTGTAGAGTGATTGGAGGAAGGAGAACTGAGCCTATTTACTCCTTCTCCTTGTAAAAGGAATTCGGAGACTTTTTCTGAATTGGGAGCCTGTTTCTGAAGTGGTAGACAGTCCCTTGGTGGCCTTGAGGGACATAATTTCTCTACCAGACATTGAGACAACACATCTGACAAGTGAGTTTATAAGGGCAATGGAACAGATTATTTGAAAGGAAGGTTCTTTCAGATGCCACATGTGTGTGTTATTCCCTGCCTTGGTCCATATAGCAGTTGATACAGCTGTTGCTGCTGCTGCTGCTTCGGCTAAGTCGCTTCAGTCGTGTCCGACTCTGTGCGACCCCATAGATGGCAGCCTACCCGGCTCCCCCGTCCCTGGAATTCTCCAGGCAAGAACACTGGAGTGGGCTGCCATTTCCTTCTCCAATGCATGAAAGTGAAAAGTGTAAGTGAAGTCGCTCAGTCGTGTCCGACTCTTCGCAACCCCATGGACTGCAGCCTACCAGGCTTCTCCGTCCATGGGATTTTCCAGGCAAGAGTACTGGAATGGGGTGCCATTGCCTTCTCCGATGCAGCTGTTAGGGATATTTAAAAAGAGTAAAAGAAATTTAAACAAGAAGCACATATAAATAAAAAGAGACAGGGACTTCCCTGGCCATCCAGTGGTTAAGATTTTGCACTTCCACTGCATGGGGCAAGGGTTCGATCCCTGGTTAGGGATCAAAATCCCACAAGCCTCAAGATCCAGCCAAATTGCAGAATAACTCTGGGATTTCCTCATGGTCCAAGAGTTAGGACCCTCTGAGTTTATTACCAAGGCCCAGGCTCAGTCCCTGGTCGAGAAATAAGATCCCATAAGCTGTATGGTGTGGCGAAAAGTAAAAAAGACAAATACAATTGGAGCATAAAATGGAGTTGAAATGAGGCTGAAGCAAAAATGTCACTCAAGAGGCTTTAGTCTTCCCAGCATTGATACACAAAAAGAAAACCTAATGTTATGGGATCCCTAGATTTCTCAGGAGTTGTTTTAAATTTCTTAAGAAAAGATGGCTATTCTGATACCTGATAGAAATAAATTGCTCTCAGGAGATCTTGTCAAGTGAGCTGCAAGAGTAATTCTAGAAAATGCAGATAAGGAAACCAAGAAAACCACTCAATGGGCAAAGGGTGATTGTAAGCACATAAATTACAGTGAGCGACAATGGAAGATGAAAGGAGTCCCAGCCAGAGATGGTAGGCTCCGCCCTATTCTCCCCACCCGTTGCTGGCCACTCCCTTTCATGTTTTTCCCTTCCCATCTGGCACTCCTCTTTCTACCCCCCTCCCACCACCTGTTTTTGGTCAGTGGCTCTAGCCCTCTACTAATATCCCTCTCCTTCAGTAAAATTGCTTCCTCTTCTTGTCCTAAAGTTCAGGAAGGATGTTGCAAGTTATGTGTCTTAAGGCTTTGAGTCAGACCTACGTTTCAACTCAGTCTCTATCCCTAAATATTTAGCAAGTTTACTGAGTTCTAGCTAAGGCTATTTCATCTAGTCTTCAGACTTGAAACTTCAGCTGTATACTCATCTCCCATGTTTGTACATCTAGTCCTGACCTCACCCTGAAATCCCAACTCACATCCATCTATCCAATGCCTCTCAACATCACCACTCAGGTCCAGGTTAGTTAGTTAGTTCAGTCGCTCAGTAATGTCTGACTCTTTGCGACCCCATGAATCACAGCACACCATGCCTCCCTGTCCATCACCAACTCCCGGAGTTCACTCAGACTCATGTCCATCAAATCAGTGATGCCATCCATCCATCCATCTCATGCTTTGTCGTCCCCTTCTTCTCCTGCCCCCAATCCCTCCCAGAATCAGATTCTTTTCCAATGAGTCAACTCTTTAGTCTCTCAAAATGTCCATATGCAAGTACCATGAAGTCTAAGTCTTTCCTCTGATGGTCTCCTGCCCAAGTCTTCTGTACCTCATGAAATGGTGTCTCCATTTGCCCAGTTACCCAAGTGAAGTTGCTCAGTCATGTCTGACTCCTTGTGACCCCATGGACTGTAGCCTATCAGGCTCCTCCATCCATGGGATTTTCCAGGCAAGAATACTGGAGTGAGTTGCCATTTCCTTCTCCAGGGGATCTTCCAAACCCAGGGATCAAACCCAGGTCTCCCGCATTGTAAGCAGATGCTTTACTGTCTGAGCCACCAGGGAAGTTACCACCCAGTTACCCAAGTCATTTCTTTTTCCACTCCCATTTGAATACATTTGGAAACCAATCTGCTTCACTTTCAAAATAGACCCCAAAATTCAGCCATTTCTTTTCATCCCCAATACCCCAGTCCAAATTCTCTCTCTCCTGTTTAACTGCTAAAATACCTACGTAACCTCCCTATGTCAAATCTTCCTCCAGCCCCCAGCTAACTTCCACACGGCCTCTACCATAATCTAGTTGAAGCTAAAGCATATCATGACATTCCTTTCAAAACCCCTCAGTGCTAGCAAGCATGCTAAGTCACCTCAGTAGTTGTGTCCAACAGCTTTGCCACCCTATGGACTGTAGCCCACCAGGCTCCTCTGTTCATGGGATTCTCCAGGCAAGAATACTGGAGTGGGTTGCCATGCCCTTCCCCAGGGGATCTTCCCCACCCAGGGATCGAACCTGAGTCTCTTGTGTCTCCTGCATTGGCAGGAAGGTTCTTTATCACTAGCACCACCTGGGTAAAACTTAAATTCCATATCAGGGAGTGGTTTCAAGGCTGTCTGTATATGACCTTCTCTATCTCTCTGAACTCATCTCTAACCACTTTCCCCTTTATTTGTTACAAGCTAGCCATATTGGTTTTGTTATTCCCAGAACAGGCCAAGTTCACTCCCACCTCAGGGCCTTTGCACTTGTCCTACAGCCTAGAGCACGGTTCACCAGATTTTCTTAGGAGTCATTCTCACCTTCATTCTGGTATATCAAACGCAGTCTTTGTAAATAGAGGCCTTACCTCCTCATCACCCTGCCCCATCACTTTCTATCCCCTCCTTTGCTTTGTTTTTCCTCATAGTGCATATTACTTTCTGTTATTTTATACACTTCTTTATTTGTTGATTGCCTGTCTCCCTCAGGCAGAATGTAAATTCCACGAGGCAGGGACCTTGCCCATCTTGTTCCAACAGCACCCTCAGCACCAGGTGACAGTGACTGGCACATTAGATGAGTTTAATGCATCATTGTTGAGTAACCATGTGAATGTGCCAGACCCACAATGGAAGTTGGGTGTCTGTTAAATGAGTGAATAAATATCACATGTGCTGGGGATATAACAGGAAATAGGCCTCCTGTATGCTCATGGCACTTAGCAGAAAAGGCAGCCATTAAGTACATAATAACAATAAAATAGCCCCTGGTGGCTCAGTGGTAAAAGAATCCACGTGCCAATGCAGGAGACACAGGCTTGATCTCTGGGTTGGGAAGATCCCCTGGAAAAGGAAATGGCAACCCACTCCAGTATTTTTGCCTCGAGAATCCCATGGACAGAGGAGCCTGGTGGGCTACAGTCCATGGGGTCACAAAGAGTCGGACATGACTGAGCGACCAACACAACAAAATAGCCCCTGGTGGCTCAGCGGTAAAAGAATCCACGTGCCAATGCAGGAGACACAAGCTTGATCCCTAGGTTGGGAAGATCTCCTGGAATAGGAAATGGCAACCCACTCCAGTATTCTTGCTTGGGAAATTCCATGGACAGAGGAGCCTGGGGGGCTACAGTCCATGGAGTCCCAAAAGAGTCAAACTTAGTGACTAAACAAGCAACAAACAATAAAATACAGAGTGCTATGATAGAGGAAGTTCACGGGGGTACCAAGACCTGTAATTTAATCTGGTATAGAATTTAACACATTAATGTTATGGTCTTAAAAAACTAACCTCTCCCAGCCCTAGTGTCTACCTATGTGAAATGGGGATACTAACAGTATCAGTTGTGTGGCAAGGAAGAAAATAAAAATGTCTGTAAAATGCCTAACACCTAATATATGCTCAGTAAGTTACACCTATTATTGTTGCTATAAGATATTACTATCTGATATACCACATAGTCCATGAGGTCGCTAAGAGTTGGACATGACTGAGCGACTTCACTTTCATTTTTTACTTTCATGCATTGGAGAAGGAAATGGCAACCCACTCCAGTGTTCTTGCCTTGAGAATCCCAGGAACGGGGGAGCCTGGTGGGCTGCCGTCTATGGGGTCGCACAGTCAGACACGACTGAAGTGACTTAGCAGCATACTTCATAGAACCCCTCAGCATCTTTTTTTTTTTTTTTTTTTTTACTGGAATACTGTTGCTTTAAAATGTTGTGTTAGTTTCTGCTATACAACACAGTGAATCAGCTGTATGTATACATACATCCCTTCTCTCTTGGACATCCCTCCCACACACCTCCAACGCACCTATCTAGTGAACCACCTTCCTACATTTGGGAGAGTAGTTTACATACTGAATTCTGCTCTGTCAAGTTAGAAGCCAGAGTCTCTTTTTAGCCTTCCTTTAAGCTCAAATCACTGCAGATGGTGACTGCAGTCATGAAATTAAAAGATGCTTACTCCTTGGAAGGAAAGTTATGAACAACCTAGATAGCATATTAAAAAACAGAGACATTACTTTGCCAACAAAGGTCCGTCTAGTCATGGCTATGGTTTTTCCAGTGGTCATGTATGGATGTGAGAGTTGGACATGAAGAAAGCTGAGTGTCAAAGAATTTATGAACTGTAGTGTTAGAGAAGACTCTTGAGAGTCCCTTGGACTGCAAGGACATCCAACCAGTCCATTGTGAAGGAGATCAGCCCTGGGTGTTCATTGGAAGGACTGATGTTGAAGCTGGAACTCCAATAGTTTGGCTACCTCATGCGAAGAGTTGAATCATTGGGAAAGACCCTGATACTGGGAAAGATTGTGAGCAGGAGGAGAAGGGGATGACAGAGGATGAGATGGCTGGATGGCATCACTGACTTGATGGACATGAGTTTGGGTAAACTCCAGGAGTTGGTGATGGACAGGGAGGCCTGGCGTGGGGTCGCAAAGAGTTTAGACACAACTGAGCAACTGAACTGAACTGAACTGAAGCTCAAATGTCCATACATAAGTCTGGGTTTCCCCTAGCAACCTCATGTTCTTTGATTAGGAAGAGAGCAATGTGATGATGCAGACCTCCCATGGATTCCATCTTTTAACAAAAAGGTGGCTGGAGTGTCCAGGCTTGGAGTACAGCATTGGCTGAGTTCTGGCATTCTTGATCTAACATCATCACTGTAGGCTGAGGTAGTTGTCCCCAGTCATGAAGGGATATAAACATCTAATCTTCAGGGTTTCTGGGTGTTCTTTCTGGCTGAATAGCACTTCACCCTGATTCTCTGCTCCCCTTGGAGATTTTGTGAGCTCCCTAAGCTTCTCAGTAAATTCCCTTTCTACTTAAGCTAGTTAGGGTGGGTTCATGTGGTTGCAGCAAAGGACCCAAGTGACACATAGATCATCTGAATACTTAAGTGATTGAGGACCCTATGCTGTGCATACCATGTTGGTTACTGATCAGGGGCTTGTACAGCCCAAAAGTATTGAGGAAGGGACCCTCAGGTAAAGGGGCATTGTACCTCCTCCATGCAGCCTTTCCTGATGGCAGCTGAAGAAGAGTCTTCCTCCCTCTTCTGCTTCTCACATGGTTGAGGCCACTTATTAGCACTTGTCACAACCACCTGGCCTGAAACATTATAATCTGTCACATTCTTAGCTTCCCTTTCAGTCTGCATTTATTCAGGTTTCACTGAGCACCTGTTATGTGCCGAGCATTAAAGACACATCTCACTCCTAAAAATTTTAGAGTTTCTCCAGATAACTAACCTGCAAGCAACAACTAAAAGGCGCTGTAATGCCAGGCCCATAAGGTGTTAGGTTAACAAAATAATGTAATGTCCAAATGCTTTGAGATCAGACTGACCAAGATACAAATTCTGGCTCTGACACTAGGTGGTGATTTTTGTTAAACTGCTTAATCTCTTAAGCCTCAATTTCATCATCTATAAAATAAAGATAATAATGATTAATACATAAGGTGAGTTTCCGAGGTGGCGCAGTGGTAAAAAATGTGCCTGCCAATTCAGAAGACGCAAGAGATGCAGATTCGGTCTCTGTGTCGGGAAAATCCCTCAGAGTAGGAAATGACAACCCATGCCAGTATTCCTGCCTGGAAAATCCCCATGAACAGAGGAGCCTGGTGGGCTACAGTCCATGGAGTCACAGAGAGTCAGACACGACTGAGCGACAGCACACACACACAATACATAAGCTGGTTGTGAAAATTGCGTAACATAATACATATGATTCTTTATAATGTTCTATAAATGTTATTACATTAACAACAACAAATATATCTGATGATGCCAGGAAATCCTCCACGGAGAGGAAAGGGCTTGTGTTATTACTTAAAGGAAGCATTCTTAATTCAAGCAGGCAGATACACCTGTTCATTTTGTTTCTTGGTCAACAATTAATCATTTTGAATAAATGGTTACTTGTAACATCCTGGGATGAGGAGTATCCTGTTTTGGTTCTTGTATTTTGCAAACAGAGAAAAATGTCAGAAGTTAATTAACTCAGTCAAGTGCATACTAGCTTTGTTGTTTAAACAGAGAATGCATTTGGTGGGAAAAGGATGTACAGTAAGTCTGTATCGAATGCCAGCTCTGTGCACAGCCTGGGAAGGATACAGAAATGCATAACTATTAGGAAATGCCACTATGCTCAAGGTAGGTGAGGAGACCGAGATACACAACGTAGGGAGAAATGTTACCATGATCATTTCATTGTGTTGGGCTAGGTAAAGAAATCAAGAGCTCACTGTCAAGAGGGGTGGTCAGAAAAGACATCCTAAAGGAGGTGAGCTTTAAAGCTGTTCTTCCAAAAATGAGTAGAATTTAGACAGTGGGTACAGAGCAGTCAACGAGAGAGTTTAAGGAGGAAAACATGATGTGAGCAAAGTTTTGCTGATGATGACACACAGGCTCATTCAGGAGACTCAGTAATCAGATTCTCTTAGCACAGAGCATTCCTAGGGAAGACCCATGGAAGACAAGGATGTGGAGATGCTTGATTAAGAAATTTGGCTTTCATCCTACAGACAACCAATCCCCTTTGTATGGTTCTGATGAGATGTTAGGAATATATGCAGACTCTAGTAATAGGACATGGATGACAAAATAATGGGATCAGGAATTCAAATCAGAAGTCATTGCTATCATCCTGGCATAAAATTGGTTTTGCTGTGGCATTCAAGGGAAGGGATGGATGAGGCAGATAATTTGCCTGAGTAATCACCAGCGCTTGGTGATTGGCTAACTACAGGGAGAGATGAACAATCTACACAACACAAGCAGCAGGGGCCCTCACTCTTGCAGTATTTCTGAAAGTGTTGTCTGCAGACCACTTCTAGCAGAATTACTTGGGTGCTTGTTAAAAAATCAGATGCCTGTGCCTTATTTCAACCTACTGTATCAGAATCATAGGGACCAAGATCCCCATGAGTATTCATTTTAACCCCAAGTGATTTTTCTTTTATGAAATTCAAACAGTTTAATCACGCTTGTACACCAAGGTAGAATATTTTAGTAAAACTATCTGTTTGAAAAATAGAAAGAAAGTGAATGTATAAACCAATTAGTTCCTCTATTTCTTATATAAATATGTTAAGATGTGCTCATTCTTATTTGTGTTTAATATGATAAACCTGTATTATACTAAACCCATTTTTATACTCAAATCTTCCCAGTCATCCTTAATGCCTATTAAAAGATTGAGAGTCATCTGTCTTAGAGGTTATTTGACCAACTGATTTTGTTTTGAAGACATGTAAATAAGTTTAAAGAGGTCAAGTGACTTTCCCAAGGTCACACAACTACCTATAATTAGGATGATATCTTCTAACTCACAGGCCTGACTTGTTCTGCCCTGCTGTTCAAGATTGATATCTGATGGCTGGGTGTTGCATGGAAAGTACTATTTCCTCACTTGCAAAGTGGAGTGGTGGAAAGGCTAAGACATAATGGATGCAGGTGTGGCTGCCTTCGAATTCCGGCAAGCTGATGCCTACCTGTCCTGTCTGAGGGAACCATCCCTCTAGGAGGCTGCTGCTGCTGTCCTGGTCTTCCCGCCATGGCCTGACTCTTGGTTTCTGAGCATGTGGGTTCATGGGAATATCCATGAGCATGGTCAGATGACCTTCCTCAGAGTATCCCTGACACATGACCACACAGAGGATGTTGGTCCACACAAAGGAGGCTGGTCCACACAGACTCTTCTGGCTCTGAGACGGAAAGCAGCACAGGGACTTCTCTTGACATTGTTACCTGAGATATAGCAAGATTTGGACTCCAGTTAACTGTCCTCTTTTAAAAGTCATGTTAAGCAAAATAAAATTTTAAAAAATGCAAAAAATAAAAAAATTAAAAAAAATAAAAAGTCATGTTATTGAGAAGAACATTTACTGAATTTGGAGGGAGAATATATGAGTTAAAGTTCTTTTCTAGCTGTGATTTGGGCCAACTTCATTATGATGTGAGCTTCCCAGGTGCAACTAGTGGTAAAGAACCCACCTGTCAATGCAGGAGACACAAGAGAGGTGGGTTCGATCCCTGGGCCATGAAGATCCCCTGGAGGAATAAATGGCAACCCACTCCAGTACTCTTGCCTGGAGACTCCCATAGACAGAGAAGCCTGGCAAGCTACATTCCATAGGTTTGCAAAGAGTTGGACACGCCTGAAGCAACTGAGCACTCACACATGCAATTATGATATATTGTTATTGATATTGTTATTGTGAGAATAAGCTATGCTAATCCCCCTACTTAGTAGGTTAAAAAACAACGATGGAAAAGTAGAATCCCTTGTTCAAAGTTATACAACATGTTAACTCTCTAAATCTCCATTTCCTCAAAATGAGAAAAAGAATACAAGTCTACCTTCTTCACAAAGCTTCTGGGAGTCTTCTCTAAGAACATATGAGAAAATTTTTATATGAATATACAGCATAGTATTTAATGTGTGTATCAGGGGCTCTTAAGCTTCTTATTTCACATGAGTAAGTTGGTAGTAGTCATTCTCTCTCTCTCTCACACACACACATGCACAACAATACAATATGATGTACACACACTCACATAAGGTTTATTTAAAAGGACTTTGAGGACTTCCCTGGTGGTCCAGCGGTTAAGCCTCCAAGCTCCCAATGCAGGGAGCATGGGTTCAATCCCTGGTCAGAGAATTAGGGATGCTGCAACTAAAGATCCCACATGCTACAACCAGGACACAGCACAGTCAAATATATATATATGTTTAAATTAAAAAGGACTTTGAGAAGAAAGTTATTAACTCAGGGTGAAAATGTGTTTATAAGCCCATTTCTGGGCTTCCATATGGGCTCTAGTGTGCGGTTTCCTGGGGTAACACCTCTACCATAACTGGTGAGCAGTGTTCTAAGGTTTCCCACAGCCTGCATTCTGATAGGCCTTCACCAGCAACACCTCCTCTATCCTGTTCTTTCACTGTCCACCTCCCCTTTTCTGGGGACAGAGTGGGGAATCTAGCACAAGTGAGTCGAGTCAGGTTGCCTAAAACAAGGGGAGTCTTAACAGGTATTTGCACTTGGGGTGCACAGAAGGGTCAAAGACTCGGAAGACCAGGGAAGCTTGTGGCTTGGCTATCCTACTTGTAATGGGGTTTTTATATAAATAACTTGCATTCATTCAAGGAAAAACAGCAAAAAAACATTTTCCCAGCTTCAAAATAGATAAAAGCAGAAAGGGAGAGGAGAGGGATTTTTTTTTGTTTAACTCTAAGAAATAATTTACAACATGAATACCCTAAATATGAGTTACCTAAGAGAAACGAGAACTGTTTAAATTTAAAAAATAAAACATTTCCGCTCACCTTTTGCAACGTCCGCATTATATAATGCAATCAAGTTCTAAGGTCTTACTTCTGTCTCAGCATTTCTCAATCAGATAATCTCAGAGTGCTTGTTAAAGTGCAGATCTGTAGGCTTCAGTCCAAACCAACTGATTTAGATTTACTTGCCAAAATAAGTTAAACAAAATTCTAATGAGCTTCTCGTGCACCCTGGGGTTTGGAAACCACTGCATGCCCCTTCAAGCACTTAAAATTATTTCCATTTTTTTCTCAGATAAAATGATCTGTTATTTTGACCTCTTGGATTTTTGTAACCTTTGGGTCACAGTGTCTCTTTACAGGTCACCAAGATCTAGTGTTCACTGTAAGACTCAGCCAAAGATATTAGAGGGAGTAAAATGGAAATATTGCCTCATGTTCTCTGCTGTAAATCTTCACCCTCCTCTCTTCCTGCTGCAACTTTCTTCACAAACACATAGCAGTAAAATACACCCATCTTTTAAATTTCCTTTCTCGTGTATATCAAAGCCTAAGAAATGCTTCCCTCTCTGTGGTAGGTGCTGAACAAGCCAACATCTTTAACTAGTAGGCTAGTTCCATGAGGAATTTGTGGTGAATGAGTCAGTGGGAAGAAGGAAGACAGAGAGGGGGAAAAATGACAAGAAATGAAGGATCTACATGGTTGTGGTACCAGGAACCAGAGAGTTAGCTTCCGGCCCCAGCTCCATCATTAACATGTGACCTGGGGTGACGCGCACCCTTCTCTGAGCCATGGGGTACTCACCTGGAACCAGGAAGAAGTCTCCAAGGCAGAACTTTCCCCAAGCTGTGTGCCACATTACAAGGTGCGCTACAGTGGTGTGCCACAAATGGATTCCAAGTATGCTGTGAATTAGTCTCTCAACACTTAAGTGCCTGGTGGGGCTTGGAGTAACAAGCTCTGGAGCCAGGTACTTCTAACTAAAAGGGGTCTTCTCATCACTCTTCAGGGAGTGGTCTTAGCAGGGTGCTTCAAGGACCACCCTCATAGTCTCCAGAAACAACAGCTAGCACACTGTGCCATATTTACCAAGTGTTGCTCACGTGATGCCCTGAATGCAGCCAAGAAGGTGCTCCTCAGCCTGGAAATTTCAACACCTGAATTCAGAATATATCACTAGCTATCCTAGGTAAAGTCTGAAGACCAGTAGGGAGTTTATTTGCCAGATACCTAAAGCTTGGAGCTTAGACCAAGATGCAGCTAGTTTGGGATAGATAGGTGCAGAAATTGGTGGGGCTTACTGGTCTCTTTAGAGACAAATGGTAACCCAGGATTTCTGTCTTCACATATATCAAATTCTCTTGTCCACCTACAGCTGATGGACAAGAAGTCCATTTAGTGGTTTTCATGCTGGCTGCTGGTGAAAATGTGCTCTTAGAGCAATAATAATAATAATAATTAATAATAATGTGCAAAATGTAATATTGCATATTACATATAAATAGAAACTCAACCTTCATTGTTATTTTGAAACACAAGATAGATAAAAGTTCAAATTTGAAATACTTTTGCTTTATCATAAGAAATTATCTGTATAAGAAAAGGATAAGCTATTAGGTTTTTTAATTTCAAAAGTTATAAATCTTCTATTGAATGTAAACAATGATTTAAATGTTTTGCATCATCTGCTTATATGGCTGAATTTTCTTGCTGGTAGAGACTACTAAAAATTTGAAGTGATCATCATTAAAATACCTTGATCAGCATTGCATAAAACCATTTAAAGTGTAATATTTTCTGTAAAAAGATATGTCACTGAAAGTAAGTTCAAATTTCTCATTTACAGTTTTGAAATGATTTCATTTAGAATTTTAAAATAAATTTAAATATTTAATATTTTTTATCCTATTTTTCCTGTAAAAGTATAAAGTGTCATGACTTTTTTCATTGAGCCTTATGTAATTATTCTCAGATTCCTTCCAGTTTACTTTTTGTCCTGTATAATTATTTTCATTCTTTTACGTGCACAGGGTGTGAGAGGGGTTATATACAGTGTCCCAGAGTAGTGGTTTTCAACCAGAGGTGATTTTAACCCCACTCCCAAGAGCATTTGATAACATCTTGAAACATTATTGGTTGTCACCACTAGGGAGCTGTTTACTGGCATCTAGTGGGTAGACCAAAGATGCTGCTAACCACCCTACATTGCACAGAACAGTCCTTCACAAAGAAAATTATTGCACCTTAAATATCAGTAGTGTCAAGGATAGAAACTCTGTTCAGGGTGTCCCTAAAGTTCTATGATTCTGACTATAATTGTTCTTGTTCAGAGATTACGATTAGTAATAGTGGATATGGCTAAGGATGACCAGCTCTTTTTTCCTGTGGTCATGTATGGATGTGAGAGTTGGACTATGAAGAAGGCTGAGGGCCGAAGAATTGATGCTTTTGAACTGTGGTGTTGGAGAAGACTCTTGAGAGTCCCTTGGACTGCAAGGAGATCCAACCAGTCCATTCTGAAGGAGATCAGCCCTGGAATTTCTTTGGAGGAAATGATGCTAAAGCTGAAACTCCAGTACTTTGACCACCTCATGCGAAGAGTTGACTCATTGGAAAAGACTCTGATTCTGGGAGGGATTGGAGAAGGGGACGACAGAGGATGAGATGGCTGAATGGCATCACTGACTTGATGGACGTGAGTCTGAGTGAACTCCAGGAGTTGGTGATGGACAGGGAGGCCTGGCGTGCCGCGATTCATGGGGTCACAAAGAGTTGGACACAACTGGGCGACCAAAGTGAACTGACCAGCTCTAATCTCCTAACTGCCTTTATAATCACTGATCCAAAAGGCAAATAAAACATGGGGGCAGAGTTTCCTGTCTATAAACTGGAAATCCACCATGGATATTTGTTTGAGATGGTATACATTTCAAGCAGCAGATGTGTAACTTCTATGAATATAAACTAGAAACCCCAGGTAAACATATTCTCTCCTTTTGTTTTAAAATTCCATATTCTGGAAATAGCTTTTTTGTTCCATTGAACTGGCACCCATCTTACTTTTTAACAACTGCCCCCTCCTTAATCCAAATATCACCAGGTTTGGCTTGGTGGGATGTGTCTCCTAAAAGGCAGAGATTTGCATGAAAGCTTTTCAGCTCATTCCTCCATCCACAAATCTTCATCCCCACTGTTCCCAGCTACAGTGTCTTTTGGAAATTGAAGTCATCCCGTATGTTGCCATTAACACCTTACCTTCAGGGCTAGGCAAACCTTTTGCGCACTTCCTCTTTAATATATCCTCCCTGTTGAATTTGTAGCACTTCAGGATAATTCAAGTGATGGAAGATTCAAGCAATCTGGGTGGCCAAACTCCTTTATCACTATGACTCCTACCATCCCCTCAGTCAATTTTTTCAACAGATTCACACATCTGCCACCTGCTACCAAGAGCAGGTTTAATGGAGTTATTGTGTTCTCAGTCATTCAATCGTGTATCACTCTTTTTAACCCCATAGACTGTAGCCTATCAGGATCCTCTGTCTGTGGAATTTTCCAAGCAAAAATATTGGAGTGGGTTGCCATTTTCTACTCCAGGGGATCTTCCCAACCCAGGGATTGAACCCATGTCTCTTGAGTCTTCTGCATTGGCAGGTGGATTCTTTACCAGTGCGCCACCTGAGAAGCTCCCTTAATGGAGTATTAGATACTTACTTTGCTCCTATGTGAAAGAGCAGTAACAGGTAGGAGGCTGTTGAAATTTATTTCAACTTAGGGAAAAATGGGAAAAGCACTGAGAAATTTTAAAAAATATGTCAGTATTAGGAAATGCATGTTTTATGGTATTGACTTGTTGCTAATGGTGTCATTTCCACTGAAATGAGGAAGTTGGTTTTTACAGTTGGAGTCAGGAAGTAGTTTACATCCTCTGTAGGGTTTTGAGTCCCTGGAAGATAATGGTCATTGATATGACCTGTGATAGCACTTAAGCATTGAAGAAATCAATCTATTAATTCACTTAAGGAATATATGTTAGACCTCTAGTATGCTCTTTGAGAACAAAAAGATTTGTTTCTATTTTTTAGAGGAGAACATGAAGGCACCAGATGGTTAAAGGGACTACAAGCAACCTCACAGCTCTGACCAGGGAGGAAGGGGAAGGACAGGCAGCAGGGTACAATGAAATGTGTCCAGAGCAGTTAAAATTTTTGCAGTTCTCAGTTTCATGGCTTGAATCCTGCATGTGTGCTTCTCTGGCTATGAATGCAGCTGTTGAAGTTGAATACTCATTATTAAATGCCTTATTATTTATAGTGTTAAGTTATTAATCAGAAATAAGAACTTATTGTCATTTTTTAAATACTCGATTTATTGTTTTGCTTGTTTAAAAACATTTCTGACCTTTTCCTCACACTTCTAGGTCATCCTCACCAGAAGGACAACATCCTATATTCCTCCACAATGTCTCCAATATTTCTCCCCCTTTCATTTCCCTCCAATTTTTAGCAGATGAGTTGCAATATCAAACTGCAATTCATGATGGGGATTTGAACTATGGACACTGACAGTCCAGGTAAGAACGTGTCCTGCTGATGTGTATCCCAGTTTACAGGCCTCCCTTTCTGCCTTCTTTCATAAGGCTCCCTCAGGTGAGGTTCTGTTACTCATCCACTAAATCTGAGTCTGTGTTGTTGTTGTTCAGTTGCCCAGTCGTGTCCAGCTCTTTGCCACCTCATGGACTACAGCATGCCAGGCTTCCCTGTCCTTCACCATCTCCCCAAGCTTGCTCAAACTCATGTCCATTGAGTTGATGATGCCATCCAACCATCTCATCCTCCGCTGCCCCCTTCTCCTGCCCTCAATACCCTGATAGTGTTGGCAAAGCAAAGCAGCCAGAAATGTGTTCAGGGAACTGCCTCCAGCTTGCATACTAGTTAAAGATCTCTGTCCTCACCAGCATTTTTTATTGTCCATCTTTTTTATTTTTAGCCACTATAATAGTTTTTTAGTAGTATCACACTCTAGTTTTAATTTACATCTCTCTATTCTTGCCTGGGAAACCCCATGGACAGAGGAGTCTGGGGGGCTACAGTCCACTGGGTCACAAACAGCTGGACATGATTCAGTGACTGAGCATGCATGCAATGGTTAATGATGTTAAGTATATTTTCAAGCTCTAATTTTTAATGCCTGTATCTGTATCTATTGGGTTGACCCAAAGGTTCGTTTGGGTTTTTCTGTAATATCTTATGGAAAAATCAGAGCAAATTTTTTTGGTTAACTCTATATATCTATATCTCCTTTGGTGAAGTGACTTGAATATATGTATGACCAAGTCTTTTATCAGATATATGATTTGCAAAAATCTTCTATTAGGCTGTAGGCTGTCTTTTCATTCTCTTAACAGAATTTTTCAAAGATCACCTGTCTTAAAATTTGATCAAATCCAAGTTATCAATTTTTAATTTTTGCATATTATGCTTTTGATGTCATACCTAAGAAGACTTTGCCTAACCTGAGGTCATAAAAATCTCCTGTGTTCTAGAGGTTTAGAGGTTGTGTTGTTGTCAGTTTTAAATTTACATCCATGATTCATTTGGAGTTATTTTTTTGTATATTGTAGGCGATGCATCAAACTTCATTTTCTGCGTATGGATATTTACTTGTTCTATTACTATTTGTTGAAGATTATCCTTTCTCCACTCATTTCCTCTGTGCCTCATCAAAAATCAGTTATCATATACATGTGGTCTACTTCTGGACACTCTATTTTGATCCAGTGATCAATTTCCCTATATTGGTGCCAATATGGTACTGTTTTCATTACTATAACTTTATAATAAGTTCAGAATCAGGTAGTGCTACTCCTCCGACTTGACTCTTCTGTTTCAAAGTTGCTTGGGCTATTTTGAGTCGTTTGCATTTCCGTTTGAACGTCACAGTCAAATGATCACTTCTACAGAAACTGCTCAGGGAGCCCACCCTGCTTCTCTGTGTTCCCCCTCCCCGTGGTACACCTGGACTCTGGGCAATAACCCGGCTGAAGGAGGACACACCACATCTATTTCTCATATCTCAGGGAGCGCTGTCCTTCATTGTTTGATGTCCAGTGCCTTGGAAACATCATTTCACATATTTTTCCTTTTTTCTTTTTGGCTGTTTCAAGCAGGAGGGTTAAATCTAGTTCCTGTAGCCCCATCTTAGCCATCAACTGACTTGTGGTTGCAATTGTTTGTTATCTTTTAGATTAACACACTGAGTTCTGTACAGAAAAGACATCATGTCGGAAATTACTTCAGCATACTCTTGACATCAGAAAATGTGTGAGACATAGATGAAACACCACTGGCTCTGAATTGATAACTGTTCATACTGGTGACGAGTATAATGAAACTAATCATACTTCAAAAAAGAAAAAGGTTTTTGTATGGACTTGACATCTTCTATAAAAATTTCAAACATGAAAGTATTAATATCTGCCTGTCTCATGAGATTGTGAGGATTAAATGTGGGATTATGTGTAAAGTGCTTAGCACTATGCTTAGAACTTAATGAAGAGTAGCTATTAATACTACATAATAGTATGAAAGCAGTCAGCAAAGATATACAAAAGTCTCAGTTTAAAATCTTTCATAAAGGGAATTACTTGGTTGCCCAGTGGCTAGAGTTTGGGGCTTTCACACTAGGGCCTGGGTTCGATCCCTGGCCAAGAACTAAGACCCTGCAAAACATGAGGCAAGGCCAAAAAAGAAAAAAATACTTTCATAAACAACTGATAAAAGCATTTTCCTTAAGTATGATTGCAGCAGTGGTCTCTGGGGTGAAGGAGATTCAGTTTGGGTGTCCCCCCTACAGGAAGTCTCCTAAACCCACCAACTAAGTTCAGTGTCTTCTCTCTGAATTGTGATAGCATCATTTTCCATGCACTCCTAAAGCACTTATGCATAGTCTGATGGCTCTCCATTTATGTGTCTGCCTCACATCTCCTGATATCTCCTTACATTCATCTCTATATCCTTAGAGACCAGCATACAGTGGATACTCAAAACATGCTTGCTGAACTGGTCTACATGATTTTCTCACCTGCCCAGCTCTGAGACCAACTTCTCTGTGTACACTTTGTTCCTGCCTCTGTGTACAGTCTGCCCTGGGTGGGTGCTTTCCTGTTACAGGGCCTTGGCATTCATTTTCTGCCTACGTACTTCCTTGAGCTCACTGTGCCTGCATGCAGGCACTTCCATCGTGTCCAACTCTCTGCCACACTATGGACTGTAGCCTGCCAGGCTCCCCTGTCCATGGGATTCTGCAGGCAAGAATACGGGAGTGGGTTCCCATTTTCTATCCCAGGGGATTTCCCTGACCCAGGGATTGAACCCATGTCTCTTATATCTCCTGCACTGGCAAGCAGGTTCTTTACCACTAACACGACCTGGGAAACCCCAAGCTCATTATAAGAAATGAGTATATTTTCAGTTGGGTTTCCCAGGTGGCACAGTGGTAAAGAATCTGCCTGCTACTGCAGGATATGCAGGAGACACAGGTTCAATTCCTGGGTTGGGAATATCCTGTGGAGAAGGAACTGACAACCCACTCCAGTATTCTTGCCTGAAAAATTCCATAAATAGAGGAGCCTGGCAGGCTACAGTCCATGGGGTCATAAAGAGTGGGACATGACTGAGCAACTGAGCACACATTTTTTCAATGAATTTACTACCACGAAGCTCTGCATCTCTCCAGTCCTTCTCCGAAGACCTCCTCCTGAGTGGTGGCTTCTTTGAGCCAGGCAGCCAGAGCTCAGGGTCACAGGAAGGAGATGAAGCCAAGACAAGGGACCTGATGGTGAGCACAGACCTGCCTGTTGCTGCCTTCAGACCAGTCAGAGCCCTGTGTCCTCTTAGCCCACATGCAGTCTGACCAAGGGGAAACAGTCAGTCAAGAAATGAAGGAACTTAGAACCATCATTGAACTCTGCAGTTTGTTCAGATTTTCTTCTGAAAGAGAGTAACATTCTTAAAAACCAACCAGAAAAAAAAAAAAAAAAAAAGGTTTTGTTTCCTATCCCCTTAACTGACATGGAACTATTCTGGTTGAAAGGGCTGGAAGGAACAGTCTTTTTCTTTTTTTTTTTTCAAACTTAAAACTTTTTATTTTGTATTGGGATATACCCAGGTGGCGCTAGTGGTAGAGAACCTACCTGCCAATGCAGGAGACTCAAGAGACTCAGATTTGATCCCTGGGTCAGGAAGATCCCCTGGAGGAGGGCATGACTACCCCTTCCTGTATTCCTGCCTGGAGAATCCCGTGAACAGAGGAGCCTGGCCAGCTACCATCCATGAGGTTGCAAAGTCAGAGATGACTGAAGCAACTTAGCACACACAGCACATATAGTGAATTAGGAGGGCTTCCCAGGTGGCTCTAGTGGTAAAGAACCCTGGAGAATGCCATGGGAGAGGAACCTGGTGGGCTACCGTCCATAGGATCACAAAGAGTTGGACACGACTGAAGCGACTTAGCACATAGCCAATTAACACTACTGTGGTAGTTTCAAGTGAACAGCGAAGGGAGTCAGCCATACGTACACATGTATCCATTTTCCCCTAAACTCCTCTCCCATGGGAGGAACAGATTTTGTCTCACTCCCTTTTTGACTATCCACTACATACACACACACACACACACACACACACACACACACACACACCTTTGTCAGTTGAAGACATCTCTGAAGAGATGAAGAATTCTTAGGTCACTGAGAAACAAGAGCACAATTTGAAAATCATTGCTCAAGTCGAACATTTTCACTTTGAAGAAAGTTATAAGGGGATGTTGCTTCTGGGAGCCAAAGTCTAGAATTTCTGGTTTCCTCTCTATTAATTAATCTCAACTGCCACTCTTAACAAAAACAACAAAATTCTCCATAGATGTGTCCATCTTCTGAGTGTCAGAGCTGTAGAAATCTTCCCAGTGTGGATCCAACTTTAGCAGAAGAGCTGCTGGAAAAAATCACTGCCATGAGGAATCAATCAGAGGAAAGGAAGAACAGGCAGAACAAGAGGATTTTTAGGATGGTGAAAAATATCCTGCATGATACTATCAGGATGGACACATATCATTATACATTTGATGAAATGAACAGCAGAATGAGCAACACTGAAAATGAATCCTAAGATAAACTTAAGACTGAGAATGAATCCTAATGTAAACTTGAGACTTTAGGTGATTTTGATGTGTCCATGTAAGTTCATCAACTGTAGCAAATGTATCACTCTGGTAGGGAATATGTTGATAATAGGAGGCAATGCATGTGTGGGGGCTTCCCAGGTGGCACTAGTGGTAAAGAACCCGCCTGCCAATGAAGGAAACACAAGAGATGCAGATTCAATCCCTGGGTCCAGAAGATCCCCTGGAAAAGGGCATGGCAACTCACGCCAGTATTCTTACCTGGGAAATTCCACTGAGAGAGGATCCTGGGGGGCTACAGTCTATAGGGTCACAGAGAGTTAGACATAACTGATGCTACTTAGCATGCACATATGCATATGTGGAGTAAGGGATACATAGGAAATCTCTAAGTCTTAATTTTGCTGTCAATCTAAATTGCTCTAAAAAGATAAAGTTGTTAAAAAAAAAGTTGACTCAGAAATGTTCTCAGCTTTTCTCAGAAAGAAAAGTCTACATGATGTCCAGATTGTGGTGGTTTGAAAAGCACAGACAGAACAATCTCATGATTCTGATCAGATCAGTCGCTCAGTCATGTCCGACTCTTTGCGACCCCATGAATTGCAGCATGCCAGGTCTCTCTGTCCATCACCAACTCCCGGAGTTCACTAAGACTCACATCCATCGAGTCAGTGATGCCATCCAGCCATCTCATCCTCTGCCGTCCCCTTGTCCTCTTGCCCCCAATCCCTCCCAGCATCAGAGTCTTCTCCAATGAGTCAACTCTTCGCATGAGGTGGCCAAAGTACTGGAGTTTCAGCTTTTAGCATCATTCCTTCCAAAGAAATCCCAGGACTGATCTCCTTCAGAATGGACTGGTTGGATCTTCTTGCAGTCCAAGGGACTCTCAAGAGGCTTCTCCAACACCACAGTTCAAAAGCATCAATTCTTCGGCGCTCAGCCTTCTTCACAGTCCAGCTCTCACATCCATACATGACCACAGGAAAAACCATAGCCTTGACTAGACGGACCTTTGTTGACAAAGTAATGTCTCTGCTTTTGAATATGCTATCTAGGTTGGTCATAACTTTCCTTCCAAGGAGTAAGCGTCTTTTAATCTCATGGCTGCAATCACCACCTGCAGTGATTTTGGAGCCCAGAAAAATAAAGTCAGCCACTGTTTCCCCATCTATTTCCCATGAAGTGATGGGACCGGATGCCATGATCTTTGTTTTCTGAATGTTGAGCTTTAAGCCAACTTTTTCACTCTCTTGTTTCACCTTCATCAAAGGCTTTTGAGTCCCTCTTCACTTTCTGCCATAAGGGTGGTGTCATCTGCATATCTGAAGTTGTTGATATTTCTCCTGGCAATCTTGATTCCAACTTGTGTTTCTTCCAGTCCAGTGCTTCTCATGATGTACTCTGCATATAAGTTAAATAAACAGGGTGACAATATACAGCCTTGATGTACTCCTTTTCCTATTTGGAACCAGTCTGTTGTTCCACATCCAGTTCTAACTGTTGCTTCCTGACCTGCATATAGGTTTCTCAAGAGGCAGATCAGGTGGTCTGGTATTCCCATCTCTCTCAGAATTTTCCACAGTTTATTGTGATCCACACAGTCAAAGACTTTGGCATAGTCAATACAGCAGAAATAGATGTTTTCCTGGAACTCTCTTGCTTTTTCCATGATCCAGCAGATGTTGGCAATTTTATCTCTGGTTCCTCTGCCTTTTCTAAAACCAGCTTGAACATCAGGAAGTTCACGGTTCACATATTGCTGAAGCCTGGCTTGGAGAATTTTGAGCATGACTTTACTAGCGTGTGAGATGAGTGCAATTGTGCAGTAGTTTGAAGATTCTTTGGCATTGCCTTTCTTTGGGATTGGAATGAAAACTGACCTTTTCCAGTCCTGTGGCCACTGCTGAGTTTTCCAAATTTGCTGGCATATTGAATGCAGCACTTTCACAGCATCATCTTTCAGGATTTGGAATAGCTCCACTGGAATTCCATCACCTCCACTAGCTTTGTTTGTAGTGATGCTTTTTAAGGCCCACTTGACTTCACATCCCAGGATGTCTGGCTCTAGGTGAGTGATCAAACCATTGTGATTATCTGGGTCGTGAAGGTCTTTTTTGTACAGTTCTTCTGTGTATTCTTGCCACCTCTTCTTAATATCTTCTGCTTCTGTTAGGTCTATACCATTTCTGTCCTTTATCGAGCCCATCTTTGCATGAAATGTCCCTTTGATATCTCTGATTTTCTTGAAGAGATCCCTAGTCTTTCCCATTCTGTTGTGTTCCTCTATTTCTTTGCATTGATCGCTGAAGAAGGCTTTCTTATCTCTTCTTGTTATTCTTTGGAACTCTGCATTCAGATGTTTATATCTTTCCTTTTCTCCTTTGCTTTTCGCTTCTCTTCTTTTCACAGCTACTTGTAAGGCCTCCCCAGACAGCCATTTTGCTTTTTTGCATTTCTTTTCCATGGGGATGGTCTTGATCCCTGTCTCCTGTACAATGTCACCAACCTCATTCCATAGTTCATCAGGCACTCTATCTATCAGATCTAGGCCCTTAAATCTATTTCTCACTTCCACTGTATAATCATAAGATATTTGATTTAGGTCATACCTGAATGGTCTAGTGGTTTTCCCTACTTTCTTCAGTTTCAGTCTGAATTTGGCAATAAGGAGTTCATGATCTGAGCCACAGTCAGCTCCTGGTCTTGTTTTTGCTGACTGTATAGAGCTTCTCCATCTTTGGCTGCAAAGAATATAATCAATCTGGTTTCAGTGTTGACCGTCCGGTGATGTCCATGTGTAGAGTCTTCTCTTGTGTTGTTGGAAGAGGGTGTTTGCTATGACCAGTGTATTTTCTTGGCAAAACTCTATTAGTCTTTGCCCTGCTTCATTCTATATTCCAAGACCAAATTTGCCTGTTACTCTAGTCTCATGATTGGAAGGCCAAAAAGCTTCAGAATCTGAACTCTGTGTATTTGTGAGTGGTTTAATGGCACCACCCAGTGGCAGAAAGCAGTATTGTCACCAATGCTCAAAAATATGATTCAAGAATGCTTACTTTATAAAAAATTTTCAATCAACAAATATTTATTTGAAAACATCTAAATATGTCTGGCTTTATGCTAGGCACTGGGAGTATAGCAAGTGTTATTTACAAAAACCTACACACTGATTTCAGAAATATCTGTCCATGTTATTTTAATAGGAATCCCTAATCAGCTGTCTGCACTACAAAAAGGTCAGACAGGCCTCTAAGGTCGCTAAAACAGATCTCCCTCCTAATTCCTTAATCTATGATCTAAAGTGATCTCAGGCTTTCTCATAATCTACAAAATTGAGAACTTTTAAACCCCAAGCTTGTGGTGTGGACATTTGTGGGGAAGCAAGACTTTCACAAAACGTCCCTTGGAATATTACCAACCATCTGATATCAGTTTAAGAATGCTTTCTTGAGTCTTGGGGAATAAAGCATATAGATTTGGGTCATTCCCATGGAATCCTGGAAACAGGTAACCTATTATGTGTCCAGGGCACAAAAAGTATTTGATCAACTGGCAAATTTTCCTTCTTTCCAACTTATCATTCCACTTTGTCAGTGCTGATCAGATTCAAGTTGGAAGGAACTATGGCTTGAACCCCAAATAAGCAGAGAAGATGTCTTTGATGGACACCCTGGATTGCTTGGACAGGCCAAAGAGTCTGCTGCTAGGGGAGCTCTTACTCTGCCATTTTCTTTGGATTTTTTTCTGATTCACAGACCATTGGATAAATCTGAAAAGTTTCTTCATTACCAGTGATCAGTTATAATCCTTTTTTAAAAATTGTTTTTCAGTTGCATAAATAACTTGGAAAAGTCATTTCATCCCTCTGAACTTCATTTCTCTCTTTAGAAAAATAGTGTGAAATACTTGGACATAGATAATCAGAAGACATGTCATATTTCTAGAAAATGTATGCAGAAATATTTAGAGTTTCAGACAATCCACACTCAGCCTTCCTGGAAAGCTACTTTATCAAAGAAATGTTTGGTTTTCAGTTTCTGGCAATATGATCAACTAATTACTTTAAAGGGCCTTCCAGATAAAATATAGTTAGAAGATGAATCACACAAACACAGTACGCTAATGTCCATGTATTACTGCACTTATTAGAGTGAATGAAATTTCTGAGGGTCAAAGAACTAAGTGAATAGTAATAGTAAAAGTTAACAGGAATTAAGTGAAAAGAGGAGGGAGTTCATCTCATAAGATGAGATGGCCTGGAAGGAAATGTTCACATCCTTGTAACCAACATGCCCAACACAGACTCTTGAGATTCTTGTAGATTTCATTCAATAGAATATAAAGCACAATTAAAACACACACACACACACACACACACACACACACACACACACGGAACAATTGAGAGGCAGCAGAAACAATAAAGGGCTTCCCAGGTGGCACTAGTTGGTAAAGAATCCGCCTGCCAATGCAGGAGACACAGGAGATGGGGGTTCAATTGCTGGGTGAGGAAGATCCCCCAGAGAAGGAAATGGCAACCCACTCCAGTGTTCTTGCCTGGAGAATCACACGAACAGAGGAGTCTGGTGGGCCCAATCCACGGGGTTGCAAAGAGTTGGACATGATCGAGCAGCACTAGAAATAACAAATAGAAGACTCATACATTCCAAAAACTTCAGATGGGATGATCTGATGAAAATGTGAAATAACCATGAGTAAAATGTTCGAAGAAATAAGAAAGAAAATAAAAAATGAGAAACAAAAAATTGAGCATTAAAAAAAAATAAGACAGGTTTTAGAACTAAGTAAGAGTAGTAGATTTCAAATACACAAACGTATCTCAGTGGCTGAATGGAACAGAAAATTAAACAGACCTAAAGAGGCAATGAGTTGGAAAATATAACTTGAAGGAATTACCTGTAATATAGTGTAGAGAGAAAAAGAGGTTGTATATATAAATAGAAGACCAAGAGATACAGATCATGGAAAGTAAATTTTAACATAACTAATTGGAGTCATGGAAGTAAAAATTGGTATGCAAGTGGGAGGGAAGCTTTAAAAACAGCCACTGAGAGGGTGGACCCTGGAGTCACATGGCCAGAACTCACAAGCTGGTTCTCCCATTTCTCAGCTTTGTGACTAGAGACAAGTCTCGTAAGCTCATTCCAACTATTAAATATGGACAATAAGAGCCTCTATGGTGTTGTAAGCATTAAATTAGTTATTACACGTTAAACACTTTGAATATTGCTTTACATAAAAAAGCTTTTAAAAAATCTTGCCCAGTTCAGTCACTCAGTCGTGTCTGACTTTTTGCGACCCCATGAACCGCAGCATGCCAGGCCTCCCTGTCCATCACCAACTCCTGGAGTCCACCCAAACCCATGTCCACTGAGTCAGTGATGCCATCCAACCATCTTATCTTCTGTTGTCCCCTTCTCCTCCTGCCCTCAATCTTTCCCAGTATCAGGGTCTTTTCAGATGAGTCAGCTCTTTGCATCAGGTGGCCAAAGTATTGGAGTTTCAGCTTCAACATCAGTCCTTTCAATGAACACCCAGGACTGATCTCCTTTAGGATGGACTGGTTGGACCTCCTTGCAGTCCAAGGGACTCTCAAGAGTCTTCTCCAACACCACAGTTCAAAAGCATCAATTCTTTTGCGCTCAGCTTTCTTCACAGTCCAACTCTCACATCCATACATGACCACAGGAAAAACCATAGCCTTGACTAGATGAACCTTTGTTGGCAAAGTAATGTCTCTGCTTTTCAATATGCTATCAAGGTTGGTCATAACTTTCCTTCCAAGGAGTAAGCATCTTTTAATTTCATGGCTGAAATCTCCATCTGCAGTGATTTTGGAGCCCAGAAAAATAAAGTCAGCCACTGTTTCCCCATCTATTTGCCATGAATTGATGGGACCAGATGCCATGATCTTCGTTTTCTGAATGTTGAGCTTTAAGCCAACTTTTTCACTCTCCTCTTTCACTTTCATCAAGAGGCTCTTTAGTTCTTCTTCACTTTCTGCCATAAGGGTGGTATCATCTGCATATCTAAGGTTATTGAGATTTCTCCCAGCAATCTTGATTCCAGTTTGTGCTTCCTCCAGCCCAGCGTTTCTCATGATGTACTCTGCATATAAGTTAAATAAGCAGGGTAATTCATTATTTTTATCAGCCAAAGACATGAAAGTGTTGTAGCTATTTGTGCCTCTAAATCTCACTGGGTGTGTGTTCAGTTGCTTTAGTCATGTCTGACTTTGTGACCCCATGGACTATAGCCCACCAGGCTCCTGTGTCCATGGGATTTCCCAGGCAAGAATACTGGAGTGGGTTGCCATTTATTCCTCCAGGGATCTTCCCAACCCAGGGATCAAACCCTAGTCTCCTATGTCTCCTGCATTGGCAAGCGGATTCTTTACCACTGAGCAATGTGGGGAAAAAAAGTGGCCATGTCCATTATACAGACCATAAGAACAATTTAAGAACCAAAGTATGTCCCCATGAGTAGGAATTCATAGTCTTTTACTAGTATCAAAAAAGAAAAACTATAAAGCATCCAATGTCTTGTGTTTTTATCTGGAAGTCAAATGGTATAGGCAGGAATGAGCTTAACCTTTGGGGAGAAATGTTTAGTCAAATGCCACAGTTTTTATCCAAGAAGTTCCTTCCTTTGCGTCAATTTTTTAACAAATAGATGCTTTCCTCAAAGACTGTGTATTAAGTTTCTAGGGCTATTGTAACAAAAACCACAGGCTGAGTGGCTTAAAAAATAGGAATTAATTTGCTCACATCTCGGAAACTTGAGTTGTAAGAACAAGTTGTCAGCAGGGCTGGTGTCTCCTGAGACCTCCTTCTATGGCCTCAGATGGCCTACAGATGGCTGTCTTCTCCATGTCTTTCCACGGTCATCCCTCTGCGTATTGTCTGTCCAAATCTCCTTTTAGAGGAACACCAGTAGTGTTGGATTAGGACCTACCCTAATGAGCTTATTTTAACTTAATTAGCCCTTCAAAGACTCAATGCAATCACTTTGAAACACTGGAAGTTAGAACTTGAACATATGAATTTTGGTTGGACACAACAATACAATTTTGGTTGCCCATAACTGTTGGTGCCATACATCCAAAATAAATAACTTGGCTGGGCTAAATTGGTTGGGCCTGACTGAAAGATGAAACTTATTTGAATCTCCACATTGTTCTCATCAGGAGGCTGGGTACAGTGGGCTACTAAAAAAGAATGATACATCCTTAGATTTAAGGAGATGATCAGCCACAAGGGAATTTTTTCTCACAGATTCTTTACCTTGACTAGGAATCTCCCAGATTCCTTGATTCAAAAACAGGTCTTATGGCTTCAGTGGATACAGAGGGCCCTGGAAGCCCCATAAAGTAAGGCTGAGCTACAGTTTCTTACCAAGTGAAGGTGGCTAGAAAGTCAACAGATTAAAGTGCTTCACTTGATATCTTAGCATCCAATTCTTTAACAAAGCCTCATACAGTGCATTTGTCTGTGTGTGTGTGTGTGGATGTGACTGGTGATAGAAGCAAGGTCTGATTCTGTAAAGAGCAATATTGCATAGGAACCTGGAATATTAGGTCCACGAATCAAGGCAAATTGGAAGTGGTCAAACAGGAGATGGCAAGAGTGAACGTCAACATTCTAGGAATCGGTGAACTAAAATGGACTGGAATGGGTGAATTTAACTCAGATGACCATTATATCTACTACTGTAGGCAAGAATCCCTTAGCAGAAATGGAGTAGCCATCATGGTCAACAAAAGAGTCTGAAATGCAGTACTTGGATGCAATCTCAAAAATGACAGAACGATCTCTGTTCATTTCCAAGGCAAACCATTCACTATCACGGTAATCCAAGCCTATGCCCCAACCAGTAACACTGAAGAAGCTGCAGTTGAACGGTTCTATGAAGACCTACAAGACCTTTCAGAACTAACACCCAAAAGAGATGTCCTTTTCATTATAGGGGACTGGAATGCAAAAGTAGGAAGTCAAGAAATACCTGGAGTAACAGGCAAATTTGTCCTTGGAGTACAGAATGAAGCAGGGCAAATATTAATAGAGTTTTGCCAAGAGAACGCACTGGTCATAGTAAACACACTCTTCCAACAACCCAAGAGAAAACTCTACACACGGACATCACCAGATAGTCAACACTGAAATCAGATTGATTCCATTCTTTGCTGCCAAAGATGGAGAAGCTCTATACAGTCAGCAAAACAAGACCGGGAGTTGACTGTGGCTCAGATCAGGAACTCCTTATTGCCAAATTCAGACTTAAATTGAGGAAAGTAGGGAAAACCACTAGACCATTCAAGTATGACCTAAATCAAAGCCCTTATGATTATACAGTGGAAGTGAGAAATAGATTTAAGGGACCAGATCTGATAGACAGAGTGCTTGATGAACTATGGACTGAGGTTCATGACATTGTACAGGAGACAGGGATCAAGATCATCCCCAAGAAAAAGAAATGCAAAAAAGCAAAATGGCTGTCTGAGGAGGCCTTACAAATAGCTATGAAAAGAAGAGAAGCAAAAAGCAAAGGAGAAAAGGAAAGACATAAGCATCTCAGTGCAGAGTTCCAAAGAATAGCAAGGAGAGATAAGAAAGCCTTCCTCAGTGATCAATGCAAAGAAATAGAGGAAAACAACAGAATGGGAAAGACTAGGGATCTCTTCAAGAAAATCAGAGATACCAAGGGAAAATTTCATGCAAAGATGGGCTTGATAAGGGACAGGAATGGTATGTACCTATTCGCAAGAATACACTGCTGCTGCTGCTGCTGCTGCTAAGTCACTTCAGTCGTGTCTGACTCTGTGCGACCCCATAGACGGCAGCCCACTAGGCTCCCCTGTCCCTGGGATTCTCCAGGCAAGAACAATGGAGTGGGTTGCCATTTCCTTCTCCAATGCATGAAAGTGAAAAGTGAAAGTGAAGTCGCTCAGTCATGTCTGACTCTTAGCGACCCCATGGACTGCAGCCTACCAGGCTCCTCTGTCCATGGGATTTTCCAGGCAAGAGTACTGGAGTGTGGTGCCATTGCCTTCTCCGGCAAGAATACACAGAACAGTACAAAAAAGATCTTCACTACCCAGATAATCACGATGGTGTGATCACTGACCTAGAGCCAGACATCCTGGAATGTGAAGTCAAGTGGGCCTGAAAAAGCATCACTATGAACAAAGCTAGTGGAGGTGATGGAATTCCAGTTGAGCTATTCCAAATCCTGAAAGATGATGCTGTGAAAGTGTTGCACTCAATATGCCAGCAAATTTGGGAAACTCAGCAGTGGCCACAGGACTGGAAAAGGTCAGTTTTCATTCCAACCCCAAAGAAAGGCAATGCCAAAGAATCCTCAAACTACAGCACAATTGCACTCATCTCACACGCTAGTAAAGTCATGCTCAAAATTCTCCAAGCCAGGCTTCAGCAATACATGAACCGTGAACTTCCTGATGTTCAAGCTGGTTTTAGAAAAGGCAGAGGAACCAGAGATCAAATTGCCAACATCCGCTGGATCACAGAAAAAGCAAGAGAGTTCCAGAAAAGCATCTATTTCTGCTTTATTGACTATGCAAAGCCTTTGATTGTGTGGATCACAATAAACCGTGGAAAATTCTGAGAGAGATGGGAATACCAGACCACCTGATCTGCCTCTTGAGAAACCTATATGCAGGTCAGGAAGCAACAGTTAGAACTGGACATGGAACAACAGAATGGTTCCAAATAGGAAAAGGAGTATGTCAAGGCTGTATATTGTCACCCTGCTTATTCAACTTATATGCAGAGTACATCATGAGAAACGCTGGGATGGAAGAAGCACAAGCTGGACTCAAGATTGCCAGGAGAAATATCAATAACCTCAGATATGCAGATGACACTACCCTTATGGCAGAAAGTGAAGAACTAAAGAGCCTCTTGATGAAAGTCAAAGTGGAGAGTGAAAAAGTTGGCTTAAAGCTCAACATTCAGAAAACTAAGATCATGGCATCCCGTCCCATCACTTCATGGCAAATATATGGAAACAGTGGAAACAGTGTCAGATTTTATTTTGGGGGCTCCAAAATCACTACAGATGGTGATTGCAGCCATGAAATTAAAAGACGCTTACTCCTTGAAAGGAAGGTTATGAACAAGCTGCTGCTGCTGCTGCTGCTAAGTCGCTTCAGTCATGTCCGACCCTGTGCGACCCCATAGATAGCAGCCCACCAGGCTCCCCCGTCCCTGGGATTCTCCAGGCAAGAACACTGGAGTGGGTTGCCATTTCCTTCTCCAATGCATGAAAGTGAAAAGTGAAAGTGAAGTTGCTCAGTCGTGTCTGACTCTTAGCGACCCCATGGACTGCAGCCTACCAGGCTCCTCTGTCCATGGGATTTTCCAGGCAAGAGTACTGGTGTGGGTTGCCATTGCCTTCTCCAATGAACTAGCTAGATAGCATATTAAAAAGAAGAGATATTACTTTGCCAACAAAGGTCCGTCTAGTCAAGTCTATGGTTTTTCCAGTGGTCATATATGGATGTGAGAGTTGGACTGTGAAGAAAGCTGAGCACCAAAGAATTGATGCTTTTGAACTGTGGTGTTGGAGAAGACTCTTGAGAGTCCCTTGGACTGCAAGGAGATCCAACCAGTCAATCCTAAAGGAGATCAGACCTGGGTCTTCACTGGAAGGACTGATGCTGAAGCTGAACCTTCAATACTCTGGCCACCTCATGCGAAGAGTTGACTCATTGGAAAAGACTCTGATGCTGGGAGGGATTGAGGGCAGGAGGAGAAGGGGACGACAGAGGATGAGATGGCTGGATGGTATCACCGACTCAATGGATATGATTTTGGGTAAACTCCAGAAGTTGGTGATGGACTGGGATGCCTGGTGTGCTGTGATTCATGGGGTCGCAAAGAGTCGGACACGACTGAGCGACTGAACTGATATGAACTGAACTGAACTATGTATGTGTGTGTTCTTCCTTTTTCTTCTTTTTGTTGTTGTTCAGTTGTTCAGTCATGTCCGACTCTTTGCCACTCCATGGACTGCACATCACTGCAGGTTTCCCTGTCCTTCTCTATCTCCTGGAGTTTGCTCAAATTCATGTTCATTGAGCTCTTCACATCAGGTGGCCAAAATATTGGAGCTTTAGCTTCAGCATCAGTCCATCCAATGAATATTCAGAGTTGATTTCCTTTAGGACTGACTGGTTTGATCTCCTTGCAATCCAAGGGACTCTCAAGAGTCTTCTCCAACACCACAGTTTGAAAGCATCATTAGTTGGCACTCAGCCTTCTTCATGGTCCAACTATCACATTCATATAGGACTACTGGAAAAGCCATATCTTTGACTGGATGACTTTTGTCAGCAAAGTGATGTCTCTTCTTTTTAATATGCGATCTAGGTTTGTCATAGCTTTTCTTTCAAGAAGCAAGTGTCTTCTCTGCAGTCACACCATCCACAGTGATTTTGGAGCCCATACTGGGGCAAAATATACATAATATAAAATTTAATTTTTTTACATGTACAACTTAGTTATATTAAGTACATTAATGCATCATCATCCCCAAGTGAAACTTGATCTTCATTAAACAATAGCTATCCATTCTTCCCTCCCTGCCTCCAGTCCTTGATAGCCACTATTCTATTTTCTGACTCTATGAATTAGGTCAAATTCTAAGCACCTCTTTACAGGTAGAATTACAACACATTTGCTCTTTTGTGCTTGGCTTATTTAATTTAAAGTTTGTATGTTTCATGCATATTGTAGCATGTATTCGAATTTCACTCCTTTATAAGGCTGAATATTATTCCATTGTGAGACTTACCAGGTAGCACAGTGGTAAAGAATCCACCTGCCGATGCAGGTGATGTGGGTTTGATCCCTGGGTAGGGAAGATCCCCTGGTGATGGGGATGGCAACCACTCCAGTATTCTTGCCTGGATAATCCCATGGACAGAGGAGCCTGGAGGGCAGCAGAGCTGGACATGACTTAGTGACTAAACAACAACATTCCATTGTATGTGTATACCACATTTTATTTATTCACTCATTCATCAACAGACATTTGGGCCTGTGGTCTAATAAAAAAATATATTTAGTTTTTGTCCCTGGTTCTTGACCCAGATCTTCTGATGCCTTAGGAATTTCCTAAGTGATAGAAGTGTCTTTTGTTATCCATAAGAAGCCCCTTTTGAGCATGCCTATATTTATCCTAATTAAACGACATAGGTAAGGGCCCTAGATAGGGTCGGGATGGGGCTTCCCTGGTGGTTCAGGGGTAAACCATCCACCTGCAATGCAGGAGACACAGAAGATGAGGGTTCGGGCCCTAGGTCAGGAAGATCCCCTGGAGAAGGAAATGGCAACCCATTCTAATATTTTTGCCAGGAAAATCTCATGGACAGAGGAGCCTGGTGGGCTACAGTCCATGGGGTTGAGAAGAGTCAGACATGACTCAGCACACATGCCTGGGGCTGCTCAACAAAAAGAAAAAGTGATTACAGGTGTGGAACTTTCAGCCTCTTCCCCTGCCCGCTGGTAAAGGGGGGTGGACATTAAAACTCCATAAAAACTCTTGAACAACTTGGAAGAGAGCCCTCATCAGAACCTGAGAGTACTAGTCCTCTGATCTTGGACTTTCAGTCTCCAGAATCATAAGAAATACATTTTTGTTGTTTATAAGCCACCCAATCTATGGTAGTTAATTATAGCAGCTCAAGAAGACAAAGACCAGTTCCTTATCTATAAATGGAGACACAATCACAGTCACCTCAGGGCATTGTGAAGATTAAATGGTTTACCTGTATATGATCAATTCTAACTAAATCAAATCCCATATGATTATACAGTGGAAGTGAGAAATAGATTTAAGGGCCTAGATCTGATAGATAGAGTGCCTGATGAACTATGGAATGAGGTTCCTGACATTGTACAGGAGACAGGGATCAAGACCATCCCCATGGAAAAGAAATGCAAGAAAGCAAAATGGCTCTCTGGTGAGGCCTTGCAAATAGCTGCAAAAAGAAGAGAAGTGAAAAGCAAAGGAGAAAAGGAAAGATATAAACATCTGAATGCAGAGTTCCAAAGAATAGCAAGAAGAGATAAGAAAGCCTTCTTCAGCGATCAATGCAAAGAAATAGAGGAAAACAACAGAATGGGAAAGACTAAGGATCTATTCAAGAAAATCAGAGATACCAAAGGAACATTTCATGCAAAGATGGGCTCGATAAAGGACAGAAATGGTGTGGACCTAATGGAAGCAGAAGATACTAAGAAGAGGTGGCAAGAATACACAGAAGAACTGTACAAAAAAGAGCTTCACGACCCAGATAATCATGATGGTGTGATCACTGACCTGGAGCCAGACATCCTGGAATGTGAAGTCAAGTGGGCCTTAGAAAGCATCACTAGGAACAAAGCTAGTGGAGGTGACGGAATTCCAGTGGAGCTGTTCCAAATCCTGAAAGATGATGCTGTGAAAGTGCTGCACTCAATATGCCAGCAAATTGGGAAAACTCAGCAGTGGCCACAAGATTGGAAAAGGTCAGTTTTCATCCCAATCCCAAAGAAAGGCAATGCCAAAGAGTGCTCAAACTACCGCACAATTGCACTCATCTCACACGCTAGTAAAGTAATGCTCAAAATTCTCCAAGCCAGGCTTCAGCAATATGTGAACCGTGAACTTCCTGATGTTCAAGCTGGATTTAGAAAAGGCAGAGGAACCAGAGATCAAATTGCCAACATCTGCTGGATCATGGCAAAAGCAAGAGAGTTCCAGAAAAACATCTATTTCTGCTTTATTGACTATGCCAAAGCCTTTGACTGTGTAGATCACAATAAACTGTGGAAAATTCTGAGAGAGATGGGAATACCAGACCACCTGATCTGCCTCTTGAGAAATCTGTATGCAGGTCAGGAAGCAACAGTTAGAACTGGTCATGGAACAACAGACTGGTTCCAAATAGGAAAAGGAGTACATCAAGGCTGTATATTGTCACCCTGTTTATTTAACTTATATGCAGAGTACATCATGAGAAACACTGGACTGGAAGAAACACAAGCTGGAATCAAGATTGCTGGGAGAAATATCAATAACCTCAGATATGCAGATGATACCACCCTTATGGCAGAAAGTGAAGAGGAACTAAAAAGCCTCTTGATGAAAGTGAAAGTGCAGAGTGAAAAGGTTGGCTTAAAGCTCAACATTCAGAAAACGAAGATCATGGCATCTGGTCCCATCACTACATGGGAAATAGATGGAGAAACAGTGGAAACAGTGTCAGACTTTCTTTTTCTGGGCTCCAAAATCACTGCAGATGGTGACTGCAGCCATGAAATTAAAAGACGCTTACTCCTTGGAAGGAAGGTTATGGCCAACCTAGATAGCATATTCAAAAGCAGAGACATCACTTTGCCAACAAAGGTTCGCCTAGTCAAGGCTATGGTCTTTCCTGTGGTCATGTATGGATGTGAGAGCTGGACTGTGAAGAAGGCTGAGTGCCGAAGAATTGATGCTTTTGAACTGTGGTGTTGGAGAAGACTCTTGAGAGTCCCTTGGACTGCAAGGAGATCCAACCGGTCCATTCTGAAGGAGATCAGACCTGGGATTTCTTTGGAAGGAATGATGCTCAAGCTGAAACTTCAGTATTTTGGCCACCTCATGCGAAGAGTTGACTCATTGGAGAAGACTCTGATGCTGGGAGGGATTGAGGGCAGGAGGAGAAGGGGACGACAGAGGATGAGATGGCTGGATGGGATCACTGACTCGATGAATGTGAGTCTGGGTGACCTCCGAGAGCTGGTGTTGGATAGGGAGGCCTGGCGTGCTGCAGTTCATGGGGTCGCAAAGAGTCGGACACGACTGAGCGACTGATCTGATCTGATCTGATCTGAAGAACACTTTGTTTTTTTCATGTTTCAACAACTTTAAATCAAGATGATTTGTCAATGAATGGGGCTGCCACTTGTGGATGGCCACACAGTGGTCCTGATGAAGTTGCTATTAATATCTGTTTCTGATGAGCTAAGACTTCTACTGCTCCAGGTGGAGAGTCAGGACATTTGGCATCACTCCAGGTGTCAGGCCACAGGTTGTCTCAGGACCATATTAGAAGCAACATGCATCCTGACTGTTGGAAAATGTTCTTCTTGTAAGGTCCAGAAAGCTCCAGTGTATAAAACTGGAGAATGGCTGTCAGTGGGCTGGAAGAAATTCATGGAACTGGAATTTTGAAGTAGAAACTCTTAATAGATGGTCTCCAAAGATAAATGAGTTTTAGAAAAATGTTAAAATGCTCTATTTCACCTGTATTTTCTTTTTTATGTATGAACAATGGAGATCTCTAATTTAAAAAACTACATTAAGTGCCATTTTGATTAGTATAAAATAAAATTCAGAATGCAGAACAGTATTATTCAAATGTAATTAACAGCATCTTTTCCTGAGTGGCTCATAAAATAGTAATTATCTTACAAATGATGCATCAGCATCAATGAAATACAGGTGAATCTTTTAGAATAGTAACTACTTCTAAGTAAAAAAAGTTAGTCTGAAAAGCTATATACTGTATGACTCCATCTATATGAAGTTCTGTAAGAGGCAAAACTATGAAGACAGTAAAAAGATCAGCTGATGCCAGGGTTTAGGTGGAGAGAGCAGGATAAATAGGTGAAGCACAGAGGATTTTTAGAGCAGTGAAACTGCTCTGTATGGTACTATAACATTGACCCAATCCAAAGTACAACACCAAGAGTGAACCCCAATGTAAAATATGAGCTTTGGTTAAATTTAGTTGAATACTTAACACTTATGTTCACCAATTATAATAAATGTACCCTCCAGTGGGGGATGTTGACATTGCAGAAGGCATACACACATTATACATGGGAAATCTCTGTACCTTATATTTTATTTTGCTGTGAGCCTAAAACTGTTCTGAAAAAATAATATCTACTTAAAAAAAAAAAAAAAGCCAAGTCCTGGAATAAACTATAGATTTTTAAGAATATTTTCCTAATCACTTTTTCCCACTCCATTGTCTTATTCATGTCTATCAAACAGGCAAAAAAGTAAATACAAACACTGCTGCTGCTGCTGCTAAGTCGCTTCAGTTGTGTCTGACTCTGTGTGATCCCACAGACGGCAGCCCACCAGGCTCCCCTGTCCCTGGGATTCTCCAGGCAAGAACACTGGAGTGGGTTGCCATTTCCTTCTCCAATGCATGAAAGTGAAAAGTGAAAGTGAAGTCTCTCAGTCATGTTGGACTCTTAGCGACCCCATAGACAGCAGCCTACCAGGCTCCTCTGCCCATGGGATTTTCCAGGCAAGAGTACTGGAGTGGGTTGCCATTGCCTTCTCTGATATAAACACTAGGAGATATTAAAATACCTCCAGGGTGAGAAGAGAGAGCTCTAAGAAATTCAGAAGAGAAATTGGTGCTGGGTTTTGAAAAGTGGCACTGACCCCTCTTATCGTGTCTTCAGTGACAAGGAGGTGACTGTAGGGGATGGTAGTGCACGGAGAAACGTGAGGGTGTAGGACTAGTGAAGGCCTATGCCTGGCTTCCCAAGTCTACTGGGAGTCAGGGAGCAGCTGTGGACTTTTCCATTTCATCACGGTTATGGGCCAACAAAGGTTCGCCTAGTCAAGGCTATGGTCTTTCCTGTGGTCATGTATGGATGTGAGAGCTGGACTGTGAAGAAGGCTGAGGGCCGAAGAATTGATGCTTTTGAACTGTGGTGTTGGAGAAGACTCTTGAGAGTCCCTTGGACTGCAAGGAGATCCAACCGGTCCATTCTGAAGGAGATCAGCCCTGGGATTTCTTTGGAAGGAATGATGCTAAAGCTGAAACTCCAATATTTTGGCCACCTCATGCGAAGAGTTGACTCATTGGAGAAGACTCTGATGCTGGGAGGGATTGGGGGCAGGAGGAGAAGGGGATGACAGAGGATGAGATGGCTGGATGGCATCACTGACTCGATGGATGTGAGTCTGAGTGACCTCCGAGAGCTGGTGATGGACAGGGAGGCCTGGCGTGCTGCAGTTCATGGGGTCGCAAAGAGTCGGACACGACTGAGCGACTGATCTGATCTGATCTGATGGGCATAGAGAAGAGGTGCAGTGTGAGGCCAGTGGTCCAGAGGGGTTCTCAGAGCTCCTTCACTCAGTGAGAGGAACAAAATATTTCTGGTGTAGCCAAGAAGACTGTGCATGAGACACTGAAAGACAGAGGCACTAGGGGTGCCTGGGGGCCAAGACAATTCCTGCATCTCATTATTGTCAGGAGGCTCTGAGGAACCGCAGAGACCTGGGTGCCACATCAGAGGGGACAAGACAGGAAAAAGTGCAGGGGCAATGCTTTCTCTAATCACCCAAGAAAGCCTGAAGGGAAGTGAAGCCGCTCAGTCGTGTCTGACTCTTTTTGACCCCATGGACTGTAGCCTACCAGGTTCCTCCATCCATGGAATTTTCCAGGCAAGAGTACTGGAGTGGGGTGCCATTTACTGCTCCAGAGGATCTTCCTGACCTAGGGATCGAACCTGGGTCTCCCGCATCATAGGCAGATGCTTTACCATCTAAGCCACCAAGGAAATCCCTAAGTAGTCAAAATTTACTCTGAGTTGGTAGCATGTGTCCTGTTACTGATGGAGCAGGGGCTTGAGGAAGAAACTAGGTTTAGTTCTAAGGGAATTTTTTTTTTTTTTTTACTTTCTATACATATCTAAGTATGTGGCTTGAAAACTCTTACCTACTCTGTGCATAAATCCTTAGAAATATCCTCAGTTTGGAGGAATTATGGATGAGGAGCAGTGTGCTAGTTTGCTTCAGTCGTGTCCGACAAGTTGTGACTCCATGGACTGCAACCTGCAAGGTTCCTCTGTCCATGGGATTTCCCAGGCAAGAATACTGAAATGGGTTGCCATTTCCTTCTCCAGGGGATCTTCTCTACTCAGGGATCAAACCCATGTCTCTTCAGTTCAGTTCAGTTCAGTTCAGTTGCTTAGTTGTGTCCAACTTTTTGCAATCCCATGGCTTGCAGCACTCCAGGCTTCCCTATCCATTACCAACTCCCAGAGCTTGCTCAAACTCATGTCCATCAAATTGGTGATGCCATCCAACCATCTCATCCTCTGTTATCCCCTTCTCCTTCTGCCTTCAATCTTTCCCAGCATCAGGGTCTTTTCCAGTGAGTAAGTTCTTCACATCTTCACATGGCCGAAGTACTGGAGCTTCATCTTCAGCATCAGTCCTTCCAGTGAATATTCAGGACTGATTTCTTTAAGATTGACTGGTTTGATCTCGCTGTCCAAGGGACTCTCAAGCGTCTTCTCCAACATCACAGTTCAAAAGCATCAATTCTTCGGTTCTCAGCTTTCTATATAGTCCAACTCTCACATCCATACATGACTACTGGAAAAACCATAGCTTTGACTAGACAGACCTCTGTCAACAAAGTAATGTTTCTGCTTCTTAATATGCTTACTAGGTTGGACATAGCTATTTTTCCAAAGAGCAAGCATCTTCTAATTTCATGGCTGCAGTCACCATCTGCAGTGATTTTGGAGCACCACCCCCCCCCCAAAAAAAATAAAGTCTGTCACTGTTTCCATTGTTTCCCCATCTATTTTCCATGAAGTCACGGGACCAGATGCCATGGTTTTAGTTTTTTGAATGTAAAGTTTTAATCCAACTTTTTCACTCTCCTCTTTCACTTTCATCAAAAGGCTATTTAGTTCTTCACTTCCTGTCATAAGGGTGGTGTTATCTGCTTATGTGAGGTTACTGATGTTTCTCCCAGAAATCTTGATTCCAGCTTGCGCTTCACCCAGCCAGGAATTTCACATGATGTACTCTGCATATAAGTTAAATAAGCAGGGTGTATACAGCCTTGACGTACTGCTTTTCCTATTTGGAACCAGTCTGTTGTTCCATGTCTGGTTCTAATTGTTGCTTCTTGACCTGCATACAGATTTCTCAGGAGGCAGGTCAGTTGGTCTGGTATTCCCATCTCTTGAATAATTTTCCACAATTTGTTGTGATCCACCAGTCAAAGGCTTTGCATACTCAATAAAGCAGAAATAGATGTTTTTCTGGAACTCTCCTGCTTTTTCTGTGACCCAGTGGATGTTGGCAACTTGAACTCTGATTCATTTGCCTTTTCTAAATCTAGCTTGTATATCTGGAAGTTCATAGTTCACATACTGCTATAGCCTGGCTTGGAGAATTTTGAGCATTACTTTACTAGCGTGTTAGATGAGTGTAATTGTGTGGTAGTTTGAACATTCTTTGGCATTGCCTTTCTTTGGGATTGGAATGAAAACTGACCTTTTCTAGTCCTATGGGCATTGCTGAGTTTTCCAAATTTGCTGGCATATTGAGTGCAGCACTTTTACAGCATCATCTTTTAGGGTTTGAAATAGCTCAACTGAAATTCCATCACCTCCACTACCTTTGTTCACAGTTGTGCTTCTTAAGGCCCACTTGACTTCACATTCCAAGATGTCTGACTAGGTGAATGATCACACCATCGTGGTTATCTGGGTCATGAAGATCTTTTTTTGTATAGTTCTTTTGTGTATTCCTGCCACCTCTTCTTAATATCTTCTGCTTCTGTTAGATCCATACCATTTCTGTCCTTTTGTGCCCAGCTTTTCATGATTCCTTTCGTATCTCTAATTTTCTTGAAGTGATCTCTAGTTTTTCCCATTCAATTGTTTTCCTCTTGTCTCCTTCATTGGCAGGCTGGTTCTTTACCACTAGCACCACCTGGGTGAGCAGTGTAGTCTAAACCTGTAACGTAAAGGAAAATTTCTTCAACTATCAAGGCAACTCTGATCTTTCAGTCATTTTCTTAGAGTAACATAGACAAAAGATTTATCATAAAGGAGCAATATTAGTTTCCTTTTGGATGGTCTCTTTGGATGTTGCAAAGCGATTTGACATTAAGTTCTGTCAATTAAGTGATATACCTTTTTTGTTGTTGTTTTCTTTGAAGGATAGGAGACCCCAGCCCACTCTTTCTGCCATGGATGTATTAACACATTGAAAAATACTCAGGGAAGCTTGTTTCTACTTAAAAAATATATTGATTTTCATGATAGATCCCTTAAATTGCCCTTTATCTTTGCTACCCATGTCCTTTATTTCAAACCTTTCTATTTGGCATCCTATTTCAGTATTGAGTTCTCTAGGTTGATATTTCCCATATGTTCATGCACGTTGTGCATCTTTTCTACTAGAGTATTTAATATATTAATCATTATTGATTTATATTCCTAGTTGATAGCCCCAATACCTGGGTAATCACTGAGTATGGTCCTGTTGATCATTTTGTCTCCTGACAGTGGTTATTTTTATCTTTACATTGCAAGCTAGATATAGAAAATAACAGTAGAGAGTGTAGTATAAACATTATTTATGCTTGCAAATAATTACTGACTCAGTGGACATGAGTTTGAGCAAGCTCCATAAAATGATGAAAGACAGGGAAGCCTGGCGTGCTGCAGCCTATGGGATTGCAAAGAGCCGGACACGACTCAGAGACTGAACAACAACAAATGCTTGCAAATGGAAATAACATCTGGGGTTTGAGTCAATGTGATCAGAGACTCAACTTGCTTCACCCTTGTTATTGCTTTAGTGCCTCACCAGCTTCATTTCCCTGGTATTGTTGCTGCTGTTGTTTAGTCACTAAGTAGTGCCCGGCTCTTTGCAACCTCATGGACTATAGCACTCCAGGCTCTTCTGTCCTCCAATGTCTCCCTTACTTTACTCAAATTCCTGTCCATGGAGTCAGTGATGCCACCTAACCATCTCATCCTCTAGTATTATCTTGTGCTTAAGGTGGGGGACTGGTTCAGATCAGATCAGTCGCTCAGTCGTGTCCGACTCTTTGCGACTCCATGAATCGCAGCACGCCAGGCCTCCCTGTCCATCACCAAATCCCAGAGTTCACCCAGACTCACATCCATCGAGTCAGTGATGCCATCCAGCCATTTCATCCTCTGTCGTCCCCTTCTCCTCCTGCCCTCAATCCCTCCCAGCATCAGAGTCTTCTCCAATGAGTCAACTCTTCGCATGAGGTGGCCAAAGTACTGGAGTTTCAGCTTCAGCATCATTCCTTCCAAAGAAATCCCAGGGCTGATCTCCTTCAGAATGGACTGGTTGGATCTCCTTACACTCCAAGGGACTCTCAAGAGTCTTCTCCAACACCACAGTTCAAAAGCATCAATTCTTCGGCCCTCAGCCTTCTTCACAGTCCAGCTCTCACATCCATACATGACCACAGGAAAAACCATAGCCTTGACTAGATGAACCCTTTGTTGGCAAAGTAATGTCTCTGCTTTTGAATATGCTGTCTAGGTTGGTCATAACTTTCCTTCCAAGGAGTAAGCGTCTTTTAATTTCATGGCTGCAGTCACCATCTGCAGTGATTTTGAAGCCCAGAAAAATAAAGTCTGATACTGTTTCCACTGTTTCCCCATCTATTTCCCATGAAGTGATGGGACTGGATGCCATGATCTTTGTTTTCTGAATGTTGAGTTTTAAGCCAAGTTTTTCACTCTCCACTTTCACTTTCATCAAGAGGCTTTTTAGTTCCTCTTCACTGGTTTTGTCATGTCCCCACTCTGACCTCAGCTTTACCCCTTTCCTATGTATCTGCATGTCACAGAAATTGCCTCTCCAATACTGTCTTTCACCCAGCACTAGATTGTTATTGCTTGGTACTTGGTGGATGCTAGCACAGCAGTGATTGCTGGGTTTGGGAGGTGTTCTCTGTTGCCCTGGTTCTGCCTCATTCCTAAACAGGCTCTATATCCAAGGGTCTCAGAGTTTGGATTTAGTGATCTTATCCTTCCCCCAAAATAGGAGACCTCAAGTGATCTGGGCCAGGTCCAGTTTGCTGTCCATTCTCTAATCATAGAGGTTTTTTTGTCTGTTTTCTTTGCTACAGCTAAAATGAGTCTGTACCTGTGCTCTGGAAGCAAGAGGGCTTGCTGTCTTTCCACTCACAACTTAAGTATTTGTTCCTTAGGGGAGAAGGGTCTGAGCAGGATTTGTGCTCTTCTTCCCTGTCCATGTTGTCCTAAAATATCTCAGAATTTTGTTGGATTTTCTGGAATCTTCTATTGTAAATTAGGAGCAACATTCTCTCAGCTTTCTATATCCTAATGGAGACTAGAAGTCTCTAATCATATTATTTTCAGTTGTCCTTTTGTTTGTTTACAAATTTGATTCATGATCTCTATAAAAAGTTGAAGTCATGGCAAGAGTTACTTTAAAAAATTAAGTTAACTGAATCATTTCACACAAATACAACTCCTTCAAGATTTGTTTTTCCTTGTTCAATTATAAGCTTTGGAGAAAATGGCTACAGATTTGAACTAAGGTATAACAACTCTTTACCAACTGAGCTATTAGGGAAACCCTGGACTTCCCTGGTGGCTCAGATTGTTAATTGTCTGTCTACAATGTAGTACACCTGGGCTTGATATCTGGGTCAGGAAGATCCTCTTGAGAAGGAAATGGCAACCCACTCCAGTACTCTTGCCTAGAAAATCCCATGGATGGAGGAGCATGGTAGGCTACAGTCCATGGGGTTGGCAAAGAGTCGGACACTACTGAGTGACTTCACTTTCACTTTCATAACAACTCTGGACCTCAGGGTGAGGTGCTAACACTTCAATGTTAACACTGGTTAAGAATCTGGACATGGAAAGGTATCACTTGATGGTGAACAGGTTCTAACCTAATGGTATAGAGTGAGTGCTCAGCAGTGAACCACACAGAAATGATCAAAGCATCTGTGCTAGGAGGCATGGATTTCCTATGCTATGCTAAGTCACTTCAGTCGTGTCCGACTCTGTGTGACCCCATAGACGGTAGCCTACCAGGCTCCCCAATCCCTGGGACTCTCCAGGCAAAAACACTGGAGTGGGTTGCCATTTCCTTCTCCAGTGCATGAAAGTGAAAAGTGAAAGTAAAGTCGCTCAGTTGTGTCCGACTCTTAGCGACCCCGTGGACTGCAGCCTACCAGGCTCCTCTGTCCATGGGATTTTCCAGGCAAGAGTAATGGATTTCCTAGTTCTCTCTAAAAGTATCTAAAGACAAAACTCTTCCACAGTTGTATCTCTGGCACCTGGAACAGTGTCTAACACACAATGGTCACTTCATAATATTTTTTCTATGAATAAATGAATGAATGAGAAAGCCCCATAATTCTTGCAGAATTAGTGCTGAAGCCTCAAGAAAGAGACACTGGGATTTCTGCTGCTTATAAGAGTATATGAAAAGTTCAATCACTAATTGGAAAGATGAAAGAGGTATACCAAATTACATGATAGGCTGGTAAAGAGTGTAAGTTAGGTTTCTTTAATGAAACTGATGATGTTTTATAAACTGCATTTTCAACCGATTATTAGTTTTGAACAAATCTCTACTAAAAATACGCAAATAAGAAAAATAAATTTAGAAAACTGGTGGTGGAATAGAAAATAAAACAAGGAAACATAAGGAAAGAGCAATTCACAAAATAGAATAATTGAATACCTTCTATTTGTCTAGTTCTGTGATATGCACTGTGAAGTATAAGTTCAAAAAATGTACTGAATAAGTTTCATCAGATTTAAAAGAGAGCTAGGCAGAATTTGATAGAGGAAAAAAAAATCAAGAGAAAAAAAAGTCAGATCTGCACAGACCTGTGTCTTATTGATAAGAAATTCAAAAAGTTAAAAAAAAAAAAAAAATTAGATGAAGTTAAACAAAGCAACTGAGATCCATCATAGAAGGTTCCATCTCATATTAATTTATTGATCATTTTAACCCACTGAAGAATGTCTAAAAATATTAATTAAAAAATTAGTTACCTTTTCTCTGGCTGACCTATCTCTGGGTATCTAAAAGATTCTCCAACAATAAATTTCGTTTTATTCTAAAGTGGTTTTCACAGTGAAAAAAAAATTGTAAAAAGGAAAGTGTGCTTCTATGCTGCCACCTTACGCTACTGTCATGGTCAGACTCTGTTGCCTTGGCAACTTCACAAGATAAAATGTGCAGCTGTATCCACCTGTGATGTCATAACAGATGGCATGGTCTTGGCAGCAGAATAAAATGGATGCTTTCTCGTTAGCTATTTTCTGTTTGGACTGTCCCAGCATCATTACTCATAGGAAAGATCACATGCTGTCTGTTTTAAGTGTGGAACTCTTTGAAGCACAAACTCCAGAGTTCTTCATCTTTCTTCCTTCGTATCAGTCAGTCAGCATGGGACTGGAATACACTGAGTCCCTGGGTTCCTATGGTTGATAGTGTTTGTTGCTTACACAGTATCCATTTCCTCCTTCCTAATTTTGTTTAGATAATTGCCCGTCACCAATCTTTAACAGTCATATGTATCTCAGGAAGCTGATGTTATCTGCACTCCAGAAAATGGATCCTAACATCTAAGCCAATTAGAGTAATTCTATCCCCTTGCTAGTGATTTATTCAGGGACCCAGGTTTAAGCTAATCAGTGCACCTACATCCTTGGGACTGTATTGGTGCAGGATTGAGTACATGATTAGTTTGGTTCAGTCAGGTTCAAAGAACTTTCATTCTATGATTGGAGGAAAGAATTTCTTTCACTGGTTAGACAAGAACAAGGAAGTTATTTTTGCCGCAGTTACAGTGAGAAGGCATGTTGAGAGTTTGGGAGACATGAGTCTGACCCAAAGCTGACACCTAGTATAAGGGCAGGCAGAGAGAAGAGCAGAGTGATACAGTCAGAGCTCTTCATGGTGCTTTTTTGTGGACCATCCCACCCCTGGACCACGAGTTACACAATGCAATGCATTCTGTTACTGCTTAACCCAGGTCATAGTAAGGTTTCCAGTAACCAAGAGCATCGTAACTGATATGATTCTAGTTTCCAATAACAAATATGTGATCCTAAACAGACCCCTTCATGTCTTTGGACCTCAGGACTTTCATTGAGCAATTAAGGGAGTGGAGAGCAAGCCATGTCTAAAAGGCAAAGTACATAAACCATGTGTTTTGTTACAGACACCATGAAGTTTTTAAAACAGTATAAGAACCTGGACTGGTGACTTGTTTCATATATAATACTATACATGTTTCAATGCCATTCTCCCAAATCATCCCACCTTCTCCCTCTCCCACAGAGTCCAAAAGACTGTTCTATACATCTGTGTCTCTTTTTCTGTCTTGTATACAGGGTTATTGTTACCATCTTTCTAAATTCCATATACATGTGTTAGTATACTGTATTGGTGGTTTTCTTTCTGGCTTACTTCACTCTGTATAATAGGCTCCAGTTTCATCCACCTCATTAGAACTGATTCAAATGTATTCTTTTTAATGGCTGAGTAATACCCCATTGTGTATATGGGGAGGGAGGAAGGAGGAGGGTTCAGGATGGGGAACACGTGTATACCTGTGGCGGGTTCATGTTGATATATGGCAAAATCAATACAATATTGTAAAGTTAATATATATGTGTATATATATATATATATATATATATATATATATATAAAAGAGATGAGAATACCAGACCACCTGACCTTGCTCCTGAGATACCTTTACGCAGATCAAGGAGCAACAGAATTGGAAAAAATAAAAAATAAAACAGTATAAGAAGTCAAGTGGGCAATTAGAGTCCAAAGTTTAAAGGCAAAAGACTGCAAAGCTTGTTATATTTTAAGAACAATGAGTGTGTGGAAGTGTGCCTGAAGGGCTTTGTAGGAGATCCCAAAATACTCAAACTCTAGCTATTACAGGAAGACTCAAGAAGGGGAAAGTAGTGAACTTCTTGGAAAGGGCAGAGTTCACAGAGTGACTGTTTGCTTCCTCACAGCACCTGTAGAGGAGGGATGGGATTGCTTCACTTCCTCCCTAGGGACTCTGGGAGACTAGCTCATGCAGATTGGGAGTGCGTGCAACAGAGGAGACCTTATTCCCTCCTCAGATATCGGCTTGGCTAGTGGCTTAATAGGCTTCCCAAATGGTGCCAGTGGTAAAGAATCGGCCTGTCAATGCAAGAGACACCAGTTCCAGCACTGCATCAGGAAGATCCCCTGGAGAAGGAAATGGCTACCTACTCCAGTATTCTTGCTGGGGCAATCTCATGCACAGAGAAGCCTGGAGGGCTACAGTCCATGGAGTCTCAAAGAGTTGGACATGACTGAGCAACTAAGCACACAGTGGCTTATTAATCTGACCCTTTATCACACTGAACAAGGAAAGAGAGAACTAGAAGACAGCAAAGCTGAGAAAGGAACATAGTGAAGCAGTGTGTCCTGAGTTTGGCTAAGATTCTTGAGGATGGCACCAAGAATAATATTAGCCTGGGTCACCTGCTGAATCAGGGAGCCCAAGTAGGATGGATCACATTTTCAGGGGACTGGGAATGAGTAAATTGGACATAGACTGGGGCTCCAAAAGCTATGAAATTGTGCAGATAAGGAATGGCCTGCAGCCTTGAGTGAAGATGTCAACATCTGATGTACCTCATACAAGGTCAGTCCTCCCTAGTATAGCAGGATGGTCATCACTTTTGGAAGGAAAGTAGGAAAGAAAGAAATTTGTTGGTTTTTTTTTTTTTGGTACGATACTTACCGATGCTCTTGCATAATTACACATTTCTAAATTTTTTTGAGAGGAGAATAATAAACACTCATTTTCTGGCTCCAATCTTATTCCTTCTCCCACTTCACACCTTTCTAATTTTTTATACACATATGGAACTCTTGGCATACTGGGCCCACTTGCTACTCGTGAAGTACAGCATGTCCTTGCTCACACACTTGAACCTGAGTCCCAAATGCCTTCTCTCCTGGTCTATCTGGCAAACCATTTTCCTCTATCAAGAAAGGACCTTGAAAGTTTTTCTGACCAACCTATACATGATTTGGGTCTTCCAGAACATCCTGTGCATCTCTTTTTATTCTTCTTTATTTACTTCCTGGATCAAGCATATTTGAAGTTTCTCATGTGTGTGTGTGTGGGGGTGTGTGTGTGTGTGTGCACGCGCGTGCACACGTGCACTTAGTAACTCAGTCACATGTCCGACTCTTTGCAGCCTCATGGACTGTAACCTGCCAGACTCCTCTGTCCATGGGATTTTCCAGGCAAGAATACTGGAGTGAGTAGCCATTCCCTTCTCCAGGAGATCTTCCAAACCCAGGCACCAAACCCAGGTCTCCCACACTGGCAGGCAGATTCATTATCGTCTGAGCCACCAGGGAAGCCATTGAAGTCTCTCAGGTAATCCAAATTTGATATTTTTCTAAACTTGAATTTGTTCCATTTGCTTTTCTTTGTATTAGTTTCCAATGAACACTTTTCCACTTTTAAAATTTTTCTCCCTGGTTCTCTACCATCATAAAGTTTTTTGGAATTCAAATGGCATTCTCCACTCTCTCCTTTCTAGAAGAGTATTGACAGAGCTGGTCATGTAGTAAAATCCTATTATTTGTATAAATAGAGATGTTTTTAATGATTATCTAATCAACATCCTTGTTTCAGTGGTAAGGAATTCGAGTTTGCCAGAGGGTGAAATGACTTCTCCAATTGAGCTATTTTATAGGAAATCCAAAGCACAAACCCTGACATCCCAAGAAGCAATAAAGTGTTGTGAGACTCCGCCCCCAACCCCCGTACCCTAGTACTGAAGTCAAAGCCAAACAAGCCATCTTAATTGGAGCTCACTCATGAACACTAAACATCTAAACATCATGAACGCATCATTAATCCTAAACATCATGAACACTAAACATCTCCTAAGTAATCTCACATTGATTTAAGAAACTCTGGTCACAGATTTGAACACAGTGTACTCCAAGCCAATAAGTGATATGCTTAGATAGGACCAAAATGAATATAAGATAGAAAAGAACAGTAAAAGATATCTAGCACAAATTATGGTGTACCCCATGCACCATTCTCAGAATTTGGGATTCTTAAAACTGGAAGTGACCCTCCAAGTTACTCAGGAGTGCTTTCTATGTGTCAAGCATTTGAACAGATCATTAACATATAAAACCTTATTCATTATTTACAAAGCAAACATGTAGAAGAAAGTTTACCTCTATTTTTTAATAGAAAGTTACCTCTATTTTTAAAATTACAGAACTCAGGTTCAGATAAAGTACAATTTCTTATTCATATTGATAGCCAAGAAGTTGTAGGGTGATGTATACACTCAGGTGTACCAATCTAGTATCTTAACCTTCTGTACCTAAATCAGACTTACTTCCTCTGGTTTTCCAGATTACAGGGAATGGAGTTCCTAGATTCAACTGGAATATCAGAGCCTGGGATGGGTTCTGTCCTTGCTATATTTGAATACCCCTGTTTTTTTCCCTCTAATTTTAGATCCCCAAATTTGCTTTGAGAGTCAGTCCTTGCTATATTTGAATACCCCTGGTTTTTTCCCTCTAATTTTAGATCACCAAATTTGCCTACTAGAAACTCCCTCTCATGAGTCTTTATGTAGACTTTTGGAGAAAACCAATTCTTTGTAACTCTGTTTTTCCTTAGCTTAAAAGACAAAATGATAGGATACTTAAAGAGAAACTCCCCAGGTCAGTAGAGGCCCAATATGCTACTGGAGATCAGTGGAGAAATAACTCCAGAAAGAATGAAGGGATGGAACCAAAACAAAAAGAATACCCAGCTGTGGATGTGTCTGGTGATAGAAGCAAAGTCCGATGCTGTAAAGAGCAATACTGCATAGGAACCTGGAATGTCAGGTCCATGAATCAAGGCAAATTGGAAGTGGTCAAACAAGAGATGGCAAGAGTGAATGTTGACGTTCTAGGAATTAGCGAACTAAAATGGACTGGAATGGGTGAATTTAACTCAGATGACCATTATATCTACTACTGTGGGCAGGAATCCCTCAGAAGAAATGGAGTGGCCATCATGGTCAACAAAAGAGTCCGAAATGCAGTACTTGGATGCAATCTCAAAAATGACAGAATGATCTCTGTTCGTTTCCAAGGCAAACCATTCAATGTCACAGTAATCCAAATCTATGCCCCAACCAGTAACGCCGAAGAAGCTGAAATTGAAAGGTTCTATGAAGACCTACAAGACCTTTTAGAACTAACACCCAAAAAAGATGTCCTTTTCATTATAGGGGACTGGAATGCAAAAGTAGGAAGTCAAGAAACACCTGGAGTAACAGGCAAATTTGGCCTTGGAACACGGAATGAAGCAGGGCAAAGACTAACAGAGTTTTGCCAAGAAAATGCACTGGTCATAGCAAATACCCTCTTCCAACAACACAAGAGAAGACTCTATACATGGACATCACCAGATGGTCAACACCGAAATCAGATCGATTATATTCTTTGCAGCCAAAGATGGAGAAGCTCTATACAATCAGCAAAAACAAGACCAGGAGCTGACTGTGGCTCAGACCATGAACTCCTTATTGCCAAATTCAGACTGAAATTGAAGAAAGTAGGGAAAACTACTAGACCATTCAGGTATGACCTAAATCAAATCCCTTATGATTATACAGTGGAAGTGAGAAATAGATTTAAGGGCCTAGATCTGATAGATAGAGTGCCTGATGAACTATGGAATGAGGTTCCTGACATTGTACAGGAGACAGGGATCAAGACCATCCCCATGGAAAAGAAATGCAAAAAAGCAAAATGGCTGTCTGGGGCGGCCTTACAAATAGCTGTGAAAAGAAGAGAAGCGAAAAGCAAAGGAGAAAAGGAAAGATATAAACATCTAAATGCAGAGTTCCAAAGAATAGCAAGAAGAGATAAGAAAGCCTTCTTCAGTGATCAATGCAAAGAAATAGAGGAAAACAACAGAATGGGAAAGACTAGGGATCTCTTCAAGAAAATCAGAGATACCAAAGGAACATTTCATGCAAAGATGGGCACGATAAAGGACAGAGATGGTGTGGACCTAACAGAAGCAGAAGATATTAAGAAGAGGTGGCAGGAATACACAGAAGAACTGTACAAAAAAGAGTTTCAAGACCCAGACAATCATGATGATGTGATCACTGACCTAGAGCCAGACATCTTGGAATGTGAAGTCAAATGGGCCTTAGAAAGCATCACTACGAACAAAGCTAGTGGAGGTGATGGAATTTCAGTGGAGCTATTCCAAATCCTGAAAGATGATGCTGTGAAAGTGCTGCACTCAATACGCTAGCAAATTTGGAAAACTCAGCAGTGGCCACAAGATTGGAAAAGGTCAATTTTCATTCCAATCCCAAAGAAAGGCAATGCCAAAGAATGCTCAAACTACCGAACAATTGCACTCATCTCACACGCTAGTAAAGTAATGCTCAATATTCTCCAAGCCAGGCTTCAGCAATATGTGAACCGTGAACTTCCTGATGTTCAAGCTGGTTTTAGAAAAGGCAGAGGAACCAGAGATTAAATTGCCAACATCCGCTGGATCATGGAAAAAGCAAGAGAGTTCCAGAAAAACATCTATTTCTCCTTTACTGACTATGCCAAAGCCTTTGACTGTGTAGATCACAATAAACTATGGAAAATTCTGAAAGAGATGGGAATACCAGACCACCTGATCTGCCTCTTAAGAAATCTGTATGCAGGTCAGGAAGCAACAGTTAGAACTGGTCATGGAACAACAGACTGGTTCCAAATAGGAAAAGGAGTACGTCAAGGCTGCATATTGTCACCATGTTTATTTAACTTATATGCAGAGTACATCATGAGAAATGCTGGACTGGAAGAAACACAAGTTGGAATCAAGATTGCCGGGAGAAATATCAATAACCTCAGATATGCAGATGACACGACTCTTATGGCAGAAAGTGAAGAGGAACTAAAAAGCCTCTTGATGAAAGTGAAAGTGGAGAGTGAAAAGGTTGGCTTAAAGCTCAACATTCAGAAAACGAAGATCATGGCATCTGGTCCCATCACTGCATGGGAAATAGATGGGGAAACAGTGTAAACAGTGTCAGACTTTGTTTTTCTGGGCTCCAAAATCACTGCAGATGGTGACTGCAGTCATGAAATTAAAAGACGCTTACTCCTTGGAAGGAAAGTTATGACCAACCTAGATAGCATATTCAAAAGCAGAGACATTACTTTGCCAACAAAGGTTCGCCTAGTCAAGGCTATGGTCTTTCCTGTGGTCATTTATGGATGTGAGAGCTGGACTGTGAAGAAGGCTGAGTGCCGAAGAATTGATGCTTTTGAACTGTGGTGTTGGAGAAGACTCTTGAGAGTCCCTTGGACTGCAAGATGATCCAACCAGTCCATTCTGAAGGAGATCAGCCCTGGAATTTCTTTGGAAGGAATGATGCTAAAGCTGAAACTCCAGTATTTTGGCCACCTCATGCGAAGAGTTGACTCATTGGAGAAGACTCTGATGCTGGGAGGGATTGAGGGCAAGAGGAGAAGGGGACGACAGAGGATGAGATGGCTGGATGGCATCACTGACTCAATGGGTATGAGTCTGGGTGACCTCCGGGAGCTGGTGATGGACAGGGAGGCGTGGCGTGCTGGGGTTCATAGGGTCGCAAAGAGTCGGACACGACTGAGCGACTGATCTGATCTGATCTGATCTGCCATCTTCATCAACCTGGAATCTTCATTTCTTTGGGGGAAAACATCCAGTATTGTCTCAACTATCATTTGTGAAACTTTCTTTCTAGATTCCTTCCTGAGTGGCACTTCCTGTACCTTACATTTTAGAACTGTCAGCATCACTGTTGAAGTAACAGTACCCAGAACAGGGCATGACACTCCATCTATAGTCTATTTTCAACTTGATATTAAATTTCAATAAAAGCAGTTTAAGTGTGTTGGCTTTTTTATCAAGATTCCATCCAGCACGCTAAAGACAGATTTTTCTGAGCACCATTCCAAGGCTTAAGAACACTCAAGAAACTCTCAAAAACTAAGCCAACAACACTTAAGATTCATCCCATTGAAACAAAACACTATTAACATGCAGTCAAATGCAGTGGAATTGGTTGGATCTCAAGTGCCAACTTTAAAGACTTTTCAGGAAATTGCAAGTTTCTCAGTTCTGGGTTAATTTTATTCAATTAGAGTCGAGTCCTATATGGGGAGACTTTTGCCAGCATATGTGCTAAGATGAGCTTTTCTGATATCATGTCCATGAACTCTCCAGTTAGTGAAATCAGTTCAAGATGAATAGAACCACAAGTTGAAGACTGGGTCATATGTTAAGATATTTAGTTCTTTAGACTGCACTTTTCAGAAATGTGCTTTTATTTTAATGGGTTCCCAGAGCACCTGTGGACCCTCTTATCCCACACAACGGAGAATCAGTAACAATGTGAAGAATCATGTTTCTCTGTGTTGTTCTCCATCATCAAGAGTAGCTGGGAAACTTGCAATCAGCTGTAAAATAACAGAACTCTTAAGTTGTTGGTATAGAAGTAATGTGTACAAGAAGAAAAATGTACCTCTTGGATGTCACAGCTAGTAAACACTAACTATTTATATGTTTACAATAAAGAGTCAGCTAGATTGTGAACAATACCAGAACATTTCTGTCTTTACCATCATATTATGCATGGTAGATGATGCTGTATACATTTTCATGAATAAATAGCTGAACCAACAGAATCAAACTGACAAATAGTTGAATTGTGAAGTTTGGGTGTTTCCAGGTGGAGTCTCTAGATCCTCTTTCAATGATACAGTCTTTAGATTCGCAGCCATTGTTTATTCAGTTCAGTTCAGTTCAGTTCAGTCGATCAGTCGTGTCCAATTCTTCACGACCCCATGAACCTCAGCACGCCAGGCCTCCCTGTCTGTCACCAGCTCTGGGAGTTCACCCAAACCCATGTCCATTGAGTTAGTGATGCCATCCAACCATCCTATCCTCTGTCATCCCCTTCTCCTCCTGCCCTCAATATTTCCCAATATCAGAGTCTTTTCAAATGAGTCAGCACTTCGCATCAGGTGACCAAAGTATTGAAGTTTCAGCTTCAACACCAGTCCTTCCAATGAACACCTAGGACTGATTTCCTTTAGGATGGACTGGGTTGGACCTCCTTGCAGTCCAAGGGACTCTCAAGAGTTGTCTCCAACACCACAGTTCAAAAGCATCAATTCTTCGACACTCAGCTTTCTTTATAGTCCAACTCTCACATCCATACATGACCACTGGAAAAACCATAGCCTTGACTAGACAGACCTTTGTTGGCAAAGTAATGTCTCTGCTTTTTAATATGCTGCCTAGGTTGGTCATAACTTTCTTTCCAAGGAGTAAGCATCTTTTAATTTCATGGCTGCAGTCACCATCTGTAGTGATTTTGGAGCCCAGAAAAATAAAGTCTGACACTGTTTTCCCATCTATTTCCCATGATGTGATGAGACCGGATGCCATGATCTTAGTGTTCTGAATGTTGAGCTTTAAGCTAACTTTTTCACTCTCCTCTTTCATCAAGAGGCTCTTCAGTTCGTCTGCACTTTCTGCCATAAGAGTGGTGTCATCTGCACATCTGAGGTTATTGATATTTCTCTGGGCAATCTTGATTCTTGCTTCCTCCAGCCCAGCCGTTTCTCATGATGTACTCTGCATATAAGTTAAATAAGCAGGGTGACCATATACAGCCTTGATGTACTCCTTATCCTATTTGGAACCAGTCTGTTGTTCCATGTCCAGTTCTAACTGTTGCTTCCTGGCCTGCATATAGGTTTCTCAAGAGGCAGGTCAGGTGGTCTGGTATTCCCATCTCTTTCAGAATTTTCCACAGTTTATTGTGATCCACACAGTCAAAGCCTTTGGCATAGTCAATAAAGCAGACATAGATGTTTTTCTGGAACTCTCTTGCTTTTTTGATGATCAGCAATGCTTATAACTAATGCCCTAAACAAAGTCAGATAACCTAGTTTATGCAGAGGTCAGATGTTTCTGAACAGTATCCTGCTAGGATTATTATTCTGTAAGAAGCAAGGTCAAAAATTATGTTAACAGGACAAAGATGTTAACCTCGTTACTCACAAGAAGTGTATGTTATCTTGGAATAAAATAATCTTTACTTAGGTAGAGGGCTTGCTCTTAGGTAATTTGTGATATAATCAGATCTTATTGATACAGAGAGTAATCTGAAAACAGAGAATCCACAGTCTTTCTCACTCATAGAATGAGATATGTGTACCTTTCCATTTGTGAGATATCAAATCTTGGGCTAAGGAAATCCTTTTGCATCCAGACAAAGCTATTAGCTAAGATAAAGGACTGAGATTATATTCTTGCATGCAGATCCTCACATGCACACCATACACACACGTGCACGTGCACGCGCGCGCGCACACACACACACACACACACACACACACACACACACACTTGCTACCAGGTAGTAAAGAGCATCACAGGGAAGCAAACAGGGTAGGTGGGGGAACCTGTTACACCGTAATTGTGATAGCGCGATAGCACTTACCCCATGATGTAATTGTGCTTATTAGTCAATTGGCAATGGCACCCCACTCCAGTACTCTTGCCTGGAGAATCCCACGGACAGAGGAGCCTGGTAGGCTGCAGTCCATGGGGTCACTAAGAGTCGGACATGACTGAGCGACTTAGCTTCCTCTTTTCGCTTTCATGCATTGGAGAAGGAAATGGCAACCCACTCCAGTGTTCTTGCCTGGAGAATCCCAGGGACGGGGGAGCCTGGTGGGCTGCCGTCTGTGGGGTCGCACAGAGTTGGACACGACTGAAGTGACTTAGCATAGCATTGGACTAATGCTTTTCTCTTCTCACTGGGTTCCTCGCTCTCCTCACTCTCTGCATCCCTAAGCTGTTATCTGGCATATAGTAATTCCTCTGTTTAAATGAATGAAAGTTAAACACAAATGAAAAGCTTCCTTTCTTAGTAAATATAAAACACATAGCTTTCTAGGTTGGAACTAAAAGAAGACTCTCAGCAGTGATGGGTGACTGGAGAACAAGCACAAGTCTTTCCCAGAGACCCATCTTTCCCTCTGGGGTCAGTCACAGATTGCCCCATAGGCATCTCCATGTTGAACTACAATGCTTTCACACTCCTGTCCAAGCAAGGACACTGGGCCTCTCACTTCATATTCTCTTATTCCAGGTGACACAGGACTACAACACTCAAGCAAAATTTTATTATAAACTTGGGGATAAAAAAGGGGAAGTAGAGTACCAGAAGCCTCAGTAGTCTAAAGAATTTTTTTCAAAATTTTGGATAGTTAAGAAATAAATTATTTGGTAGATTATAAGGAGATATTTTTGAAAACTTAAGTGAGTTAACATCTGTTCTTAATAAAAAATTAAAACAGGTTTATAATATAACCTTGGGATGTTCCAAATCCTAGAAGATCATGTGGTCTAGTTTCTTATATTTTCAGAGAATCCAAAAATATGGAAAGAATTGTTCAACATAACAGAGGACTAGTTGAAGAGATGGGCCTCCCTGGTGCCTTAGACAGTAAAGAATCTGCCTGCAATGCAGGAGACCTGGGGTCGATCCCTAGGTTGGTAAGATCCCCTGGAGAAGGGATGGGTTCTGAATGGCAACCCACTCCAGTATTCTTGCCTGGAGAATCCCCATGGACAGAGGGGCCTGGTGCTCTACAGTCCATGGGTCGCAAAGAGTTGGACATGATTGAGCAACTAAGCACAGTACAGTAGAACAAATAGAACTGAAATTCAGTCCTCTTGACACCAGTCTAGGCCTTGGTTGCCTAGTATAATGTTTATTACCAGTTGCCTGTCTTTTAAGGTTCCCATAGGCTTTAAATATGGAAATCTAAAACAGTTTATGAATCAAGTTAATGTTACTTGTGGTATTCTATTAAAATACAGTTTATCATTTTAACTTTATATTATTTTGCAACTGGAGATGTAACTAATATATTAGAGAATTCTTGATAGTTGCTATTAACTGATACATAATGTGTTTGTAAAGTAGAAAGACAGGATCTTCCCTGGTGGCTCAGTGGTAAAGAATCCACCTGTCAATGCAGGAGACAAGGGTTTGATCCATGGTTCAGGAAGATCCCACTCACCATGCCTCAAAACAACTAATCCTGTGTGCCACAACTATAAGCTTGTGCTCTAGAGCCTGGGGGCCACAACAATTGAGCCCAGACATCACAACCACTGAAGCCTGTGCACCCTAGAGCCTGTGCTTTTCAACAAGAGAAGCCACCATAATGAGAAGCCAGCACATAGCAACTAAGGGTAGACCCCACTCACCACAACTACAGGAAAGGCCCAGGCAACAACGAAGACTTAATCACAGCCAAAAATAAAGAAATAAATAAATGATTTTTTTTTTTTTTAATGTAGTAAGATAAGAGGAGAAAGGATAGTTCCTTGTTTAGGAAAAGGTAATGTTGGGAGATAATGACAGCTCCCAATTTGTCGGCTGGAGTTTTATGGATAATCACACATCAGATGATCACATAATAAATGGATGAACTGAATTGCTCTGGGACAAAGGTTTGATGAAGAAGTCTTCAAGGCAGAATGAAGATGATGGCACAGAAAGAATGTCATGTAAGTTTGCCTGGGAGAAGCAAGTGGATTGGGCAGAAAAAAGGAGATAAGGAAAGTGAGGAAGCTAATTTACTTAAATGTCAGCCTAGAAGATTTTCAATTCTTTCAAGTAGCTAACCATCCCTATTAGTTTATCTGCCCGGAATAAGAAGGCAGCATCTGACAAGGCTGCATCTCCAGGTGCACTGCAATCGGCAATAGCTGTTTGCTAAATTCTTGGATAAACAATTGCTAATGAGCAAGTTCAATCATTAAACGGGAAGAGAAAAATGAAAATAATGATGTGGGCAGAAAGCCTCTGCCAAAGTAGTCTTTGGACTAAACTATGGAAAGTGGACTGGACCGTGAGACTGATAAAATCTTCATAGAGAAAATGGCAGGCATGGTCATTAGGATGGGATAAAGGAAAATAAATTTGTCCACAGAGGCTGGAGAAAGCTTTAACTGGCATTTTTAAAGGACTGAGCAAGTTCAGATGTGATTCTGACTGGCATGAGAATCAAAGGGTTCTCATCCGTGGGGTGGAGTATGTCCCTGGGAGTTGCCTTAATAAAGGGGAACATGCCAACTCTGAATTACATACTGGGTCTAGTCAGTTTGTTGTTACTAGAAATAAGCAGTGGGCTAGGCAGAAAAACCAAGGCATAGATACAGGTCTTAGACTGGGATAGTCACAAAAGTGTTGGAAGGAAAAATCTTTGAAGATACTAGGGCACTCAGCGTTGACTCAGAACACTGAAGCTGAGTCTATGGCACCAAAGGCCACCAGCTTTGGTGCACTGGATAAGAGTAGTGAATTGAGGGTTAAAAGCATTTGTTCTAAATGCTGGCTTTCTGTTTACCAGCTCTGGGACTTTAGGGCAGGAAAATAAATTTATTTGAGCCTCAGTTTCCCTATTTGTAAAATGAAGTCATGCCTAACTCATAGACTATCAAGATGATTAATGGAAATACTATTTTAGTTCATAGTACAGTGTGTAGCATGTAGCAAGTATTCAGGAAATGGTCAATATTATTATTATTTTAATTATTTTTTTTATAGGCGGGAGCAAATAGGCCCTAGTTAGGACTGACTTAACTAGATGAGTTTGGCTGACAGTGGTATCATAAGTTATAGATGATCAAGACAGAAAAACTGAAGAATTTAGAGATGCAATCTGTGGCTCAATCATCAAGGGGATCATCTCTGAGTGCATCTGTTTTGTTAATGCCTTCTTAAAATTTATTGACAAAAATGGAATATGGAAACTTCATATTCCAGTCTCTGCAAAGTTTTATTTTAAGGTTCAAATAAGGTTCAAGGTTAGCATTTCATTTCAAGGTTCTATTGGATCTGCTTTACTCAGTAGAGATGAGCCATTTAAACCACTGGAATGTGAGTACACCAGTATTGCTGAATACTATAAAAAAAAAAAACTTGGGTGAGAATTTAGTTGTTAAGTCATTAATCAGTTCCCCTGCAATTTTATGCAGATTATCAGTTGACATAGCAAAACCTTACTTCAAACAATGAAGAAAATATACTTCAGATTAATTTGTAATGTCTACGCAAAGATGGGCTCAATAAAGGACAGAAATGGTATGGACCTAACAGAAGCAGAAGATATTAAGAAAAGGTGGCAAGAATACACAGAAGAACTGTACAAAAAGAGCTTCACGACCCAGATAATCACGATGGTGTGATCACTGACCTAGAGCCAGACATCCTGGAATGTGAAGTCAAGAGGGCCTTAAAAAGCATCACTACGAACAAAGCTAGTGGAGGTGATGGAATTCCAGTGGAGCTATTCCAAATCCTGAAAGATGATGCTGTGAAAGTGCTGCACTCAATATGCCAGCAAATTTGGAAAACTCAGCAGTGGCCACAGGACTGGAAAAGGTCAGTTTTCATTCCAACCCCAAAGAAAGGCAATGCCAAAGAATGCTCAAACTACCGCACAATTGCACTCATCTCACACGTTAGTAAAGTAATGCTCAAAATTCTCCAAGCCAGGCTACAGCAATATGTGAACCGTGAACTTCCTGATGTTCAAGCTGGTTTTTAGAAAAGGCAGAGGAACCAGAGATCAAATTGCCAAAATCTGCAGGATCATCGAAAAAGCAAGAGAGTTCCAGAAAAACATTTATTTCTGCCTTATTGACTATGCCAAAGCCTTCGGCTGTGTGGATCACAATAAACTGTGGAAAATTCTGAAAAAGATGGGAATACCAGACCACCTGATCTGCCTCTTGAGAAATGTGTATTCAGGTCAGGAAGCAACAGTTAGAACTGGACGTGGAACAACAGACTGGTTCCAAATAGGAAAAGGAGTACGTCAAGGCTGTACATTGTCACCCTGTTTATTTAACTTCTATGCAGAGTACAAAATGAGAAACGCTGGACTGGAAGAAACACAAGTTGGAATCAAGATTGCTGGGAGAAATATCAATCACCTCAGATATGCAGATGACACCACCCTTATGGCAGAAAGTGAAGAGGAACTAAAAAGTCTCTTGATGAAAGTGAAAGTGGAGAGTGAAAAAGTTGGCTTAAAGCTCAACATTCAGAAAACAAAGATCATGGCATCTGGTCCCATCACTTCATGGGAAATGGATGGGGAAACAGTGGAAACAGTGTCAGACTTTCTTTTTTTGGGCTCCAAAATCATTACAGATGGTGACTGCAGCCATGAAATTAAAAGACGCTTACTCCTTGGAAGCAAAGTTATGACCAACCTGCTGCTGCTGCTAAGTCGCTTCAGTCGTGTCCAACTCTGTGCGACCCCATCGACAGAAGCCCACCAGGCTCCCCCGTCCCTGGGATTCTCCAGGCAAGAACACTGGAGTGGGTTGCCATTTCCTTCTCCAATGCATGAAAGTGAAAAGTGAAAGTGAAGTCGCTCAGTCGTGTCTGACTCTTAGCGACCCCATGGACTGGAGCCTACCAGGCTCCTCCGTCCATGGGATTTTCCAGGCAAGAGTACTGGGGTGGGGTGCCATTGCCTTCCCCGATGACCAACCTAGATAGCATATTGAAAAGCAGAGACATTACTTTGCCAACAAAGGTCCATCTAGTCAAGGCTATGGTTTTTCCAGTAGTCATGTATGGATGTGAGAGCTGGACTGTGAACAAAGCTGAGCGCCGAAGAATTGATGCTTTTGAACTGTGGTGCTGGAGAAGACTCTTGAGAGTCCCTTGGACTTCAAGGAGATCCAACCAGTCCATTCTGAAGGAGATCAGCCCTGGGATTTCTTTGGAAGGAATGATGCTAAAGCTGAAACTCCAGTACTTTGGCCACCTCATGCAAAGAGTTGACTCATTGGAGAAGACTCTGATGCTGGGAGGGATTGAGGGCAAGAGGAGAAGGGGACGACAGAGGATGAGATGGCTGGATGGCCTCACTGACTCGATGGATGTGAGTCTCAGTGACCTCCGGGATTTGGTGATGGACAGGGAGGCCTGGCGTGCTGCGATTCATGGGGTCGCAAAGAGTTGGACATGACTGAGTGACTGATCTGATCTGATCTGATACCATTACAAATTTATGGGAGCTAAATAAATAAGACATCAATGTGCTTGAGAATATGAGAGATTTTAAAAGAGATTTACAAATGTAAGTCAAAGACAACTTCACAGTTACTTAGGATTTCTATCTCCCCAAAAGTTGTGAACATGGATGCACAGTGTTAACAATAATAGTGACAGGAAAATCATTTTTAGCTTAATGTGGCAAAGAAGGAAGAAAAAAAACCAAAACCATAGACCAGGGGTCTGTTCCAAACCCTTTCTGAAATGTGTAGAACTATAGAGCTCTAGCTCTGCCAAAGACAAGTCCAAGATATGGAATTCATTTATCCATCCATCAACAAAACATTGAGTGTCTATGGCGACTGGCGAAGCAAGTGAATACAAGAGATAAAGTGCCTGCCCTCATGGAGCTGATAATCTATGGCACACAGACAGACAATAAACAAACAGAAAACCCAAATATATAATATAATTCAAGTAGAGATTTTTTTAAAAAGTTAAGACAAACACAGCAGATTAGGGTTAAAAGACTACTGAGAGAATGGTTTTTATAGATAACATGTCAGGGGTAGGCTCTCTATAGAGGTGGCAGGTGAAGTAACCACAATAAAGTGAGAAAGTCAATCTAGCAGAAGCCAGGCTAGTCAGGGTCCTCTAAGCAATTCCACTGATCTCTGTCCTGCCAGTAACAGAAGCTTCTTTCTTGCCAGCAATGCCACTAGGTGGAGCAGGCCTATGACTCTCAGTTTCTCCAAAGATGCAACCAGAGACGCACTCCTACTCTGCTGTGTGCTCTGCGCCCCCTGTCACCACCCAGTTGTCACCTTTCTACTGCCTTCAGTATTTGAATACAGTGGTGTCCCTAAGGATTTAGCAGCTAGCTCAACTCTTCAAGTACCATAGATAGGTAAGTGTCCATTTCTTATGAGTCTGGGAAAATAAATAAATTTACAACTCCATTCCAGGATGTCTAGCTCTAGGTGAGTGATCACACCATTGTGATTATCTGGGTCGTGAAGATCTTTTTATACAGTTCTTCTGTGTATTCTTGCCACCTCTTCTTAATATCTTTTGCTTCTGTTAGGTCCATACCATTTCTGTCCTTTATTGAGCCCGTCTTTGCATGAAATGTTCCTTGGTATCTCTAATTTTCTTGAAGAGATCTCTAGTCTTTCCCATTCTATTATTTTCCTCTATTTCTTTGCATTGATTGCTGAGGAAGGCTTTCTTACCTCTCCTTGCTATTCTTTGGAACTCTGCATTCAGATGCTTATATCTTTCCTTTTCTCCTTTGCTTTTTGCTTCTCTTGTTTTCACAGCTATTTGTAAGGCTTCCTCAGGCAGCCATTTTGCTCTTTTGCATTTCTTTTTCTTGGGGATGGTCTTGATCCATGTCTCCTGTACAATGTCACGAACCTCTGTCCATAGTTCATCAGACACTTTATCAGATCTAGTCCCTTAAATCTATTTGCCACTTCTACTGTATAACCATAAGGGATTTGATTTAGGTCATAGCTGAATGGTCTAGTGGTTTTCTCCACTTTCTTCAATTTAAGTCTGAATTTGGCAATAAGGAGTTCATGATCTGAGCCACAGTCAGCTCCCAGTCTTGTTTTTGCTGACTGTATAGAGCTTCTCCATTTTTGGCTGCAAAGAATATAATCAATCTGATTTCACTGTTGGCCATCTGGTGATGTCCATGTGTCCATGACATCCTGGAATGTGAAGTCAACTAGGCATTAGGAAGTATAACTACAAACAAAGCTAGTGGAGGTGATAGAATTCCAGTTGAGCTACTTCAAATCCTAAAAGATGATGCTGTGAAAGTGCTGTACTCAATATGCCAGCAAATTTGGAAAACTCAGCAGTGGCTGAAAAGGACTGGAAAAGGTCAGTTTTCATTCCAATCCCAAAGAAAAAGAAAGGCAATGCCAAAGAATGCCCAAACTACTGCACAACTGCACTCATCTCACATGCTAGTAAAGTAATGCTCAAAATTCTCCAAGCCAGGCTTTAGCAGTACGTGAATCGTGAACTTCCAGATGTTCAAGCTGGTTTTAGAAAAGGCAGAGGAATCAGAGATCAAATTGCCAACATCTGCTGGATCATTGAAAAAGCATGAGTTCCAGAAAACCTATTTCTGCTTTATTGACTATGCCAAAACCTTTGACTGTGTGGATCACAATAAACTGTGGAAAATTCTGAAAGAGATGGGAATACCAGACCACTTGACCTGCCTTTTGAGAAATCTGTATGCAGGTTAGCAAGCAACAATTAGAACTGGACATGAAACAACAGAATGGTTCCAAATAGCAAAAGGAGTATGTCAAGGCTGCATATTGTCACCCTATTTATTTAACTTCTATGCAAAGTACATCATGAGAAACTTTGGGCTGAAGGAAGCACAAGCTGGAATCAAGATTGCCCAGAGAAATATCAATAACCTCAAATATGCAGATGATACCACTCTTATGGCAGAAAGTGAAGAGGAACTAAAGAGCCTCTTGATGAAAGTGAAAGAGGAGAGTGAAAAAGTTGGTTTAAAGCTCAACATTCAGAACACTAAGATCATGGCATCTGGTCCCATCACTTCATGGGAAATAGATGGGGAAACAGAGGAAACAGTGGCTGACTTTATTTTTTTGAGCTCCAAAATCACTGCAGATGGTGATGGCAGCCATGAAATTAAAAGACGCCTACTCCTTGGAAAGAAATTTATGACCAGCCTAGATAGTATATTAAAAAGCAGAGACATTACTTTGTCAACAAAGGTCCGTCTAGTCAAGGCTATGGTTTTTTCCAGTAGTCATGTATGGATGTGAGAGTTGAACTATAAGAAAGGCTAAGTACAGAAGAATTGATGCTTTTGAACTGTGGTGTTGAAGAAGACTCTTGAGAGTCCCTTGGACTGCAAGGAGATCCAACCAGTCCATCCTAAAGGAAATCAGTTGTAGGTGTTCATTGGAAGGACTGATGTTGAAGCTGAAACTTCAATATTTTGGCCACCTGATGCAAGAGCTGACTCATTTGAAAAGACCCTGATGCTGGGAAAGATTGAAGGCAGGATGAGAAGGGGGCTCAGAGGATGAGATGGTTAGATGGCATCACTGACTCAATGGACATGAGTTTGGGTAAACTCCAGGAGCTAATGATGGACAGGGAGGCCTGGTGTGCTGCAGTTCATGGGATTGCAAAGTGTCAGACACGACCAAGAAATTGAACTGATAACAACTCTATGGACTGTAGACCAACAGGTTTCTCTGTCCATTGGATTTCCCTGGCAAGAATACTGGAGTGGATTGCCATTCCCTTCTCCATGGGATCTTCCTGACCAGAGATCGAATCCAGGCCTCCCTTATTACAGGCAGATTCTTTATCATCTGAGCCACCAGGGAAGCCCATATATATGGACACTTACCTTTTTATTTATTCCTTATATATATATATATAAAAGGAATATATATATTTATATGCAGGAATGAGTTTAAGTGGTTTGAAGGGTCTTCTATATTAGAGAATTTTCACAGTTGTTTTGGTATCAGAAGCTCCTTTCTTGAACCTATCTTATGTAAAATAGATGATACACTCTACAACACAGAAAAAAGAACTGCTCTGCCTGACACAAGGCAGAGGTCTCAGAGATGTGATTGCCTGGCAAATACTTGGGCCTCTCTCAAAGCCCTTGAAACAAGGTCTTCTTGGAACAAAAAGAAAGATTAAGTTCACAGATGGTGGTTGGTTTGTCTGTGTGTTTTTTAAGATGTTCAGCATTTAATCTTTGGAGAAGGGATGAAATGAAATCATGTATTGATCACAATTTTGAAGAGATAGGCAGTGAGATACAATGGTTAAAAACATCAGATTTGAGCCATAATGTTTCAGAGCTTAGATCTGTCACTTTTTAGCAGTGTAGTCTTCAAGGACTTGGTCCTTCATCACATTATTGTCCCTGTTATGCAATTATCTCCAAACATGGATAAATCATACCCTTTCTCAGAAACAGCGTTACTAGATTGAACAATAAAGATATAACACAACGAGGATGCTCTATTAGACTCAGGAATCAATACAGTATATTCTGGCACCCATTGGATTATTCTATATTGAACCTGTTTTGCAGTTATTCCTGGATCCTTGTTACTTCTTATCTCTAGGAAGGTATACAGATAAAAGACTTGGGCCTTTAACATGTTAGATGAGATCAAGTCCCTCTGTCGCTGGCCTTAGAAATTCAAAAGTTCCTTTGCAAAGCTTGGTTTTTAAAAATAACTTTCTGGAAGGCAAAGACAGTCTATTCAAAGATGAATACCCCTTCCCAGATCTGTATCTGTTAGCACGCTGATGGAGGGACTGGTAGGGAGGACTCACATGGTTGATCCTGCATTTTTGACATAGCAGAGGCACTTCATTCAGGCAGGAAGAAACCCTTTTGCTTTGGTATTAGAAATAGACCAATTCCTTGATAACAAGTCGGAGAAGGCAATGGCACCCCACTCCAGTACTCTTGCTTGGAAAATCCCATGGATGGAGGAGCCTGGTAGGCTGCAGTCCATGGGGTTGCTAAGAGTCAGACACGACTGAGTGACTTCACTTTCACTTTTCACTTTCATGCATTGGAGAAGGAAATGGCAACCCACTCCAGTGTTCTTGCCTGGAGAATCCCAGGGACGGTGGAGCCTGATGGGCTGCAGTCTATGGGGTCGCACAGAGTCGAACATGACTGAAGCAACTTAGCAGCAGCAGCAGCTTGATAACAAGTATGAAGTCTGCCCATCTGGCAGATAAGGAAACGGGAAGGGTGCACATACCCAAAGGTACCTGTGGGAACATAGCATGTGAACCCATGAGTATGTACAGAGCCAGGTAAAGATGACAGATGAAAGCTAAAAGAAGCCTCTTTGATCAGTACGCTTATCTTATAATGATGAGAGAATTAAATAAAAGTATGCACTCATCTGATGATGGACGTTTAGGTTGCTTCCATGTCTTGGCTATTGTAAATAGTGCTACAGTGGACATTCGGGTGCATATGTTATAGATGAATGGATAAAGAAGATACATACATATATATAATGGAATATTACTTGGCCATTAAATGGAACAAGATTGGGTCATTTGAAGAGATGTGGATGGACCTAGAATCTGTCATACAGAATGAAGTAAGACAGAAGGAGAAAAGCAAATATATATTAATGCATATATGTGGAATCTAGAAAAATGTACAGATGAACCTTTCTACAGGGCAGGAAGAGAGACAGATATAGAGAACATACATGTGGACACAGGGTTGGGGAGGGGCCTTCAAATGAACTAGGAGAAGGAGATTGACATACATACATAACCATGTATAAAACAGATAGCTAGTGGGAACCTGCAGTATAGGGCAAGGAGCTCAGCACAGTCTCTGTGGTGACCTAGATGGGTGGGACCGAGGGGAGTGAGAGGAAGGTCCAAGAGGGAAGAGATATATGTATACATATAGCAGATTAACTTTGCTGTACAGGAAAAACCAAAACAACACTGTAAAGCAACTATACCCCCCCAAAAAAAAGCATGTATATAAAGTAGTTACATACTACTTTGCATATAGTGAACATTCCAGACAAAGTGACTGCTAGTCTAAACAATAACCTTAAAACATACTTATGTAGGTCAGGAGAGATCTGATAGCAAGTGACAGAACCTCAGTTTAAACCACTTTAACCAAAAGGGAAGCGTTTTATGTGTCAGAAAGACAGGAATCACTATATATTATCTGAAGGAATAATATATAGGAAACAGTTTCATAGATTTAGAAGGCTGAAAGGGGGGAAAGTGAACAGAGATGGTAAGTGCAGGAAGAAACTACCTCCTTCAGGTCAGGGGACCAAAACAGAAGGAGTGTGTTTTTAGAACCCTGGATCTCAGAGCAGTGACTGTGGAGATGATGCTTAGACTTTGAGGAAGGGGTAATTCCTTCTGGAGTGCCAAAGAAGGTGGAAGCTGTAGCAAACTGTCACTGCTGGGAAGCTGGTGATAAAAACAGCCAGAGAATGAAAAAGAAGACCATTCTCTTTGGGGGCCTTCTTATTGCCTTCTATGTCTCTTGTAAGCTATCAATGAGTCATCTAGCATAAGGGTCTAAGAAATGCAAGGTGTAGACTACAGAATGGTAGGTTGGAGCTAAGAGATAACATGTAACTAATTGGCAAATTGTCTAACAGAATGCAAGGAACGTTCAATCCAGAAACTGCTGGAACCAGGACTTGGATATTGCCCACATTTTATGATGCTTCTCCAGTATCTCCTTTTCACTGCTCATCAGCTTAGGCAGTACTGTTCTCTGTGGAAACATATGGCAGCCTACCTACACCTCCCAAATCTGACTCCCAACAATTTTGGCCTCCAGAAAAAACATATTTTTTCTCTTAATTCTAGTTTTAAAAAAAATCTAAAATTCTGATTAATAAACTTCCAATTAGAGGTAGGAGTGCCACCTAGACCAGTCAAGTGTGACCAGAAGAAAGCATAAGAACAAAGGAACTGCGTTGAAAAAATCATAGCAGATGTTAAAGGATCCAAGTTGGTTCAACCAGATGTCAGGATAGGGATCCTGAGCAGACAAAACAAAAGATATTCCCTACAGTGGTACGAAGGGCTGTAAAAGAGGAAAAAATGCTGTGGAGTGGGAGCAGCAGAGATTGGAGAAAGCTTCTTAAATGGCTGATCATAGAGGTGAGTCTTGAAGCAAAAGGCCCATGGAAACTGGAAGAGGATGGAAGGGGCTTCAAGGAGGAAGGAACATTGAGTGAAAAGCTTAGGAGAACAAAAAATTCACAAGATGTAAAGAGCTCAGGAAGTATTTAGTAAAAGTTGAAAATCTAGATTAGAGACAAACATGAAATACCAGGCTAAACTCTATGTTATTTACTCTTCAGATATAGAGACTTAGGGGCAGGGAGTTCTATGCTGGAAAGATGTGAGAAGGATGAAAGTAAGGAGGAGGAAGGAAAAGTAGAGATATAAGGAGGAGGAAGTATAGCACATATAAGCTATTGCTACACATCATTCTATGTCTTAGGCATTTGCCCAGATGAATTGAAACTATAAATTATGCTTGCTTTCATTATAGTCTTGCTTTAGTATGACCTTGAGCCAAATTTGCAGCCTTTTTGAATTTTTGTCCTCTTCAAAGGTAGAATGAATAAAACTGTGCTGGATGACTAAGATAATGTTTATGAAATACTTGGCTCTGGGGAACTAGTGATGAGTCTATCTTAAACTTAGAAGTCACACGGAGTACTTCTATTTTGTTCTATTTCAGTGATGGGTCACTAACTAATATTTTAGGAGATTAAGCAATCCCACAAGAATCAGACTCACAGTCTAAGATTTCAGACATACCTCTGTTCTGCTCCCAGGACTGTGTAGTTGACTCAGGTACAAAGTCCCACTGTGACTCCTTCCTTTCCTCCCACTTTGTTTTGGCCTAAATCCCAGCAACAAATGTGCCAGAGTGAGAAGAGGAAGAGAGAGATAAAGCCAGTGAGATGTAGTTCAAACTATATTATGTTTGTTCTTCAAGATTTTCAAGAATTTGGGAACAGGAACAGCAACAAAACAAGCTAATAGAGCCTTGCTGCTGCTGCTGCTAATTCGCTTCAGTCGTGTCCGACTCTGTGTGACCCCATAGACCGAAGCTCACCAGGCTGCCCTGTCCCTGGGATTCTCCAGGCAAGAACACTGGAGTGGGTTGCCATTTCCTTCTCCAATGTATGAAAGTGAAAAGTGAAAGTGAAGTCGCTCAGTCATGTCCAACTCTCAGCAACCCCATGGACTGAGATTCTCCGTCCATAGGATTCTCCAGGCAAAAGTACTGGGGTGGGGTGCAAATAGAGCCTTAGGTTGCCACATATTAGCTCATGACCAGGAACCTCATCTGAGTCTGCTTTTTCATCTTTATAGTGAGAATATTAACAATTATATCTCACAGATAATATAAGGACAAAATAAGGCAATATTTACAATTTTAAAAAATCACTTCCAAGGATCCTCTGACCAGCATGAAAGGAGCTGAGGGCAAGATCCCCCACATTTAACTACTTTGGTTCAGCTGACCTTTGCTGACCTCTCTGCTCAGCTTCTCTCACCTGTCCCATCACCAGATTTAGAGGTTATCAGGCTCAGAAGGGCTTCCTGGTGGCTCAGATGGTAGAGTCTGCTTGCAATGCAGGAGACCCAGGTTTGATCCCTGGGTTGGGAAGATCCCCTGGAGAAGCAAATGGCAACCCACTCCAATATTCTACCTAGAGAATCCCATGGACAGAGGAGCCTGACGGGCTACTGTCCATGGGGTCGCATAGAGTCGTACACAACTGAGCGACTAATACACACACACACACACACACACACACACACACACACACACAGAGGCTCAGAAGAGCTCAAGTTCAAAACCAAGGATGTTCAAATTTCTAAGTGGTCCAAGTCTGAGAAGGACTCAGAGCTTAAAAAGGTTAGGGGTACTTTGGGGGCAACTTCAGCTGTCTTACAGATGAATCAACTTGAGTGAAACTGCTAGGGTTGATAACTGGCAAGTACAAATTGATTAACTGAAAGAGAATAAGCCTAAACATGTATGAATAAAGGTATAGCAATCTCAACTGTTTCTTAACAAAATGGATCCATTACAGTCAAGCTGTGCCTTGACTTTGGGCCTTTGTCATTAAGAGAACAGAATTGTACACAAAGATACGGGCTTCCCTGGTGGCTCGGCAGTAAAGAATCTGCCTGCAATACAGGAGCCACATAAGGCACAGGCTTGATCCCTGGGTCAGGAAAATCCCCTGGATGAGAGCATAGAAACCCACTCCAATATTCTTACCTGGAGAATCTCATGGACAGAGGCACCTGTCAGGATATAGTCCATAGGGTCACAAAGAATTGGACACAACTGAAGCAACTTAGCATGCACACATACAAAGATATTTGCCTAAAAATATTCATGCTCATATCAAAATAAATACCAAAACTAACGGATTCATTATTTAAAAGTTAGCACTTCAATCAGAAAATTTTCTATATGTACAATATAATTTTGATTTTTAAATGCATTGTATAGACAATGTGTGCAAAGTATCACAGATACAAAGCTTTTATGTATAATGGAATTTTACTGAAATTTTAGTAAAAAGTGGGTTGGTAAAGAGTCAATAGATCCAGTGTGGGACAGGAAGCAATTTCCAGTTCAAAAGCAGATGTTGTTAGATCTAGAAATCTGGCAAGCATCAATCTTGCATTTCTTTTCAGTTTCCCACTGGCTCTGCTGCTCAGTGTACACACAGCCTCCTACCATGCTGCTAGACTTCCTTGATATCTAAGCGACTGAATTTCCTTCTACTTTTTCAGAAAGAATATGTAACTCATCCTCTGCCCTACACTCACTCATCCCGATTTTTTACTGTGTAATTGTGTTGGCACCATATGATAATATTACCTGTTGTCACCAAAAAGACCCATCAACTGCTTTTCCTCCTTTTCTTCAAATAAACCAGAATAACCACCTACCAACTAGATAAGAATATTGCCATTAATCTAGAAGCCAGGAGTAACTGCAGTTTTAAATTTTTAATAGCATTTCTTCTACCTGCTAAATAAATACATTTATTTATACCAGAGATTTAGCAATACATTTCCCTGGAAAGGATTATTGAAAAAAACTATTTTTTGTTTCACATAAGTATTTCTTATATGCAAAAATTTTTGCATGAAAGATGCAATTGGAAAACAAACCAAAAGGCTTTCTGATTATTTTTTGAAAATTCCCCTAAATTGTACTAAAATATTATCCTGCATTTGTAATAGTGATTCTGAAATACTGGAAGTCTGAAATGAACATGATGGGTAGTGCTTTGAACTAATGATTACTATCAATTTATGCTATTATCATTCGTCTCTCCTAAAGAGATTACACATGCAGAAAAAGACTCTTTGAGAGCTCTAGCTCATTAGACAAGAACATGTGTGCATGCATTTGTGTGTGTGTGTTTATAAAGGAATGGCTCTGAAACTTGGAGTAAACTGCATGTATCATGTAACTGATCATATATGTATATTATACAATGCTCTTTGAGTCTAATTTTCAATCAATTGTTCTGTTAAATCTTCCCAGACTTCAATTCTATCAGTACCTCATTTCCTCCTATTGTAAGCCTATTTTCAATCATATTGCTCTCTTCATTTTTTTCTTATCTACCTGGTGATGCCATTTGACTAGCAGTATTTATTCACTTAAACAGCTAGAGGACTCTACTCCAAACCCCATATTCAAATCCAGAAGAGAAAAAAGCTAGACAATTTTCCTGTTTTCTTTTTTTTTTTTTGATCAAGAATCTCTTTTATTGATTATCAGAAACATTACAAACATCTAGTATGAACAAATTGTAACATGATAGTGTTTAGTTTGAACAATTAATACATTTCAGATATAATATTATACATATTTCAATGCTATTCTCCCCAATCATCTCACCCTCTCCCGGTCCCAGAGTCCAAGAGTCTGGTCTATACATCAGTGTCTCTTTTGTTGTCTCGTAAATAGGGTTATTTTTTTACCATCTTTCTAAATTCCATATATATGCGTTAGTATACTGTATTTGTGTTTTTGTTTCTGGCTTACTTCACTCTGTATAATAGGCTCCAGTTCCATCCACCTCCTTAGAACTGATTCAAATGTATTCTTTTTAATGGCTGAGTAATACTCCATCGTGTATATGTACCACAGCTTGTTTATCCATTCATCTGTGGATGGACATCTAGGTTGCTTCCACGTTCTGGCTATTGCAAACAGTGCTGCTATGAACATTGGGGTACAGGTGTCTCTTTCAATTCTGGTTTTCTCAGTGTATATGCCCAGCAGTGGGATTGCTGGATCATAAGGCAGTTCTATTCGCAGTTTTTTGAGGAATCTCCATACTGTTCTCCAAAGTGGCTGTACTAGTTTGCATTCCCACCAACAGTGCAAGAGGGTTCCCTTCTCTCCGCACCCTCTCCAGCATTTATTGCTTGTAGACTTTTGGATAGCAGCCATTCTGATTGGCGTGAAATGGTATCTCATAGTGGTTTTTTTCCTGTTTTCTTATCTACTTGAAATTGAATTTTCTCATTTTCTTGGATTATATCTTTGAATAACATTTGGATTGTTGTTGTCACTCAGTTGCATCCCACTCTTTGTGATCTCATGGGCTGCAGCAGCCAGGCTTCCCTGTCCTTCACTGTCTCCCAGAATCTGCCCAAACTCATGTCCATTGAGTTGATGATGCCAACCAACCACTTTATCCTCTGTCTCCCCCTTCTCTTGTGCCTTCAATCTTTCCCAGCATTGGGTCTTTTCCAATGAGTCAGTTCTTTGCATCAGGTGCCCAAAGTATTGGAGCGTCAGCTTCAGCATCAGCCCTTCCAATGAATATTCAGGACTGATTTCCTTTAGGATTGATTGGCTTGATCTCCTTTCAGTCCAAGGGACTCTCAGAAGTCTTCTCCAACACCACAGTTCAAAAGTATCAATTCCTCAGTGCTCCGCTTTCCTTATGGTCCAACTCTCACATCCACATGTGACTACTGGAAAAACCACAGCTTTGTCATCAAAGTTATGTCTCTTTTCTTAATACACTGTCTAGGTTTGTCATATCTTTTCTTCCAAGGAGCAAGCATCTTTTAATTTCATGGCTGCATTGACAGTCTGCAGTGATTTTGGAGCCCAAGAAAATAGTCTGTCACTATTCCCCTTTTTTCTCCATCTATTTGCCATGAAGTGATGGGACCGGAAACCATGTTCCTAGTTTTGGAATGCTGAGTTTTAAGCCAGCTTTTTCACTCTCTTCTCTCACTTTAGCAAGAGACACTTTAGTTCCTCTTTGCTTTCTATCATTAGAGTAGGTTGTGCAAAGGAGGGAGGGAATAGAAAGAAAGAAAATCTAGGACCAACTTCAGGAAGTATGTACTTAGCTGTGTGATCTAGTAAAACAATGCAGGGGGTTTTTCGTCAAAGAAAGCTGAGAATCTCCTCTGACTTTGCCAGTTTCTTGCTGCGTGCTAAGTCATTTCAATTGTGTCCGACTCTTTGTGACCCTATGGACTGTAGCCCGCCAGGCTCCTCTGTCCTTGGGGATTCTCTAGGCAAGAATATTGGAGTGAGTTGTCATGCTCTCCTCCAGGAGATCTTCCCAACCCAGGCATTGAAGCCGAGTCTCTTCCGTCTCCTGCCTTGGCAGGCAACTTCTCTAACACTAGCATCACCTGGGAAGCCCAATTTCTTGCTACATAACCATAAATAGGTCATTAAAACTGAGTCTCAGTTTCCTCACTGTTAAATGGGGATAGTATACCTACATGGCTGAGTACTTATGAAGATTAGAGGTAATGTATCCAAATGAAAACTATTATTTTTATATCCACATCATGTCTCCAATATCAAATATGTCCCCTAATTTAAACTCCAATTTAAATTCTATGCACTGATGTATAGAACAGACTTTCGGACTCTGGGACCGGGAGAGGGTGGGATGATTGGGGAGAATAGCATTGAAATATGTATAATAATATATCTGAAATGTATTAATTGTTCAAACTAATCACTGTCATGTTACAATTTGTTCATATTAGATGTTTGTAATGTTTCTGATAATCAATAAAAGAGATTCTTGATAAAAAATAAAAATAAAAAAATCAACTCCAATTTTAAATATTCAGTATAACTTTGGACAAGCAACTTGATTTCTCTTGCTTCAGCTTTCTCATCTGTGATATAGGAATACTGGCATTTCTCCCCGTTACTCCAATTCTCCTTTCTTTATTAAAAAGTAATGCAAGTGAGAAGTTGTGTTTATTCTAGATGCAAAAAATACTTATTTTATTTCTCATGACTCATTTAATTAACTGATTGTTTACATATTTACCATCTAGGATTGCTGTGAGAATTTAAAAAGTGATGCATGTAAAGAACAATGCCCCTGAAGTATTAGTTATCACCATCATCTATGTTGAATACCTCTATCTTCCTTATGCCGTGAGACTCAGTTGCTGATTTTTGATTCGGAAAATATTTCTAAGTGTAGGCATAATATAGCTGTGTTTTTTTGTTTGTTTGTTTGTTTTTTCCCCATCAAGATCCAGGAATGCTTCTTTGAGCTGTCTGTACTTAACCATTTGCAGGAGCAGCACAGACACACTGGCTTCAAGGCTTCTCTGTCTTCAGAATAATTCAGAGCTGCTTGAATTATTTCATTGCTAAAAACTCTCTGTTCATCACAGATACACCAGGGTCCTTTAGCATACTTGGCCAAAAACATTAAAACCCCGTCTACGAAAACATAGAAGCTGGGAAAGGACGGCGGTTCATTACCCATGGCAGAAATACGGCTCTGAGTATACAGTCTGGTCAAACTCCAGTCTGGCTCTCCTGGTAACTAGCTTGACATGTCCAAACTAAGCATGTCAATGTATAGATGTTACCTGTGATTTAGAGGCAGGAGGAGATCATTAATCAGATTTTCAGTTGTCTAATTACATTGTAAAAATTGACTTTTCTGCCACACCTAGTTTGTGAGTCGTTTTAGGGAAAAGAAAACAGAGCAGAGAAATATGCTTCTCTTACATCTATGTAAAATGATAACTGCAGATTTTAGGGGGAAAACAAATAAACCAAAAAGTAATTAAAAGGTAAGTTGGGACTTGGGGAGTAATAAAGCAAAGGTGAGTTATAATGAGAGTTATCCAATTAGAATTCTATGGGGAATAAAAAATAATACTCCATCAAGTTCTCTATCACAAAAGGCATTCATTTAAGGCCTGCAATTGTGAATAATTGTTCTAATCAAAGATTTGCATGAAGTCACAATAAGGAGTATGTAAGCAATCAATTAATGAAATGAGCCATAAGGAATGAGATAAGCAGTTCTAACATCAACTATCAATGAACTTCTCCCTTGATTTTTCTTCTTATAGAGTAGTGAGAAATGGAGGCCAGGTGATGGATAAAAAAGAAAATTGAGGTGTGTGTACAGTCAAGCAACATCTCTTAAGTAGAGGCCAAGTGGTAGGTCACCTGAACTGTTAACAATGAGTGTCACTGACTAGAGGTAATGTTTATGACAAAATTCACAATAGAAGCTGTATTCTTATTTCACGCATCAACCGCAGAGGTTTAGCTTAAACTCTATTTATTATTAGTTCTTAATAGTTATTTGAGTTTTTAAAATTATGAAAGAGATCTGTTTTTCTTTTGTAGTTTAAACAAAATAGAATACAGGAAATTTAAAGAAAACATTAACCATTTATAATAATCCCAGGACACAGAAATTACCACTTTTGCTGTCTTGTATATTTCATTCTAATCTTTTTTTCTTTACATATAAATAAATTGCAAAATGAGCATCATTGTCTCTATATAAAAGTTCATCTCCTTCCTTTTTCATACAGATTGTTATTTCAAGGCCAGAGTTAACAAATTTGGTTGTCCATAATATTCAGAACAGTTTAGAAACAGTAAACTGGAAGAGAGATTTGAGGGCCATTAAAAAAACTATGTTCTCAACTGTTAAATGAAATTCTGAGAGTACAGAAAGTTCAAAAAATATTTGAGTGAATAAAATAATAAAAATTTCAGGATTAGAAAGGAACTCAGAGAATATGTAATTCAACCCTTGTGCAAATGTTTAATTCCTTCCGAGTCACCCTTGCTGAAGGATACCTTAGTCACAAAAACTACTTCCCAATGGAGTTCATTCCATTTTCACAGGCATTATGTTAGTTAGGGCAGTACTAGTGTCTGACACAAGTAATCTAGTCAAATAAAGTCAGTCAGATCAGATCAGATCAGATCAGTCGCTCAGTCATGTCCGACTCTTTGCAACCCCGTGAACCGCAGCACGCCAGGCCTCCCTGTCCATCACCAGCTCCCGGAGGTCACTCAGACTCGCATCCATCGAGTCAGTGATGCCATCCAGCCATCTCATCCTCTGTCGTCCCCTTCTCCTCCTGCCCTCAATCCCTCCCAGCATCAGAGTCTTCTCCAATGAGTCAACTCTTCGCATGAGGTGGCCAAAATACTGGAGTTTCAGCTTTAGCATCATTCCTTCCAAAGAAATTCCAGGATTGATCTCCTTCAGAATGGACTGGTTGGATCTTCTTGCAGTCCAAGGGACTCTCAAGAGTCTTCTCCAACACCACAGTTCAAAAGCATCAATTCTTCGGTGCTCAGCCTTCTTCACAGTCCAGCTCTCACATCCATACACGACCACAGGAAAGACCATAGCCTTGACTAGGCGAACCTTTGTTGGTAAAGTAATGTCTCTGCTTTTGAATATGCTATCTAGGTTGGTCATAACTTTCCTTCCAAGGAGCAAGCGTCTTTTAATTTCATGGCTGCAGTCACCATCTGCAGTGATTTTGGAGCCCAGAAAAACAAAGTCTGACACTGTTTCCACTGTTTCCCCATCTATTTCCCATGCAGTGATGGGACCAGATGCCATGATCTTCGTTTTCTGAATGTTGAGCTTTAAGCCAACCTTTCCACTCTCCACTTTCACTTTCATCAAGAGGCTTTTTAGCCCCTCTTCACTTTCTGCCATAAGAGTGGTGTCATCTGCATATCTGAGGTTATTGATATTTCTCCCAGCAACCTTGATTCCAACTTGTGTTTCTTCCAGTCCAGCATTTCTCATGATGTACTCTGCATATAAGTTAGTCAGTCAAGTAAAGCTTAAAGCAGATTACCTGACTGGTAGCAGAACACGCCTCTGAGCACTGATTGAGAGCACAGGCTTCTTTCACCATTGACATCTAGCTTCCAAGGCCTTTAGAACCATCCATATCAAGCCAGTGGAGGGAGAAAGAGCATGGAAGATCGTACAAGGAAGGTATTTATGGGCCAGGCCTGAAACAGCAGCTATCTCATTCCATTGGTCAGAATTTGATCACATGAACTCACCTAACTGCAAAGAAGACTAGGAAATGTTGTCTAACTATGTGTCCAGGATGAGAAGAAACAGATTTGGTAAATGGCTAGTCAGTTGATGTCATAGTGTCATTTATCAGAAAGTTCATTATTATGTTGAGCCAAAATCCCATATGGGTTGGTTCTGATTCTGTCCCCAAGACAACATAAAACAATTGTAATCTCTTTTCAACAAGAAAACCCTTCCAATGTTTAAATAATGATTTTATATCTCTCATATATCTTCTTTTTATTCAATCCATATACCCCAAATTTCTTCAATTTCTTCTTGTGACATTACTGTTAACATAGTCATTTGGGGTACATAGTACATATGTTAGTACCCCACAAAGGCATGAAATTTTTAGGCATAATAACTAATATGCACAATAAAACTTTTAAGTTATCTATAAATAATTTAAGCACATTTAAAATATGTGTCACTGAAAAATTATTAAAATAGAAAGAATCCACAGTTTTAAAAAGGTAAGCTTCATATAACAAGATGTTGCCATTGGGCTTGTTGGCTCTATCTTAGTATCAATTAAGGCACTTGTACTATACATATCAGAATGGCAAAATAAGCCTGAGATAGAATTTTCCCTCCATATGCTTCCATGTGAAAATTTAGAAACTACTCCAGGTCTCTTTAAATCCTCATTCAAATCAAAGACAAACATGAGGTCAGATAGAAAAAAATGGGAAAGGAAGTGTCTCAAAAGAGAAGTGAATTTGCCTTGCTGTGAATCTCTACCTGACCACTATGGAATAGAAGTTCAGTAACAATTTTCTTACCTCAATCCTAGTGAGATCTTCCAGGGCACCACTTGGAGACATTTTATTTGTCCTCTGCAGTCAGAAGGTGTCAAGGAGAAAACTAGTGTCTGAGAAAGCAAGAGGATGGAGGAGTCAGTAAAAGGTGGGAAAGAGGTTAACTCCTTAGTTTAGGGACCCAGAATTAGAAGAGCACTGTTACATTGGGACCAGTTTTTATTTGTCAGAGCGAATGATGCAGAAATGTGTTCTGAGGATGGTGGGAGCCACAAAGGACAGTATCAGTATGTCATCTTCTTGGGTCCAATTCAATAGAGTGAGCTGGAGGGGTAGGAAGATCCCGGGAGCTGAGGAAGGATGCATCTTCCTAGGTCAAAAGAAATGGAAGAGAATACCATCAGCACAGCACCTTCATGTATGTGCTTAGTTACTCAGTCATGTCTGATTCTTTGAGAAACTTTGGATTGTCTCCTTAGTCCATGGGATTCTCTAGGCAAGAATACTGGAATGGGTTGCCATGCACTCCTTAGAGGGATCTTTCCGACCCAGGAATCGAACCCATGTCTTCTGCATCTCCTGCATTGTAGCCAGATTCTTTATCTGCTGAGCCATTGGGGAAGCCTCTTCATAGAACCCTTCATAGAGCCCACAAAAGCACTCCAAGAGAAAGTCAACCTTAATTATCAGTCGGGACCAATTTAACCATGTTTCAGGGCCATAAATCTTCCCTGGGGGCTCAGACAGTAAAGAATCTGCCTGCAATACAGGAGACCAGGATTTGCTCCCTGGGTCAGGAAAATCCCCTGGAGAAGGAAATGGCAACTCACTCCAGTATTCTTACCTGGGAAATCCCATGGATAGAGGACATCAGCAGGCTACAGTCCATGGGGTTGCAAAGAGTCAGACACGACTGAAGCAACTAACACTAACTAAAGGGCCATAGGACACAAAGCTACGCAGCCAAATAAAAACTGTCCAGTCTTCTTATCTCACTTCCCTTCCATGCTGGTTCCATTCAGGCATTTGGAAAATTCATTAACATGGAGCACCTGCTTCCCAGATGATTCTAGATAAAAGGGATTTTGTGTAGCCCCAGGATGTGTGACTCAAAATGGATAAGTAGAAACACCCTTATGTTAAAACATGATTGGCTAATGGTTGGGTAACAAGCGACCCCAGAAACCTTAATGGTCTTACACATAAAAGTTTATTTATCACTCATAATGTTTCCTTTAAATCAGACAGATTTTCAAGGCTGTTCCCTTCCAAGCTGAGATCCACTCTTCTTCCAATTTGTGCCTACACCATCCGGAAAAAAATAGCTTTCAAAGATGCAAAAGAGAGAACTTACAGAGTTGACACCGACTCTCAAATGTTGCTGTGTCACAAACTACTGTCCAGAATTAGTCATATGGGTCCACTTAACTGTAAGTGCTTGGAATATGTTTCTTTGTGCTTAGGAAAGAAAGGAAACCTGGATACAATGGGCACTAATTATCTCCAGCACAAGCCTCCTAAATGACTACAGCAGTGTACATAAGAAGGACAGTTAATGCTACATCACTGGAAGAGGCATAATGTCCATGATCCTTCCCAGCTGGAGATCCAATTTTTAGCTCATGTCCCTCTTAAGAAGTGACTCTTCTCACCAAAGAGAGAGAAATGCAAAAATACACACTGTAAAGAAGATATACAACCTTAAAACTGAACCCTCATATAGAGAGATGAGAATAGTCAGGTTACCAAGAATACTGCAGGTTTAAGTGATATAGACACGCATTATTACTAGGTTAACAAATATTAATGACTGTAAGTTTCAAACTATGTTTGAAGGAACATTCTCCAAGGAAATCTGTGATTAAAATTTTGATGTTCATATTAAGAGTTATCATTAAACAGAGACATATGAAAATAATGATGAGTGTCTTGAAAGATCAGAAATAATATAATCATTATAATAAGACTGGTTACTTGATTAAATATACTCAATATGCCCAACAGTGGGCAAAATGTTTTATAAACATTTTATTCTTACTGCAAACCAAAGGGTGTATTATTATCCCAATTTTATAGATGAAGAATGATGAGGTAAATAAAGACCATTTGAATTAGGATTCTTATAGCTGCAAGCAACAGGAACTCTTTTGCTTAAACAATATGGAAATGCAATATCTCACTTAGCATCAAATCCAGAGGTCCAGCGGTAGGGCAACCTCCAGGAATTAAGTCTTTATTGTGTTACTAGAACCCCAAGTTTCCATCTTTTCGTTTTGCCACCTACAGCATTAGTCAATTCCCCTTTTGATCATAAGATAGCTGCCATCAGGTGATGCTTCCTAATTAACATCCAGAAGGAGAAAGAAACTTGCTTTCTCTTTCTCAGAAGCCACCTGTTTAACATTAGACTAGTGGTTCTCAACTGGGAATAATTATTCCTCCAAAAGGAAATTTGGCAATGTCTGAAGACATTCTTAGTTATTACGACAGGAAGCAGAGGCATTGCTAGCTTCTAATGGGTAGGGAGGGAGAAGGCAAAGGCACCCCACCCCAGTACTCTTGCTTGGAAAATCCCATGGACAGAGGAGCCTGGTAGGCTGCAGTCCATGGGGTTGCTAAGAGTCAGACACGACTGAGCGACTTCACTTTCACTTTTCACTTTCATGCATTGGAGAAGGAAATTGCAACCCACTCCAGTGTTCTTGCCTGGAGAATCCCAGGGATGGGGGAGCCTGGTGGGCTGCCGTCTATGGGGTCACACAGAATTGGACACGACTGAAGCGACTTAGCAGCAGCAGCAACGGATACAGATGCTATTACAGGATAGTGTCCCACAACAAAATATTACTCATTACAAAATATCAATTGTGCTGAGGTTGAGAAACCTTGTGTTAGACTAAAGCTTCATCAGATCAAGAAGCACATCTGTGCCCACATGTGGCAAAGTGCCTGACACATAGAAAGTATGTTGTAAATATGTGCTTAAAAGATTGATGAAATAAATTTGATGCTTATGATGGTTCTTTGCTATAGGCAAGGTATCATTATTCTCACTTTCTCTCTCTCTTTTTTTTTTTTTTTGGAAGAAAAGGATATTTATGTCCAGAGAGCTTAGTTGTTTAGTTGCTAAGTTGTGTCCGACTCTTTGTAACCCTGTGGACTGTAGCCCACCAGGCTTCTCTCCATGGGATTCTCTAGGCAAGAATACTGTAGTGGGTTGTCATTTCCTTCTTCAGGGAATCTTCCCAACCTAGGGACTGAACCCACATATCCTGCATTTGCAGGAGGATTCTTAACCGCTGAGCCACCAGAGAAGCCCCCAAAAATCTGAACTTGGTGCTATTAGTTAAGAAGGGGTCCTAGTTTAAAAAAAAAAAGTGCGTTAATCTAGTTTTGAAAACACAGCCATCTAAAAGTAGGTATCATCTTGCTCTTTACAATGTTATACCAAGGTGGGATGGAAATCGGACAACTTAAGTGCCTAACAGAATCAAAAAGTCACAGAATCAAGATTCATATCCAACTTTTCCAAAAAGGTCTAATAGTATCTTTTCCATTCTAGCAGTATTTTCTAGTAGTATTATTTCTTTGTTCTTTTCTATGCTTCTCCAGCAGCATAGATCTTGGTCTAAGACTACTCTCAGCTAGTTTCCAAGAAGTCAAGGTTCAAGTTGCCACATACAGATCATTGGTTCCCAAAGCCAAGTTCCCTCAGCCTTATACAACCTTTCTCTAGATACAGGTCCACACTTAGCTTAAAAACCATTACTGAAGTCTATCTACATTGGGAACCACTGTCCATGGCCACAGGAACTGTGAAGCTACTATAGTCTTGTTCTTTAATGCAGGCCTGGGATCTCAACTATACCTAAAATTTTAGCTAAAGTGTTTTTAATCTCCTGTTTTTGCTAAGTTTCCTTCCTTCTGTTATGAAAATAATTTGGTAGTTTGAATGATCTACTGGAAGGTGGAGGAAGCTGTTCACTCCCTTGATCTGACTCTTGAGGTTCCTGCAAAAACTTCACATACTGAATAAAAGCTTAGATGAGTGTCCATGATCTGGTTTACGTGAGTACGTCAAATGTTGGAAAGTTTCTGAAAATTATAAAGAGCCTTGAAGACAGGATTGTTTAGAGCAGAGACTTTTAATTCCACTGTGTTTTGTTATCCCAGCCTTTCCCAAGAGACTGTTGATATTATGGAATAGGGAATATATATTATCCATTGCTGTTCAGTTCAGTTCAGTTCAGTTCAATTGCTCAGTAGTGTCTCTTTGTGACCATTTGGAGTGTTGCCACCTGGATCCTCTGTCCATGAGATTTTCTAGGCAAGAATACTGGAGTGGATTGCCATTTCCACCTCCAGGGGATCCTGCCAACCCAGGACTTGAACCCACATCTCCTGTGTCTCCTGCATTGCAGACAGATTCTTTACCCAGTGAACCATCAGGGCTATATAGCACAATCAGGTTTTATGGAACACCCTATTCACAGCTCAACACAATCATACAAATTTCAGTTCCCTCTGATAAAAAACCCACACATATCATACAGCAGGTTAATATGTGACTGGAGGAATTATTATCAGGCATTTGGGTACAAGTTAACTTATTAATGCAAGCTTCACTCTTTTTACACACACAATTTATATGTATATATATAAATAAATACATATATTTGTGGGATTTAGTTTCTTCATCTGCAAAATGGAGATCATAACAATCATATCATTTTCAAGAGGCGGATGTGTGCACATGTGCTCAATCGCTTCAGTCATGTCAAGATTCTTTATGACCCTATGGACTGTAGCCTGCTAGGCCCCTCTGTCCGTGGGATTATCCAGGCAAGAATACTGGAGTGGGTTGCCATGCTCTCCTCCAGAAAATCTTCTCAGAACTGAACCCAGGTTCTCCTGCATCTCCTGCATTGTAGGAAGATTCTTTACCACTGAGCCATCTGGGAATCCTTCGTGGGGCTGATACAGAGAGTTAAAAGAGACAGTATGTGCCAAATACTTAAAATAATATCTGTAATGCATAAATAATAATGCTGTTGTCAAAAATAGAACCTTAGCACTCACAGTTTATTCACAAATTAAATTATTTGTGATCAGCCTTAAAGGCCTCTAACATGGACTAGCAAGAAATTTTCCTGGACGTTTCATTTGAATGATAACCTAGGAGTAATTTACTAAGTTTAGAAAACCATTGATCCAGTGAGATTAACAGATCCCTCTTACTTTGATGTTGTTTTACTCTAGAGATCTTTTGAAATACAAAAACGAAATGATTTATTCAAAGGATATATAATTAGATTAAGTTAGTTTTGTCTATTAGAAAATTTAAAACAAACAAACAAAAGCCTTCCCTTCATAGTCTCTGGAGGCAGGCAGGACAAGGCTCAAATTCTAATTCCTCCTCCTACTACTTATCTGCCATTGGGAAGGTACTTAAACTCTTGGTACTCAGTTTCCTTACTATAAAATGGAGATAATTACATCTATCTCATAAGGCATTCGGAGAAGGCAATGGCAACCTACTCCAGTACTTTTGCCTGGAAAATCCCATGGACGGAGGAGCCTGGTGGGCTGCGGTCCATGGGGTCGCGAAGAATCGGACACGACTGAGCGACTTCACTTTCACTTTTCACTTTCACGCATTGGAGAAGGAAATGGCAACCCACTCCAGTGTTCTTGCCTGGAGAATCCCAGGGAAGGGGAAGCCTGGTGGGGCTGCCGTCTCTGGGGTCGCACAGAGTCGGACACGACTGAAGTGACTTAGCAGCATAAGGCATTAAGCAGATTATAGAAATACTACATTTGTAGTCCTTAGCAAAACACCTGGCACAGAGTAAGAGCTCAGCAAATGACCATAATTCTTATCTGTCTGTATTTCCATGTCCATTTCCCTTTTGAGTAACATGGTCTTAAAAACCCTACTTAAACTTTCCTTGGGTTTATATACAGCTGTGCCAGGGAAACTAGGCAAGAAATCTGCGTCTAAAATTAGAATTGATTATTAGAAGTGGAACAGCACCCTCCTGAGGACAAAGCAAGTTTGGCAGCTCCTTCCAGCTCAGGAGTCACTAGAAGATGGGCTGCACCCCAGGAAGAGAGTTGGGATGGAAGATTCAGTTCAGCTCTCACATACGCTGAGACCAGAACCAGCTACAAAATTGACAGGATATGGTGCAGAATGTGGGGCCCCTTGTTTAACAATGATCCCGAATTTCAAGAAAGCAATAGCAGAGCATCAAGCCAAGTATGGGACACTTTGAGCTTTGTGTGATCGCTCAGGTTACATGTCCATGAACCTGGTCTTGTCTAGAAGTGGCTCTCTTCATTTTAATTCTTGGAGAAACAACATTTAGTTCTTACTGAAATCAATGAGTCTCACCTATCATCCTGAGTCAGTAACACTAAGTTTCAATTTGGGACTTTTCTGGGAGGCATATTTGGAATGGCTGTTTCTTTTTTTGAGATATTCAGTTCAGTTCAGTCGCTCAGTCGTGTCCGACTTTTTGCGACCCCATGAATCATAGCACACCAGGACTCCCTGTCCAACACTAACTCCAAGAGTTTACTCAAACCCATGCCCATCAAGTTGGCAATGCCATCCAGCCATCTCATCCTCTGTCGTCCCCTTTTCCTCCTGCCCGCAATCCCTCCCAGCATCAGGGTCTTTTCCAATGAGTCAACTCTTTGCATGAGGTGGCAAAGTATTGGAGTTTCAGCTTTAGCATCAGTCCTTCCAATGAACACCCAGGACTGATCTCCTTTAGAATGGACTGGTTGGACCTCCTTGCAGTCAAGGGACTCTCAAGAGTCTTCTCCAACACCACAGTTCAAAAGCATCAATTCTTCGGCGCTTAGCTTTCTTCACAGTCGAATTCTCACATCCATACATGACCACAGGAAAAACCATAGCCTTGACTAGATGGACCTTTGTTGGCAAAGTAATGTCTCTGCTTTTCAATATGCCATCTAGGTTGGTCATAACTTTCCTTGCAAGGAGTAAGTGTCTTTTAATTTCATGGCTGCAGTTACCATCTGCAGTGATTTTGGAGCCCAGAAAAATAAAGTCTGACACCGTTTCCACTGTTTCCCCATCTATTTCCCATGAAGTGATGGGACCAGATGCCATGATCTTTGTTTTCTGAATGTTGAGCTTTAAGCCAATTTTTCACTCTCCTCTTTCACTTTCATCAAGAGGCTTTTTAGTTCCTCTTCACTTTCTGCCATAAGGGTGGTGTCATCTGCACATCTGAGGTTATTGTTATTTCTCCCAGAAATCTTGATTCCAGCTTGTGCTTCTTCCAGCCCAGCGTTTCTCATGAGGTACTCTGCATAGAAGTTAAATAAACAGGGTGACCATATACAGCCTTGACGTACTCCTTTTCCTATTTGGAACCAGTCTGTTGTTCCATATCCAGTTCTAACTGTTGCTTCCTGACCTGCATAGAGGTTTCTAAAGAGGAAGGTCAGGTGGTCTGGTATTCCCATCTCTTTCAAAATTTTCCACAGTTTATTGTGACCCACACAGTCAAAGGTTTTGCATAGTCAATAAAGTAGAAATAGATGTTTTTTCTGGAACTCTCTTGCTTTTTCCATAATCCAGCGGATGTTGGCAATTTGATCTCTGGTTCCTCTGGCTTTTCTAAAACCAGCTTGAACATCTCGAAGTTCACAGTTCACGTACTGCTGAAGCCTGGCTTGGAGAATTTTGAGCATTACTTTACTAGTGTGTGAGATGAGTACAATTGTGCAGTAGCTTGAGCATTCTTTGGCATTGCCTTTCTTTGGGATTGGAATGAAAACTGACCTTTTCCAGTCCTGTGGCCAGTGCTGAGTTTTCCAAATTTGCTGGCATATTGAGTGCAGCACTTTCACAGCATCATCTGCCAGGATTTGAAATAGCTCAACTGGAATCCATCACCTCCACTAGCTTTGTTCGTAGTGATGCTTTCTAAGGGCAACTTGACTTCACATTCCAAGATGTCTGGCTCTAGGTCAGTGATCACACCATCGTGCTTATCTACAATGGGATATTAGCGTCTGTAAATAAACTCTACATGCATTCTCTTTTTAGCATTGTTAGGTCCACACATGTTAATAAGAATAAAATCTCTCCATAAATAGAATTACTTTTAGAATTTATTTCCTTTTAAAGGCCTTCCTAAATGAAAAATACCAAATTTGGCATAATAGCTACCTCTGAGGAAGGAGGGAAGTGAAAGGACTTTGGGGAGAACTTGTGGGAAGGGCTTCAACTTTATCTAAACTTTCTTTCCCAAATCCAAAGACTTTTTAAAATTTAATAAGCTGGGTGGTAAGTACACATTCGTTAACCTATTAAAATCTGAAAGCTTTTGTAATAATTTTTGCAATATTTTACAACAAATGTATTTCCAAGGATCCTAAACCAAAGAAATTATCATTTTAAAATTTAATTTGGAAGAGTTAAGACAAGAGTTTAAATTCCAATTATGCCATGCAGCGTGGTTCTTAACCTGGAACATATTACTTTAGCTCCCTATGCTTCCTTCTATTCTCTTCTTCTAAATTAAGAAGGTTGAACATAAGATACTTTTTAGACTCTTAATCATTATTTCTATGAAGCAAAGTATATATTTAGAATATAATTTGAAATGAATTGTAATTTAGGGATGTTGATTCAATGAGGATGATTGCTTGTGAAGTGGTGGGGTAAAATGTGGTAAAACTGCAATAAATTTAAATGCCAGCTCAAAAGAACCCTCCAACATGTAAATATTTTTCCTTTTCTGAGATTCACTTTTAAGAATAGCTTTAGCAATCTTGTACAGTCATTTGGCTAAAATATCATATATTTATTTGACATCGTATTAAAAACTCAAATGCCTATAGATGAACTGATAAGTAATTTGGTTAAAGAGGCCAGGTGTGACACAAGGGTGTGATGGGGATTGCAACAAATTAGTGTATCCTGTTTGATGGGGCAGTCAGCACTCAACTTCACTGGATTTTTCCTGCCTGTCAGTTTGAGCCCAATGTTGACAAAACTTTCCTTTTTATTTAAATTATTTTTGACTTATCCTTCCATTTCTTGATTACCCGACAATTATTTTATTTATTTCTTAATTTTGGCCATGCAGCATGTGGGACTTAGTTACCCATGTGCCTTGCATTGGAAGCATGGAGTCTTCACTCACAGGAAAGTCCCAAAACTTTCCATTTTTTAAGAGAAGGTGAAAGCCTAGACTTTTATGAAATCTATTCCATTTTTGTTTGTTGACAATGAATGCAAACTTTTTTAAAGTGTATGTCTCATCAGAGAAAAATTGATCAATAGACTTGATTTATTAATGGTTCTAATGCTTTACTGGCCTAAACTTCTGGGGTAAAATGTTTTTCTTGGTCTTTATGCTCAGTTCTGAGGTTTTCAGTAATATTACTATTGTGTCTAATGGAATTACAGCTGTTATCTACTGACACCCAAGTTATCACACCATTTTCACATTTTTTGGCAATTTCAGCCCCTTGCTCATGCACACTCTCCATACTACTTATATCTTGCTGCTGCTGCTGCTAAGTTGCTTCAGTCGCGTCCAACCCTGTGCGACCCCATAGACAGCAGCCCACCAGGCTCTCCCGTCCCTGGGATTCTCAAGGCAAGAACGCTGGAGTGGGTTAACTCTTGGTAATTTCAATATATGCCTATGCAGTGCTTTCACAGTATGGCTGCTCACAATCTTAATGTCTCTCTCTTGCTGATCTTGCTATCCACCCTATCTCAGCCTCCTCAGGTTCCCAGTCAAACTGTAGACTTTGTCAAGATTGTTACCTGCCACCCAGTCACCCATTCCACTGTGGAACGGGTCTCATTCCACAGTGGAATGAGAATTCCACTCTGATCACCATTTTTCATCTTTTCAACTTATTTTCTCTCCCCTGTTAGTTCCCATGATCTTTGACTCTTCAAGTCATCTTTAATCCATTGATCCTTCTACCTTTTCACTCTTTCTCATGGTTCACTGCCTTCTCTTGCCTCCTATCCAGCTTAAGACTCCAAGGTCAATATTTGTATTCACTTGCACAGATCCAGTCCCTTGCCCATCTCTCTTATCATCTTACCTGCAGGCAAAGCTACAACCCTGGCTAAATCCAGCTCTCCTCTACTCCATATCCTCATGTCAGCTGGAGGTGCCGAGGGGAAAACAGTCAATTGAGCTGTTAGAAATCACCTCAAATTGTTGACTGAGAACCTCAGTTGGTCCATTATAGTTCCAGTCAGTTGTCCTATTTCCCCAGTTACTATGAGCAATGTGTGGGAAATGCTGGTAGTAAGAGTGTATGTGTACAGTGTATAAAAAAAAGAAATGAATGTTTAAAATTAGTAGTGAAAAGCTTATGAATATTGCAAATGGATGAATTTGCAGTAAAATGAGAAGGAAAGATTCTGAAGGACAGAGTTTAGATCATGCCACTGATAATAAATACAGTGCTTCTGCAAGATAGGAAGAAGGTTATGAGCAAAAGGAATAAACTTCTACATGCATGACTAGAGAATCAGCACCCATGCTGTAAGCCCCCTAGTCTATATTCATTCAGGAGAAGGTTCAAAGTTTGCTATGAGACTAAAGACTCAACAAGGTGAAAAGGCTCTTGATAGAAAGAAGTTCTAGTGCAGCTCTTGACAGTGCAATGGTTCAATACTTGCTGGACTCTAAAGATCAAAGGAGTGATGAAGAGACAAACAGTAGGACATTCTGTGTTTGCCTTGAGACCATCATTGTGTGGTGTGTGTGTGTGTGTGTCTGTGTTTTGAGGGGGGCACTAGTGGTCAACAGCCTTTGCTAATTTTTAATGCAGATAAAACTGATCTCTTTTGGAAAAAGTTCCCTGAGACAGCATCCAGTTTGAACTTGGCTTTAAAACTGTGCAGGGACAAATCACACCTCAGTTTGGTTAGAACTGCCTCAAGGAAATACATGTAAAAACCCCTTCCAACACTTCATAGATAAAAACAAGTAGATTCAGAAGTAGCCTTTGGAACCTAATCTGATTTATATTTTTAAAAGGAAAGCTTCTACAATTAAATAACAGCAACAATAACGAAAACAATCACTTTTTAGTTATTTTAGTGGTTTCTTTCTTTTTGGAGGAGGGGGGCACCATGTGGCATGCAGAATCTTAGTTCCCCAGCCAGGGAATGAAACTGTGCCCCCTGCACTGGGAGCATGGAGTCTTAACCACTGAACCACTAGGGAAGTCCTGTTTAGTAATTTATTATGTTTATTATTCATAGCACTAGACTGTAAGAATCTTGAGTAAAGAAATTATACTTACTGTCTTTGTATTCCTAGCATCTAGCAATCTGCTAGACATTCAAAAATATACATACTTTAAATGAATCATTGATAATCACTAATAACACACCTATCAATAAATCCTTAGATATCAACAACAATAAATTCCAAGAATGTACCTATGTTATAGGTAGAAAGTTTTAAAATGTTAATCTTGAAAGGTTTTCAAGTTCAAGGGTAGAAAAAGAAAAGATGTTGGACTTCTTTCTCAGTTAAACAAAATCCTGCTCTTCTCTGAGCATTTTAGTTAATTAAAAATTGTATTGCATTTTGAATTAACTTTTTGAAAGTTCAATAGTGTACAAATGCTGTTCATTGTACTCAGTGCAGTTCCACCATAAACATTAAAGAAGATTAAAGGAAGAAGAAGCAAGGTGCTTGATGTCTTTTTAGATACTGAGAACTGTTTATACCATGTATGAAAAAGTGCCTACTCCTTTACTCACATGTCTTCATTTCTGAACTATCATGTTTCATCCTTTATTATCTTCCTTTTTCACAGGATTGCCAGACAGACCTGTGATCCAGGCAGATTTGAGGAATAGGTGTTCCCATCACATGAGCTTAGGCAACATACTCGCACATGAAATTTCTCTGTTGCCTCAATTTCCTTATTTGTAAACTCAATTAAATTTTTCAATGCCTTCTATATTCCAGGAACTGGGCTTGGAGATTCACAAAGATGATCTTAATTCATCTTCATAAAAATTCTATAGGGTAGTCGTTCTTAGTCTCATTTGAAAGAAGAGGAACCTGGGGCTTCTGAAAACAAACTCGGACTGCTTTTGTTTACATCTTTAAAAAACAGTCATCCAAGATAAAAATTGGGGGTCATCTCAGTATACCTCATCTCCCAGACCCCCATATCACAAGTATGTGATGATATGCACTATTTAAAAAAAAAAGTCTATGTACAAGATTTAGGTATATAAAGAAGTTATACACTCAGAACTGAAAACCTCCCTTCAATTCACCTGTTTCATTTCCCAAATGTGTAAACTGAAACACAGGAAGCTTAAGTCACCTGCCCAAGGCTGTCTAACAAGATAGCAAGTGAGGTGGAAGTAGAATCAAGCTCTTCTGATGGTCTATTGGCACTCCTTTCTTTATATCATGCTGTCACTTTTGCAAGGGATGGTGGTGCGGGCCTATCAGATGGCACCTCATCAAATATTTACTGAACACCTATTATGTATCAGGCACTGTGATGTAATGGTAAGCAAAACAGTTATAGTCTCTGTCCTCCTGGGACTTATAGTTCAGTGGGAGTTAGAGTTATTTATAAATAATGGCGCAAGTATAAGATACATACTATGATGAGTGCTATAAGGGAGTACAAAGGGTTGCTATAAGAATGTAGTCAGTCTGATCTGATGGGGTAGATCAGATCTATGGGAAGTCAGGTGAAAATTCTCCAAGGATGTGATGCTTCAACTAAAATCAGAGTGGTGGGGTCACAGAGCAAAGGAAATACCAAAAGGCTTCTATCTGCAGCTACCATGAAGATTCAGTTTTCAAAAGCCCAGAGGATTAGCAAAGCAAAATCAAGTTTAAACACATAAGCCACCTGGCTCAGTCCAGAAATATGGTCTTCCAAACCAGTGAGTATAATGTTCTGAAAAACAAAGTTAAGAGAAATATTGGAATCAAATTTAACTTGGAATCAAACGTAACTGGGCAGTTATGTTTGGAACATGATTCATGAAGGCCCAGAAGGATATTCAGAAGCAGACTGTTGTCAAATAAGAAAGAATTGAAACAGCAGGGCTGTTAAAGGTGGCAGAGTTTGATTACAAAGATTTATGAGTATTTGTAAAACGGGTGAATGTGCTGCATTTGTTTTTGTCAGCTGGATACTGTCCCCACCAGTCCATTTTAAAGTTAAGAACTATGTTACCCAGAATTCCCTTATCTGTAAGTTTCTGGGTCAGAATTTGCCAATGAAAGTATTTGCATGAGATCTGAAAAACAAGAGTGAAGCAGAAGCTCTTATTTAGAGCAGCTCGGGGAAGGCAATGGCACCCCACCCCAGTACTTTTGCCTGGAAAATCCCATGGACGGAGGAGCCTGGTAGGCTCCAGTCCATGGGGTCGCTAAGAGTCAACATGACTGAGCGACTTCACTTTCGCTTTTCACTTTGATACGTTGGAGAAGGAAATGGCAACCCACTCCAGTATTCTTGCCTGGAGAATCCCAGGGACAGGGGGGCCTGGTGGGCTTCTGTCTGTGGGGTCGCACAGAGTCGGACCCGACTGAAGCGACTTAGCAGCAGCAGCAGCAGCAGCATTCATACATGTCAGGCTTTCAAATGTCTTTTGAAAGTTTTACTTTTAAGTTGCAGTGGTTTGCAGACTTCTCAAGTGGCAGCTTTCTTTCTCTGTTCCAGGGCTTTCATTTATGTCACGGTGAAAGTTTCTCCAAGTCTTTAGCTTTAGTATACGAGATATCCCAGATTCCAAGATCATTATGTTCTGTAAGCTCTAATTCATGTATTAAAGCACTTGTTTTCATAGTTCTTCTTATAACTCTGTTATCCCAACCAAACCCAAACTAATGCAACTCTCTATATTCAAAGTAGTCTTAAGGGCACAGAAACTTGTATCTGGGAGTCTTGTATTGATTCTTTGACTTGATTAGATTTAAAGGGATTCATAACCTACATTTTTAGTAGTAATGAGTCACTAGTATAGTTTATGGCAGGCAGTAGCAAAACAATCACTTCAATAAGCACTGTAGTCACCGGGAGGCGAGTTCTTGTAGGATTCAAAGCTATAAGCTGCTACAATAGGACACTGTAATGAAATAACGTGCGTAAGAACTTTCAGATGGATTGGTTGCTTCTAAATATAGTAGAGAATGTAGGTAGGGTGGGGGGCTTCACTTAGGGCTCTAAAATTCCAGCCCCAACAAAGAGTATGGAGGTCCCTCAGAGAATTAAAAATAGAATTACCATATGATCTAACAATGCCACTCCTAGGCATATACTGGAGCAAAACTAATTCAGAAAGATAGCATGCACTTCTATGTTAACAGCAGCACTATTCACAATACCCAAAAACATGGAAACAACCTAAATGTCCACTGACAGATGAGTGGATAAAGAAAATGTGGTACATATATATACAATGTGAATGGGCTTCCCAGGTGATGCTAGTGGTAAAGAACCTGCCTGCCAATGCAGGAAATGTAAGAAATGCAGGTTCGATCCCTGGGTTGGGAAGATCCGCTGGAGGAGGACATGACTACCCGCACCAGTGTTCTTGCCTGGAGAATCCCATGGACAGAGGAGCCTGGAATATTACAGTTCATAAGGTCGCAGAGTCAGACATGACTGATACGACTTAGCACAGCACATATACAAAGAAATACTACCCAGCCATAAAAATGAACAAAATAATGCCATTTGCAGAAACATAGATGCAACTAGAAATTATCATGCTAAGTGAATTAAGTCAGAAAGAGAAATGAAAATACCATATGATATCACTTATGTTGTGCTGTGCTGTGCTTATTTGCTCAGTCATTTCCAACTCTTTGTGAGCCCATGGACTGTAGCCTGCCAGGTTACTTGGGATTCTCCAGGCAACAATACTGGAGTGGGTTGCCATGCCTTCTTCCAGGGGATCTTCCCAACCCAGAGATTGAACCAGCATCTCCCAAAACTCCTTCATTGACAGGCAGATTCTTTACTACTGAGCCACCTGGGAAGCCTGTGTAATAGTATAGGGCAAGGTTTTTCAGTTTTAGCACTATTGATATTTTGGAGCCAGATAATTTTTTGTTAGAGACCAGGAGATTGTGCATTGTAGAATGTTTAAAAGTATCCCTAGCCACTACCTAGTAGATACCAGGAGAACCTCCTCCAATTTGTGACAACCAAAAATGTCTCTAGACATTGTCAAATGTCCCTAAAGGGAAGCAAAACTGGTTTCAGTTGAGAATCATTGCTACAGAAGAAGGTATCTGAAGGCTTATGGAAATCTGAAAGCTGAAGTAGATTTATTATGAGTGGACTACTTTTATATTGGGGCTTCCCTGATGGCTCAGCTGGTAAAGAATCTGCCTGCAATGTGGGAGAACTGAGTTTGATTCCTGGGTTGGGAAGATCCCCTGGAGAAAGGAACAGCTACCCACTCCAATATTCTGGCCTAGAGAATTCCATGGACAGAGGAGCCTGGCAGACTACAGTCCAAGGGGTCGCAAAGAGTTGGACATGACAGCAACTTTCACTTTCACTTACTGTTATATCACCTAAGCAGGCCCAGAGTACATATCCTTCATCAAGGCTTTGAGATATTAATTGGTGAAGGCAGTGTCAGCATCCTGGAAAGGTTCTGTAGTGGCAATTGTCTGCAAAAAAAGCAAGAGATGCTTCCATGGAAATCAGATCAGATCAGTCGCTCAGTCGTGTCCGACTCTTTGCGACCCCATGAACCGCAGCACGTCAGGCCTCCCTGTCCATCCCAGCTCCCGGAGGTCACCAGCTCCATCCTCGGTCAGTGATGCCATCCGCCTCTCTCCTCTGTCGTCCCCTTCTCCTCCTCCCTCTCCCTCCCAGCATCTGGTCTTCTCCTGGTACTCTCGCTGGGTGGCCAATACTGGAGTTTCAGCTTTAGCATCCTTCTATCAGTTGATCTCTTCAACTGGTGATCTTCTTGACTCTCTCTTCTCCACACAATTCAAAATCATTCTTCGGCTCCTTCTTCCTCCTCTCATCTACTGACCAAGGAAGACATACCTTGACTAGGCGAACCTTTGTTGGTAAAGTAATGTCTCTGCTTTTGATATGCTATCTAGGTTGGTCAGAACTTTCCTTCCAAGAGTGCGTCTTTTAATTTCATGGCTGCAGTCACTCTAGTATCTTGGAGCCAGAAAAAAAGTCTGACACTTTTCCACTGTTTCCCCATCTATTTCCCATGCAGTGATGGGACCAGATGCCATGATCTTCTTTTCTGTGTTGAGCTTTGCCACTTTCCTCTCCCTTCACTTTCTCAGGGCTTTGTTCCTCTTCACTTCTCCATGGTGGTGTCATCTGCTATCTGGGTTATTGTTTCTCGTTTGTCTTCTTTTCTTCTCCTTTCTCTGTTTTTTGGTGAATAGCCTTACGCTTTCCTTTTTTCTTCCTTTTCGGCGATCAGGTGGTCTGTCCATTTCCATTTGATCCTCTTTGGCATAGTAATACAATTCTGTTCTTTTTCCATCCGGTGGGTTCTCCTCTCCTTTTCTAAGCTGGCATGGCCTGGCGAGATTGGTTTGCGTGTGAGATGGTGCGGTGTGCTCTGGCTCCTTTCTTTGGTTGGGTGAAACTGCCTTTTTCTTGTGGGCTGAGTTTTCTTTCTGCATTTGAGTGTAGCACTTTCACAGCATCTCATTCTTTGTACTCCACTGGTTCTCACTCACTACTTTGTTTGTAGTGATGCTTTCAAGGCCCATTTGACTTCACATTCCGTGTCTGGCTCTAGGTCAGTGATCACATCATCTATTATCTGGTCTTGGCTCTTTTTGTACATTCTTCTGTTTTCTTCCACCTCTTCTTGATTCTTCTCTTCTGTTAGATCCACACCATCTCTTCCTTTATTGTGCCCATCTTTTTTCCTTTTATCTCTGATTTTTTGGGTCCTAGTCTTTCCCATTCTGTTTTTTCCTCTATTTCTTTCATTATCACTGGAGGCTTTCATCTCTTCTTCTATTCTTTGGAACTCTGCATTCAATGTTTATATCTTTCCTTTTCTCCTTTCTTTTCACTTCTCTTCTTTTCACAGCTATTTGTAAGGCCTCCCCAACAGCCATTTTCTTTTTTGCATTTCTTTTCCTGGGGTGGTCTTTCCCTGTCTCCTTACTGTCACGAACCTCATCCTGTTCTCAGCACTCTATCTCATCTGGCCCTTAATCTATTTTCACTTCCACTGTATATCATAGGGATTTGATTTAGGTCATACCTGATGGTCTAGTAGTTTTCTCTACTTTCTTCAATTTCATCTGTTTGGCAATAGGAGTTCATGGTCTGAGCCACAGTCAGCTCCTGGTCTTGTTTTTGCTGATTGTATAGAGCTTCTCCATCTTTGGCTGCAAAGAATATAATCGATCTGATTTCGGTGTTGACCATCTGGTGATGTCCATGGAAATAGGAACTCTGAATTCTACGAGTGTTGAAACCTGGGTGACAAGATGCAAGAAGTAAACAGAATGATTTTGCTTGTAAGGATCTTAGACTAGACTAAGTCACTCGGTCATGTCAGACTCTTTGTGACCCCATGGACTGTAGCCTACCAGGCTCCTCTGTCCATGGGATTTTCCAGGCCATAGTACTGGAGTGGATTGTCATTTCCTTCTCCAGGGGATCTTCCCAACCTAGGGATCGAACCTGGGTCTCCTGCATTGTAGATAGGTGCTTTACCGTTACCATCTGAGCCACCGGTGGCTAAATTATGATGGGATCCCTAGGAGCATGGTGAACCACCTGCTTCATTTGTATAAGCAAGACATACAGAAAACAAAACTCAATCTTATAACAGAGGTCTGACATGAATTGATATAATAGATGGTTATGTTTCCTTAACAAATTTCCAGACTTGAGCCAAATCACAGACCAGAACCCTTTGTAAAAGGGAGAGAATAGGTGTGGAAGGAGAATAATGGCTTCCCAAAGATGCCCTCATCTTAACTCCCAAAACTGGTGAATGTGTCATGTTTCATGGCAAAGGGAAATCAGGCTGCGGAACAAAAGTTTCTAATTAATTGACCTTAAGATAAGGAGATGATCCTGGGTTATCTGAGTGAGACCAATGTAATCAAATGGTTCTTAAAAAATGAAAAAGGGAGAGCAAAGAATTAGAACCATAGAGATGTCATTGCAAGCAAGATTCTACTGGTCCCTGCTGTTTTTTTTTTTTTTTTTTTTTTATTCTAGCTATACATTTTAATACTATATTTTAAAATAAGTCCCAGTTCATGGAGCAAATGTACAAACAACATCATGAAAGTTAAAGATGCTCAGCCATGTCCTACTCTTTGCAACCCCATGGACTATATAGTTCATGGAATTCTCTAGGACAGGATACTGGAGTGGGTAGCCTTTCACTTCTCCAGGGGATCTTCTCAATACAGGGATATAACCCAGGTCTCCTGCGTTGCAGGCAGATTCTTTACTAGTTGAGCCACCAGGGAAACCAAACAACATCATAGAATATCTAGAAAATAAAGATAATGTTAAAACAGTATATTAAAGAATTTATGGTATTTCTCTAAAGCAGCACTTGGAGGAAAATAAATTATTTTCCATATCTACAGCCATATGCAAACAGAAAATGACAAACTAATACTGACTCAGATATCTTAAAATTTTTGAATAAAGAACACAATTTTTTAAATTATTTAAAGAGAATTTAATGACTATGACAACAGAAAAACTAAAGCAGATAATTTGAGGCATTGAAGTAGTAAGTTGCCTTGCATGGCAGAGAAATAGCAAGAAAATTAATGAGACTGGAGCAATGAGAATGAATTCAGAGAATAGAAGTCCCCATCATGAAGGGTCTTGCATGAAGGGGAGCAGATTTTGACTGTTGCATTAAGAGTGGGCTTCTGGAAATTAGAGAGGAGGATCAGCTCAAATGTTAATACAGTAATTCAGGGGAGAAATGATGGTGGTAAACAGAGACGATAAGCCACAGGTAACTTGTGGATGTATTTTGGAGTAGGGCCAATAGGATTTAGTGTTGAAACCATCTTGAGAGAAATAAGGAGAAAAGAATGGATGATGTCACTCGCCTAAACAGGTAGAATGCAGATTTCAGTGACTGAGATGAAGAAAAGTAGAAATACACATTACCATACGTAAAATAGATAGCCAGTAGGAATTTGCTGTATGACTCAGGGAAACCAAACCCAGTGCTCTGTGACAACCTAGAGGGGTGGGATGGTGTGGGAGGCGGGAGGGAGGTTCCAGAGGAATGAGACATATGTAGACCTAAGGCTGATTTATGTTGATGTATGGCAGAAGACTCTGATGCTGGGAGGGATTGAGGGCAGGAGGAGAAGGGGACGACAGAGGATGAGATGGCTGGATGGCATCACTGACTCGATGGATGCGAGTCTGAGTGACCTCCGGGAGCTGGTGATGGACAGGGAGGCCTGGCGTGCTGCGGTTCATGGGGTCGCAAAGAGTCGGACACGACTGAGCGACTGATCTGATCTGATCTGATCTGATGGCAGAAACCAACACATTCTTGCAAAACAATTACCTTTCAATTAAAAATAAATAAATTTTAAAAAGAAAACTATAAATAGAACTGGTGTGGAAAGAGTTCTTGAGTTCCATTATAGACAAGTTCATTTTGAGATGCCTATTGTATACCCAAATGCAAATGCCAATTAGATGGTTAGACATGTGGGTTTAGAATTAAGAGGAGAGGTCTGGCCTTTAAACCTGGGAATTATCAGTCTAGATATTAAATGTAATGAGTAAAGGAAAGATTGCTGTGTATATTATGCTGCCTGTTGTATAAAAAAAAGGGGGGATATAATTATATTTACTTGTATATGGATTAAAAATCTTTGGAATTATGCATAAGATATAATTTATGCATAAATTATGCATATGTAATTTGCATACGTACAAAAATCTATGTATAGAAATCTACTTAATAGCCTGACACTTATTGATAGGGCAGAACTGGGCAGGGTTTGGAGGGAAATACTGATTGTATATCATCTATACCTAAAAGAATAACTTAGGCATATTATTAAAGATACTGTTAATTTAAAATAAATACAATAATATAAAATGAAGTATAAATTAATGAAAATTATAAAGTACAAAGTATTACAAAAGTTAACAAAAAATAAAACATTTGCTATATGAATATTTCTGCTATAACTATTTTGAGGATTGTTTCTGTATAAACAGTAAATCAAACATTGTTTACAATAAATTCATATTGCTTAAAGCTACTTTGAAAGACTTTTGAATGACTTATAATACCTTTAACCAAATCACCCTAATCAACGTTTGATAACAGTATTTCTTCAGTCTTACAATTGTAAATTATAAAAACCCTAAGCTTCCTTTGAAAAATCAAAGAAAAAATTTCAACTCAGGTAAACGGTTTTAGACACAACTAAGTCTTACTGCTCAAAAAGTCATCAGAGATATTTTTCCTGGTTCTCCTGACTCTATTTATTCTTGTTTCAGGTAAAATCTTTCCTTTTTCCATGTATTGGTGGAGGTAGCTTCCAGTCTCTCCAAGCTTCCATGGTTCTTAGTGCCCAGAAGTGTAATGGTGACATTGTCTATATAGGCTGTTTTAACTGGAGTTCTCATTTCTTTTCTTGATGAGTATTAAATTGTTTTTTAGTCTATCTGCAATCTGTTATTCTGTTCCTGCCCCCAAAGAGTTCAGTATTTGTCCTTGAAGAGTCATCAACAGTGGAAACCACCTGTACCAAGTAGAAAAATGTGAGCTGTGGTCAATCACTGGCTGGAGACTCAATCTGGACAACCTTGAAATTTAAAAACTCCAAGGGCATCCAAGCATCAGGGACCCCACAATTTTGTGAGATTTACCTACAGGAACTCTCAGTAAATAGAACAGATGAATCCCTTTAGGCTCCCGGAGAAGCAAGGAAAGGGTAATGGAGCCATCTTTAAACACCTGGTCCCTGCTGGTTCTGAAGACATAAGGGGGTGATGAGCCAGTGCAGGTAGTCTCTAGAATCTGGAAAAGACAAGAAAACAAATTGTACCCTATGGCCTCCAGAAAGGAACATAACCCTACAAACACCTTGATTTTAGGCCAGTGAGACCCATTTTGGACTTCTGACCTCCAAAATTGTAAGGTAATAAACTTGCATTTGCATTGTGTTAAGGCATGAACCGTGAACTTCCAGATGTTCAAGCTGGTTTTAGAAAAGTCAAAGGAACCCAAGATCAAATTGCCAACATCCAACGGATCATCAAAAAAGCAAGAGAGTTCCAGAAAAACATTTATTTCTGCTTTACTGACTATGCCAAAGCTTTTGACTGTGTGGGTCACAATAAACTGTGGAAAATTCTGAAAGAGATGGGAATACCAGACCACCTGACCTGTCTCTTGAGAAACCTCTATGCAGGTCAGGAAGCAACAGTTAGAACTGGACATGGAACAAAAGACTGGTTCCAAATAGGAAAAGGAGTACGTCAAGGCTGTATATTGTCACCCTGCTTATTTAACATATATGCAGAGTACATCATGAGAAACGCTGGGATGGAAGAAGCACAAGCTGGAATCAAGATTGGTGGGAGAAATATCGATCACCTCAGATATGCAGATGACACCACCATTATGGCAGAAAGTGAAGAAGAACTAAAAAGCCACTTGATGAAAGTGAAACAGGAGAGTGAAAAAGTTGGCTTAAAGCTCAACATTCAGAAAACAAAGATCATGGCATCTGGTCCCATCACTTCATGGAAAATAGATGGGGAAACAGTGTCAGACTTTATTTTTGGGGCTCCAAAATCACTGCAGATGGTGATGGCAGCCATGAAATTAAAAGACACTTACTCCTTGGAAGGAAAGTTATGACCAACCTTGACAGCATATTCAAAAGCAGAGACATTACTTTGCCAACAAAGGTTCATCTAGTCAAGGCTATGGTTTTTCCTGTGGTCGTGTATGGACGTGAGAGTTGGACTGTGAAGAAAGCTGAGCACTGAAGAATTGATGCTTTTGAACTGTGATGTTGGAGAAGAGTCTTGAGAGTTCCTTGGACTATGAGGAGGTCCAACCAGTCTATCCTAAAGGAAATCAATCCTGGGTGTTCATTGGAAGGACTGATGCTAAAGCTGAAGCTCCAGTACTTTGGCCACCTCATGCAAAGAGTTGACTCATTGGAAAAGACCCTGATGCTGGGAGGAATTGGGGGCAAGGGGAGAAGGGGATGACAGAGAATGAGAGAAGGGGATGACAGAGAATGAGATGGCTGGATGGCATCACCAACTTGATGGACATGAGTTTGAGTAAACTCTGGGAGTTGGTGATGGACAGGGAGGCCTGGCGTGCTGTGATTCATGAGGTCGCAAAGAGTCGGACACGACTGAGTGACTGAATTGAACTGAAGACACTACATTTATGGTAATTTATCACAGCAGGAAATTAATACACTATATTAAAGATCACTTTAAGTAAAAGATTTGCTATACTTATAAAAATTGTTCTACAAGTCTACCTCCCAAACTTCCCATAGGGATTTCTGTCCATTTGTTGCAAGGAAGGGCGACCCCTTCCAGGGCCTGAAACTGGGCTCTTGTCTAACACTCAGAAATGAATTGTCCAAGGAGACACATGTGCCGACAAAGCATGAGATTTTATTAGGAAAGGGCACCCAGGTGGAGAGCAGTAGGGTAAGGGAACCCAGGAGAACTGCTCTGCCGTGTGGCTCGCAGTCTGGGGTTTTATGGTGATGGGATTAGTTTCCGGGTGGTCTTTGGCCAGTCATTCCAATTCAGAGTCTTTCCTGGTGGTGCACGATCGCTCAGCCAAGACGGATGCTAGTAAGAGGGATTCTGGGAAGTGGACGGACACGCGGTGTCTCCTTTCAACCTTTCCCGAACTCTTCCCTTTGGTGGTGGCTTATTAGTTCCGTATTCCTTATCAGGATCTCCTGTCATAAAACGACTCATGCAAATGGTTACTATGGTGCCTGCCAGGGTGGGTGGTTTCAGTCAGTGTGCTTCCCCTAACACATTCACTGGGGTGACTGCACACTGAGGAAAGGAAACTAGACACGTCTTCCAGCGATTAATAGAAACTGACTCTGAATGACTGCTCATTCCTAAAAACAAATGCTACCGGGGTCCACTAGTCAAAATAAGAGACTTATGGAGAACAAGTGATTCATGGAGTTTTGACCCATGCCTGTCTGTAAGTCCAAGTTCTGGCTATTCTCCTGGTTCTGAATTCATAGTTAAAACAGGCATATGCAGACTTCTCATATTAGCACCTTGATCTGTGGAATGGCAAGTATTATGGTGGGAAAGGCCTCTTCCTACTGAAATAGTAAACCAAAAGTAATACTGCATCAAAGTCTTGAAATATGGGGAGATACTGGTCTCTACCACTTTACCCATTCAATCTATCTACTAGGCCAGGACAGAGAAAATATAAATCTTAGAAATGATAGTGAATTATCATAAACCTAGTCAGATGGTGACTTCAATTGAAACTGTTGACCAGAAGTAAATTTTTACTGTAGCAAATCAACACAGCTCCTGATATCTGATATGTAGCTATTAATCTAACGAGTGTTGTTTTTTTCTCCTTCGCTTGTTAGTAAACACAACCAGAACAAGTGTTCTTTCATATAGAGGGAGTAACAATACACCTTCACTAGGTTGCCTTACCTCAAACCTCTCTAATACTTTGGTGCTCAAGGACCTTGTTTATCTAGTGATTCTATGGGAAAATATTTTTGCATTGATGCTATCAGGCTGATTGAAACTAGTGAGCAGAAAGTTGCTAATATCCTTGTGTACCTTAACAAACCCAAGCATACCAGAGGTTACCCTGTGGCCTTACGGCCACAAATTTCAGAGTTCACAAACTCAGTGAAATTTCTAGGAACTCAAGGAATTTCTGGGATACATTGAGATGATCTCTACAAAGTAAAGGACAAGTGACTCCAACAAGTATGAAAAAGGTGTAGATCTAGTTGCCTCTTTGGATTCTGAAATAATCTATACTTCATTTTGGAGAAGGCAATGGCAACCCACTCCAGTATTCTTGCCTGGAGAATCCCATGGACACAGGAGCCTGGTGGGCTACAGTCCACGGGATTGCAAAGAGTCAGCCACGATTGAGTGACTAACACTCACTCACTCATACTTCATTTAGGAACACTGATTTGATCCATTTACTGAATAATCTGATAAAACTGCCAGTTTTGAACAGAAAAAAAAAGGCAAGAAAAAGCTGTGCAACAGGCCCAGATTGCTTGCTAGTCAAGCTGTTTTGCCACTTAAGCCATATAAACCTGCACACCCAATGGTAGTGAAGTGTCTATGACAGATGTGAATACTATATGGAGTCTTTGGCAAGTCCTATAGATAAAGAACTATACAAAACACAGAAGATCTATACAAAAAAGATCTCAATGACCCAGATAACCATGATGGTGTGATCACTCACCTAGAGCTAGACATCCTGGAGTGGGAAGTCAAGTGGACCTTAGGAAGCATCACTACAAACAGAGCTAGTGAAGGTGATGGAATTCCAGCTGAGCTATTTCAAGTCCTAAAAGATGATGCTGTTAAAGTGCTGCATTTAATATGCCAACAAATTTGGAAAGCTCAGCAGTAGCCACAGGACTGGAAAAGGTCAGTTTTCATTTCAATCCCAAAGAAAGACAATGCCAGAGAAGGTTCAAGCTACCACACAATTGTACTCATCTCACAAGCTAGCAAACCAGTACTCAAAATTCTCCAAGTGAAGCTTCAACAGTATGCAAACAGGGAACTTCCAGATGTTCAAGCTGGATTTAGAAAAGATAGAGAAACCAGAGATCAAATTGCCAACATCCTTTGGGTCATTGAAAAAGCAAGAAAATTCCAGAAAAGCATCTACTTCTGCTTCATTGACTATGCCAAAGACTTTGCTGTGTGGATCACAGCAAACTGTGGAACACTCTTAGAGATGGGAATATCAGATCACCTTACCTGCCTCCTGAGGAGCAGATCAAGAAGCAACAGTTAGAACCAGACATGGAAAAATGGACTGGTTCCAAACTAGGAAAAGAGTATGTCAAGTCTGTAGGTTGTCACCTTGCTTATTTAATTTATATGCAGAGTATATCAAGCGAAATGTCAGACTGGATGAAGCACAAGCTGAAATTAAGATTGCCAGGAGAATTATCAATGACCTCAGAAATGCAGATGATACCACTCTTATGGAAGAAAGTGAAGAGAAACTAAAGACCCTCTTGATAAAAGTGAAAGAGGAAAATGAAAAAGCTGGCTTAAAACTCAGCATTCAAAAAACTAAGATCGTGACACCTGGTCCAATCATTTCATGGCAAATAGATGGGGAAACAATGGAAACAGCAACAGACTTTATTTTCTTGGGCTCCAAAATCACTGCAGATGGTGACTGCAGCCATGAAATTAAAAGATGCTTGCTCTTTGGAAGAATAGCTATGACCAACCTAGACAGCATATTAAGAAGTAGAGACATTACTTTGCTGACAAAGGTCCATCTAGTCAAAACTATTGTTTTTCCAGTAGTCATGGATGTGAGAGTTGAACCATAAAGAAAGCTGAGCACCGAAGAAATGATGCTTTTGTACTGTGGTGTTGGAGAAGACTTTTGAGAGTCCCTTGAACTGCAAGGAGATCAAAGCAGTCAATCTTAAAGAAATCAGTCATGAATATTCAGGACTGATGCTGAAGCTGAAACTCCAATATTTTGGGCAGCTGATGTGAAAACCTGAGTCCTTAGAAAAGACCCTGATGCTGGGAAGGATTGAAGGCAGGAGGAGAAGGGGATCACAGGGGATGAGATGGTTTGATGGCTTCAGAGACTCAATGGAAATGAGTTTGAGCAAGCTCTGGGAGTTGGTAATGGACAGGGAAGCCTGGCATGCTGCACTCCATAGGGTTGCAAACAGTTGGATACGACTGGGTAACTGAACTGAAACTGATAGATAAAGAACAGTGCAGACCTTTTCAATTTTGGAGTAAATTTATATTGGAGTAAATATATATATATATATTATATCCTTGACTAGATGGACCTTTGTTGGCAAAGTAATATCTCTGCTTTTTAATATGCTATCTAGGTTGGTCATAACTTTCCTTCCAAGGAGTAAGCGTCTTTTAATTTCATGGCTACAGTGATTTTGGGGCCCCCCAAAATAAAGTCTGACACTGTTTCCACTGTTTCTCCATCTATAGTTAAAATGGTATTTGAGACTTGAGTCTACTCTTTTGGCAGAGTGTTTGCTGGTCTTTTATTTTCAAAGGATGGTCACATTGTGCTAATTATAAGCATGATATCCTTATATTACTTATTGAGTTAAATGTGGTTAAAAGGAATGGGGCATAGTTATCAAATTTCCAAAGAGGTTGACTCTGTTGAATTGTTTGCTGTCAATTTAAGAGTATTTTCAAAATCTCCTTTTGGGCCTGGAAAGTATGTTTCTTAAATCTCTTTACATACTCAGTCTTGGATTAGAGTTTTCCATTGAGAACAACTTTCTTGAGATTTGGAAGACAAAGTAAAGTAAATGAATTTTTGAAAAGTCATTATAATCTCATGTGTTAGGCTTCCAGACTTCTTCATGAGCTCTCACCTCGCAGTCATAATGGTTTGAAAACTCCCCCATAAATGATACACTTATTTCCTTATTCCTTTGCTTCAGTCTGAGACTTGTGACTTTTTCTTGATACTCTAGATTCAGCTATTTAGACTGATACTCCTTCAGCTCTTGCCATGTTTGTGTAAACCCTGTCTTCATTATTGAACATCCATTACACCCATCGATACTTGCAGAGTCTCAATTTTCTTGAACAAAGTCAGAATAATAGCGTGAGTGATCCTCTACTGTATTATATCCAGTACTCGTGGTCTCTGTGGTAGTTATATGCAGTGATGCAAAACTTCAAGCGGAAGATGGATACCAGAGAAATCCTTTGGTAAAACCAGAAAAGGTGCCAGAACCCCTGATAAACTGGTCTTGTGAAGAAGCTGGGAGGAACACTTAGGGGAGGTCAGGGATATATGGACCAGGATAAAATGACAGAGGGCACTCAAGCAGCCAGAGTTGAGCCTTGGCAAACTGACACCACACTGCAAACAGAAGTGATTCCAGGGTTCACCTTCCTGGAGGAATGAATACAATTACTAACATTCTTTTTAGCTTTGGTCAGAAGAGTATTTGAAGTTGTAGAAAAAAATTATCAGTGACACTAGTTCAAAGGCACAGAAAAAGGAACATTCTGAAAATGGGGCTACAAATACACCCAGGGTTATGATAGATCAGATTTAGGGGGCAAAGCTTATCACCCATAATATTAAATTAACACACTGAATTATAATCAGCTAATGCCTTAAAGAAATTAGCAACCACTATATCACTTTGGTCCATAAAGCAAATATATTTCTCATCTGAAATCCATTTCTCAAGTCTGCTATGTGTATCCAATTTAGAGTGTAGAGTTTCTTACTTAATAGAATTTATATTGCTATCACTATTTATCAAGCAACCCTGAAACTGAAACAATTTATTTAGCAAGGACCTTCCTTATACTATTTTATGGGTGTAATAATTTGGTTTAATTGTCAACTGTAAGAGTGATAAGATTTAGAGAACTTAGTAATTTGTCCTTTTTATGGTAGAAACATTTCACCATGGCCTATTTCCAGTGAAGTGACTCAATAGAGGCACAATGATTTTCTTAAACAGAGGTGGGGGAAAGCAATCCTATAAGCATGTCTTCTTTGTGTGTAAATCTTAGGCCACACCCTAATTTTAAAGCCTCCAACAACAAAAAAATGTTGAATGATTATCATTAAACCATGGGCACATATTGATCCATTTAAATTAGCAACCCTCCACAATTTTAACCATACTACTTGACTGTCTTAGTGGCAGATTCTTCAATGAGTTGGATTGATATTGCTCTTCTTCTGGACAATGATCTCAGAAATTACAAGAAGTAATTGGAAATTCCACAATTTTTATTGGACTATGCCATATGTGAAAACATCACCCAATTACAATTGATAAGCACACTTGTATATGTGCACACACATGTACAAACCACACATATCACATATGCATACAGGCACATCACAAAACAGAAAGTGAGTTCAAGGAATGTAATTTACTTCCAGCTGAAAAACCAAAGTTGTTTTCAATTCACAGGAGGGGCCAGATTGCAACGGAAGCTCCTAAGGCTCCTCCCACTTCTGTCAGCTCCCTGCAGTGCTCCCCTCGAATGGGATCTGTTGACAAGGCACCTTCTGGACACTTGCTGACTGGGACAAGAAGCTTATGGGTTTTGAATGGAAAGGATTTGCTAAATAAAGCTTCAATCCAAGACTTCACCCCTTTCTCCTAGAGGTCGGGGCACTAAAGTCCTTGGAGGCTTTGAAAATCACTAGATGAACCAATGAATTATTTACATTTTAGAGCCTGCTCCTTGACATGGATCTCTAGGTAAACCCAGTTAGGAAATTAAACTCTTGCAATTATATTTTTGCAATGAAAATGCAGACTGAGGAAGCTTCTTTTTTACAACCATATTAGTATGCCTCTGCAGTCCATTATCAAAGACTAATTCTCATTTAATCTTAACCTCAACACATCATCCTGGTGAAATTTAGTCTACTCAGAGCCAAGGCTCTTTTTAATCTCTGAGTAAATTTTATATAACTCTAATTCTTGGCCAGTATGAGATATTATACATTTGAATATCTTTGATTTCTTTTAGATTCCTCTTTGCGTCTAGTATGTGATTTATTTAGTTTGTAATGGTCATTAAAAAGAAGGTAGTGAATACCAGTAAAAAAAAAAAAAAAAAGCTACCCTTTTAAGATAGGGCTGGCTTAATTCTTTCAAGGAATGATTTTATCTTATAAAATTCTGATTATTGCTCTTACTCAATCTATGCTTTTGAATAAGCTGACTTATTGGCTGTTATTTGGCTAATGACCTTTTTAAAAAAAAAAGTTTCAGGTCTCATAGAGCTCTTGAAGAATAAGAAGGAAATGGCAACCCACTCCAGTATTCTTGCCTGGAGAATCCCAGGGACGGGGGAGCCTGGTGAGCTTCCGTCTATGGGGTCGCACAGAGTCGGACACGACTGAAGCGAATTAGCAGCAGCAGCAGCAGCTTTAATTTCATTGTCTCTCATCTCCAGATCCACTCTTGGCACTGTCTGATTTGCAACCTCTTGGCTTTGTCTTTTGCTTCCAACACTTCATTTGCTCCTTCATTGTGCTAACAGGTCTTAATTTTACTGACTTTTGACCTTCAGCACTTCCTGGGTTGGGCTGAATCATTTATGACTCCTTTGCAAATGACAAAAAGCACTTGCTTGGGCAAAGTAGGAAGTTATTGGTTCCTGTAATCATGGGAAGGTCAGAAGCAGTAAAGGAAAAAATGGGGATTGCAAGGAATAGAGCCATCTCTCCTCTCTCACCATGTCAGTTTTATTCTCTCTTGCACACAGTCTTCTTTCAGGAGGTGAGGGACATGCCATGGCTTCAGGTCTATATTCTTCTAATTGGAATACCTAACAGGAAAAGACTCCTCACTCACAGGTTTAGTCTCTTGACTCTTGAAGAATCCTCACTGGGCCAGCGTGGGTCATGATCTGGAAATTCAGGTGGTTTTGGCTCAGCTTAGGTAGCTATCTATCCCTCAACCAAATATTATGGATAAGGAGGCATTGTCATGTTGAGAGATGATAGCAACCATTTCTTCTTCATCATGGTGGGAAGAAGAAGGGAATTTCTCCCTAAAGAAGCAAGTTGTATTACCAAAGGAATTGAGGAATATTAGACCCCCCAAATCAATTACTAGTCACAGAACAAATTTAAACTCATCAAATTTTAAGGGTAAGTCATGGGCTTTAGAATCAGATGTGAGTTCAAACCCCAGCTCTGATATTTTCTATTTTCTTGGACAAGTCATTTACTAGTTCTGAGTCTATTTCCTTATCTGTAAAATGGGAATAGACTATCTAACTCAGAGGTTTGGAGGAATTGAAATAATAATCACCAAGCATTTAACAGACTGCCTATAGAGTGCTTAATAAAATATAGAATGCTATGAGATGCTTCTAAACTCTAGCTGTTATCATGGTGCTCTGTAATTTCTTTTTCTGATCGCTCTAATAACAACTTCACACAACCAGGTCCAGCTTTTGGATCCAATCAGATAAATAATTGCCAGGTTTATATTCCCACTGGGATTTTCACAGACCTCTCTGAGGAGATCAAAAAAAAAAATTTATTTTCTCCTCAATATTTTTTGAATATGAGAAATAGTTAGGAGAAATAATTATGAGAATAAAAATTATATGTGTGTTTAAAAAAAAAAAAAATCAAATAATTTTCTAATCACCAAATATATGTCTATTATTGTGTTATTTTTTTAGAAAACATCAAAGAAATAGAAAGTATGTTTCTTTTCTTACAGATTTCTACTGGGCAATGACTAGTAGATAAGAAAGAATCTGGAGATGATTTAAAGTGAAAGTGAAAGTGAAGTCGCTCAGTCGTGTCCGACTCTTAGCGACCCCATAGACAGAAGCTCACCAGGCTCCCTCGTCCCTGGGACTCTCCAGGCAAGAATATTGGAGTGGGTTGCCATTTCCTTCTCCAATGCATGAAAGTGAAAAGTGAAAGTGAAGTCGCTCAGTCGTGTCCGACTCTTAGCGACCCCATGGACTGGAGCCTACCAGGATCCTCCATCCATGGGATTTTCCAGGCAAAAGTACTGGGGTGGGGTGCCATTGCCTTCCCCGGTAGTAGGACTTAAAGAAGGAAAGATCCCTGTGTTTGGTTTCCTGATGAGAATTTAAGTTTGACCTTGAAGAATGACATTTATCAAGAGAAAAGCAAGCATTCCACATGAGTGCCAGGAGAAAATGACTAGAACAGATATTATTGTTATAGAACTAGAACAGATATTATTGAGTTTTGAGGGAGGGACTGCTTTCTTAGCTCACTACAGATTTTACTCCCAAGGCTATGTGAAGTGAATAAGAAAGAGCCACAGTCCTAAAGATCACAATAAGAAGCAAAAGCAGATTCAGGAGGTGTTAAGGCATACATGTGGTTTGTGAAGGGTGGAGAAGGGTGGATAAAGAGTTTAGAGGTTAGGTAAAAACCTCTATTTCTTTGGAGGTTCAGTCAAAGAAATAAATATAACATGAGGTCCAAAATATGGCTATGCTTTTAGTGACTAAGATAAAAATAGTAAGAGAATTAAGGTAATCAGATTTAAGAAACTCAAGGAACTGTGCTACTTTTGCCTAGAAAATCCCTTGGACGAAGGAGCCTGGTGGCTCCAGTCCATGGGGTCGCTAAGAGTCGGACACGACTGAGCGACTTCACTTTCACTTTTCACTTCTCATTGGAGAAGGAAATGGCAACCCACTCCAGTGTTCTTGCCTGGAGAATCCCAGGGGCGGGGGAGCCTGGCGAGCTTCCCTCTGGGGTCACACAGAGTCGGACACGACTGAAGTGACTTAGCAGCAGCAGCAGCAAGGAACTGTGAGGTAGATATGCTGTGATGGAAGAGATGCTGAGGTCATGAAAAATGAGGCCAGGTGGTGAGATAAAGAGAACTGTGATACAGTTGCTGAAGTCATAGAGGAAAACTTGACCTGGAGTTGGTCTGGGGTTGATATAATAAAAAGAAAACCAACCAACATGGGGGCAAGTAGGCAGGATGGACCTAGAAGATATTTTTGGCAATGGCAACACAGAAGCTGAAATGGGGAAGACAGTGTCACCCTTTCCTCACCTAGTGTGTTGGGCATGAAGAGTAGAATATGGCAGAGAGAGATGGTTTCCAGTAGAGTGGATACAGAGGAAAGAGAAGATATATCATTAAAGGAAAACCAGGATTGAGTTTAAGTAAGTTGATGCTAAAGTTTGACGATGGGCATTTTTGTCAACCACTGAACAGGAGATCTAGCCAGAACAATGAAAAGGCTATCAGAAAAATCCAAGTTGGAGAGAAATAAGAATGAGGTAGGGCTGGATAAGAATGGGTCTGTAAGAGTATCCTACTTGCCCTTAAAAGACAGGTCAAGCAGTTCTTCTTGAAAGCCTTATTTGCCTCCCCTTTACCCCAGGTGCCCCTCTTTTGTGTTGCCTTTAATCTGAACATTTATAAACCACTATCGTAATTTTTGGTTTGCTCATCTGCCTCCTCCCCTGTGCTATAGGCTTCTTGAAAAGTTTACATCTTTTCTATTTTTGTGTCCCCCAAACTTGACACAGTGCCTGGGGATAGATAATTCTTAACAGTTCTTTGTTGGGTGAAGAAATGAATAAATGTGAATGTGATCATGACATACACGCTTAACACATAACCTCTTAAATTAACTCATCCCGTACTTACAATGTTTTGTTACTGGTTTTCTGTCAGACTCCAGAAGAAAAACATAAATATAACATGGACCACAAAAGTGAACCACATATATATTTAAAATTTTCAAGTACACAAATTAAAAAGAAACAAGATTAATTTAGTAATATATTTTATCTAATCAAGTATACAAAATATTATCATTTCAACAAGTTCAGTTCAGTTCAGTCACTCACTTGTGTCCAGCTCTTTGAGACCCCATGAATCGCAACATGCCAGGCCTCCCCGTCCATCACCAACTCCCAGAGTTCACTCAAACTTACTCCATTGAGTCGATGATGCCATCCAGCCATCTCATCCTCTGTCATTCCCTTCTCCTCCTGCCCCCAATCCTTCCCAGCATCAGAGTCTTTTCCAATGAGTCAACTCTTTGCATGAGGTGGCCAAAGTATTGCAGTTTCAGCTTTAGCATCATTCCTTCCAAAAAATCCCAGGGCTGATCTCCTTCAGAATGGACTGGTTGGATCTCCTTGCAGTCCAAGGGACTCTCAAGAGTCTTCTCCAACACAACAGTTCAAAAGCATCAATTCTTCGCGCTCGCTTTTTCACATCCAGCTCTCACATCCAACATGACCACTGGAAAAACCATAGCCTTGACTAGATGGACCTTTGTTGGCAAAGTGATGTCTCTCTTTTGAATATGCTATCTAGGTTGGTCATAACTTTCCTTCCAAGGAGTAGATCAGATCAGATCAGATCAGTCGCTCATCGGTCCGACTCTTCGACCCCATAACTGCAGCCGCCAGGCCTCCCTATCCATCACCAGCTCTCGGAGGTCACTCAACTCACATTCATTGAGTCAGTGATGCCATCCAGCCATCTCATCCTCTTCGTCCCCTTCTCCTCCTGCCCTCATCCCTCCCAGCATCAGAGTCTTCTCCAATGAGTCAACTCTTCGCATGAGGTGGCCAAAATACTGGAGTTTCAGCTTTAGCATCATTCCTTCTAAAGAAATCCCAGGGCTGATCTCCTTCAGAATGGACTGGTTGGATCTCCTTGCAGTCCAAGGGACCCTCAAGAGTCTTCTCCAACACCACAGTTCAAAAGCATCAATTCTTCGGCGCTCAGCCTTCTTCACAGTCCAGCTCTCACATCCATACATGACCACAGGAAAGACCATAGCCTTGACTAGGCGAACCTTTGTTGGCAAAGTGATGTCTCTGCTTTTGAATATGCTATCTAGGTTGGTCATAACTTTCCTTCCAAGGAGTAAGCGTCTTTTAATTTCATGGCTGCAGTCACCATCTGCAGTGATTTTGGAGCCCAGAAAAATAAAGTGTGACACTGTTTCCACTGTTTCTCCATCTATTTCCCATGTAGTGATGGGACCAGATGCCATGATCTTCGTTTTCTGAATGTTGAGCTTTAAGCCAACCTTTTCACTCTCCACTTTCACTTTCATCAAGAGGCTTTTGAGTTCCTCTTCACTTTCTGCCATAAGGGTGGTGTCATCTGCATATCTGAGGTGATTGATATTTCTCCCTGCAATCTTGGTTCCAGCTTGTGCTTCTTCCAGCCCAGCGTTTCTCATGATGTACTCTGCATAGAAGTTAAATAAGCAGGGTGACAGTATACAGCCTTGACGTACTCCTTTTCCTATTTGGAACCAGTCTGTTGTTCCATGTCCAGTTCTAACTGTTGGTTCCTGACCTGCATATAGGTTTCTCAAGAGGCAGGTCAGGTGGTCTGGTATTCCCATCTCTTTCAGAATTTTCCACAGTTTATTGTGATCTACACAGTCAAAGGCTTTGGCATAGTCAATAAAGCAGAAATAGATGTTTTTCTGGAACTCTCTTGCTTTTTCGATGATTCAGTGGATGTTGGCAATTTGATCTCTGGTTTCTCTGGCTTTTCTAAAACCAGTTTGAACATCTGGAAGTTCACGGTTCACATATTGCTGAAGCCTGGCTTGGAAGTAATCAATATCAAATTTATAAATGTGATATTTTAGGCTCTCTTTGTTTTGTCCTCTCTTAAAAATCAAATGTGAATTTTACCTTTATATCACATCTCAATTCAGACTAGTCACATATCTTTTTTAAAAAAATTATTGAAATATAGTTGATGTACAATGTTGCATTAGTTTCAGATGTACATCAAAGTGATTCAGTTGCATATAATATATATATATTCTTTTTTAGATTCTTTTCCATTACAGGTTATTATAAGATATTGAATATAATTCCCTGTATGATATAGTATATAAAATATAGTGGGTCCTTGCTGGTTATGTATTTTATACACAGTATTGTATATATGTTAATTCCAAGGTCCTAATTTATCCCTGTTCCATGCCTTTCCCCTTTGATAACCATAAGTTTTTTTTTTTTCTATCAGATCAGGCACATTTCAGTTGCTAAATAATCACATGTAGTAGTGACTACTGGAGAAAGCAATGGCACCTCACTCCAGTACTCTTGCCTGGAAAGTCCCATGGATGGAGAAGTCTGGTAGGCTGCAGTCCATGGGGTCGCTAAGAGTCAGACACGACTGAGCGACTTCACTTTGACTTTTCACTTTCATGCATTGGAGAAGGAAATGGCAACCCACTCCAGTGCTCTTGCCTGGAGAATCCCAGGGATGGGGGAGCCTGGTGGGCTTCCATCTATGGGGTCGCACAGAGTCAGACACGACTGAAGCGATTTAGCAGTAGCAGCAGCAAAGGCAGTTTTAGATTCCAGAACATACCTAGTTCTTTTCTTTGCTTTTTAAACATCACAAAAAAGGTCTTTTATTTATCATCATTAATTGTCTGAATTTTAAACATTCTTGGTGGCTCATATCCATTATCTCATTCGACTTTAGCACCTGTCTCATCTCCAGTAGCTTCTCCAAAAATTGTCTTCGCCATGATGCTCTGGAGTTTTCCCAGTTCAAATTTGAGCTTCTTCAGCATTTTTACTTTTCTAACAAAGACATCATGGAGCAGATAAATAGACTGTCAAGCTTTTTCTACATCTTTTTTGATGCTATCTGAAACCAATTTATTGACTACCTCTCTCAAGTCATTTGTCTGCTCCTCTTGGGTCACGATTCCCATCATCATCTTCTAGACTTGGCAGACTTGTTGGTGCTGGGCATAGGAGGTCTTCCAAATCTAATTGTTGCATTTTTAGTAAAACTCACACAGAATAGATGAAGCAAACAATATGGGTAGGCTTGACATCAATATGAGCTTCAATCATGATCTGCCATTTTTTGACCAGGGAGCACAGTCTGTCACAGGTAAGAAGTCAGCCATGGAAATTAGGCAGTTTTTTGAGTTACTGAATTACTGATTTAATTACTGAACATCTTCAGTAATTAGCTTGAATTTGATGATCTGTGAGGTCATCAGATGAGATTTTGTTTCCTTGAGTTCTCATGACTAGTGTTTTCCCAGTATTTCTTGTGTTGAACATAGCTGGTGTTTTCACATCATACCAGCCTTAGAAAATGAGTTAACTACATCCTTCTTGGCTTCCTTTTTGCTACCTTCTGTAAGGCGCTTGTTCTTGCCAACCACCATGTTGCTGCTCAGCATCCTTTCCCTTTGATGGCCTCTACATCTGAAGTGTCCCCTGTTTGGATTACTCTTCCTCTAGCTCTTTTAAAGATACATACTTTGGGATATATCATTCACAAAGGATTATACACACTTATAATATGAAAACTGTACGTATTCACATATATAATGTTTATAAATGGTATAGAGATGAACACAGTACAAGTTTAGTTTTTGTGCATTTGAAGTCTAATGAATATCAAGCAGCTCTTTGCCATTTGGAAGGGAAAAAAGAGATATGGAGAGCATCTGTAAAGGCCAGGCCTGGGAAATGCCACTGCCTTATTTCAGTCATATAACTCCATCCAGATGCAAGGATAACCAACAAATGCAGTCTTCCTGTGTATTCGATAGAGAAAATGCTGTGATTAATACATGTCACTATCTTTGACACAATTTTATAATTTTTATTCCGAATTTTTTGGCCAGCATCCATAAAAACAGTATTAAATAACAGGCATAATTTAAGTCTTATTTCTGATTTTAATAAAGATTGTTTCAACACGTCTCCATTTAACAAGATGACAGATTTAGGGAAGAGATTTGCTTATCTCATCATACCAAGGAACTTTTAAAAAGATCTTTCTATAAAAGATTTTTATTTATTTAATGAGTGATAAAAGTTGAAATTTATCAGATATCTCCTTAGCAATTATGGAGGTAATAACATAATTTTGTTTTCAATAGCTTAACATTGTGAATAATACTTTAGATTTCTTAATGTTGAATTACTTTTCCTTACCCCTAAGATAAAGTCTAACTTATTAGCATATCTGTAATATATGTATATTAAATATATATAAATACATATAATGCTTTTGAAAAGCTAGATTTCACTTACTGTTATTTTATGTAAAAGTTTTGCATCCATATTCAGAAGCAAGATTGAGCTACTTTTTAATTATTTTTTGTTAGATTTTATAATTCACGAATGAATTTCAGAGCTTTATCTTTTTACTTTTCCAAACTGTTAAAGCTTTATCTGAGTTACCTGATTCTTCAAAGAGAAAAAAATTCCACTGTGTTTGGGACAGTCTATATTTCAAGCATATTGCCACTGGGCCCATTAATATTCCCTCTTATCAGTATCATATCTTTACCACTGCTATAACATTTAACAATTTTAACAAGAATGCTTTTACTAATTTCATGCTCTCTTTCTGGCCCTCAGTATACTCTTATCATAGCAGTCTGCTCTTGTTTATTGCTGCTATATCCCTGAAATTCTATCAAAAGTAAAAAATTGATTTTTTAAAGATTGCCTCTCTGGTTTTCTACATTTCCTCTACTTCAGTGGAGCTATGATTGTTTACCCTCTCCCTCTTGTGAAACTGCTGATTCTGCTGGTGTGTTCAGTCTTTACTGCTTATCTTTGTCAGTGTCAGTCTAGATATAACAGTGATCCCAGCTGACAGAAGTTCCTGCAGTACTGGTATAGATCTAGATACACGGTTCTCTGGGAAGTGAAGAACCCAAGGGTGGCAAACATTTCAGGGTATGTCTTTGGTGTCTGTGGATCAACAAATAGGGAGCTGCTGCTGCTTGCTAAGTCGCTTCAGTTGTGTCCGACTCTGTGCAACCCCAGAGATGGCAGCCCACGAGGCTCCCGCATCTCTGGGATTCACCAGGCAAGAACACTAGAGTGGACTGCTATTTCTTTTTCCAATGCATGAAAGTGAAAAGTGAAAGTGAAGTTGCTCAGTCATGTCTGACTGTTCGTGACCCCATGGACTGCAGCCTAGTAGGCTCCTTCACCCATGGGATTTTCCAGGCAAGAGTATTGGAGTGGGGTACCAGTCCTTCTGCACAAATAGGGAGAGTTCTCCCCTTTTCTGCTTTCCTTTCCTACAGAGAGGAAGAGGATGACTATAGGGTCTGCAATTCCCTCTGAATGTAGTGAGTGAGAATATACTAATAACCTTTCACATATGCTGAATGCTGTGAGTATGGCATCTGAGTCCCTCTGCCATCATGAATACTTCTGCAAATTTTATCTTGGATTCACTGACTAAAGTCTACATGATGGACAGTTTTTGTTTTATAGTTGCTCTCCCAACATTCGTTCTGGTAATAGTGCCCTCTCTTCCTTCGACGATCTCTCTTCTATCCCTCCGATTGTAAGGGGTTCATATTATTGCTTGTCATAGAAACGTGCCTGTTTTCCTCCTGTGTTTAGTCTTAGTAATGGACATATGACTAAGCCCAAAGTAACTTTAGATTTGAATAAGTCCATCATGAGACGTCATCAACCTGGCCTAGTTAATGGGTCCAAAGTTTGAACGGTGCTCCAAACCAGAGTCAGCCCGAGTCCTTCCTGGAAGTTTTTTTGAAGTAGATCTTAGATAGTCAAGCTATGAAGATATGAGCCTGAAGGACTTAAATGGCCAGCTCTCTGGTCACAGACAGAAAAACGAGGAAGCAAAAAGAAGTTGATGGGCTGGGAGAAACAGAATGGTGAGTACTTGGTTCTGGTCACGTTGTTCCCTGAAGGACTGAATTCCTGCTTTCCCTCGGCTGTGCAGTGCTTCCCATACTGTGAGATACCCATAAGATTCCTTCTTTGCCCAGGTCAGTTCCAGTTGGGGTTTTTCCTGTTAACAAAGAATATAAATATACTGAGCATGGGTATATATATTTTCTGCTCCTTATCTGTTTCATCCCATGGAAATCTAATTCTTCAAGTGGGACCCTTGCTGATTTCCAGAGCTTAGAAAATATTTTCCTTTTGACATTCACTAAACTGCTTCAGCAGGGAGAGCAAGAGGGACGGAGTCAATGTCGTCCTGAGGTCATTATCTTGGAGCTATATATCAGGGTCCATTTTTTAAAGTTTTCCTTTTGTGTTAATTTTGTTTCTTCCTTTGTGACTTAGTTCTGATTATTTTCTTTCTTTTTCTGAAATATAAGCTGATTCCTGACCCCCACCACATACACACTACAATTGAGAAACAGTGAAGAAATTCATTGTGTATGGTAAATTATATAGTAGGATTTGTTTGTTTGTTTTTTTTTTAATGTGTAATAGGGCTTCGGTTCAGTTCAGTTTAGTTGTTAAGTTGTGTCTGACTCTTTGCCACCTCGTGGACTGCCGCATGCCAGGCTTCCCTCTCCTTCACTATCTCCCAGAGCTTGCTCAAACTCAGCACCAATGAGTCAGTGATGCCATCCAACTGTCTCATCCTCTGTTGTCCCTTTCTCCTCAGGCTCTCAATCTTTCCCAGCATCAGGGTCTTTTCCAACAGATTGGCTCTTCGCATTAGCTGGCAAAGCATCACTAGCATACAAATATTATTTCAGAAAAAAATTGTTAAATGTCTAGTGATTTCAGCAATTAAGTTTTTGGGTCTTGGACTAGTCTTAGGCACTCTCTGAGAGCCTGGTGTGATCTGGGCATACATTTGCCATCCTGGGTTGGACTCCTGCATAGCCCTTGTACTTTGGGGCAAGTCAGTAATTTGCCTGATCTTTTCCACAGATCTTTTGTCTTCCATTTAAAACTAGAAAAAAGAAAAAAGTATTTCACTATTATAGCAGCTAGAAATTCTCCTTTGTACTCTTTGGTAAGAAAAAGCTATCCTAGGAAGGGATGAAATCGGGGCTACAATTTAAAGTACTTTTTCTTCTTGAGAAAATAACTTTTCCCTAAAAAATATACCTATGAAAAAAATTAGAATGTGTAATCTTTTTCTGATAATATACTAGAACAATTTTTTATTTGAAGCAGAACTTTGCTCATCAGATGCTTTTATAACTGATGGCAATATTTTTTTTTTGATAAGCTTACATAAAGTTTAACCAGTCTTGATACTGACCTAACAACTTTTACCATACATCCCTTTCTTGTTCCTTCTCTAGCAATCGTAACTAGACACTTCTTTTTTCTATGAACACTCCACTAACCAAAAGAATCTCTTGAGTTGACTTTCTGTCTCTGCTGCTGCTGCTAAGTCTCTTCAGTCATGTCTGACTCTGCTGCTGCTGCTCCATAGAGTCTGGCCACTCTGTGTACCCCATCCACACCAGGCTTGCTGTCTATAGGATCCTCTCCATGCAAGAATACTGGGAAGTGAGTTGTCATTTCCTTCTCCATCCATGGGATTTTCCAGAGAATGGGGTTTGCCTTCTCTGGTCTGACTCGCCCCGCCTCCTTCTCCCTTCCTGCTCTGGCTAGTCACAAACAAAACTGATGTGTGCCCCACTGAATCAGAGAGGTCTGCTCTAATGCATTGTAAAACTCATATTAGGTGAGAAAAGGCAGGCAGTCTAGGTTTCCCTGGCTCTCCTTTCCCCTTACATCTTTGACAATGTTGTCGAGCCTAGCACCTCAGGGCCTGAACTTACCTCCAGACTCCATATTAAGACAATTTTCTAATTTAGAGTTCCTTATATCATTCAATGGCATTCCACTCCAGCACTCTTGCCTGGAAAATCCCACGGATGGAGGAGCCTGATAGGCTGCAGTCCATGGGGTCGCTAAGAGTCGAACATGACTGAGCGACTTCACTTTCTCTTTTCACTTTCATGCATTGGAGAAGGAAATGGCAACTCACTCCACTGTTCTTGCCTGGAGAATCCCAGGGACAGGGAAGCCTGGTGGGCTGCCGTCTATGGGGCAGTCACAACAAGTGACTTAGCATGCACACATCACTCCTCAGTCGGTCCGACTCTTCGACCCAGCCCCACTTGACTTAGCATAACATAGCATCGCATCTTTGTCGTCCCCTTCTCCTCCTGCCCACCCTCCGATAGATATTATTCAGTAATCATTCTTCTACACAACAGTCTCTGAGAACTCTCTAATAACATTACACCTCTGGATGCATCACCTAGTCTTTCACTAAGTTGTTCTCTGTGTATGTGGTATAACTCTCAGTTGGCTACAAGCTTCTTTGATGACTCTGGTAGCCCTTTGGTAGAAATAATCTTAAAAAGACAATATGGAGGGTTTATTATGCTCCAGACCACAATACTAAGTAATTTACTGGCAAAGTATTTAGGACATTGCTTAGCACACAGTAAGTCATTAATAAAGATTTGTTATTAGTACTATTTATAGTCCTATGAACTTGGTACTATTATCTCCATTTCACAAATAAGGAAGCTGTGAGTCATAGAGAATTACATAACTTGTCCAGGGTCACAGAGCTCATGAAGTGACAGAGACAGAACTTGATCTCAGTCTGTTTGACACTAATATCTATCCATATTCTTAACCACTACAAAATGTTTGGTTAAAGACTCCTACACTAATCAATCTGCTTTTTGCAATAATACCCTTGCAGTTTTCAGAGAACTGTAAGTTGTACTCAAGACCATCTTTTGCTTCAGAATTCTTCCGTCTTTTAAAACTCAACTGCTTCACAGATATAAGGGAAAAGGCATAAGTGTTTGTAACTCCTGGAGAGTTTCATTTTGAAATTTCAAGGCCATTGAAATATGTGTCCTTAGGGAGAACAATGAGTTTTTCAAAACTTCTAAGTTGCTAAGGAACTGAATTTTTTTCATCTGTTTATATGGTTTCAGTTAGCTCTTATAGTTATATTTTCTCTGGTAGTTCTCAGCTGCCAATACCTCTCTCATAGAATATTTGCTCTCATAGAAAGAACTAGACTATGTCCATGGTTGGGCAATATCAAAAGTTCATGGGTAGATGTATAATATAAATAATTAACAATAATATTGGAGATTCAACCCTGATGTGTAAAGCACCTTACTTTTTGACGTTATTTCCTTTGATGTTCACAATTGCTCTGTGATGTAATGGCCTTTCTCCTAGTCACGTGGCCAGATTGTAGAGGGAGACGTCCGCTTGTGCTGTTGTCTCCTAGAGTTCTGAAGAGGCCTTCCCTTTCTTTCCCATCTTCCTTCTGTCTCCTCCTCCCTCCCAAACTCCGCCTGTCCTCTGCTTCCTAAGCGCTCTGAGGGCTAAGCCTGCTAGAATGGAACTGAGGAACGCCAGACCCTCTGGTACTTGGGAGCCCTCTGAAAGGCTCCCGGATCCCTAGGGACCACTCAGGTGACAGTCTCAACCCAGCAGCCTAGGTGTCATAACATTTCCCACAAAAGCAGCAGCACAGCGCCCAGAGCCCATCCCTGGAAGCTGTATAACCCGGACTCCAGTATAACCGGGACTCCACTCGTCCCTCGGGGCAGGGATCCACACTTGGGTCCCCCTTCGGGTCCCCACTGGAGTGAACGAATGAGCTTGCAGGCCTGCAGATAGATCCTAGAGGTGCTTGGGGGTTGGGGGGCGGAGGAAGTGTCATTTAAAAAAGTTGGGTTTCCTACAAGGACTGCAGTGGGTAGTAGCGGCCACTCTCCACCTGGGGCTGCGCGGCGGCTCACGTGCGCGCTGGGCCGGAAGGATGCGCTGGCGGCTGGACTCGAACGCTGCGGAGCAGAGCGGCGCCCCGCGGTCCCCGTGGCGGCCTGCTGCCCGGGTCCAGTGGGGAGGAAGCGGCGCACACGGCTAGCTGTAGTCCATCTGAGGCCTCCCTCTCTGCCTGCTCCCTTCTCTCCCGCCTCCCGCCCCAGAAATTATCTCAGGCGTTGCCAGTGCGATTCCAGAGCCCCACTCGGGTGGGTTCTTTTGTTTCTTTGTTTTAATGACAGTTCCCAGCCCTTCGGCATGTCATGCGCGATTAATCCCCTGGCTCTCTTGAAGGCAGCTGGGGTGAAATTTCTTCTGCACCATCCTTTTGGGGATAATTGTTTATGATGTGACGTCAGCCGGATTGAGTTTTCTCTCCTGAATGAGAGAGAGAGTCACAGATGTGTGCGGAGGCCACAGATACTGACATTTGGAATTCCTTCAGGGCAAAGGGAGATGGGAATGGGAGCTTGAGTGTGCGCAGCCTAGACTCCAGGCTGCACGGAATTATTAAGAAGTTTTTCTTTAAAATAATAATAATAATTCCCCTCCGCAGCGAGTCACTTAGGTGCTCCTTTCATGCCCGAGTCCGCGGTGAAGGTGGCGGCGTCTGATAATTAATCTCGGGTACCCAGCCGCTGCAATAGGCTTAAGAAGAAGAGGAGGGGCGGGGGAAGTGCGTCACCAGGTGGGGAAGGGGCTGTGTATTTGGTGACAAGCCGGAGGGGATGGGGGTGGAGGGGAATGGGGACGGGAAATAGGTTCTGTGTGCTCTCCCGGGGTATTGTGTCAGGAGATGCGGACTGGCTACCATGTGACGCGGTCCAGAGCTGAAGGGATTGGCCGAGGCAACGCAGGCGGTGCAGCTCGGCCGGCGGCCCGTTCCTCTCCCTTTCTCTCGCAGCATCTTCCTGGGAGCCTGTAGGTGAAGCAGCACCAGCAGCATCCATGGCCTATCTTTGAGGTTAACACTTGTCTCCTTTGGCTTCAGCAGCGGACACAGCAGATCTCTCGGCGGCAGTAGCAGCGTTGCGAGGACTTAAGCTGAGACCTGGAATCGTATCCTCCTGTGTTTTTTCAGACTCTGGAAATTAAGGAATGCAATTCTGCCACCATGATGGAAGGTAGGATGCTTTCTGTTGTGGTTGACTGGCTACGACGGGCAAGATTTGGGGAGAACAGCGTTGAAATATGTGTGCAGCCTGTGTTTGTGGCTGGTCTAGAACCCGGTTGCCAGGATGTGCAAACAGAAGTGCTGCAGTTTGCTTGCAGCGGACCAGGGCTCAGACTAATGGAATCAAACCACAGGGCTTCTGTTTAGCTCAGAACCTACAGAGCTCCCAGCTCTTATGAGAGAGAAAAACCTAAAGTGCTTGCAAGGAACTGAGACAGAGCTAGGAAAGAGCTTGCAAAGCAGAGAAGTTGGGAGAGAAGATAAGGTTTTCTGCTCTGGGTTCCTGGGACTACACTGATTAAACATTTACAGTGGAAACTTGTCTTCTGAAATTGACAGTAGACGGGAGAGGTCATTGACACAGTTATCCACGCTGTCATTTTCAGTGAACTGTTTAAAAATTCTAAAAATTCTTCTAAGATGTTTTTATCTCTGCAATTTACAGCATATCCTTGGGGTGGGGGGTTTCATTTTGTCCACAAGCTCTAGTTTTAGGGGGCTGTCATTGCAACAGAATGAATGATGTGAGGAACATATCTGGGACTCTTGTCTTCTTATTTGGGCTCTTACCAGGTTTTTTATAAGAAGAATTTTGTGCTTCTTAAATGCGTTCCCTGTGTCATGGTTCTTAGCCAAGCATCAAATTAACTGATTAGCTTTTTGCATTCAATATTAAGTGTAAAGAGGAACTTTCCTGGGAGAGATGTTGTTTAAGCTACATTTTATTCTACTAAACTATCCTTCTAAGCTTGACATGGTGACAACCAAGATTGCCTCAGAAAAGCAGCAAGCTGGTTAGGAAAGAAGCAGGCAGCCCTACCCTGGCTTTGATTTTCTGCTTTCACACTACAGGATGGTGCAAAACTCCTGGCCTTTCCTAAGATGACAGGCAGAAATTTGTCCCCAGCCTGGATTTCACAGTGCAGAATCGAGTGCATAATGGGTCTCAAATCTGCCATGAAAATGGCAGAGAGGCCACCTCTTAAGTCAAGGTCTGTCTTACAGATTTGAAACATTCCTTAGAAATTTACCAAAATGGAATAAGAAGAGAATGGTTGTGGAAAAAAGAAAAACAGCAGTGTTGCCTATACTTATTTGGCAGAAATGAATTCTTTTTGCTCTGTCTGTCATCATGTCAAACATTGTTAATGTGATTTGGGGGAGTGAAGGATTCTACAGTCATGGCCCACAGATTTTAGAAAATAGCCTTAAAAGAGAGATTGGGTATCATTTTGTTATGGAGCCTGGTCTTGTTTGCGAAGGGTTCTTAAGCTAGTTCTTTAAACACTGGCCTAAATAAACTAAGTTTACTAATGATCAAGATTAAATCATTTTCATTAATTCAAACTGAATTTAACCTTTGAATAACAAGGCAAGACAAACAGAAAGAGCATTACTGAGGGAGTTTTCAATTAGAAGCTCATGTGCATTGCCCTCTTCAGAAAAAAAAAATGTGTCTACAGAGGTACTAGATTTCTCCAGCTAAATTCCATGTAGCATTTCTTAATAAATCCACACACATTCTTATTAGATTTTAATCTTACACAGGGACTTGGAAGATTTACTTCTTGCCTTATAAACTATGGACTGAAATTATCTCTGAAGGAAGTGATATTTTTTGATGCTTGTTAATGATTCTTCTGGTAATATTGTCTATTGTGCTATCCCAGAATGTCAGTTCAAAGCCCTGTGATAAGCTTATCTGGGCTGACTACACTGAAAGGAGAACTGTAACAAAGACTTGTGTTGGAGCTGAATTAACACTATTGCTCTGCATTTGCCAAATTTATCTAATGAAGGATGTTATCTTAGCACTGTTAGAAATTAAAGGTGACACTAGGGGTGCGGTTCCCATCCATCAGATCCTTGCAAAAGAAATTGGACAGGTGTTTCCAGTGGCTTAAAAACGTAAATGAAACTAATATTTTTTAATCTACCTATAGTTCCTGCTTCAATGCTATTCAAGACTTATTATCATCTTGGTTCAATGACTTTAGAAAGGCTGGTGGGACCCTTAACCAGAAGTCCAGTTTGCCTATCAATGGCCTTTGAACTTAGATGCCAGCCTTTCTGCCAATATATGCAAGTTTCTGATACCGCATCTCACAATTTCACCTCTTTAATGCTCTTACTCTGAAAGTGTGTCATAGCAGTTATCATTCCCACTTAACTCTTCCCTAGAGGAAGCTAGGCTTCTATCTACCAAGATAGCCTTGGAAAGATAAGAAACCCCCTAAAAGGAACCAAAATCCAGTCATGGCAGCCGTATACCAAACATCAGTGGGCTCAGAGAATGTGTCACCAGACATCAGATAGTTAAAATGCTGTCTCTTCTCAATTAGTACATGTGACACACACAATCACACACACATACACACACTCATGCACAGTTATACACACATGTGTCATCTGCCCATATACATTATTCTAGAAAGGGAGAGAACTCACATTAGCATTTGTGTGTATGTGTTTGGGTATTTATTAATGTCTACTGCTCAGGAAAAACATGGCCATGGCAACTTTTCAAAGCTGCTTCTCTACTTTGTGTAAAGCAAGAGTAAACAGATATTCATCAGAATGGCTCATGGTTTACTTTTGCGTTCTCATTTTGATGGAATAGGATATATGTTCCATTCATTCAATGTCTATTGGAAATTCTGGCCATAGAGAAGCATTGTTACTACCTCTCCACTGGGTCCAGTATCACATGAGGCAGTGAAATAATTCTACAGGGACCTCAAGCATGTTACTGGTATTATACTTTGTGGTTCCATGACTCTTTTCAAATATTTTTCTTTCAAAAGTGTATTTTAAGGGACTTGATTTGTTGATTTTTACATTGAAAAAAATTTTCTTGGCAATGGTTAGTATTGGGTCTTTCCTAAAGAATATCATGTGATGTAGTATGCCTTAAGTAGTATGACTATGAAGGGAAAGAGGATGAGCAAAGGGAATTATTAATACTCATAAAGGGTGTGTGTACTGGCCAAGCTTACAGTGTATTAGAGCTACAGTGTAGTCTGTGTGATTAGAGCAACTATTCAAGGATTTTGTTGTTTTACATATGTTATTATTAAAGTATGAAAATGACCTTTTAGCTACTTTTTTTTTTAAGGTAAGTGAAACTGAGTCAGGGTTTCCAGGGACATTTGTTAATTTGTAAGGCAGTATGGGAAGTTTTCCCTTGCCTAGCAGAACTGGACTAAAAGTGCTGATGTTTTCAGTTCCCTATTCAGGCTCTTAGATGTTTTACTGAAAAGAAAAGTTTGGGGGTGCCAATGGTTTCATCCTAAAATAATTTTTAAAGTTAACAAGCATATTTTAAGGATTCACTGGGTTTAATTGCAATGTGCAGGTTAATTTAATACATTTTATTGTCTTTATTAGTCATAATAGCCTATCAGTAAGTATATTCTGCACTGAGTGCTGCTGCAGTACTTTTTCTAAATTGCAAGAATAAAAACTAATACACTGAGGTAAAAAAATAGGAGAACAGATTTTGGACCCATGTTCATCACAAATCTCCTAGTTTTGATCCCCCATAACATTTTAAATGTGAACTTTTTCTTTTTGCTTTGTATCAAAGTGGACATGTTAACCTGATTGAAAACTAGGACTTAAGTTTCATTGGTTGCATCTGTCTCTCTTTTAAATATGAGTATTCACAGAATCACACTTCTCAATTCCTTGTTAATACCTATTATCTCCAAAATCATGTTTAGAAAAATTTAAACAGTTCTAGGTTAACTGATCTTCTGTTGCTGCAACAAACCTTGTAATGGTAAAAGCTTTTCTTTTCCCTATCTAGGAATGAAGTTTATTTGTTTGGAAAATTCTTTGCTGTAATCAAAAGGAACAAAGCATTTTGAAGCTGCAACTGTTCATTTTGTAGTTAGCTAAGAAGGAAATGGCAACCCATTCCAGTGTTCTTGCCTGGAGAATCCCAGGGATGGCCGAGCCTGGTGGGCTGCTGTGTATGGGGTCGCACAGAGGTGGACACGACTGAAGCGACTTAGCAGCAGCAGCAGTACCAAGAAGTTTTAAAGGGTCTGCTTCTCACTTTTCTATCAATTCCCTTCCCAGAAATAGTGATGTTATTTTGGAAAATCTTAAGGAGGCATATGAGATTTTAATATATATTCCATTCCTTATGCAATTTCTCTCCTTCTTAAAGGGCTCAGGGTTGGAAAAAGCCTCCTTTTATGTATAAATTCCCATCTAATTCCCAAGGTCAACTTTAAATCTCTAAAAGAACATGTAGTCTTTAAAAAAAATTAACTTAGATAAACCATGCTAGAAGACTGTGAATAATTTTTTCTGTTGGATTTGGCACATATGCTATCCATGTTTCAAATAAACAAGTTGCAGGAAGTCAGCAACTCACGGTTTTTATGTTCCTGAGTTTGTCTGTGAAGCAGTCACTTGGAACAAATTTTTCTGTAGCAATAATGATATAAACAGTGGTTGGATTCTCTAAGTCCATACATGAACATGAAGTCGCTCAGTCGTGTCTGACTCTTTGCGACCCCATGGACTGTAGCCTACCAGGCTCCTCTGTTCATGGGATTCTCCAGGCAATAGTACTGGAGTGGATTGCCATTTCCTTCTCCAACAAAGATTATCTACCTGAAACTAAATATTTGCCATGAATTGTATAAAGAACATGACATTTTATGTAGTAGTTAGCCAAAAGAAAACAAGGCCATTAAACGTGTTTTCCATTTCTCATACTGCTATTTGAGGGCAAGAAGGTTTACTAGAGGACAATGAGGAGATGGAGAGAAATTTCAAAGGAATTTTTTGGGGTATTTTTAGAACTTTTAGAGACTCTAAATGCTGGATTTTAAAATTATGTTTAATTTTACTTTCATAATTGTGGTTTGTGCTGTGTTGTGCTGTGCTTAGTCGCTCAGTTCAGTTCAGTCGCTCACTCGTGTCCGACTCTTTGTGACCCCATGAATTGCAGCATGCCAGGCCTCCCTGTCCATCACCAACTCCCGGAGTTCACTTAGACTCACGTCCACTGAGTCAGTGATGCCATCCAGCCATCTCATCCTCTGTTGTCCCCTTCTCCTCTTGCCCCCAATCCCTCCCAGCGTCAGAGTCTTTTCCAATGAGTCAACTCTTTGCATGAGGTGGCCAAAGTACTGGAGTTTCAGCTTTAGCATCATTCCTTCCAAAGAAATCTCAGGGCTGATCTCCTTCCGAATGGACTGGTTGGATCTTCTTGCAGTCACTCAGTTATGTTCAACTCTTTGCAATCCCATGGACTGTAGCCTGTCAGGCTCCTCTGTTCGTGGGATTTTTAGGCAAGAATACTGGAGTGGGCTGTCATTTCCTTCTCTAGGGGATGGATCTTCCCGGCCCAGAGGTCGAAGCTGTGTATCCTGCATTGGCAGGCAGAGTCTTTACAACTGAGCCACCAGGGAAGCCCCACTTGCATTATGGAAACTCACGAATGGAATTAAGAAAGGGAGAAAGATGATTGTAAAGGAGTTACAGGAGCCAGGAGCTCTGGCCTCCTGTGCTTCATCAAGCTCATCTAGTATGTCACGTACACCAACGGCTTTGTTACCTGTCTCAGATTGTCTAGAGCAAATACTTTCCTGCCTCAGGGCTTTTGCCCTGCCAAGAACACTGTTTTTCCAGCTCACGGAGTAACTGATTCTCTTGTGGTCCCAGCAATACTGCCCCCTTGTCTGGAGGCCTTCCCTCCCATCCTTGTCATCCCAAGCTCCCAGACACACACCCTGCGCACTGAGTCCATCTTGGTCTCCTGTCTTTCCTAAAAGCTATTTTTATGATCTGCGGTTGTTTAACAGATCTGAATCTCTGTTTAACAGGCTGAATCTCTGACTCAGAGGGCAAGAATTAGGTCCATCAATTCCCTCTCTATTCTTATCTCGCTATGCAGAGTGGATGCTTAGATGTTTATTGACTAAGTGAATAAAACCAGATGTAAGTGACTAATCACTTAATAGTGTACATTGTTAAGTATTATTTGGGGTATTATGGTGAATATGGGCTTCCCTGGTTGCTCAGAGGTTAAAGTGTCTGCCTGGAATGTGGGAGACCTGGGTTCGATCCCTGGGTCGGGAAGATCCCCTGGAGAAGGAAATGGCAACCCACTCCAGTACTCTTGCCTGGAGAATCCCATGGACAGAGGAGCCTGGTAGGCTACAGTCCATGGGGTCGCAAAGAGTCGGACACGACTGAGCAACTTCACTTTCTTTCACTTTCACTTATGGTGAATATAACAAAAATAAATTCTCAAATCTATATTTTTCCTGGAGAAACAAGATCTATAAACATGAGATAACTAGGGAAATATACGTATCGTGGAGTGCTAATTGTAAGATATAGATCATACCTTTTGAGAAGCCAAAGAAAAGAAATAGTCCATTTGAAAATATGTTCTTGAGCTTGAATTATTTTGGGGATTAGTGCCAAGGAAATGATTTCATAATGGAAAGAGACGAGTTATAGCAGAGCTATTCAAAGATATTCCCACAGGCATTGTTGTCAATACCCTGTACATTTTTTTCTTTTTTCTCTCCCTTCTGCTTTCCTTGTATTTTTGCCTTCCTTTCTCCACTTTTCTCATTCTTCAATTCCTCATTTTCATTCTGGGTTCTATTTCCTTTTTCCTGGCTTATGACCAGATCTGAAAATAATGCCTATAGAGCTAGGCATTTGGAATTTGGGAAAGTATTGTAAGTAAATTAATGTGTGTAAACAAATGTAACATTGTATGACATATTTGTGCATGCAGTGGCATGTGATAGATGTGAGGTTTTTCAGATGCCAAATTAGTCTTGACTGGAGAATTTGTGAATCTTAGAAACTCAATATGTTCACTGAACTTGTACAGATTGGATTTTTTGTTTCAAAGACCATGGACCTAGGCATCAGACTTAGGTTGGAGTCTTAAGTCTTGTGACTTCTCGGCTATGTGTGTGGAGAGGATTACTTTACCTTCCTGGAGTTCTATTTCCTTGCAAACAAAGTACAAGCATTGATCTGTCATCCCTCTAGAAATTCCAGCTCTAAGAGTCTCTGGCATCTGCCGAATGATTTGGATTCCACATATTCACTCCCTCTAAGGTTTGAATTCTCATAATTGACTCCTCTTCCTCCCACCTCAAAGCGTATTTTTCCTGACACACAAAAAATGATTCAGATATATTACTATCCGCTCTTACTGCTTTATTCTTCCTCTACTGTCCTATTGCACGTATGCTGCAGGCTTTGCATCTTTGCTTTTGCTGTGCTGAAAAACAGAAATGCGTTTATGCAACTCTCCTATGTAGCTCTGAACATAGAACTATTTATGCATTAAAAATTGTATATTGAATGCATACTAGGTGTTAGACATCGTTCTAGGTGCTAGAGGCTCAGTAGTGAATAAAACAGATTCCTGCCTTCACAGAGCTTCTCTGAGAAGACATTTAAGCAAAGGCTTGAGGGAGGGAAGGGAGTATCAGTCAAGTAATTATCTGAAGGAGCAATCCAAAGTAGCAGCAGGAAGAGCTAGTGAAAGGCTCAGAATGTGGGTAGAACAGCAAGGAGACCAGTGTGTCTGGAGCAAAGGTCAGGGGAATGTTTAAGAGAGAGACTCAGAGAAATAAGAACAAATAGATGCATACCCTTGAGTCCCTTTCTCTCTCTCTCTCTTTTTTTTTTTTGATTAAGTATAGTTGACCTACAATATTATTTTAATGTCTAGTATATAATATAGTGATTCAATGTTTTTATAGATTACTCACCATATAAAGTTATTATAATATTATTGACAATTTTCCCTGTGCTGTACATTACATCCCTATTATTTATTTTATAGTTGGTAGTTTGTACCTTCACCTATTTCACCTGTTCCCCCACCCTGCCCCTCCTCTGGCAACCACTAATTTTTTCTTTTTATCTGTGAGTTTATTTCTTTTCTATTATATCTGTTTGTCAGTTTTGTCTTTTAGATTCCACATGTAAGTGAAAACAAACAGTATTTGTCTTTCTCTGATTTATTTCACTTAACACAATACCCTCCAGGTCTACCCATGTTGTTGCACATGGCAAGATTTCATTCTCTTTTATGGCTGAGTAAGTAAATAATACCACTTAAGGAATTCTCCAGGCAAGAATACTAGAGTGGGTAGCCATTCCCTTCTCTGGGGCATCTTCCTGACACAGTGATCAAACCTGGATCTCCTGCATTGCAAGCAGTTTCTAGATTCTTTCTCCGGTGGCTCAGATGATAAGGAATCTGCCTGCAGTGTAGGGGACCAGGGTTTGATCCCTGGGTAAGGAAGATCCCCTGGAGAAGAGAATGGCTACCCACTCTGGTATTCTTTCCTGGAGAATCCCATGGAGAGAGGAGCCTGCCAGGCTACAGTCCATGGGGTTGCAAAGAGTTGAACATGATTGAGCAACTAACACTTTGACTTTTTTCATCTATTTATCATATCTTCTTTATTCATCCATCTCTTGAGGGACACTTAGATTGCTTCCATATCTTGACTATTGTAAATAAGGCTGTTATGAACACTGGGAGGCATGTATCTTTTAGAACTAGTGTTTTTGTTTTCTTCAGACAAACAACCAGAAGTGGAATTACTGGATCCTCTTCAATGGTAGGAAAGTCAGTTTCCTTTTGCAGAAGTCAGTCTTCATGGGCCTATGTTATCCATGTGTCAGGAAACAGGTGGGTATTTAGAAGCCTGTTATTCTGACATTGGTTCTATGATTGTCTTACAGTGGTGCCTATCAGACTCATTCTTCCCCCACATTTCAGTAAGTGGAGGCATATCATGCTCTTACCTAGGCTAATGGCACCAAGCTCAAAGTTAGAGCTCAAAGTTCAACTACAATTCTAGGCTTGAATATTTCCATGCAAAAGATAGAGCTCCATGACAAATGATGTCAGAATCATAACTACACACCAATTCACCAATACTTTGACTATGTATCAGAGACTTTTGTTTTTCCTTAGTTCATATAGACTTCTATTATGAACTAGTATTTTAGGCTTTTTTTTTTTTTAAAGACCCAGAGTGATCCGTGTCACATATCTTTAACAAACAGTAGAAGGAAATAATGCTCACTTAGGACACAGGTATAAGATTATGTGATGTATAGACCTCAAAGTTTCCAAAATGTTCATTCATTTACCAGGTGTATCTGAAGCTTTTTCTTTAGTTTCAGTTACAATGCTAGGCCCAGTGAATATGACTGAAAAAAAGACAGCTGTAGACTCCATCTTCAGAAGCTTAGATCTAGTATATAAAAGTACCACATCTTCATGTACGTATTTTATTCTACACTGTCTCTATGTGGTATAAATAGGTATTACTATCCTCATTTCAAACAGAAGGCATCCAAGGCTCAGTGATGTTAAATGACTTGTTCACAGTGACAACCTTACCAAAAGGCAGAACCAGAATTTATGAGCCAATCTTGATTCCTAGTCAAGTGCTCTTTATTTGTATAATGCTGTAATTGGAAAATCTGGCTGGTGTTTGAAATTTAGCCCAGGTCTCCAGCTGACAAGCCAACAACAGATCATCTAAATTTGACTGATATTTCAAGAGATAAACAGAAATATTTATCAGATAAACAGAAATATTATTTCTGATATTTCAGAAATAAACAAGTTAATGTTATTATCAGATTGTGAGCCTCCAGACCAGTCACTATCCTGAAGAAGTCCAGCTAAGCAGGAGTGTTTTAGTCCAGTGGGCTCCTTTCAGGGACACTGACCGATTCCTCTAATTTTATCATGGGAAGGGACATATGATATCACTAGTCCTGTGGACTCTAAACTTTCACAGCTTGCATTCTACAAAACACTTTATCAAAAAGCCTGGCTCCTGCTAGAAACAATAGCCCTTTCTCCCTGAGAAGGACAGCTGGGTGTTCATCGAGATTCCGTGAAAGCCTTGTCCATTATCATGAAAGTGTGATGATGTGTGCTACCCTGGAAGATGAACCAATCAAGTCCAGCCTCATTTTGCAGTTGAGGAAACCAAAGCCAGGTGTAACAACCTTCCTGAGGATTTTTATTCCCTGTATAAGAGGACAAGTCAAAGTTTACTTTAGTAATGATTCCAAAAGCGTGAATAGACAAAGACTTGGAACCTGTGGTGTCTTTGCGTTCAAAGGTGCTGGGGCTGGTTGGGTAACTGCCCAAAGGCACACAAATGAATGTGTCCCCAGGGCCATCTCTCTGCTGAGTACACATACAATGGGCCCATTTATAGCTTGTCCTGGGCTGCCACGGCAGATGCTGTCAGTGAGTCAGGGGTGTGCAAAGGGAAGAATGAGGACCTGAAAAGACTCAATCTCCTGAATAGCTGTGCAACCTTGAGTGAGTTCTGGACCTTCTTTGGCCTTACCCTCCCCATTTGTCAGGTAGCAGTAATGCTGGCTCCCGCCCTCAGAGTTGTCATGAAAATCAAATGAGATCATAAATATGAAAACATCGAGAGGGTGTGATGCAAATGCCAGCTTCTTTTTCAGATGGCTCTCTCTCAGATTGGTTGTTACATGTGGGTCTGATAGCTTTTGGTGGCTAGTCATTACGGCTTGCTGTCTTGCTTTTCAGGTAGATTATTGCTGCATCTCTTTGCAGAGAAGCCTTACAGAGTTCCTTCTTCTGTTCACCATACTGTTAATTACTAGCATATTCTATAATCCTCTATTCTCAGTGTCTATGTCCTATACTATCCCTTCATTGACTGTAAAAGTGAAGTTGCTCAGTCGTGTCTGACTCTTTGCAACCCCGTGGACTGTAGCCTACTAGGATCCTCCATCCATGGGATTCTCCAGGCAAGAACACTGGAGTGGGTTGCCACGTAGCAGACATCACTAATCAATCATGGTCATCTTTCTCTCTGGCCTCAGCACTTATCTCAACACCACATTCCAGGGCACCTCTGCCAATTGAGATGATGTCACTTAGGTTTTCCTACAATGAGCAGTTTCCCTAAGTTGAAATACAGGGCCTAAAACTAGAATACTGGTGGTCTAGCTGTGCACCCGGTACACCCAGCCTTTATAAATGCCCTTAGTGAGTCACTGAAAAATGACATATTAAAAATTGCCCACAGCACTGGTATATGGTAGTGATGATAGAAAGTATTCTGTAAGCCCTGCAGCAGGTAGAACCCTGCTGCTGCTGCTAAGTCACTTCAGTCGTGTCCGACTCTGGGCGACCCCATAGATGGCAGCCCACCAGGCTCCCCCGTCCCTGGGATTCTCCAGGCAAGAACATTGGACTGGGTTGCCATTTCCTTCTCCAGTGCATGAAAGTGAAAAGCGAAAGTGAAGTTGCTCAGTTGTCTCCGACTCTTAGCGACCCCATGGACTGCAGCCTACCAGGCTCCTCTGTCCATGGGATTTTCCAGGCAAGAGTACTGGAGTGGGATGCCATTGCCTTCTTCAGTACACAGCTACTCCTGTGCTACTGACCTTAATCATTAAGTTTCTCTTAGCCTCGTTGTGCCCCTAATTCAAAGAACTGTGTCTGAGTGGGGTGCCATTGCCTTCTTCAGTACATAGCTACTCCTGTGCCACTGACCTTAATCATTAAGTTTCTCTTAGCCTCGTTGTGCCCCTAATTCAAAGAACTGTGTCTGCAAAGTAGCCAAGGCAGAGTCAGTGTTGGGATTCATTTCCAATTCTTCCTTTCTGACTCCCTTGTGTCAGGAGGTCCTCAAGAGCTGTTGATTATCCTTCCTGACTCCGTTCTGTCTTTTTCATCGCCTGCTACCACATCTGACCAGATCTTGCTATTTCCACCTTCCAATCCATCCTCCTCACAGACATCAGAGAGGTCACTTTCCTCACCTGCCTTTGATTGTTCCTCATGCTTTAAAGGCAAGGTCCTGTGCTGGGCAACATTTTCACTCGTGGGCTACTGTATACCCTCGTGTCTCATCGCCTGGGCCAGACAGGAGCTCCTTGCCTTCTCTTTCCCTTGCATACGCTGTCCATTTCCTTCTCTGTGTGGTGACAGTCTGTTCTGATCATTCAAGGTCAAACAAAAGCAACCCCTTCAAGGAAGGAAGCCTTCCCACCTTCTCCAAGGTTGAGGGTGAGTTGCCATGCCCTCCTCCAGCGGATATCCCAACCCAAGGATCAAACTCGCATCTCTTTTGTCTCCTGCATTGACAGGTGGATTCTTTACCACTAGCACCACCTGGGAAGCCCAAGAGTGATATTAACTATATCTTTTTCATGGTAATTTAATAACATAAAAGTCTTAAGGATTAAACAGAAAGTTCATGTCTTGCAATCAGAGTTCTCCAGAGATATAGAACCAATAAGCTGAGAGAGAGAGGGAGAGAGAATTTTAAGGAAATTTTTCACTTGATCATGGAGACCAGCGTAGTAAGGCCAAAGTCCACAGAACAGACTGGTGGGCTAGAAACTTAGGTAGGATTGATGTTGCGTTGAGGCAAAGTGTTAATCTCTCAATAAATCTTAGCTGCTATTTTCTGTTCATGTACCTACTTTGTTTGTGCCTTCCTCAAGGACCAAGGACTCTGTCAGAGCTGGGACCATGTCTTAATCATTTTTGTATCACCAATGCGTGGCATGTGTAAGTGCTCAATAAATATCCAGTGAATGAATGAATGAGTCCTGTCAAGGGATCACAGACCCTATGGAGGATATTCAAGCAACCCAGCATGTGGTTACCATGAAAATTAAATGAGTTAATACATGTAAGACATTTAGAAGAGTATTGGTCCATAGTAAAAACTTACTCAGCATTACTCTGTTGGGCACATAGAAGACTTCAGCCTGGTGCCTGGATGCCAGGAAGTACTCAGAACTCTGCTCACTCTGCTCTTCCCAAAGCATCCATCTGCTGCGTAGGCTCCCTCTGGCAGAGAGCCACACTCTGGTTCCAGGAGCCTGCACTTAAATCTAGTATCTCACACATTCTGCCTCTTTTATTTGTGTTCCTCTCATTTTAAGGAAGACGAAGACAAGGTTTCATTGTAGAAAACTTTGAAAGATACAAAGAAGTTGAAATCAACAGTAATCTCATTATTAGAAAATAATAACTGCTGCTGCCATTTGTTGAGTGTAGAATATGGACTTTGGGAAGAGATAGTCTGAAGCCCTTTAGGCCTCAGCAATCTCATCAGTAAAGTGAAGGACATAATACCTACTGCAAGATGGTGGAGAATTAAATAAGATTTATATACAGATCGCACTTGGAACTTACCTGGGGTATTAAGTAAGCACTCAATAAATGCTAGCTCTTAGTAGTTTTATGGTAAAAGTACAGATTTATATCAAAGAAACCAATGTGTTAAGTTTATACACTTAACTTTTTTAGTTTCCATTAGATTGTAATCACTATCCTAGGTGTGGATATTTGTTAACAGCATGGGAACTAGAGTCAAAGTTCCCAGATTCAAATCCTGATAGCTCTACCCTTGTCCACTATGCTTAGGAAAATATTTTAACCCCTCTGTTCCTCAGTTTCTTCTTCTATATGAGATAATTCCTAGTGAAAAGGTTATTATAAGGATTAAATGAACTTGATATGTTATCTATAGTTATTATTATTTTTATAATACATGTGATATATGATGTAGTTAAAGAATAGTATTTGGTACAGAGTAAATGTTTGATCAACAAATGTTAGCTGTCATTATGACCCTTATGATATTATCGCCAAAGACATTATTTTGCTGGTTGTATAATATTCCATAACATCATACATTATTTTACTATTTCTTTGGTGTTAGACATTTAGACTGTTAACTGGAGATTGATGAGTGTTTTGAGCTAAAATGGCTCATATCAAGTCTCATGAAATGGTATGAATTCTTGGTTTTCATTTAATTAGTTAGCTTAGTGAGGCAGTACAAGTTTTGTACTGGGTTCTGGTCCTGGCACTACCCCAACCAGTAAAGGTGACTTTGTTTTTGTTTAGTCACTGAGTCATGGATGACTTTTTGGGAACCTATGGACTGCAGCACGCCAGGCTTCCCTCTCCTTTATCATCTGCAGCTTGTTCAAACTCATGTCCATTGAGTTGATGATGCCATCCAACCATCTCATCCTCTATCACCCTTATCCTCTTGCCCTCAATCTTTCCCAGCATCAGAGGTTTTTGCAGTGGGGCAGCTCTTCTCATCAGGTGGCCAAAGTATTGGAGCTTCAGCTTTAGCATCAGTTCTTCCAGTGAATATTCAGGATTGATTTCCTTTAGAACTGACTGGATTGATCTCCTTGCTGTCCAAGGGACCTTGGATAGCCATATAACATTGGGAAGAGAAAGCAAAGAGTAGAAAGAAAAATTGATTTTAATTCAAAAAATTCTAACATCTTTTGGCACCATTCTTTATTAGCTGTGGGGATGAGGCCAAGAATTTCCCAGGTGGGTAGGCATTGATTTTTTATAGCTTGTTTCAAGATTCTGGCTATGTACTTGAGCAAATCACTATCTCTTTATTGTCCCAGATGTAGGATGGGAAACGATATGAACTTTCCTGCCTTTCTCACTAGATTAGAAATATCAAGCATAAAATATATATGAAAGTATTTTGAAAGCTACAAATTTTCATGTAATGTAGTTTTAGAACTGTTATTACATTTAATATCTAGGAAGCTCTGTTTTCAAGTGAAAGGTAGATTAGGTAATTTTGAAGGTGCTAACTAGTTTTAAGAGTCTGTGATCTAGTACTAGGGTTTCAGAATGTGTCCCTGCTAGAGTTAAACCCTCCCCCTGTACCTTCCACCTTTCAAGCATACTAATGATTTTCTTCATTTCTGGATATCAGAAGAGAAACATCTTTCTTAATTTGGTGAGTTATTTATTTGAACAGGGATAGGGAATGCTATGGTATATCATTCTATTAAATGGTAAAAATATTATTTCTAATGGTGAATTTGTAGTTGGGACAATTTAAAATATATTTAAAAGTGTGTCCAACTAAAATCTATGTTGCCTTAGTTACAAAGTCTAATATATAATTTCAGAAAAGTCTAATGTGCTCAATCTAAGTGCCAGATCAAATTATTTAATATGGATTTCTTTTCTAGAGTTTTCTGGTATCTTCTGTCTTCATGGCAACTCACTTCAAGTTAACGCATTGAAGAATAGAGCCCGTTGCTTTCTTGATAAACTTTGACTAAGATACAGAGTGGTGGCATTGGGATGCTGTGAGCTCGCATCCACATATAGTTCCAGGTATGGGGTACAGGTGAGCAAGATGCAGAGAGTCCTTGCTCTCATGGAGCTTGCATCCTACTATGAGAAGACTAACAAAGCAAATGAATAAACAAGACAATTTCAGATGGTGGTAAAATCAATTTAAAAAAAGAATCTTATGAAAGAGAATGGGGAATGGTGGTAAATGCTTCTTTAGGGGGTCCCAGAAGGCATTTGAGCTGAGACTACTTCACACTGTGACACGTGAAGATCCTTCAGGAGTGAGTCTTGTAAGGGTCAAAGACCTAGGACTTGGTACGCTTAAGGAACAAAAGGAAAGCCAGGTTGGCTAGAGATCAGGGAAGGAGCAGGAAGGAGGCAAGAAAGAAGGAAGACAAGATTCAGGTCAGGGATGTGTTAATGAGCAACAGAGGTGAATCTAAAATTTATTCTGAGGCAGTGGAAATCCACTGGAGGAGTTTTAGGAGAAGGTCGTGGTTCCATTTTTGTCTTTAAACAATTACTGTGGCTGTTGGATGAATTTGAGTGGCTACAGATGGCACTCTGGTTTGGGAGGGGAGAAGGGCTGTTTTTTGGTTTGGGTTTTTTTTTTCTTCTTTCTTTCCTTTTTTTTTGAGAGGAGATTGTCTTGCATCTGTGTATGAGTAATAAATACTCTGATATAACTTAAATTTTATGTTCATTTTGGGAAAGCTAAGAAAGATTGGAAGGAATTGTGGTGCCCTTCCTCCAAGAGCTTGGTGCTATCTGTGCTGAGATCTGAAGGCTCAAAATGAGAATTAATTTGGCTATATTCATGCAACTCTTTTTCTAACACAAATGGCTCTGGCATTCGATTCTTTTTTTCAGAAGCATGTTGACAGGTGAAAAATGGAAGATATTAAAGATCCAAGTATACCAACATTGTGTGTGGGTGGTTTATGTACTTGTTTTTAAATGGCTTTGAAGCACTTCAATTCTTTGATAGTCATTTTGATACTGAATCAGTTAGTTTATTAGGCTGACTTTCATCACTGAGGCTTTCTTTCCAGGCCAGATCAAAAAGAGAGAAGTATTAAGAGGCCTTGCTGTTGACAGAGTTTGACCTCTCAGTGTTCCATTCCTTCCTACAAATGTTTCCATAAAAACCTCTTCTGCCCTTTCTGAATTTCATTACCTGACATCGTTAACTAGACACCCGTGCACACCTCCAGCTACATAGCTCTCTCTGCCTACCTGCAGGTGCCAAAACTGTCAGTGTTCTCTGGATTTTTTCATTTCTGATGGTGGCACGTGTTCCTGTTCCAGTCTTCTTGATTCTTAGGACTCGTATGCTTGTCTCAGTATTCATAGCAGACAATTGCACAGGCTTGGCAGTCACATCAGACCTGGATTCAAATCCTGCTTCTGCAATTTATGTGTGCCTTTGGGCAAGCTAGAGCTTCAGGCGGTTTGGGATGTCTTTCTTTTTTCAGGTTTTACTCTACCAAAAATTCATAAGATTGTCAACAAGTATTTATTCAGGTTCAAAATATTGTGCTCGGTACTAAGTGTCTATGGTGAGCAAACATCAGACCTTCTGGAGTTTACAGTATAGTAACAAAGACATAAAATTAATACAGATGATGAAATGATTCCAAGTGAGCAAAATGCTATGAAGGAAGCACTAAACGGGGTTCTGACAGAGCCATTTATTCATATATTTTTATTGAAATATAGTTGATTTACAATGTTATGTTAGTTTCTGTTATATAGCAAAGTGATTCAGATATATATATATATAAATGCTTATATATATATACTTTTACATTATGGTTTATTTCAGGATATTAAATATCTTAGTCAAAGTTTGTCAAGTAAAGCAATGAGCTCTATCCTTCAATGTGCTAACTTGAAGTGGGTTGCCATTAAGACAGAAGATTCCAGAAAACTCTAGAAAAGAAATCCACATTAAATAATTTGTGCAATATAGTAGGACCTTGCTATTTACCTACTTTATATATAGTAGTTTGTATCAGCTAATCTCAAACTCCTTATCTATCCTTCCCTGATCCCCTTTTCAATTTGGTAACCGTAAGTAAGTTTGTTTTCCACGTCACAGAACTTTTCAGATATGGGTCCTAACCTGGTCAAAGTTGAGTCAAAGTTGGGGGTGAGTCAAAGTCATTGCAAGCATTAAATGACACTATACATGAAAAATATTTCCTATGACCTTTGCATTCAATTGATCATAGTTGTTATTGTTATGTTATCATTGTTATTCTCATTGTTAATACCACATGCACTCCATGACCATATGTATATATCCTTGATTCAGTGCGCTTTCCCACTGAAAGCTCCAAAAATGAGCTTTGCTACAGGGTGCTCCAAAAATGTCTATCGACTATGTTCTCAGGGATTTGCCTGGAACTGCTCTGTGTCTGTGCTCCCTGACCCCTGCCAGTTTACCTAATTTTTAACTAATGACCTTTCTGAGTGGTTTCTCAGACTAGCCACTTTGAGTTCCAACCATGCCTTAACACTCCCAGATTCCTTAGAAGGCTTCTGATCTCCTGATCTTACTGCATTATCTCCTGAATGAATGCCAACCAAATCCCAACATGACAACTGTCTTGTTGCTAGGCAGTTCCAGAAGGGAAGATGAACACTTTAGATTTTCTAAAAGAAAAGGAGAATGCCTCCCTCTCTGTTTAAGCCCTTTTGAAGAGCCCATGGCTACACCCACTTGACACCATAAGCACCTGTTCTGGCCGAATTAAAAGCTTGAGGGAATATTTCTTCCTGTTGATATCCAGTAAGTCTTTTTTATTCATCACTGTCTTAGAGCTTACACCATAAATCAAATCCTCAGAGTTTTTCATTTCTTCATTTTAAAGGCTGTGAAACTGGTTTTAACTTTTTAAATTGTCAGTGCCTTTGTTATACATACATCTATGCATGGTAAATTGTTGATTTTCCCAGCTGATGAGTGAGAGGAACAGTTTTTTATAGCCATTAGCTCCGAATCACCTCTTCTTCTGAAGTTGTTTATAACTGACTTTCTTTCTCCCTTCCTTTCTTCCTATTCCCTAATTAGACCTTATAGAAAGGTAGCTGCCCTAGAACAATCCTAGATCCCCAGATGTTGTATACTAAGAAAAATTGAGAATGACATTATCCCTGAAATATTTCACAATTGTTCTTAACAAGTAAGTAGTGCTGTAACTACTGCCCTCCCCAGGAGGAGGCAATGTTGGGGTAGAGTTCAGATTTATCAGTGTATTTAAAACCAGCTACCATTTCTTGAAGGGGAAGTGAAGTAGCTCAGTCGTGTCCGACTCTTTGCGAACCCGTGGACTGTAGCCTACCAGGCTCCTCCCTCCATGGGGTTCTCCAGGCAAGAATACTGGAGTGGGTTGCCATTTCCTTCTCCAGGGGATTTTCCCGACCCAGGAATCGAACCCAGGTCTCCCGCATTGCAGGCAGACACTTTAAACCATTTCTTTAGCCCCTGCTATATTCCACAAACTGTTCTTAAATTCTTTATAAGCATTTTTCTCATTTAATCTTCACCATGATTCTCTGAGTTTGATACTATGATAATTGTTCCCATTATAAGAAAAGAAAACCGAGTGTAAGAGAGTTTGTTGTCATTGTTTAGTTGCTAAGTCATGTCCGACTCTTTTGCAACCCCATGGACTATAGCCCGCCAGGCTCCTCTGTCCATCAAATTTCCCAGGCGAGAATACTAGAGTGAGTTGCCATCTCCTTCTCCAGGGGATCTTCCCAACCCAGGAATCCAGCCTACATCTTCTGCATTGGCAGGTGGATTCTTTACCACTGGGCCACCAGGGAAGCCCATTAAGAGAGTTTATGACTTGCCTAAATATTTAGGACTTCAACACTGATCTGACTCTCAAATGTAGTAATACTGTCTTTCAAATTTTTAACCTTAGAGAAATTATATCCAACATATTGCCACATCAAGAAAAACAGTGATATCATCACCACAACTGATGGGTAACTGTTACAATTACAGCATGCTTACCTATTTCTTCTCACCAGGTAGATGGTAAATTTGAGATTACTGTCCAATTTCTCTGTATGCTATAAAACATCCATAATACCTCACATAAAATCTTCTGGATAATAAAAATGAGTCAATGATTGTAGAGGTAAAAAAAAAATAAATCTATGTCCAGGAGGTATTTGTTCTGATTCTTTTTAATCAAATTGGTTTCCAGTTTCTCACATTTTATATTATAGTTTTCTATGGCACTGTATGATAAAGCAAGCTAATAAACTGCGCTGGACATTTCAGAGAAATTTGCAATACCTTTTCGGTACTTAAAGCACTTTTCCTATGCTAGAATGAGACATCTATTTCCCCCTTTGCTTAACAATCCATTGGGCACATCATAGACTTTTTATTTTATAGCATTTTTAGAGGCAATTCAATCACCAGTTCACTTTTGTTTGATATAAGATATAAAGTCATTCTGACTGTGGTTTGGAAAAGGTTATAGTTCCCAATTCCATATTAATAACTTTACTGTAGTAAGACTTAACATTGCTTTTGATTTTAATATTTCTAACAGATTTCTCAGTCCTCAGTAACTATAATAAAATGCATATTTTAGAAATGTGTAAAAATTTGCAGATCTTCTCCAAGTTTATTTATAAACCCCAAATAGGGCATTTATGCTATTTATTCTGCAGTACATACAAATACAGCCCTGCTGCTGCTGCTAAGTCACTTCAGTTGTGTCTGACTCTGTGTGACCCCATAGAGGGCAGCCACCAGGCTCCCCCCCCGTCCCTGGGATTCTCCAGGCAAGAACACTGGAGTGGGTTGCCATTTCCTTCTCCAATGTGTGAAAGTGAAAAGTCAAAGTGAAGTCGCTCAGTCGTGTCCAACTCTTAGCGACCCCATGGACTGCAGCCTACCAGGCTCCTCCATCCATGGGATTTTCCAGGCAAGAGTACTGGAGTGGGGTTCCATTGCCTTCTCTGAAAACAGCCCTAGGTATTGCTTTTTAACCTATGTGCTGTGTTTCTTGTCCTCTTTACAAGTTCTTTAGTCAGAGCAGGAAAAACAACAGTATAGCTGAACTCTCTATATAAGACAAATGCCCCTGAAGCATGCAGTGGTCTGAAAGGTATAGGTTCTCTGGAGGTAAAATTGGCCACAATCACTGGAGACTGGTAGTGATGATATTCATTATTATTGCTATGTATAATTCATCAGTGTGCAGGGCTCTGAGTGAGTGGCTGAATAAATGGTAGATCACCTGTTTCTCACTATAACTTTATGAGGGTTATTCTTTTCTTTTTTATTGATGTATGGTTGGTTTATAATATTATGTTAGTTTCAAATTAGTTCAGTTCAGTTGGTCAGTCATGTCTGACTCTGTGACTCCGTGGACTGCAGCATGCTAGGCTTCTCTGTCTATCACCAACTCCCGGAGCTTGCTCAAACTCATGTCCACTGAGTCAGTGATGCCATCCAACCATCTCATCCTCTGTTGTCCCCTTCTCCTCCTGCCTTCAATCTTTCCCAGCATCAGGGTCTTTTCCAATGAGTCAGTTCTTCGCATCAGGTGGCCAAAGTATTGGAGCTTCAACATCACTCCTTCCAATGAATATTAAGACTGATTTCCTTTAGGGTTGACAGGTTTGATCTCCTTGCAGTCCAAGGGACTCTCAAGAGTCTTCTCCAACACCACAGTTCAAAAGCTTAAGTTCTTTGGTGCTCAGCTTTCTTTATGATCCAACTCTCACATCCATAAATGACTACTGGAAAAACCATTGCTTTGACTAGACAGACCTTTTTTGGCAAAGTAGTGTCTCTGCTTTTTAATATGATGTCTAGGTTTGTCATAGCTTTTCTTCCAAGGAGCAAGCGTCTTTTAATTTCATGGCCGCGCACCTCTGCAGTGATTTTGGAACCCCCAAAATAAAGTCTCTCACTGTTTCCATTGTTTCCCCAACTATTTGCCATGAAGTGATGGGACCAGATGCTATAATTGTAGTTTTATGAATGTTGAGTTTTAAGCCAACTTTTTCACTCTCCTCTTTCACTTTCATCAAGAGGTTCTTTAGTCCTTCTTCACTTTCTGCCATGTGGGTGGTGTCATCTGCATATCTGAGGTTATTGATATTTCTCCCAGCAATCTTGATTCCAGCTTGTACTTCATCCAGCCCAGCATTTTGCATGACATACTCTGCATATAAGTTAAATAAACAGGGTGACAATATACAGCCTTGATATACTCCTTTCCTTTCAGGTGTACAGCAGAGTGATTCAATTATATACGTATATGTATTTTCCAGATTATTCAGTTATAGGTTATTGAATATAGGTCCCTGTGCTATACAGTAAATGCCTGTTGCTTATCTATTTTATACATAATAGTATGAATCTATTAATCCCGTAATCCTAATTTACCCCTCTTCCCCCACTTCTCCTTTGGTAACCATTAGCTTGTTTTTGTTGTGATTCTGTTTCTGTTTTGTAAATAAATTAATTTGTATTATTTTTTGCCACTTTATTTTTAAATTGAAGGTAATTGCTTTACAGAATTTTATTGTTTCCCGTGAAATATCAACAAGAATCATCCATAGGTACTTCTTCCTGAACTTCCCTCCTATCTCCCTCCCCATCTCATCCTTCTAGATTATTACAGAACCCCTGTTTGAATTCCCTGAGTGATACAGCAAATTCCCATTGGCTATCTATTTTACATATGGTATTTTAAGTTTCCATGTTACCTCTCACAATATATCTTACCCTCTCCCTCCTCCCCTACCCCCTCCTCTACGTCCATAGGTCTCTTCTCTATGTTTCTCCAAAAAAAAAAAAAAATCTCTGCTTTCTCCATTGCTGTCCTGCAAATAAATTTTTCAGTACCATCTTTCTAAATTCTATATATGTGCATCAGTTTTTATATTTATATTTCTGACTTACTTCACTCTATATAATAGACTCTGAGAGTTCATCCATCTCATTAGAACTGACTCAAATGTGTTCCTTTTTAAGGCTGAGTAATATTCCATCATATATATATACCACAGCTTCTTTATCCATTCATCTGTTGATTCGACATCTAGGTTGCTTGCATGTTCTAGCTGTTGGAAACAGTGCTGCAATGAACATTGGGGTACATGTGTCCTTTTCAATTTTGGTTTCTCCAGGGTATATGCCTAGGAGTGGAATTGGGGTCACATGGTGGTTTTATTCCTATTTTTTTAAGGAATCTCTGTACTCGTCTTCCATAGTGGCTGTATCAGATTTACATTCCCACCAGCAATGAAAGGGGGTTTTCCCTTTTCATCACACCCTCTCCAACATTTATGGTTTGTAGACTTTTTGATGATGGCCGTTTTGACTGGTATGAGGTAGTATCTCATAGTTTTGATTTGCATTTCTCTAATAATGAGCAATGTTGAGCATCTTTTCATATGTTTGTTAGCCATCTATATGTCTTCTTTGGAGAAATGTATGTTTGGCCTTTTTTCAATCAAAAATCCACTTTTTGATTGAGTTGTTTGTTTTTCTGGTATTGAGGTGTATGCTGCTGCTGCTGCTGCTCTTCGCTTCAGTCGTGTCCGCTCTGTGTGACCCCCCTAGATGGCAGCCCCTAGGCTCTGCCTCTCCTTGGATTCTCCAGGGAACACTGGAGAGGTGTATGAGCTGCTTGTATATTTTGGAAATTAATTCCTTGTCAGTTGTTTCCTATGCTATTATTTTCTCCAACTCTGAGGGTTGTCTTTTCACCTTGTTTGTAGTTTCCTTTGCTTTGCAAAAGCTTTTAAGTGTAATTAAAAGCCTTTTTATTTTTTGCTTTTATTTCCATTACTCTAGGAAGTGAGTCACAGAAGATCTTGCTTTGATTTATGTCGAGTGTTTTGCCTACGTTTTCCTCTAACAGTTTTATAGTTTCTGGTCTTACATTTAGGTCTTTAATCCATTTTGAGCTTATCTTTGTATATGGCACTAGGAAGTGTTCTAATTTCATTCTTTTGCATGTAGCTGTTCAGTTTTCCCAGCACAATTTATTGAAGAGGCTGTCTTTGCCCCATTGTATATTTTGGCCTCCTTTGTCAAAAACAACATACCCATAGGTGTGTAGGTTTATCTCTGGGCTTTCTAATTTGTTCTGTTGGTCTATATTTCTGTTTTTGTGCCAGTACTATACTGTCTTGATGACTGAAGATTGATTCTTCCAGCTCCATTTCTCTTTCTCAAGACTGCTTTGGCTATTTGAGGTCTTTTATGTTTTGGAGAAGGCAATGGCCCCTCTTGCCTGCTTGCAGAGGAGCCTGGTAGGCTGCGTCCGGGTCCACATGACTTCACATGTTTCTATATGAATTGTGAAATTTTTTGTTCTAGTTCTGTAAAAAATGCCATTGGTAATTTGATAGGGATTGTGTTGATCTGTAGATTGCATTCTGTACTACCAAAATTGATACCAATATTGATTCTTCCTCCCCAGGAACATGGAATATTTCTCCATCTGTTTATGTCATCTTTGATTTCTTTCATCAGTGTCTTATAATTTTCCATATATAGTTTTTTTGTCTCCTCAGGTAGGTTTTTTCCTAGGTATTTTATTTTTATTGAAATGCTGAATGGGACTGATTCCTTAATTTCTCTTTCTGTTTTTTCATTGTTAGTATATAGGAATGCAAGTGATTTCTGTGTATTAACCTTGTATGGAGACTTTGCTAAATTCACTGATCAGCTCTGGTAATTTTCTGATAGTTTCTTTTGGGTTTTCTATGTATAGTAACATGTCACCTGCAAACAGTAATAGTATCATGTCATCTACAAGTAGTCATTTGTATTGTTCTTTTTTAGATTCCACATATAAGTGATATTATATAATAGTTTGTCTTTCTCTGTCTGACTTCACTTAGTATAACCTTTTGGTCCATCCATGTTGCTACAAAATGCATTATATATTTATATATCCACTATATATTATATATATAAATATGTATATATATTTATAATATATGCATTATATAATATGCATATTATATAATGTGCATATTATGTATATTATACACACACACCCCAATGATCATTAAGCCAATGATCTGTTGATGGGCACGTGGGTTGTTTCATGTCTTGGCCATTTTAGATAGTGCTGCTATGAACACTGGGGTATATGTATCTTTTAGAATTAGAGTTTTCATCTTTTTCAGATATATGCCCAGGAGTGAGATTGCTGGATCATATGGCAGCTTTATTTTTAGTTTTTTAAGGAACCTCCATACTCTTTTACATAGTGGCTGCACCAGTTTCCACTCAGTGAGGGTTATTCTTAATCACACTTGATAAACAGGGGAAATGAGGTCAAAAGTCACACGCATTACTAGGAAATGGCAGAGCAGACTGGGACCGCTGAGCCCAGATCCTATCATCTTGTGTTTAATGAGTGCCATTGTGGGCTTATCGGAGGAAGCTGGGTCGGTGAAGCTTTCGTTCATTGTCAAGAGCAGTCAAAGACTTCACCTGGGCCCTCTTTATCACTACTCATCACCCTACCTGAGATCTTGAATGTGCCTGTTTTGCTGGCTGCATGTTTTAATAAGTCTTCATTGACTCCATCAAGTTTAGCAACATAATTTCCAGAGCTGTGCTCTTCCTGGCTGCTCCACTTGGCCCATCTTTGCTGCTCTGGGTGCTATTTCACACTATTCCACTGCTCCCTCTTCCCTCCTTCTTTCTTCTTGTGCTCTCTTACCTAGTTGGCATCTTGTTGCTGCTTCCCATGTTCCTGTTCTGTGGTCTCTGCCCTTCCTGCTCCCCTCCTGCAGTCAAGTTTGATAAGAGAGCAGCCTTTCAGGGTTGGCTGCTGGGCTTCAAATCCTGCCCCCTTTACTTATAAGTTCTGAAATCTCAGCTAATTAATTCTCTATGCCTCTGTTCTCTATTTTCTCAAACTTCAAAATCAACATTGCAATACTGATACCTATCTCATAGAGTTATTATGAGGAATAAATGAGCTAATATATATAGAAAGTGCTTAGTTTAGTGCCTGGCACATAGCAATAACTTGCCTAATAAAATTTTTTATACATTTTTACAATAGTGAGTAATTTATATCAGGAAATCTCATCCTTTGGTTGAGAGATAAATGACTTTAGCTATCGTCAGGAAAACCCTTCCCCCCAGAGAGGAAACAAGTTACCCCTTTAAGGTGCTTCCCATTCCTTCAAGTTCTCCTTGGCCTCAAAGAGCCTTGGCTGACTGCCACAGGGACTAATACAGCAGCCAAGTTTTGTTTTTCTCTTAACTCTTGCTATTCCTGTCTTACCATATGCCTTCCATATTTCCAGTGCAGGGATGGGGGGTGTTGGCAATAGCTCCATGGTCTGGGTCTTGTGGTCTTAGGAGGTTGGGAAGAAAACTGAAGGAACAATGGCTTTCTGTTCACTTGCCCACAACAGTAATGCATTAGAGCACATATGATAACTTCATGTGCAGGTCAGGAGGGGTAAGTGTCAAAATTCAAAAGATGCTCAGAACCAGCTCTGCCTGGCACTTTTCATTAAGCATTTTGTGTGAAGCCTCCTCTTACAGATGGTATTATTTTTTCCATTTTAAAAATAAGATCATCAAGTGAGGCCAAGAGAAGTAATTTGGCTCAGATCTACATGATGCAATTCCATTGTCTGTACTCTTAACCACCTCACTGTCTCCCTTCACTTTGCTGCACACCTTCCTTGACACACCACCCTCCCTGTCCTCAATTTCCTCATCCATAAATGACTGGGAGTTTCCACCCGCTCTGACATTCTGGCAGTCTAGGTCGGCATCTGGGTTTTGACATACTATTGCTGGTGGTCCCCCTCTTGAGCATCCATCTGAATGCGTATGGACTGGCTTTGTTTGCTCATTGCTGCTTGGTTTATGCTGCACCTGTCTGTGATTTGGTCTCTTAATCAAATGACAGAGTCTTTTACTGTGTTTCCCGTACCAACCAAACACCCTTTGTTCCATTACCATCGAGTAAATCCTTTAAGGAATACAAGAGGGCTTCAGGAATTCTCTTCTGGTAGTTCCTGAATATGTGTTGCCTTGGTCCATAAGTTCATACAATTTCAGAAGAAAAGATGCTCTGCAGAGTCTAATCAAGGTTGAAGTAAAGAATAGTAGAGTGAAAGCCCAACAGCTGTTGAGCTCTATTTAGTTAAACATCATTTGCTTTGTTTTTCACAATCTTGTGAGTTAGGTAATTGCTCCAAGGCTCAGGCAAAATGAGGCCTCAAAGCTTGTACAGAGAGTTTGAATTGGAGTCTGCTTTATGTGACCTTTCTTTTGGTGTAGTAGTAGAAAGAAGCACTGGATTGGAAATTTCATTCCATCTCTGCTACTAATTTTTCATGTGCTGGTTTGATTCAGAAACTCTTCATTGATAAAATCAGTCTATAAAACTATCTTGAAACTAAGTAATCGAAAGAGATTCTGTACTTTGAGCCATGTTAATGCTTTATTCATCTCAACTGGTTAGGAGTCAGACATGGAATTGCCTTTAATTCTTCTCTCTCCCTTATCTCAAAGGTTCAATTACCAAGTACCATCAATTCTTTCCTTAAAATGCCTCTCTGTAGTCTTCCTTCCTATTTCTGTCACCCACTACTGTAAATTGGACCTTATTTCACCCCTGGAATCCTGAAATAGATTGTAAGCTGGTCCATATTCCCAGGCTCTATCCAGTTTTCCTCCCCGTTCTTCTTGTGTGTCATATACATACTTGCTTACTTCTTGCCCTTGTTTGAAACCTCAGTTGTTCCTTTTCTTATCACTATGGTATCAAGTTCTCTGGGCTTCTATAAGCAGAAACTGCTCCAAATAAGCTTTCTGTTCTTCCATGTCCACCATCTTTATCTTATCTCAAAACCTTTGTCAAGACTATTTTTTGTAACTTCCTTCTTTGAATTCTTCCAAGTCCTTCAAAGTCCAGCCCAAGTATAGAAAGCAAGCCCTTTACCTCTTGTTCATCAGGAAGAATGTATCCTGAGCACAAGCATAAGGCCAGGCACATAAGGAGAACTTGGTAAGGGTTAATTGAATTAGTATCAATATGTAATTTGTGGACTCCCTTCCACAAAGGATCCTTGACTATTATATCTTACATTCTTGTCAGGATTCTTTAAACCCCAATGGTACTAATTTACAGATTTGTGATCTTAGTGTCAGAGAGTTGCTTTGTTTCCAAATACTTAAGGAAAAATGAAATCAAAGAAGGGTTTTAGATGATTGGCAAAATTTGTCCCTAGTCACCTTTCTTCCAGATGGGAAAAGACAGAATCTCTTCCTGTGTGTCAGGCCCTATTCTGAGGGCTCTATCAATGCTTTGCTCACTGAATCATTATGTTAACATTGTGAATCATGTGCTGTATTGTGGTTGTTCAGTCACTAAGTCAGTGCTTTATTACTCTCAATTTATTGATGGTGAAAATTGAAGTACTCAGAGAGGTTAAGTTAATTTGCCTAAGATAAGAAAGCTAGAACATGGTTCAACCTGGATTCAAACCCAGGGGTGACAGAGTGGGCAGTTGTCAGCATTTTACTATGCTAATCCTCACATCATTGAAAAACATAGAAAAATATTGAATATATCATCAGACTAACTCCAAGAATAAAAACATACAGTCTCCTAAGGCAGATTCTACAGTCAATGAAGCACAATATGATCTTATTAGGTATGGGAAGCCCTTTAGTTCAGCTCTTGTTTATTCATCATCCCCAGTGAGATGCTCTCCTAGCTATTTATAAATAGATGAATCTTTGTGTTTGGGCATTAAATGATAGCAACCTTGCCCTAGCTCAAGCTCCTCTTTTTCCTTTTAAGGATTTTCTCTGGCCCTCTGAAAATGTGCCATGGCTAACGGCAGGATGTGCCTTCTTTAAGGAAGCTCTACTTCCTAGAGTTTCTCTGGCATGCTGTTCTAGGAAGCTCTGCAATGCAAGCTTCTGATCCTCTGAATAAAAATGAAGAGGGCATTTGTATTTCCCACTGATTGAGTTGGCTCAGCCTGATGTAGGTTCACATTCACAAAAGCACAGACAGGCTTGTTTCCAGGCTTGCAATGGAGATGGAGGAAGGCAGGCTGTGTGCCCAGCTTCCTTGTAAAGCATGGTATTGGATATGTGTCACTGGTACCCTTTAAAATCAAGGCTCCAGAGCTTTCCCTCCCCCACCCACAAGTCACAGGATAGTTTATCCAAGATGCCCTACTTCTGATGCCAACTGGACCCTATTCAAATGAGTATGCAGATCAGAAAGTGTTTTCTAAATGGTGAATGCATCCATCATGGATTAAATGATCTGAAACAAGATGTCTCAAACTTTCCCCCTATTGGATTTTCAAGCTTAATATTTACGCTCTACGTGAAAGTTTTTCCCTCAGAGAAGCTTAATTATGTGAATTTCAGTTACTTAAAGAATGTCAACCTGGCTAAATCACGTTTTTGGTGTCCATGCTTGACAAACAATGGTAGTAGTATTTTGATATTTACAAGTTTAGCATTCAGGTTTCCAGTATTCATACCATGCATTTTAGACTCACAGTAAGGAGTGATTTGCAGGTCCTATGGTCTGACTATGAAACACCCAGGTAGGAATTCAGAAGTTTAGGTGAGGTCAATTATAGCATACAGTAAGTTCCCTACATATGAACAAGTTTCATTCCAAGAGTGCATTCATAAATCCAATTTGTTCATAAGTCTAGCAAAGTTAGCCTAGGAACCTAACTAATACAACTGGCTATATAGGACTGTACTGTAATAGATTTATAATACTTTTCACACAAATAATACATAAAAATAAATGCAAAAAATAAATAAAACATTTTAATCTTAGAGTATAGTACCTTGAAAAGTACATAGTACAGTACAACAGCAGGCATACTGGGGCATGTTCACATCTTTGAAAGTTCACAACTTGAAGGTTCGCATGTGGGGGACTTACTGTATATCTAACTGTGAATCTAACATCCACATCTCAACATGCTCTGTTGGTCTCTGGAGTAGTAATTATAATTTGGGGATTCTTGTCCAAATGTTAAGGATAAACTCTACATCTGAATCAGTGAAATAACTTAAGTCTTTTGTACAAATGGTTGTCACATAAGGCTTTTAGAGCTTTCCCACTTCACACTCACGGCCAACATTGCTCATTCATCAACTGCCCTGGCCAGACGCAGCCTGCATCAGAATCCTCCACAAAAGGTTAACTGGCTTTGGTGCTTGAAGATGACAAAATTCCTCAGCACTGGGATTTGGAAGGTCTAAAACAAAAGCAAAGGAGAAAAGGTAAGAAATAAGCATCTGAATGCAGAGTTCCAAAGAATAGCAAGGGGAATTAAGAAAGCCTTCCTCAGCCTCCTCCCAGGAGCCAGCATGAGGAACTCCGCCCGTGGCAAAGGTCATGAGGAAGGAGGCTCAGCATACGCAAATGCGGGATTTAGCCTCATGAGTCCCCCTGGAAATTCTCCAGCATCTACCCCCAAAACCAGAGTCTGCCTACTTTACTGCTTTGTGCTCTCACCTACACCTTGGACTTTACGGGGGCTGTCCCCCACTACCACCTCTCTCTGAAAAAGAGTTAAAGTACAGCTCCAGTTAATAAAGTTCCTGGGCATAACAAGAGTGTTTTAGTTCACAACCGTGAGAGGCATGAGATGTTCTAAACTGTCTACAGATTCTTTTGAGCAGTTAAAAGATTGATTAAAGATTGATTAGAGATTGTATTCGGGGAAGGCAATGGCACCCCACCCCAGTACTCTGCCTGAAAAGTCCCATGGACGGAGGACCCTGGTGGGCCGCAGTCCATGGGGTCGCTAAGGTCGGATACAACTGGCGACTTCACTTTCCCTTTTCACTTTTATGCATTGGAGAAGGAAATGGCAACCCACTCCAGTGTTCTTGCCTGGAGAGTCCCGGGGACAGGGAGCCTGGTGGGCTGCCGTCTATGGGGTCGCACAGAGTCGGACACGACTGAGGTGACTTAGCAGTAGCAGAGATTGTATTGGTGAAGGGTTTTTCACTTGTTGGGCCAATGTTTGCTGCTAAGTTTCCATATCCCTTACCTACTGTTTCCCTGGCAGTGTATTGATTAATATAATTGGTGTATAGGAATGTAAGTAGTAGCTTTAATGTTACGGGGAAGGCAATGGCACCCCACCCCAGTACTTTTGCCTGGAAAATCCCATGGACGGAGGAGCCTGGTAGGCTCCAGTCCATGGGGTCGCTAAGAGTCGGACACGACTGAGTGACTTCACTTTCACTTTTCACTTTCCTGCATTGGAGAAGGAAATGGCAACTCACTCCAGTGTTCTTGCCAGGAGAATCCCAGGGGCAGGGGAGCCTGGTGGAGCTTCTGTCTGTGGGGTTGCACAGAGTCAGACACGACTGAAGCGACTTAGCAGCAGCAGCAGCTTTAATGTTTGTAACCTTGGACCCTTGAGTTAATTCTTTTCTTGATATAGCCCACCACACCTTTGCCCTATAGGAATGCAACTTTATCTAATGCTTTCGGAGGGTGGCACCTGACTTTAGAATAATCACCTTTAGAGAAAAATAAGTTTTCTGAAGAAAGGGTCTTAAAATGTTAACAGCCTCGGGGCCAGAGGATGATGTAAATCACCTAAACTTTTACATATGATAAGTTTGCAGGAAGAAAGCCTGGCTTACTGCAAGATTCTACCCTTTCCCCATTATCCTCTATGCATAACTTAAGGTATAAAAACTACTTTGGAAAATAAAGTGCTAGCCTTGTTCACTGAAGCTTGGTCTCCCCATGTTGTTCTTTCTCTCACCTTCTGGCTGAATTATTCAGCCTCTTTTCTCCACTGAATTTTCCTGCTAAGCTATCCTTATTCTATTACTCTTTATGTCTCTAATTAATATTTAATTAAAGCTATTGAATCCAGGTCACTCACGCCGTCCCCACCTTAAATTCCCTGGATCCACCAGGGCTGGATGCCGGCAGCGATCAATGGAATGAAATAGAGGAAAACAACAGAATGGGAAAGACTAGAGATCTCTTCAAGAAAATTAGAGATACCAAGGGAACATTTCATGCAAAGATGGGCTCGATAAAGGACAGAAATGGTATGGACCTAACAGAAGCAGAAGATATTAAGAAGAGGTGGTAAGAATACACAGAAGAACTGTACAAAAAAGATCTTCATGACCCAGATAATCACGATGGTGTGATCACTCACCTAGAGCCAGACATCCTGGAATGTGAAGTCAAGTGGGCCTTGGAAAGCATCACTACAAACAAAGCTAGTGGAAGTGATGGAATTCCAGTTGAGCTATTCCAAATCCTGAAAGATGATGCTGTGAAAGTGATGCACTCAATATGCCAGCAAATTTGGAAAACTCAGCAGTGGCCACAGAACTGGAAAAGATCAGTTTTCATTCCAATCCTAAAGAAAGGCAATGCCAAAGAATGCTCAAACTACCGCACAATTGCACTCATCTCACATGCTAGTAAAGTAATGCTCAAAATTCTACAAGCCAGGCTTCAGCAGTATATGAACTGTGAACTTCGAGATGTTCAAGCTGGTTTTAGAAAAGGCAGAGGAACCAGAGATCAAATTGCCAACATCCGCTGGATTATGGAAAAAGCAAGAGAGTTCCAGAAAAACATCTATTTCTGCTTTATTGACTATGCCAAAGCCTTTGACTGTGTGGATCACAATAAACTGTGGAAAATTCTGAAAGAGATGGGAATACCAGACCACCTGACCTCCCTCTTGAGAAACCTATATGCAGGTCAGGAAGCAACAGTTAGAACTGGTCATGGAACAACAGACTGGTTCCAAATAGGAAAAGGAATACGTCAAGGCTGTATATTGTCACCCTGCTTATTTAATTTCTATGCAGAGTACATCATGAGAAATGCTGGGCTGGAAGAAGCACAAGCTGGAATCAAGATTGCTGGGAGAAATGTCAAGAACCTCATATATGCAGATGACACCACCCTTATGGCCGAAAGTGAAGAGGAACTAAAAAGCCTCTTGATGAAAGTGAAAAAGGAGAGCGAAAAAGTTGGCTTAAAGCTCAACATTCAGAAAATGAAGATCATAGCATCTGGTTCCATCACTTCATGGCAAATAGATGGGGAAACAGTGGAAACAGTGTCAGACTTTATTTTTCTGGGCTCCAAAATCACTGCAGATGGTGATTGCAGCCATGAAATTAAAAGACGCTTACTCCTTGGAAGGAAAGTTATGACCAACCTAGATAGCATATTCAAAAACAGAGACATTCCTTTGCCTACAAAGGTCCATCTAGTCAATGCTATGGCTTTTCCATTGGTCATGTATGGATGTAAAAGTTGGACTGTGAAGAAAGCTGAGCGCCAAAGAATTGATGCTTTTGAATTGTGGTGTTGATGAAGACTCTTGAGAGTCCCTTGGACTGCAAGGAGATCCAACCAAATGAGATCAGTCCTGGGTTTCTTTGGAAGGAATGATGCTAAAGCTGAAACTCCAATACTTTGGCCACCTCATGCAAAGAGTTAATTCATTGGAAAAGACTCTGATGCTGGGAGGGATTGAGGGCAGGAGGAGAAGGAGACGACAGAGGATGAGATAGTTGGATGGCATCACCGACTTGATGGACATGAGTTTGGGTAAACTCCGGGAGTTGGTGATGGACAGGGAGGCCTGTCGTATTGCAATTCATGGCGTCACAAAGAGTCAGACATGACTGAGCGGAAAACAAACTGCCTCTTTTTTTCTCTTTTTAACTTAAGCCTGACATTAAATGGAGTTTTCTCCATTCTCTCCTTGCCAAGCAGTCTCCAAAAACATTGGGAAAATGGATCAATTCATTTGGTTTGCCCACTTCTGGCAATGAGATTGGGATAAATGTTTTGAGAGCATATAGTGAAGAAAGGAATAGTGGAGGCCATATTTCATGAAGGTGAAAAATAAGTAGGTATACACTGGACAAAATTTCTACATAGGCAAAATGATGTGCCTTGTTCCTTAAAAAGAAATTCAACTTGTAGACCACTAAATCAGCCTACTTCTTGGCTTCTCTTGAGAAGTTTGCCACACAGAAAAGTAACTTTTTTTAGAAGGGTAACTTGACTAATTTCGTTATTAATTTACAGAACACACTTAGATTTTATGGGTTGGTGATTCAGTTTCCAGTACTTAGCATTTTTGGAGTCTTCCATTTTAACAATCTGTGGCCTCAGATTATAGGTCTGTTTTCATGTTATTTTACCCACTGGAGTGTGAGCACCATGAAGATGGAGAATGTCTTTTTTAAAATTTGTATCCAAGAAACTTCCAAGCAATGTGCCTTGTTCTTGGTGAGTTTGAATGAAGAAATAAATAGATGATATTTGGAATGAATGCTTTTATCATGGAGTCTTATTCACGATAAGCCAATCTTAGACCTCTTCCAATGACCATTTCTCTTTTTTGCAAAAAGCTTTTCTGAAAGTAAATCCAGACAACTGGATTCATATTCTCTTCTGCCCATTTTTTTCCTGAGTGTAGGCCTGGCTTTGTGTTTGTGTAACCTATCCTGTTGCCTAAGGCTTAGAAGGGCTCTGCACTTGGCTCAGTGCCTTGCTCTTACTTGCTTAGAATTCTTAATTTTCATGTTGCACCAGGCCCCACAAATTAGGTACCAGGTCATGTGCAATGACCAGAGTGCAGGTCGTTGCCGTGTACCAGGTCATTACAGTTACTAGTGGGCTAGGTTAGCAGCTGTAGAATAACCAGTCTTTCCAATTTGGCTTTTCTTGCCCTGAGCTGAATGCACAAGTAATGGCTGAGTTTGTGAAGTATGGCGCCCTTTGTTGAATGAGAGCCTTCTCTCTCTAGCAGCCATCATACCAGGAAAAGGCATTCCTTGCTCCCTGGCTGCAGAGGAATGGCACTAGAATCCTGCCATGCAGGCATTATAATTTGATTTCAAAGAGTAAAAGAGAAAAATCTTTAGAGAAAGGGACTTGGAGAGGGGTAACAAAGTACACAATTTCCAGGCCCCTCCCTCCCACTAAAGACAAGGAAAAGGGGAAGAAGACTGAGTCTTCAAAGTTTCCCAAGAGATCCCCCAAGGAACCATATTGCTGGGCCCTTTTCTTCCCCTTTTATTCCAGGATTCAAAGATTCTAGGATAATGCTTCAAATTTACCATGTTCTGGAAACACCAACCGATCTTGTTCAAATGTGTGATGTGATGCAGCAGGTCAGGTAGTGGGGGAGCAGTGGCGTTTGACATTCTACATTCTACATATTTTTTTTTGATATTTCATTTCATTATTTTTAATTGGATTATAATTGTTTTACAATGTTATATTTGTTTCTGCTCTACAATGAAGTGAATAAGCTATATGTACATTTATCCCCTCCCTCTTGGACCTCCCTCCCACATCCCACCCTTCTAGGTCATCACAGAACACCAAGCTGAGCTCCTCATATTATTTGGCAGGTTTTCATCTCAACATCACTAATTATTAGAGAAATTCCAATCAGAAGTACAATGAGGTATCACCTCACACCAGTCAGAATGGCCACCCCCCAAAAAATCTACAAGCAATAAATGCTGGAGAGGATGTGGAGAAAAAGGAACCCTCTTGCCCTGTTGGTGGGAATGTAAATTGATACAGCCACTATAGAGAGCAGTATGGAGGTTCTTTAAAAAACTGAAAATAGAACTACCATATGACCTAGCAATCACATTCCTAGGCATATTCCTGGAGGAAATCATAATTCAAAATGACACATGTGTCCCAATGTTCATTGCAGTACTGTTTTCAATAGCATGGGCATAGAAACAACCTAAATGTCCAAAACAGATGAATGGACATTCTGCATTTCTAACAAGCTCATAGGTTAGGCTGATGCTGCTAGTCCAGGGACCACACTTTGGGCAGCAAGCTGACAGGTTTGTCATGTTTTAGGTTTTGGGCAGATATTGAATTTCTGTTTCATCCTGGCTTACAGTGGAGCTAGCACCCTTCCCTGAAAGCAGTCTGGTTTACGCTGAAACAAGCCTGCACAAGTGTAGGCATGCATAGTGGGACTTAGAATCCTTAGGGATTCAAATATGGGGGAAGTTTAACTCAAATGCCTTCAATCATGAGGTTTATTATTTTACACAATTGATGGAGCAGAGAGAGTTAAAAAATAGGCTCTAGCCTTTAGCTACCACACTGCCGCCATCATGGGTCTCATGCACACTCCCGGGAAGGGCCTGTCCCAGTTGGCTCTGCCCTACCACTGCAGCGTCCCCACCTGGCTGAAGCTCACTTCTGACGATGTGAAGGAGCAGATCTACAAACTGGCCAAGAGGGCCTGACTCCTTCACAGATTGGTGTGATCCTGAGAGACTCTCGTGGTATTGCACAAGTACAAAATCCTGAGAATTCTTAAGTCCAAAGGACTTGCTCCTGATCTCCCTGAGGCTCTCTATCATTTAATTAAGAAAGCTATTGCTGTCCGAAAGCATCTTGAGAGGAAGAGAAAGGATAAAGATGCTAAATTCCATCTGATTCTGATTGAGAGCCATATTCACTGGTTGGCTTGATACTACAAGACCAAACGAGTCCTACACCCCAACTGGAAATACGAGTCATCCACAGCCTTTGCCCTGGTTGCATAAATTTGTGTATTGTACTAAAGCAATAAAATCATTGTTTAACAGGAAAAAAAAAATCAGGTTCTAGGAGCAGTAGAGTCCATGACTCCATACTGTCATCAGGATCTAGGCTTTCTTTCCTCCATATTGCTATCCTCAAAACTGGAAAATGGCTATGACTGTCATAGGCATTAGCTTTGGATAAAACAATGTCCAGAGGCAGAGGGAGCCATCTCTAGGGTGTCTCTGTTTAGAACTCAGATACATTTCCCAGAAGCCCCAAGCAAATGTCTCGTGTTTCACGTCTTGGGTCTATCCCTAACACAGTGGTTTAGCCAGGGGAGTGAGACGACTGTGATCAGCCTAGCTTAATCAGGGTAATCAAGGTCCACTTGCTGGAGCCAGAGAGGCAGGGGTTAGAGTCCCCTGAATCACGTGGATATGTGGAGGAGGGGATATCTGAAATAAGTCCAGGTAGTATCAGGAAGAGAAAGTGTGCTATGACCAGGGAGGGAGTGGGTAGGTACTGGGCTGGCAACCAACCAAGTGTCTACTCACACACACTTCCCAACAAAAGGCCTTCATTTCAAGAAGGGCAATAGCCCATCTCATTACAGGTGTGCAGCTTGAAAGTCTAGAGGGCCAAATGCTCTCTTTTCCTTCACTGAATTAGCCATTGCTGAAGCTGACCTCGAAAATGTTTGGTTTGATTTTAGGAAAATCATTTGAACTTCAGTCTTTGATTGGGCAGCTGATTGTTGATGCTTAATTACAGTGTAGGATAGGAATAAATGTGTGACTACAAAATAAGTACCAGATTGATTATGTAGTTGGCTTTATTTGATTGAAACATTAAATGTTTTTCAGACTCATAAGTCTCATGAATAAGGTCATCTTTGTAGCTCATACATCTACACAGATAGAGAAAACTCTGGCATCTAACACTTTGCTGATCCAGTTGTTGAAACGTTAACGATTTTTGCTAGTATTCTTTGGTATAGTTCTATTTAGACAGTAGATGCATTTTATAGTAAACAATGGAAAAACAACCAGACTTCTTGACAACATTCCTGGAAGACCTAGTGAACTGCCATTTTGGCATTCCAGTGAGCTGCCAAAAGCTACTTTTAAAGTGTTTCAGAAGTATTTTGAGAGAATTTATTCCCTGATACAGAGTCCTATAGTTAATTATGCATTCATTGAACCTACTGCTCTCATTTATTTAACAATGCTACTAAAAAAATTAACAGGCAGGACAACATGGAAGGTAAAAACACAGACTCTGAAGTCTAATTGCCTGAGTTTAAATCTTAGTTAAGCCACTAGCTAGCTGTGTGACCTTAGGCAAGTTGCTTAACCTCTTTATGCTTCAGTTTCTTCATCTGTGAATTGAGGATAAGAAGTGTATCTATAGTTCTTGTCTGTTGTGAATATTAAATGGGCATATATAGAATAGAGCTTGGCCTTGAGTAAACAGTTTGTAACTATTAACACATTTGCATGTTTATATATGCCTCCCATGGGGCAGGCCCTTTATGTCTAATCTTCAAAACAATCCTGAAAGATTTTGCAGTACTGCAAATACCAATAGCTAACATTAATTCCAGTACTTTGGCCACCTTATGCAAAGAGTTGACTCATTGGAAAAGACTCTGATGCTGGGAGGGATTGGGGGCAGGAGGAGAAGGGGACGACAGAGGATGAGATGGCTGGATGGCATCACTGACTCGATGGATGTGAGTCTGAGTGAACTCCGGGAGTTGGTGATGGACAGGGAGGCCTGGCGTGCTGCAGTTCATGGGGTCGCAAAGAGTCGGACACGACTGAGTGACTGAACTAAACATTAATTCAGCACCTACTATGATTATGCACCAGGCACTGTTTGGGGTACCAAGTAGGTATCATCTCACTGAAGCCTCACAATAACTCACAGGAACAATTGCCCCCATATTATAGATGAGGAAACAGATGTGAAACTGCTCAGAGAAATGAATTAGAAAAAAAAAAAAAACCACTGTGCTTTTTAGATGTGGAAAGCTGGCCCCAGGGAATGGCCAAGGAGCATCATTAGAAAAGAGAGAGAACTGAATTGCTCTATAAAAGGAAGTTGGAAAAAATTCAAATATCTAGGAATTGCCCAGGAAAGGACTTTGAAAGGACTGTAGTGAGCTATGATCTGCAATAGGCTGAGGAGCTGAGGAACAATGAAGAAGTCTGGCAGAAGGAAGATTCTCTATGATAATAATGACTTGTGATTTTTAAGAGTAGAAATATTTGAAATTCAGTTTTAAGTAAGCTGCATGTATGCTAAGTCACTTCAGTCGTGTCTGACTCTGTGCAACCTTATGGATTATAGGCCATGGACTATGGACTCTGTCCATCAGGTTCTCCAGGCAAGAATATTAGAATGGATTTCTGTGTCCTCCTCCAGGGGATCCTCCCAACCCAGGGATCAAACCTGCATTTCTTTTTAAGTCTCTTGCATTAGCAGGTGTGTGTGTTTTTTTGTTTTTGTTTTTTTGTTTTGTTTTTAACCACTAGTACCACCTGGGAAACCCCTTTAAGTAACCCACTTAGTAATAATATAACCTTTCCATTATTACTCTCTATTTGTTGTTGTTAGAATCTATTATCCACTACTCTTTAATATGTAATACTTGGGGACATTGAGGGGGAAGCAGACATTGCCCTGAAATATCAGCATGAAGTACAGAGGAAATAAAAATGAGTTTAAAAAGGAAAAGTACATCAAGAATTTGATTTTACACTAGACCATCTGAACAAGATGTGCCTAAGAGAGTTATCAGAGAAGGCAATGGCACCCCACTCCAGTAATTTTGCCTGGAAAATCCCATGGATGGAGGAGCCTGGTAGCCTGCAGTCCATGGGGTCGCTAAGAGTCCGGCACGACTGAGCAACTTCACTTTCACTTTTATGCATTGGAGAAGGAAATGGCAACCCACTCCAGTGTTCTTGCCTGGAGAATCCCAGGGACGGGGGGGCCTGGTGGGCTGCCGTCTATGGGGTCGCACAGAGTCAGACATGACTGAAGTGACTTAGCAGCAAGAGGATTATGCCCCACCCAGTAAACCTTGAAGGTACTGAGGAGCCGGTCAGTAAGAGTATCATCATCTGCAGGGTTGGGGCTTAAGAGGTTTCTACTTAAATACTGAGAAGTGTTCCAGAGGCCAGGCAACTTGGGGCTGTCCATTTGGTTGAGTCCTGGGTTATTTGGAGGAACATACTATGTTGTAGCAAGAACCTGCTGCTGCTGCTAAGTCGCTTCAGTCGTGTCCGACTCTGTGTGACCCCATAGATGGCAGCCCACCAGGCTCTGCCGTCCCTGGGATTCTCCAGGCAGGAACACTGGAGTGGGTTGCCACTGCCTTCTCCATTGTGTGAAAGTGAAAAGTTAAAGTGAAGTCACTCAGTCGCGTCCAACTCGTAGCGACCCCATGGAGCACAGCCTACCAGGCTCCTCCGTCCATGGGATTTTCTAGGCAAGAGTACTGGAGTGGCTTGCCATTGCCTTCTCCGTGTAGCAAGAAGAGACCTTAGTTAAACATACCTACTCCAGAATCTTCCTTTGACAGATTTGAAAACCAACATCAGAGAAAAAAAGTGACTTGCCCAATTCAAAACAAAGAGAAATAGAGGAAAGACCAGGGGGACCAGATCTCCTGAGCGGGAGCCTGCGGGCAGTCCTTTCTGCTGCTGCATCTTTCATAAGAGAGGGCTCTGTGCTTTTAGGATGCTTTGGGAAAGTCCTAATGGCTTAGAACTCTCCAGCAGGCCTATTGGCTCAGCATCTGGGAAATTCTGAATCACATCAGATGGAATGTTTTGTTTACTTCCTCCCCACAGTACTAAAAGGGAGAAAGTGTTCTCTTTTTTCTCCTTCAGCTAATTTGCTGGAAGCAGTAAATAATTTCCCAGTTTATCTGGTCTCCTTTGCAACCAGTGTCTTCCTGTGGCCATCTACTTGCCAGTTTCCGAGAAGGATTATCATCTGGAATATTTTGCTTCTTTTCAGAACTTAGCAAAGAAAAGCAAAAAGTTCTCTTCCTAACTCTTCTCTTAGTAAACCTGCCATGCCTACTGCTAGTGGCAAATTGTAACACAGAAGTCCCACCTAGGGCAGTCAGTTCAGCCAGGAATGGATGTGCATTCAGATTGTTCAGCCATGCTGTTAAACCAGGACTGTTAACAATCATTTAGTTCAATGTGTCAGAGGCCCTTTTTAACTCAAACTAAAGCCAACATAAAGTAAATTAAAAAAACAATAAAACTAGAGTTTCCCCAGTTGAAGTTAGGGGTTGAGAACATTTTAATCTCCTCCTTGCACTGGAGTAGCAGTCCCTGAGACAGGTCCCTAAAAAAGCAATTCAATAGCTATTACTAAACTTGTCCAACTTATTCACTTTACCCACAGTGACACTCATGTTTCAGAGTGACCTTCCCAAAGTCCAGTGGTTATTGAATAGCATGCCTGGAATTGAACTCAATCTATTGACTCTCCTGTAACTCACTTAAGTGGTAAATGCCCTTTTGACTTCTTTCTCACCTGGAACCTGGAAATAAGATCTCCTGGGAAGCAGAGAGTGATGGAATGAGGCTGGGTAGGCACTATGCCTCTGTATCCTATGCACAGGGAAAATTCAGTGTGAGGAAGCTATGGTTGAACCTGACTGATCTAAACTTAATGCATACAAACATGCAAAGAAAGCACACCGTAATTTATTTAGTATAATTCTCAAGAGGCTTGAGATTTCTATGTCATCTGCCATTTTCTCTTTTACAAGGGTGCAAATATGGTCCCAGTATAGTTTGAAATTATGCATATAGAAAAGCATACTGCAGCAGTTATTCTTTTTGTAAAAATGTGATGGCAGGAGATATTTACCAGGCATGCAAGGGATCAAATGCTGAAAGTCACACAGTGGGCTGGCTAGCTGCAGGACCTTAGGCCCACACTTCATTACACTGTTTCCGTCACCTCCTTCACAAGAGAGGAACAAGAGAGAAGTGAGATACTATACATTGAGCCCTTGGCACAGTGCATGGTATAGTAAGCTGCACTACTTTTAATGATTATTATTACTATTTAACTAGCTTACTAATAACACTTCTTAGAATAGCCCCTTGGGGTTTATTTTCCAAATGAAAGAACTGAGGTCTGGTGAGTTTAAATGCCTTTCCCGAAGTCAAATAGTTAGGAAAGGGACAGAAAATGAGATATAAAACCAAGACCACCTGACTCCAGTGTCCATTTGCTTTCTGCCACAGAGACTCCTGATAAATTTTTATTCGGGTGTAATGTCATAGGGAGCAATGTTTTGGCCAGTGCATAGTTATCTGACATATAATTTGGATACCCTCTTTTTCTTTTTGTGCTGGAAAACTTGAAACCAAATTTATTGCCCAAGTACAATCTGTCTAATTAACTCTGAAAGAATGTATCCCCTTTTATTTACAGGGACTCTTGTTTTCTATTTTATTGGTTTTTAGTTTTAATAAACATACTGTGTTTCTCTTGGGTATGTCTTTATGGGAACTGCCCAGGTTATTAGAAAAAGGTGAAATGCAAATTTAAATATTTGAGAGCTGTATTAGGTTGCAGGGTATATAAAAAAGATAAACCTAAGTGTCCAGAATCTAGAAACTTCCAGTTAAAATTGAGGACAATAACACACACACACATATATAAAGCGAAGTAAGTAAACTCTAAATGAGAGAGTTATGGACAGAAAATACGAAAGAATTCTGAAGGAGGGGAGATATTTCTAAATTGATGGGGGGTGGGGGTTAACAAATCAGAAGGACTTTCTGAAATTCAGGCTCAGAGTTCTAGAACAAAATGTCAGAGTGAAATCCCAAAGCAGGAAGACTCGTGCTCCTCTGGGAAAGTTAAGTGAATCCTTTACTCACTCAGTTATTCAACACACTTTCTCTCTCCTGTGCAAGTCTCTGGGTAATTGCCAGGCAGTGAGTTCAATACATATGGTCTTTGCCTTTGTAGAATTTCAAGTCTAGTTTGTCACGAAAAACTTTTCGATTTCTACCATGTTGTAAATTGTGCTGCTGCTGCTGCTGCTGCTAAGTCACTTCAGTCGTGTCCGACTCTGTGTGACCCCATAAACAGCAGCCCACCAGGCTCCCTCGTCCCTGGGATTCTCCAGGCAAGAACACTGGAGTGAGTTGCCATTTCCTTCTCCAATGCAGGAAAGTGAAAAGTGAAAGTGAAGTCGCTCAGTCGTGTCCGACTCTTAGCAACCCCATGGACTGCAGCCTTCTAGGCTCTTCCATCCACGGGATTTTCCAGGCAAGAGTACTGGAGTGGGGTGCCATTGCCTTCTAGGAGAAAGCAAAAATCAAGAGATACCAGGTGGCACTAGTGGTAAAGAACCTGCCTGCCAATCCAGACGACTTACAAGATGCAGGTTCAATCCTCGGTTCAGGAAGATCCTCTGGAGGAGTGCATGGCAACCCACTCCAGTATTCTTGCCTGGAGAATCCCATGGACGAAGGAGTGTACTGGGTTATGGTCTATAGGGTCACAAAGAGTTAGACATGACTGAAGTCGCTTAACACATGCAGTCTGAACTTTACGTGTTCATCCATTTTCCAGCCCACTTTATTAAAAGAGCAGATTTTAAGTATATCATTCTAAGTTGTTATGGCTTCAGTCAGGATCAACCCAGATCAGTCACTACACTGAGTGAAAGAGTAAAAGAAGTAATCATTTTGATGTCTTCCTTTAATTAGGGAAAATGAATCATTCATATGTAGTATGTTGGAACTTCACAAGCAATTATGTAAATCTTAGGATTCCTTGGTAGCTCAGCTGGCAAAGAATCTGCCTGCAATGTAGGAGACCCCAGTTCGATTCCTGGGTTGGGAAGATCCACTGGAGAAGGGATAGGTTACCCACTCCAGTATTCCTAGTCTTCCCTGGTGGCTCAGCTGATAAAGAATCTGCCTGCAATGTGGGAGACCTGGGTTGGGTTCGATCCCTGGGTTGGGAAGATCTCCTGGAGAAGGGAAAGGTTACCCACTCCAGTATTCTGGCCTGGAGAATTCCATGGACTGTATAGTTGCAAAGAGTCAGACCTGACTGAAGTGACTTTCACTTTCATGTAAATCTTATCATCAGAAGGGTGCTAGGGTGATTTCCCTAGTGGTAAGCAACTGATCTCAGCACTCTCTGCCAGCAACTTTGCTATTTGAATCATGAGATCTTGTTAAGATCAATGTGAATTAATGAACAATTGTTGTCTCTTGGGGCTATCAACTTTCTTAGGGACTAATTCATACTCCATTCATCATATTGATTTCAGAGACATTGAAATAACAATTGAAAACTTGGAAAGAGGAATTTTTATATTTGCCTCCAAAATATTTTATTTTATCCAATAAAATAAAAAAGACACTTTTTCTGGGAGAATAGTTCTTTCATTCATTTTTGGAGTAATGAGTATTCTACTATGCAGCACAATCTAGTTCAGTAGAATGACACCCAGCTAAGAGAAGGAGACCTCATTCATAGTCCCAGCCATGCCACTCAGCGAGCATCAGGTTCTCATTTGTGCGCCGGGGATGATAGTCACAAGATAATGTGAAAGCACAGTACAAAATAGGCAATTTTTTTAGAGTTGTTGTCTTGCTAGAATGCATCTACTCTTTCTCTAGTATCCAAAATCTCCTCTGGGAGCTAGCCATTCCTCTATATGACATGTGGCACAGACTTAACCAAGCAGAACAAAATGACAATCCTTATAAAAATAAAATCAATAAAACATTTAGATCAGTGATGGGTTGAGTCAGAAGTGAATTCTGGGAATTACGTGGGAGCTCCTGACAGTACTCTGTTCTCTTGAAGTTAAACCTGAGAGGATGTGCACCTGTAGCTACAGTCTCCAAACAGTGGAGCTTGAGAAGAACGTCCCCTCAGAAAATGGGGGATTGAGTGCTCAGGATCATGGTGCCCTGATGGTGTGGTTCCAGTATGTCTGAAGGCAGTGCCATTCCTGAATTTTCACTTATGTGAACTGATAAGCCCCCAATTTTCACTAAAGTGGTATGAATCAGATTTTATCATTAATAAAAAAGGAGATTTAAAAAATAAGCACTGGTTAAACATATGATCCTTTCAGTTATTAAACCATTGAAAAGTAATGATTAATGGTAATAAATGCTACTAATCTGATAGTAAGGAAGGAATATGATAATACAAACTTTCTTATCTTACTAGGAAGAATATAGATATTTGCAAACATTCAGAACAGAGGAGGTAATACAATCGTTCGTTGGTATTCATGAGGGATTGGTTTCAGGCCCTGCTGCAGATACCAAACTCTTCGGATGCTCAAGGCCCATAGCTGGCCTTCCATATTCCAGGTGTTCTGCATCTGTGAATTCAACCAACTATGCATTGTAAATATAGTACTAAATGATCCTGCAGTTTGTTGAATCCACACATGTGCAACTTAAAGATAAGGAGGGCTGACAGTATTCTATGAGACTAAAAAAGATGTTATTTGAAAAAAAGAAAAGGGGAAAACACTACCATCATTAAAGACCAGAGTCTTTGCCTTAGTGGCCTATTTTAAGTCTTTTAAGTTTTATTTTTGGAAGTATCATTTTCATTATATAGTATTAGGTTTTTTATTATAATTTTAGTTTTTCCAGCATAGTTAAGATATAGTTGACTTACACCTTCAGTATGTTTAAGGTGATGATTTGGTATATTTGTTTGTTTTGAAATGATTGCAACAGCAGGGTTAGTTAACACTTCTGCCATATCACGTAATTAACAGTTTCTTTTTTATGGTGATAACAGTTAAGATCTACTCTCTTAGCAACTTTCAAGTATAAAATATAGTTTTGTTAACTATAATCACCATGTTTTACCTTAGGTTGTCAGAACTTATTCATCTTATAACTGGAAGTTCAATAAGCTTTATTTTCAGATTGTCTTCTTTCACTTAGTGATACACATTTAAATTTCTTCTATGCCTTTTTGTATCTTGGTATCTTATTTCTTTTTAGTGGTGAATGATATTACATTGTCTGGGGGCACCACAGTTTATTTTTCCGTTCATCTACTGAGCAACACCTCAGTTGCTTCCAGGTTTTGGCAATTATGATAAAGCTGCTGTCAACATGCATGTGCAGGTTTTTGTCTGTAATAAGTTTTCATTCGGTTTGGGTAAATTCCAAGATGTGTGATTGCTGGGTTGTGTGATAAGAATATATATATTTTTGTGGGAAACTGCCAAACTGTCTTTCAAAGTGGCTATATCATTTTGCATTCCCACCAGCAATGAATGAGAGTCCGTTTCTCCTCATCCTTGTCAGCATTTGGTATTGTGAGTGTTCTGGATTTGGGCTATTCTAATGCATGCACAGTGGTACCTCATTATTGTTTTAATTTGTGATTTCCTAATGACATATGATATTGAAGCAGAGACATTACTTTGCCAACAAAGGTCCGTCTAGTCATGGCTATGGTTTTTCCAGTGGTCATGTATGGATGTGAAAGTTGGACTGTGAAGAAAGCTGAGTGCCGAAGAATTGATGGTTTTGAACTGTGATGTTGGAGAAGACTCTTGAGAGTCCCTTGGACTGCAAGGAAATCCAACCAGTCCATCCTAAAGGAGATCAGTCCTGGGTGTTCTTTGGAAGGAATGATGGTAAAGCTGAAACTCCAATACTTTGGCCACCTCATGCAAAGAGTTGACTCATTGGAAAAGACTCTGATGCTGGGAGGGGTTGGGGGCAGGAGGAGAAGGGGACAACAGAGGATGAGATGGCTGGATGCATCACCAACTTGATGGACGTGAGTTTGGGTGAACTCTGGGAGTTGGTGATGGACAGGGAGGCCTGCTGCTGGTACTGCTGTCACTTCAGTCATGTCCGACTCTGTGTGACCCCATAGATGGCAGCCCACCAGGCTCCCCTGTCCCTGGGATTCTCCAGGCAAGAACACTGGAGTGGGTTGCCATTTCCTTCTCCAATGCATAAAAGTGAAAAGTGAAAGTGAAGTCGCTCAGTCATATCTGACTCTTAGCGACCCCATGGACTGCAGCCTACTAGGCTCCTCTATCCATGGGATTTTCTAGGCAAGAGTACTGGAGTGAGGTGCCATTGCCTTCTCCGACAGGGAGGCCTGGCGTGCTGCAGTTCATGGGGTTGCAAAGAGTCAGACACGACTGAGAGACTGAACTGAACTGAACTGAACTGATGATATTGAAAATATTTTTATACACTTATGGGCTTCCCTAATGGCTCAGTTAGTAAAAAATCTTCCTGCAATGCAGGAGACTCAGGTTTGATCCCTGGGGCGGTAAGATCCCCGGAGAAGGAAATGGCAACCCACTCCAGTATTCTTGCCTGGAGAATTCCATGGACAGAGGAGCCAGGCAGGCTATAGTCCATGTGATTACAAAGAGTAGACACGACTGTGTGACCAATTTTCATTTTCACTTGTCACCTATATATCTTCTTTGGTGAAGTGTTTGTTCATGTCTTTGGTCTTTCAATTGTGTTTTGCATTTTATTTTTTATCAGTGAGAATTTTTATTGTATTTTATTTTTAACTGGAGGATAATTATAATATTGCAATTATCTGCCACACATCAACATGAATCAGCCATAGGTATACATATGTCCCCTTCTCTTGAAGCTCCCTCCCATTTCCCCCCCGCAGCCCACCCCTCTAGGTTGTCACAGAGCGCCAGATTTCGTTTCCCTGCATCATACAGCAAATTCCCACTGGCTACGTATTTTACATATGGTAATGCACATGTTTCTCAAATCATCCCACCCTCTCCTTCCCCCACTGTGTCCAAAATTCTGTTCATGTTTGTGCCTTCTTTCCTGCCCTGCAAAATAGGTTCATCAATACCATCTTTCTAGATTCCATGTATATGCTTTAGTATACAATATTTGTTTTTCTCTTTCTGACTTAACTTCACTCTGTATAATAGGTTCTAGGTTCATCCACATTGAGCTTTAAAAGGCTTTTGGGGTATATTTTGAATAACAATTCTTTATTATATTATCTTTTGCACACATTTTCTACCAGTCTATTGCTTGTCTTCTCATTTTTTCTTGGTATCTTATGCAAGACAGAGGTTTTTAATTTTAATGAATTCCAGCTTGTCAGCTATTTCTTTCATGGATCATGCCTGTATGGTTATATATAAAAAGTCATTGCCATACCCAAGGTCACCTAAAGACAATCTTTGCTTCACTGTATTTCCTTTGCTGCTTTGTCAAAGATAATTGACTGTATTTAAGTGATTCTATTTCTGGGCTCTCTATCTTCTTGAATGGTAGTATCAGTCATCTAATTTTGTTCTTGCCCTTAAATACTGTGCTATTCCAGGTTTTTTGCCTCTCCATAAACCTTAGAATCAGTTTCTAGATATCTACAAAATAACTTGCTAGAATTTTTATTGAGATTGCATTGAATCTAAAGACCAAGTTGGGAAGAACTGGATTTTTCCTATTCATGTACATGGAATATCTCTCTAATTATTCTCTGATATCTTTATTAGAGTTCATAATTCCACTCATATAGTTCTTGTACCAGTTCATTAGATTTATACCTATTTTATTTGTTGGAAATGATGCTGTGTTTTATTTCCACATTTTCAGTACTAGCATAAAGGAAAGTGATTTATATTTGCATATCAACTTTATATTCTGCAAACTCTCTGTAATCACTTACTAGTTCCAGGAGATTTTTGCTCATTTTTTTCAGACTTTCTACAAAGATGATCATGTCATCTGTGAACAAAGTTTCATTTCTTCCTTCACAGTCTGTATACCTTTTATTTCCTTTCCTGCCTTATGTTTTTCCTATGTCCATTGATATGATCATGTGATTTTTCCTTCTTTAGCCTGTTCATGTGATTGCATTAATTGATTTTTGAATGTTAAACCAGACTATATACCTAGGATAAATCCCACTTGATCGTGATGTATAATTCCTTATATACATTGTTGAGTTCAATTTGCTAATATTTTGTTAACAATATTTTAATCTATGTACATGAGAGATATTGATCTTCAGTTTTCTTTTTATGGAATGTTTTTGTCTGATTTTAGTAGTAGGGTAATCCTGATCTCATAGAATGAGTTAGAAAATATTCCCTATATTTCTCCATTCTGGAAAAAATTATAGATAATTGGTATAATTTCTTCCTTAAATGTTTGGTAGAATTCACCAGTGAACCCATCTGAACCTGATGCTTTGGAAGCGTATTAGTTTATTGACTAAAATTCCTTTACAGATATAAACCTGTCACATTTTCTATTTATTCTTTTGTGGGTTTCGCAAATTATTCCTTTCAAAGAATCGGTACATTCCATATAGGTTATCAAATCTGTTCGTGTAATATTTTTTGTCATACTTTTAAAGTCTTTAATTACATTAAAAGTAATGTCTCCATTTTTATTTTTGATATTAGCAATTTGTGTCATCGCTCTTTTTTTCTTAGTTAGCCTGGCTAGAGACTTACTGATTTTCAAGGAACCAGATCATTATTTTGCTAATAAATTATGATTTTTAATATTCTTAACTTTATATGTTAAATGACATTGATACATAAATTCTCAGATTGTCATCATCCTACATAAATTCTCAGATTGTCATCATCCTAGGAACTTCCTAAAACTTTTTTATGATTTGAGGTCCCCAAATAATCACAAGTTCATTTCTACATTCCTAAAATCCAGATATGAATCCCATGGACTAAATTTAGATTCATTTGGATCTTTTTTTTTACATTCCTGGGTTATACAATTTAAGATATACCTTACAGTGTTAAGCATTTTCCTGAGGTAGTAATAATCAACAGACGAATATCCTGAAGGCAAGTTAAATATGAAGGATCTCCCCAGCTACTAGCAGTAGTGTGATCAGATCAGATCAGATCAGTCGCTCAGTCGTGTCCGACTCTTTGAGACCCCATGAACTGCAACACGCCAGGCCTCCCTGTCCATCACCAGTTCCCGGAGGTCACTCAGACTCACATCCATCGAGTCAGTGATGCCATCCAGCGATCTCATCCTCTGTCGTCCCCTTCTCCTCCTGCCTTCAACTCCTCCCAGCATCAGAGTCTTCTCCAATGAGTCAACTCTTCACATGAGGTGGCCAAAATACTGGAGTTTCAGCTATAGCATCATTCCTTCCAAAGAAATTCCAGGGCTGATCTCCTTCAGAATGGACTGGTTGGATCTTCTTGCAGTCCAAGGGACTCTCAAGAGTCTTCTCCAACACCACAGTTCAAAAGCATCAATTCTTCGGCGCTCAGCCTTCTTCACAGTCCAGCTCTCACATCCATACATGACCACAGGAAAGTAGTGTGAACATCCAACTAAGTTTTTATTTTAGCAGCTTCCACACGTCTATCCACCTATCTGTCCATCCAACAATACAGTCATATATGGACTTAACACATATTTATCAAATACCTACTGTGTGCCAGGCACAGTGCTAAGCATTAAGTGTTTAGTATTGGGCAACATACACACAGTTTTTTGCTATCATGGAGCTTACATTCTTTTGTCCTCACCACTTGCTCACTTGACCCTATTTCCATCCCCCATCCAAATTTATAATATTAATGTATTTCCAGTCTTCCAATGATTCTACTCCAAAATTACTTGTCCATTATGGCATTCTCTCTGTTTATCTCTGTTTCCTGCCTCATGTCTACTTCATTGCCCCTATAATGCTGTAATACCTGATCTCCCTGCTACTAGAGTGACTTCACCATAGTCCCATCTTCCACACAGACCTAGATGAAGTCATCTTGGAAACAAATCTGATCTTCAATATTAACATCACTGTGAGTGGGACAACTTGATATTAAGTGCTTCCCAGTGGGGTACAATATAAATTATGCAGTACCTCCTATGAAGTACTCTGTCTTACAAAAAAATTGAGGCTGAATCTAATTAGGCCTTTCAGAGTAAATTTCCAGTTATAAGAAATAGTGGAAAATTAAGTTACACCAATAAGGAAACAAACAGATAAATGCAGTAAGTGGGACAGACTTTAGAACATTATACCAGGTTTCTTAGTAAGTCAGTGGCATGGAGATAAAAGAGAGTGGGATGAAGAAGCAGTGTTCTTAACTAAGATTTTTAAGAATCCTTGCAACTTGGGCAACATAGGAAATTAATTGCGGGCTCTCATTTGAGCAAACCTACTATAAAAAGATATTTATAAGATAAGAGCATTTAAGTCCATAAATGATTAAATTATGCCAGTACAATATTTTTTATTTAGATGTGAAAGTGGATTGATAAGAACATATTTTCATGTAAAGATGTAGGAGTGAGATGAAATCAGGTGGGTGGCTTGCTTTAAAATTCTCTATTTAAATAAGGCAAAAGTGGAAAAATCTTGACAATTCCCAAATGGTTGATATGCATGTGGTAATCAACCACAATTCATATCTTATTCTTTTGTATGTGTATGTTTTTATAGTAAAACTTCAAAAATAACCCAACCACGTTAACTATTTTAGAAAAATCTGCTAGTTCTCAGCTGGCTAAAGAACAAAATCTAAACTCATGAGCTCTATAGATTGAACCCAAACCAGTTTTTAACCTACTTCTGTATTCCCAGTAATTCTGCCTTGCATAACTCTCGTTTCACTTTTTCCTAAACTTTCCATGACTTATCATGACTCCAAATCTTTGTGAATTTCATTCCCACTATCCAGAATTTCCTTATTCTCTTCACATAGCAAATTACTCATCCCAAGACCGTACACAATATATTTGCCATTGAAACAAGGCATTCAGTCAGAATTAGTCATTCTCTCCAAGTTTCCTCTTTATCCATGACTCTCTACAGATCTTACTACATTCTGTTGTAATAACCAAGCCAGTGTCTCTATGTCTCTGTATTCCCAGCACCTCAATAGGGCCCAGGAAACAAGGAGTGCTTGATAAGTGTCTATCATATGAATGTAATGCCTGCAGAGTCAATTCTTTCTTTGTGAATGTCCTCCTGATGACCTAAAGAGAACGAATACAGAAGCAGCATTTTTCTGTCTTGCAATTTTTCTCCAGTCTTATAAATCTTCCCAGATAGTCAACTTCCCTACCATGAAAAGAAAATCACGATTCTAAACTTCCAGGCTACAGAAATATGTTAATATTTCATTTGTAGACACCAGCAACAAATTAACTCTGTCATTAAGATTTAATGATTTTTTAGACTAAGCTGGGATTTATCTTTAGAAAAACATTGAGACTTGATTCCTTTAATGAACTTTTTTCCTGACCCAGCAAAACCTAATTTCTACTTAATTGCTTTGTGTTGACATTAGCTTTAGTTCTTTGGGTTCCTCCCCAAAATGCATCCTTATGGAGGCTACTACCAAACTGTTTGCCTGCAGTGTATTATTTTTTTTTAGAATTCTTGAATTAAAAGGTATAAAGCCATGTGCTTTCCTTTTGGGTTTTTTTTTCCCACTTTACCGTGATTTGTATGTTATCACTCGAACAGGAATTTCAATTTTTCTGAATGATTGATTTTTTGAATGATTTTAAGCCAAATAAGCAATTTTTTTCAGAGAAGGCAATGGCACCCCACTCTAGCACTCTTGCCTGGAAAATCCCATGGATGGAGGAGCCTGGTGGGCTGCAGTCCATGGGGTCGCGAAGAGTTGGACATGACTGAGCGACTTCACTTTCACTTTTCACTTTCATGCATTGGAGAAGGAAACGGCAACCCACTCCAGTGTTCTTGCCTGGAGAATCCCAGGGACGGGGGAGCCTCGTGGCTGCCATCTGTGGGGTCGCACAGAGTCGGACACGACTGAAGCGACTTAGCAGCAGTAGCAGCAGCAAACCATTTTTTTGCAAAGTATTGATAGTTGTAACCCACAGGGCTTTGAATGTGTGTGTGCATCCTCTAGATAAATGAATCACCTCTTCAATATGATGATAGGATATTTTAAAGCTCCTACAGCAAATACAAGGAAAGCTTGGTTAATCAATGAAAGTGTACAATATGGTATATCCATACAGTGGGGTGTCACTCAGCAATAAAAAGAATGAAGAACTGATACATGCTACATGGATGAATCTTGAAAACACTGTTCTAGGTAAGAGGAAATAATCACAAAAGACCAAATATTGTTTTATCCCATTTATACAAAGTGTCCAGGATAGGAAAATCTGTAGAGAGAGGAAGATAAGCGCCTGTCTAGGACTGGAAGGGTTGGATGAAAATGGGAGGAGACTGCTAATGGGTATAGGGTTTCTCTGTGAAGTGATTAAAATGCTGTAGAATTAGGTAGCTGTGATGACTGCACAAGTCTGAGAACATACTAAAGATCATTGGCTTGGAAACTTACTGCATATAAACTATATCTCAATAAAGCTGTTCTTTTCTTTAGAACGTAGGCATGATCATCAGATACATTATTTTTATGGTGATGCTGGCTGGTATAACAAACAAACTTGGACATTATGGTGGCTTCACACTATCTAGTGCGTCTTCTCATTCCCATAATGGGTATTCCTGGGAGGTACGGAGTATCTGATGCATTCAGTCAGAGACCTAAGTTCTTGCCGTCTTATGTTTCTAGGTCTTCAGAGTCCTCTTTATGTAGCTGGGAGAGGCACATCCATTTCTTGCCCTCTCACTTGGGAGTACCCAGTATCACTTCCACTCAAGTTTTGTTGCATCACAAAGCACATCTTGTCGCAAGAGACTCTTGGAAATATAACTTGGTTGTGGTCCACAAAGAGGAGGAAACTGGTTTAGCAAATAGCTATCTAGTCTCTGAGATAACGACTCCACCCTTCCCACTCTCTCCATCCTCTCTCCGTTTTCACACCTTCCTGACTCATGTGTGCTTATCTCCAAGTCTTTCTCATAGTTTACTCATCACCTAATATAGCTCTGTATTATATACATTCTAGGTCTTTAATTAGGCCCATATAGAATACATCTAGGGCTTCCTAGGTGGCACAGTGGTAAACTATACACCTGCAAATACTTTAGCACTGTGCCACCTAGGGAAGGTCCCCTGGAAGAGGAAATGGCAACCCATTCCAATATTCTTGCTTGCAAAATTCCGTAGACAGAGGAGCCCGGCAGGCTACAGTTCATGGGTTGCAGAGAGTCAGATATGACTTAGTGACAGCACAACACAACAGAGTATACATCTATTAGAATGATTAGACTGTTTTTAATTCTTTAAGTAGGAGGAGAGTACAGTTTGCTTCCTCTGCAGCACATGGGTTTTTGTCACCTTGTCCTTTCACTCCTTAATTTATAGTCTTTGTCATCGAGTCTTTCTTTAACAAGTCTATTCTTGGTACTCCACTTAGCACATTTAATGGCTCCCATTGCTTACAGATACAGATTTCAAATACCAGGCTGTAGACTGCTGTGAGTCCACAGTGAAGTGATCAAAATTAAGACAGTGTTGTGTGTGTGTATGTTTGTGTTTAAGGTTGCCAACCACCCTTGTTCAAAAATTTTATTTAAAGATTGTGTCCTTCCAATCTTTGGGATATGTTTTTGTTTTCTTTCATGAAGCCATGGTGTTAGCTATTTATTATAAATGTCTTTCCATTCTATAATAGATTTAACTTTATATCCTGTCAAAATGTGTGCAAACGTGTACTTTGAGAACCATGGAGCAAAACGATGTCTTTGAAAGAAAAGTGTATAGAGCTGCAATTCACAGAACACTTGAAAGGTACATCTTCTCTGTAGTCCTAATCACAAGACATGTTATTCTGACCTTCTGCTTAAAAGGTGTGTGTCTATATATGGTTCATGGGGATAAGAACAGGTGTCTTAGTTCATATATGGTTCATGGGGTTAAGAACGTGTGTCTTGGTTCATATATGGTTTATGGGGATAAGAGTGAAGATCTTCTGGGAATTTAGGGAGTGTTGTAAAGAGGGTGAGAGGTCTTGTACTAGATCATGTGTGAATTTCCCATAAGATTGATAGTGATGAAAGAAGAGACTAAAGTCTTAGCTACAGTTTGTAAAGGAGGAAAAACTTCCTTCTCCCCCTTTAGGTTCTGTAACAGGCCTAAGAATTAAATTGACATGAGGCAGATTAAGAGGAGAAAAGCATATACATTTATTTAATATTTTTACATGTACACAGGAATCTTCAGAAGGAAAATGAAAGCCTGAAGAAGACATTAGGCTCCCAAACTTATAAACTTTTTAACCCAGAGAACAATAAATTGTGAGGATGTGACAAGACAAAAGGTGCTTGGGCTGGGGGCAGTAAATCGTGGGACAGTGACTAGGAAATAAATGGGGGAACCAATGTAAGATCAGGGTGACTTTAGCAGGTTTATTTGTACAGGTCCCCTTTGGTGTCAGTGCCCAGTGTCTGGTGATAAGAATGTGCTTCTCTTCCTAGTACAGGGAGTACACCTTTCTCATGGGAAATTTTATGACCTCCTTTTAGGTAGAAAGGGAGCAGTCAGAGATCTCTTCCTGCATCTGCTCTTTCTCAAGTGCCTTCAGCTCAAAATAATCATAATGCCAAAGCAATGTATTTTGGGTGGCACATTCTGAACCCTGCAAGTCCATAAAGTGCATTGAAAACACCCAATTTCACTGACCAACTTTCTCATTCTTAAAGTTGGCCTTATATATACTTGGAGACATATCCCAAACATAGCTCTACTTACTGTTGTTTTATAAATGAACCACTTAAAAATTGTAGTCCAAAACCTCAAAACTGGACCAAGTAGCCCTATTTCAGATTAGTAATTTTCTATTCTCTCAAACCCATATGTGTCAACAGCTGGCATGTGGCTCAGTGTGGGTCCTCATGTAAGTTATGCCAGGCTGTCGGGCCTCAGCATTCACCCATGGAAATGGAAAATGGGGTCAGTCTGATTCCTAGTGTCCTTTCATTTCTAACACTGTAGAAACTGAATGATTCATGCCTGGTGCATATGTATTCTGTGGTGAAATCCTATCAAAGGCTTTAATTTTCTATCTATGGTTAGATTCTGACAAACCTCAAAGAAAAGAAAATATGTGTTGTGTGTTTGAAGCTTAAATGGAAAATTTAAGAAAGAAAACTAGAGACAGAGTTTGTCTTTGTTATGAGTGACCTGGGTTCTACATGGATCTAGGCTTCCCTCCGACAGTGGCAGCTTTATCCTTACACCAGGGGCAGTGTGAAACTTACTTCATTTCAGAACTTTTCTTCCTGGAAGCATGCAGACATGAGCTGAGTGTGAAGGTGCCAAGATGCAAAGGGGGCCAGTATTGACTAGTGTATTGCAGCAGCAGGTAAAAAATGAGAATAGAAGGTAAAAAGATGGAGATGGGACGTGTGATTGGGTCCCTCTGGAGTCCTGAAGATAATTACTGTTTAAAAGTTGTTGACAAGGAAGGAGGTACTGTAGTAGCATTAGCATTTTTCTTCTCAAAAAGGAGACTCTAATGGAGAATGTATCAATTTGCAATCAGTGAAGTTAAGGAGGAAGGAGAATACCTTTCTGTTAGGTAAACTGGAATAACTGTAACCACGCTGCTTCCCATGGCTGAACCTAACTGGTTAATCCCATTGTGATGGGGTTAGGAGCCTGGATTTCTAGAGTCAGTAAACTGGATTCATTTTTTTTTTAAAATTCAGCTATTTTTAAAAAGCTTTATGAATCTATGCAAGTATTTACTTTTGCAAACCACAGTGTCCTCATCTGTCAAATGGAGATGAGACTATAGGGTAAGGATGTAAAGGAGGCTTCCTAAGTAGCACAGTGTTTAAGAATCTGCCTGCCAGTGTAGGAGATGCAGGACATGCAGGTTCGATCCCTGGGTGGAGAAGGTCCCTTGGAGGAGCAAATGACAATCCACTCCAGTATTCTTGCCTGGGAAATTCCATTACAGAGGAACCTGTTGAGCTACAGTCCGTGGGGTTGCAAAGAGTTGGACACAATTAAGAATAAGCAAGGATGTAAAGAGATAGTGAACCCAACACATATGGTAAACACTCAAGGAGTTGATAGCTAATTTTATCACCACACCAAACATTAATCCACATCCTGAAATCTCCCGAACCAAACTCTTTATCATCACTAAGTTAGCTCCAAAAATCCCTCTGAGTTTTCTGAAACTATCTGTGGTCTTGTTTTTTGTCTTCCCTTCCTATCCTTTTTTCTTGTCCCTTTTCTCAGTTGGTAGCAGTGTATGCCAAACTTCTTGAAAGAGTAGCTGTGTATCACCTGAAGCCTGGGCTCTAGGAATTCTCCTTCAGTGATTACAAAATAGACAAGGGGAATGACTGTCTCATCTCCCCTCCCACATTCCCCCAAGGCAGACCAGGTGCCTGCTCAGGGCTGCAGCGTCAGCGGGTCCTGCCTGGTGATTGGTGTGCAGCTGCAGCAGTTAGAGCTGAAAAAGCTCTGTCTTATTTTGGGGGAAGGGCAGCTGCTAGGGTGTTGGGACACATTTGAATGTCCCAAATAACTACTGAACTGCTGTTCACTAGCAGGGAAGATGTTTTCCCAAATAAAGCTCAAGCTGCCACTGGGATTGTCTTCCTCCCATCTCTGCTTATTAAATGTTTTTTTCATTCTTCAAAGTCCATTTCAAGTATCAAATCCTCTATAAAAGCCTTTGTTGGCCTCTCCTCTGGGCTCCCTTTCACTCTTATCTCAGACCTCATGTTTGTCACAGAGGCTTGCCCTTGTACCCTTGCCTAATCTGGTGATATAGTCCAGGGCCTCCTCATGGAAAGGAACCCCTTAAAGAAGGCTTGTCTTTCTTAGACTGAGCCTGAATGGTTAATCTATGTATATCTTGGTTTAATAACCATTCTCTACTTTGAATTCACTCTATCCTTGATGCTTAAAATAACTAATTAACTTGATGGCCCCTGGCTTCTGATTCTGACCATGTGGCAGGCTGGTCACAAGGGAAGTACACAGAGGAGCAAGGTGACAGGATTGTTTTAACTGGTGGATGTTATCTTCACTCATCTTTACTACAGTAACAGTTGTACTTGTTTCTCTCCCTTAAGCAAGATCCCAGACATTTGTTTTTCTATATAAAAGCAGACTTTGAACATAGCAGGTACTCAAATGATTAATAATTTGAGTCTGATGAGCTAATTTACTTAGCTATCTAGAAAAAATGTTATGAATCCAGTCCTCTGTATGTGTGTGTGCCGCATCAGATCAGATCAGATCAGTCGCTTAGTCGTGTCCGACTCTTTGCGACCCCATGAACCGCAGCACGCCAGGCCTCCCTGTCCATCACCAGCTCCCGGAGGTCACTCAGACTCACATCCATCGAGTCAGTGATGCCATCCAGCCATCTCATCCTCTGTCGTCCCCTTCTCCTCCTGCCCTCAACTCCTCCCAGCATCAGAGTCTTCTCCAATGAGTCAACTCTTCGCATGAGGTGGCCAAAATACTGGAGTTTCAGCTTCAGCATCATTCCTTCTAAAGAAATTCCAGGACTGATCTCCTTCAGAATGGACTGGTTGGATCTCCTTGCAGTCCAAGGGACTCTCAAGAGTCTTCTCCAACACCACAGTTCAAAAGCATCAATTCTTCGGCGCTCAGCCTTCTTCACAGTCCAGCTCTCACATCCATACATGACCACAGGAAAGACCATAGCCTTGACTAGGCTAACCTTTGTTGGTAAAGTAATGTCTCTGCTTTTGAATATGCTATCTAGGTTGGTCATAACTTTCCTTCCAAGGAGTAAGAGTCTTTTAATTTCATGGCTGCAGTCACCATCTGCAGTGATTTTGGAGCCCAGAAGTTAAAAGGGGGAATAGGAAAGATACAGTGCCGCCAGGCTCAAACTTAGGTTACACTTTGAAATGTTTCCTTCATTTCTTTTGCATTTTCCCTTTCTATAAGAAATCAGGATTCAAGAACGGATGATCAATTTTAGCTTCAAGAGTCATTTCTAGGAATTATTCGCCTATTAAGATCTACTCTAACTAAAATATCACATTTCTCTTTGTAAATTAGTGTGACCTTTTCAAGATCTTATGTCTTGCAGAGACATTTACATTTTAATCTTTCTCCATTACCATAGTTAAGTTCCTGCTGTGTACTGACATTGGGCATTAGTTGGGGGTTGGAAAATATCCAATATCAGGTAGCAATAGTTCTCCATTCTGGTTGATCATCCAAGTCACATGGGAGCTCCTGGTCCTAGGCCCATCCCTAGAGTTCTGAGTCAGGATATCTTCAATGTGTCAGGAGCTGGGAGTGTATCTTTAAAAAGCTTCCCAAATACAGTTCCCCAAAACTAATGTGGGAACCACTGGGATAAAAAGATTGGATCCTGCCCACTAGATATAAGAAAAACCCAATCACAAGCTTTGATTATGTTATGAAACATAATTTACATATTTAAAGCACATTGCCATTTGTGAAGCATTTTATAAAGTGCTCTCCTATACTTCATTCTTTCTGAAAGGTTTGTAAAGCAGTTTTTACCTTTTTTATTGGCTATTGAGGCAAAGACATAAACTGACTTGCCTAGAAACCCAAAGTCCTTACCCAGCCCAGATCCAAACACTGCATATCCCATGCTCTTTACTCAACACATTCAGTGGTCCAAGGAATGTGTTCATGGCGAACAAATATCTAGCACAACAAACAGAGAGAACTTGTGGGGCATCTCCAAGGGACACTGCTGATCCAGAGACATCAGTAAGCGTGTGTTTTCTGGATGAAAATCTAATGAGAGAAAAAGCATAGTTTTTTTCTCCTTCTCTTCAAGTATTCTAGTATTTATGGTCTTACTTTTGTCTGTTTAGGGGTTCCTAAAGTCATACACATGTTTACTTGTAGGATTAGCCAACTTTCGTTGTTTCCATTGTTTATTTTCATGCTCTTTCAAAAGTGAAAGTGAAGATTATACTGTAAATCAACTATACCTCAACTTAAAATGTCTAAAAGAACAGTCTATAAAAGAAAAAATCAATAAACTGGAATTTATTTTTTTAAAAAGAGAGAGAAACTGTCACTGCCCTTTTTTCCCGCCATGTCTATACTCAATACACCCTTTCTCAAGGCTGCTTGTCTTTGCTTCACCCATTTTTTTTTTTTTAACTGACCCAGCTTTATATCAGTTCCCTGAGGACATCCATTGAGCTATATAATAATAAGCATAAGCTGATGGACATATGGGTGCCCATTTTCAAGAGTTTTTATAAAGTTTTGTAAAAATGATAGACATAGTCATTTCACAGAATAGAAAAAGAGAGCTATATGGGATAAGAACAGGTATATAGGAATAAAAAGAGATATCAAAATGGAATTAAGGAAGAAGGCAGACGTCCTGTGAGAAGAGCTTTAAAGCTCTGCAGCCAGATCGTGGTTCTCAAATCCTGTGTACATGACAAGGGACCTGTAGAATAAAGTGTGCATCTGAGAGGTTCTTCATTCATTGGGCCCTGCTGGCCTCCCCAGTCTCATACCTTCTGTTCCAGTCCTACCAGACTACCTGTAGTTCTCACAACATTCTTGCTATTTCATCTGCCTTGGCTTTGGCTCACGGCACCCAACCTGATGAAAATAAAAATCATCCATCCCTGCTCCAGGGCATCCTTCCCTAAGGTTATAATACCTATTCAAAACTGGATTCAAGTGTTATTTCTTAACCAAAGCATTTTGGGACAGCATTCTCACCCAAATAAGCTGGCCATTCTCTCTTCTTCCCTGTCTGAGTAAATGCCAACCTTGTTCTTACAGTTGCTGTCACCAAGAATTTTGAGTCAGTCTTGAATTATCTGTTTCGTGCATACCATGTCCAACTAACCAACTATATTGTTATCTCTCCTGTCAGAATATGTCCCTAGTACAGTCACTTCTCGCTATCTCCAAAGCTTTCACCTTGGTCTAAGCCACAGTCTACCTTCAGATGGCTTATTTTAATAGCCCCCTAATTACCATCTCTTGATCCCATTTCTGTGTATTCTCTACATGACAGTAAAAGTGATCCTTTAAAAAATGTGAGGTGGATTATTCTTTAACACACTCGAATGGCTTTCCATCTCCCACAGAGAAAGAATCAACTCCTAACACTGCCTACAATACCCTTGTAGCCTAGACCCCCACCACTTCTCCAACTTCCTCTTCTACCTTTTACCACCACATTAGGGTCCTTTTGGCTCCTGTACCTTCAAGTGTCAGCATCTTTGCACTTGCTTTTAACTGGAACCCTCATCCCTTAATAACCACGTGGTATATGTATATTCTCTTATTTCTTTTAAGTCTTTGCTCACACAGCACCTAGTCAGAGAGGCCTGTCTTGAGCACACCACATAAAATATCAACAACAAACTCAAAACTGCCCACCACCTGATTCTGTTTTTCCTTATGCATAGCATTTCTCTCTACCTGACACAAGATAAATTGTTTATTTGCTCATCATCTATCTTTCCATATATAGCAAGAATTTTTTTTTTCTTACTATGTCTTCAGCAGTTAGTATAGTGCTTGATACAAGTCTTTTGATCTGTCAACTATGACCTGGAAAAAAGCCATCATAGATGCCAAAGCTTAAAAAATGTATAGAAATAATTGAAGAAATTTCTTTTGTAACTTTTTTCTTGACATGATTACTTTTTTTATTAGTGGGCAAAAACTCAAGACCTTCCATCAAAGATGTGAGAGTAAATCTCACTACTTAGGCTGATAAAGCTCAGTCTGTTTAAGCTGCCAGTTTGTTAATTTAAGGCAGTACATGCATGTGTGCTCAGTCATGTCAGACTCTTTGTGACCCCATGGACTGTAGCCTGCCAGGCTCCTCTGTCCATGGAATTGTCCAGGCAAGAATACTGGAGTGGATTGGCATTTCCTGCAATAAGGGATCTTCCCAACCCATTGAACCCACATCTCTTGCATCTTCTGTGTTGGTAGGCAGATTCTTTACTACTGTGCCACCTGGGAAGCCCTTAAGGCAGTATACTGTAGTGGTTTAAGGGTCAAGGCTCTGGAGTCAAGCTTTATATTTTTAAACTCTAGCTTGAACATTTACTAGTTGTGTGACCTTGAAAAATGACCATTTATCATTTCTGGTCATTGTATATAAATGGGGATAATAATATATCACTTCACCATGTTATGAGAAGATTTAATGGCATGTATTCATAAAACTCTTAAAATAGTGCCTTGTAAATAGGAAAATCTTAATCTTAGCTATTATTATTATTCTAGAATATACTTTTATTACTTCTAATTGCACATAATAACTGTCAACAGGGTATTTCCTAGTAGCTCCTGCTGGTTTTGACTCAAAGAATAAGTAAAAGCTATTTATGATGAGTATCTATTTCTATAAAAGTAGTTCATATATTAGGGTCCATACATTTTCTTAAGTTTAAAATGCTTTGCCTGGCACATCCTCAATTCAGCCCAAGCCAAGCTATCCTACATTCTTCATTAGAAAACTCAAAGTTAGCGGAATTTCATTTTGTGTACCTTGCCAAAGACTGAAGAATGATTGTTTTAGTAACAACAGAGCACCAGACGTAAATTTGGTCCTGATATAGTTAACACTTTAACATTAAAAAAACAAGGCTGGAGACTGGTACTCAATTTTACTTCACCAAATAAAGGAAGACACAGAATGTTCTTCAGAGACAAACAAGTAGATTGTAATTTGGCTTATTCTTTTGTATTTAGTTGAATTTGCCTCATAAGCAACCATTTCCCAAATAGCCACCTGAGAGTCACCATGAGTTCTCAAGAGCTAACTCTGCTTTCTGTGTACGGGGTGCTCACAGCAGATAGCGTGGAACCTGGCGACCAGTGTGTATCTCGATGGAATGCAGCATTCCCACTAGTTGATGTCTTAACTAGAAACAAGGTCAAGTCACCAACTACTTTGCCATCGGGAGAGTTATACAAAGAGAAAAAGAGAAACACTGAAGTATAGCTCAGAGAGGAAGATGATGGATTCTGAATCTCACCTCACAGAAAGGAGAAGGGACCACCTAGTTCGTGATGAGAACAGCATTGGAATCCCTGTCTCCTCAAGTCCATTCAGTGCTCTCTCCATGCTACGGTTGCTTATAGGGCTGTGAGCTATCTAGAAATCTGGGAAAAGGTCATCTTGATTTTAAAAGGACTCGTAAATTCTGAATGAGAGTAAGTGGACTCAAAGTAACAGGAGGGATATTATAAGACACCACATTTGTGAAACGTTGCCTTTGAAAATGAATGGCTTTGCTCTGAGGTATTTTTTCTCAGGGGACATGACCAGATGAGCTGGCAAGGGAAGATAGAAGGACTATCCTGTTCAGCAGCCCTTGTAGGAATAAGTTGTGTGAACACGGGTCAGATCTCAGGCCTACAAACGTGAATGGAGCATCATTGTTCTCTGGAATATCTGGGAAAATGCATTTACCCCTGAGTTTTTTATTAAATGAGGGGAAAACACATTTCACAGACCGAGCACAAGTTTTTTTTTTTTTTTTTTAAATGCAAGGCTTTGCCAATTTATTTCAGTGGAAAACAGTTAACTCTTTCCAGTAAGAGATATAGGAAGCAATTAGAGCTGTTCTTGCATAAAATAAGCTAAAAAGATGATCCACCTTGAGTAATCTATTATGTTAAAATAATTTACCTTCCAAATATCATTCTTAAACCCTCAGGTCTTTATCTTAATAGAGTGACAACCACTTGTACTATGCTAGAAAAAAAGAGTATTAACCTATAGGTACATCTTACTTTAAAGTAAGTCCAACTTAAATTCAGATTTATGAAAAATATAGATTAGGAAGTGATTTTACTTTATCCATCTTTATAAGATTGTTTAATATATAAAGTCTCTGATGTGTTTGACATCAATTGATTCATAAATATCTGAATTACACTTGGCTTTTTATACTCTGCCTAAGGAAAAAAAAATGGTTATTAAGAAGAGGGTGAGATAGGTATGCATACAGTATTTTGAATTATACATGGTTTTTCAAATAAAACAACCCACTATAATGGGATTCCTGAAAAGTCTAAGTGGCTTGAACAAGATCTGAAGATGAATTTGTGCAAGGGATGAGTCATCGGTTCTGAAAAGTAGTAGAAAAATTAGGAGTATTCTCAAAGTGTGGTCTATGAACTACTTGCACTAGAATCCCTTAAAATGTTATTATAAATTCAGATTAACCCCATTACACTGAATCTCAGGGAGCAGGCCCCAATAATTGCATTGAATGAGTTCCTTAGTTTGATCTGATGCACCCCAAAGGTTGTCAACCATTGGGATTGACTTCATTTACTGGTTGAGTTTCACCTTTGCAAAAATTGATGATCCTAATTTTAACAAATAAAAATCCAAGCTCCTCAGTTTGTGATTAAATACTTATAAGCATAATTTTTTTGAACGCAAACACTCTTTCATTAGGTGAACTAAAGAGGAAACCCTGTGCTGTTGCAGCTGAGTTTGTTTCACTCCTTTGCTTCAGACCTCCTGTTTCCCACCAAGCAGATGAGTGGTATCTCTCTTGTGCATATTCCTTTGTCATATGCTGTTACATTTGTTTACATGGCTAGTTCCTGTCTCCCCTCTATGATCCACATGCAAGAAGAGAAATTATAACTAGGAGATATTTCACTAGCTAAAGGCAAATGGAATCACTGGATATTTATGCATCACTTGAAAGCATACACATGTGAAAGTAAAATAATATACAGTTCATTATCACTCATACCCCATGTAGCCCCTGATTCACTGAACAGTCTTTTAGAAGGCACTTGCCTCCTATCTCTCCTTTGGTGCCTTCACTTGCAAAATGTGAAAGTGTTAGACTCTCTCCTATTTCACTAAACTGTTGAAGAGAAAGTGGAGCAATGGTGTTTCAATGTTCTATGGATAGATTTATTAATATGCTGGATTTGTCAACCTTCAAGGCCAAGCAAAGGAGAAAAGAAAAGATATACCCATTTGAGTGCAGAGTTCCAAAGAATAGCAAGGAGAGATAAGAAAGCCTTCCTCAGCAATCAATGCAAAGAAATAGAGGAAAACAATAGAAAGGGAAAGACTAGAGATATCTTCAAGAAAATTAAGACACCAAGGGAACTTTTCATGCAAAGATGGGCTTGATAAAGGACAAAAAAGGTATGGACCTAACAGAGGCAGAAGATATTAAGAAGATGTGGCAAGAAGGCATAGAAGAACTGTACAAAAAAGATCCTCATGACCCAGATAATCACGATGGTGTGATCACTGACCTAGAGCCAGACATCCTGGAATGTGAAGTCAAGTGGGCCTTAGAAAGCATCACTAGGAACAAAGCTAGTGGAGGTGATGAAATTCCAGTTGAGCTATTTCAAATTCTGAAAGATGATGCTGTGAAAGTGCTGCACTCAATATGCCAGCAAATTTGGAAAACTCAGCAGTGGCCACAGGACTGGAAAAGGTCCGTTTTCATCCCAATCCCAAAGAAAGGCAATGCCAAAGAATGCTCAAACTACCGCACAATTGCACTCATCTCACACGCTAGTAAAGTCATGCTCAAAATTCTCCAAGCCAGGCTTCAGCAATACATGAACCGTGAACTTCGAGATGTTCAAGCTGGTTTTAGAAAAGGCAGAGAGGAACCAGAGATCAAATTGCCAACATCCACTGGATCATGGAAAAATCAAGAGAGTTCCAGAAAAACATCTATTTCTGCTTTATTGACTACACCAAAGCCTTTGACTGTGTGGATCACAATAAACTGTGGAAAATTCTGAAAGAGATGGGTATACCAGACCCATCTGGTATACTGACTTGCCTCTTGAGAAACCTGCATGCAGGTCAGGAAGCAACAGTTAGAACTGGACATGAAACAACAGACTGCTTCCAAATAGGAAAAGGAGTACATTAAGGCTGTATATTGTCAGCCTGCTTATTTAACTTATATGCAGAGTATATCATAAGAAACGCTGGGCTGGAAGAAGCACAAGCTGGAATCAAGATTGCAGGAGAAATATCAATAACCTCAGATATGCAGATGACACCACCCTTATGGCAGAAAGTGAAGAGGAACTAAAAAACCTCTTGATGAAAGTGAAACTGGAGAGTGAAAAAGTTGGCTAATACCTCAACATTCAGAAAACTAAGATCATGGCATCTGGTCCCATCACTTCATGACAAATAGATGGGGAAACAATGCAAACAGTGACAAACTTTATTTGGGGGGCTCCAAAATCACTATAGATGGTGACTGCAGCCATGAACTTAAAAGACGTTTGCTCCTTGGAAGAAAAGTTATGACCAACCTAGACAGCATATTAAAAAGCAGAGACATTACTTTGCTGACAAAGGTCCGTCTAGTTAAAGTCATGGTTTTTCCAGTGGTCATGTATGGATGTGAGATTTGGACTATAAAGAATGCTGAGCACCGAAGAATTGATGCTTTTGAACTGTGGTGTTGGAGAAGACTCTTGAGAGTCCGTTGGACAGCACGGAGATCCAACCAGTCCATCCTAAAGGAGATCAGTCCTGAGTGTTCATTGGGAGGACTGATGTTGAAGCTGAAACTCCAGTACTTTGGCCACCTGATATGAAGAACTAACTCATTTGAAAAGACCCTGATGCTGGGAAAGATTCAGGTGGGAGGAGAAGGGGACAACAGAGGATGAGACAGTTGGATGGCATCACCGACTCAATGAACATGAATTTGAGTAAACACCAAGAGTTGGTGATGGACAGGGAGGCCTGGAGTGCTGTAGTCCTTTGGGTCGCAAAGAGTTGGACACAATTGAACGAGTGAATGGAACTGAAGAATTAACTGAAGGGAGTTAATTTTTCACTCTTTTTAGTGGATCTTCCTTCCTGTATTTTCCATTTCATGCTAAATCTGTAAGCTAGAAAGCTCTAAGTGCAAATATAAGTGGAGATAACCTTCATGATGTTCCTTTCTCATTCTTTATTCTTACCTCCCTTTTGATTTCATATTTAATTTGTGTTTTACTCTTTTCAGACCATTAGCAATAAATTCTTGATTGAACTTTTTCTCAGATGTAACCAAAACACTATTAGTATGTTCTTTCAGTTTGTAAAATAATTTTAATGCCTCCTAGATTCTGACACTTAAAAGAGTAAAATTGCTAGAAATGTGTTAAAAAAAAGAAAAGAAAAGAAATGCTTCTGTCTAATATAAGAAGCAGAAGCAGAAGTCTTTATTCTTTTTTTCCCCATCAATAAAACACAGTCCTGCTTTAATCAATAGGAAATCATATCTTATGTTCTATTTAGCATCTACATATGACATTATTGTTTTTCTTCACTTAGATCCCTAATACCTACATGGTAACTTTAGGATAAAGAGAAGGTGAAGGGTTCAGGGATTTCTCATGACTAGAAGCAAACAGAATGACTTCATTTAGTGTTTGCTGAAGAGGCTAAGATGCGCCTATTTTAGACTTTGTTTTCTTAAATCATTTGAGCATAAAAAAAAATGTTCTCTGTCGTTAACCCCAGTTTCTCTTTTCTTAAATCAAAACATAACAAATTTCCTAAACATTGGGCTAGAAGGTCAGGAGTCTTTAAAACAAATTCCAACTGTTGGCCTTTTTAGCCTATGAATTTTACAGTATTCCCAGCAGGTCTTGAGATTGTGATGGGAATTTATACCTCTCCATCACTTAACTTCCAAAGGATACCTGTGGTGAAAATTCAAACACCCAGGAAAATCACTCTCATGATGCTTCACTTCTTATATCTCATAACTCTGACCTCTGAAGACAGTAAGTGAGGCTTTTTGACAGCATATTCCTAAAACATTATCTGTAAGTAAAGACATTTTAAACGAACCATCTTCAGAAGTCATGGGATCAATGGGTTATTTAAACTCCCTCTGAATGTAAAAATTCCATATCTTCTTCTGAATATTTACTTCTGAATACCAAGGACTGGCCTGCCCAGTTTTTCTAGCCTTGCCCAAGTCTCATCTCATCTGTAAAACTATTGTCCAATGACTCATAAAATTTCTATTATGTTTATAGATAGAAACACAGTTTTCTGCATGATGATATAATGCCATGTATTCTCTTCTTGTTTCCTCTGTGTTTTACTTACCCATCAAGTTTTTAAACTGCTTGCTGCTGCTGCTAAGTCGCTTCAGTCATATCTGACTCTGTGCGACCCCATAGACGGCAGCCCACCAGGCTCCCCCGTCCCTGGGATTCTCCAGGCAAGAACACTGTAGTGGGTTGCCATTTCCTTCTCCATTAGTTAAACTGCTTGGAGACAGAGATTAGATTAAGATTTCATTTCAATTTTTAGGTACTGAAGAACATTTTGGCATCCCATCCAATACCACATCTAATTCAAAATAAAAATGATGTTAGTCAAATAAAGATAAGAAAGTCTAGCAAGTTTCAGAATCTTCCATATTTGTTTTGGGAAACATTATTTCTTAGTATTTTTTTTTCCTGTTTTTGGAGCCTTAAATAAATGCATACATGGCCTATTGAGTAATCCTAATCTGTCTGAAGATAAAAACAAATATTATCCTCTTTGTGTGTTACTAAGAATAATTGGATTCTGTCAACATCTGTTAGTTTGATTAATAGAGTCCTATAGTAAATCTCTATAAAATTGGAAGACACATTGGAAAATAATTTTCTTCTGAATTATTGGTTTTAAGTGTAGCTCTGTATATTTTTTAAATAAGAAAAACAGTCTACAGTCTACTTCTGTAGCTCAGATGTCCTCCTTTTCAAATTGTACCAACATGAATGCTTATCAATGCTTCCAATATTAGTGAACAATGTAAAATTTGCTAAATATTGTGTCAGATTGCTCAGTTGTGTCCGACTCTTTGCAACCCCATGGATTGCAGTGCACCAGGCTTCCTGTCTATCACCAACCCCCAGAGCTTGCTTAAATTCATGTCCCTCAAGTCTCTGATGCCATCCAACTGTCTCATCCTCTGTTTTCCCCTTCTCCTCCTGCCTTCAGTCTTTCCCAGAAATGTTGTTTAGGGATAATAAAAGACATTTTAATATTGTGTAACTACAGTAAACTTGAAATCTTCTGTGTTCATTGATTTTTCACTAAAGTTGAGCATTGGCTACAGTACTTCAGCAAAGGAGAAGAGATCTTTGACCCCTCTCTCTATCTTACATCCTCACTCTACATTTTAAATTTAGGACTAAGTTCTTATTGAGCCATTTCCCAGACAATGCTAGATTCCTTCTCACAAGGAATCTTGACCCAGATTGCTAAACAATAAAATTTCTCAGATAATTTTACCTAATTTAAGCCAAGAATATTATTATTCAGCTCAAAATAAGCCTGTGAGAATGATTATGTCTAGGAATGGACATATTCTCCTTAACCTCCATTTTGGTAAAGTCTTTTCCTTTCCCAGTTATATTCATTTTTTTCCTCCTTCTAATAGATATTTTTTAGGGAAGTTTTAAGTTCACAGAACAGTTGAGTTAAAAGCACAGAGAATTTACATATCCTCCCAGCACTACCCCCTGACACACACCCAGGCACATACACATATATAACCTCCCCAACTATCAAAATCCCTCAACAGAATGATACATTTGTTATAATTGATGAGCCTACATTGATACGTCATCACCCAAAGTTCCCAGTTTACATTATGGTTCATTTTCTTAGTGTTGTATATATTGTATGTGAACAAACACATAATGACATGATGGACTGACAGTCTGTATCATACAGAATAGTTCCATTGCCCTAAAAATCCTCTACGTTCAGCCTATTCACCCCTCTAACCCACATGAACCCTCTTTTTACTTCTCCTTAGTTTTACCTTTTCCAGGATGTCACATATTTTATTTTTTATTTTGGGGGGCTCCAAAATCACTGCAGATGGTGATTGCAGCCATGAAATTAAAAGACGCTTACTCCTTGGAAGGAAAGTTATGACCAACCTAGATAGCATATTCAAAAGCAGAGACATTACTTTGCCAACAAAGGTCCGTCAAGTCAAGGCTATGGTTTTTCCGGTGGTCATGTATGGATGTGAGAGTTGGACTGTGAAGAAAGCTGAGCGCCAAAGAATTGATCCTTTTGAACGGTGGTGTTGGAGAAGACTCTTGAGAGTCCCTTGGACTTCAAGGAGATCCAACCAGTCCATTCTGAAGGAGATCAGTCCTGGGATTTCTTTGGAGGGAATGATGCTAAAGCTGAAACTCCAGTACTTTGGCCACCTCATGCGAAGAGTTGACTCATTGGAAAAGACTCTGATGCTGGGAGGGATTGGGGGCAGGAGGAGAAGGGGACGACAGAGGATGAGATGGCTGGATGGCATCACTGACTTGATGGACATGAGTTTGGGTGAACTCCGGGAGTTGGTGATGGACAGGGAGGCCTGGTGTGCTGCGATTCATGGGGTCACAAAGAGTCGGACGTGACTGAACGACTGAACTGAACTGAACTAATGAATCATTTTAAAATTGGCTTCTTTCACTTAATTAATATGCATTTAAGTTTCCTTCATGTCTTCACAGCTTGATAGCTCATTTCATTTGTGCACTGAATAATATTTCATCATCTGAAGGAACCACAGTTCATTTATCCATTTACCTACTGAAGGACATCTTGATCATTTCCAGTTTATGGCAACTATAAGTAAAGCTGCGATAAACATTTGTGTACAGGTTTTGGTATGGACATAAGTTTTCAACTCCTCTGGCTAAATACCATGGAGCCCAGTTGCTAGACTGCATGATATGTGTATATTTGGTTTTATAAGAAACCGTTAAACTGTCTTCCAAGTGACTACCATTTTGCATTCCCATCAACAATGAATGAGAGCTTCTGTTGCCCCACACTTCTGTCCACTTGTCACATAGGTTGCTAGAGTCAGTTGGCTCATAGCACTTAATAGTGTAAGTAGCTGATTAAGCACACAGTTCCCTTTTATGACTGTCTTCTAGCCAATTAGGAAAATGGAATACTTGTGTAAGCTCTAAGGCACAATGAATTTGACTTGCGATCACAGACATGAGACCTAGTATTATTCTTCATTTGCTATGCAACTTGCCAGGTATTTTTTTAAATCTCTTATATAGTTTGATTTAATATTCTTCTAAATAAGATTAATAGATAGTAAAATATTTTAAAGACTATTTACCTAATCATATTCTTAAATTAAAGAATAGAATAAATATTCAGATAAGCATTGCAAGTTTCTTTATGAATAACATTATGAGTGGTGAAATAAAAGAATCTTATTCTTGGCTACCTAATGACAAGAATGTGTTTTTCTTCTTCACAACTTAAAGTAATAAAGTGCAATATGAGTATAACTTTAAAAATACTTCTATATTTCTCATATCTAGAAGTGAGAATGAAGAGTTTTCATGGAATGATTAAATGGGAATAAACAACATATGCGAAAGAAAAATAGAAACAATTTTTTTTTTTGCTTAAATAGAAAAGGTTTATACCCATTAAACTTCTAACACTTATTCAGTTCTTAAAATTATTTTTCTACCCCCTTGTAAATCTCATTGGGAAACTCTCAATCTAATAGACTTGTTATTATTAACATAAGCATAGTTTCTCACACTGTAGGTGTTAAAAAAAAAAAACAGCAATTTTTTATCCAGTAATTCTGTCATTTGTGACAAGATCTGTGTTGTGGTATGTTAGGGTGATGAAGGATGTAACTTAGGAAGATTGGCTCAGAACTAAGCAAAGTGGCTTCAAAATGCTCACTTGGGTTTCCATTTCCAAGATCTGGTCCTTAACCTTGGGGATCCAGGCACTTGATTTTGCCATTGCCCAGAGGTAAGCAGGCTCTGGGGATTGTGAAAATAATCATGTTGCCCAGAATCACCGTAAATTTGTATATTAAGCATACCTTAAATTTCTTTTAACCTAATAATGAGAAAGAAATGATTATGGGGCAGGAGAGGCAGTGGAGATGGACACCGAGGGCTTCCTTTTCCTGGCTTTGGTGGTTACCAAATTTCTCTAAGCCTCAGTCCTCGTCTGTGAATGAGGATAATTATAGGACCGAATTTCACAAGATTGTATAAGAGTTAATGAGATAATGTGTGTTGTTTAGTTGCTAAGTCATGTCCAACTGTTTGCGACCCCTTGGACTATAGCCCGCCAGGCTTCTCTGTCCATGGGATTTTCCCTTTCCAGGGGATCTTCCTGATCCAGGGATTGAAACTGTGTCTTCTGCATTGGCAAGCAGAATTTTTACCACTCGAGCCACCAGGGAAGATAATGTATATAAAATGCATTAGCACACTCCTTGTTGTGTACCAAACACTCAAAAATTAGGGGAAGAAGAAACTTCCACCTGCTAGCTAGGTCAGTGCTTTCTCTCTCAGTATGAGCTATTTCACCGATGCGTGTAGAGTGGAATTAAAAGGACTCAGTAGATTATAATGAAGTAGTTCCTGCTTGAGCCATCCTTTCCCACCACAAAGATAAACTTTCCAATGACACCTGCTTGCTGGGAGCTCATTGCACCCAAAGTGCTAGAGACACAAGGGTTGGGTTTGATTTTCTAAACATTGTTCTTATAGGCTTCATGCTGGTCATCGACCTTTCAGTTGATGCAGGCTTTCTTTAGTTCTAACTGGTGACCAACAGCTGGCACAGATGTGGCGATATTTCCACCAGTGCCTGGGGTAGACATCAGGTTCTGTTCTTGCTGAGCCTGGACTCAGCCTCTGAATTCTCATCACTGCCCTCAGGCAACCACTACCAATAGCTCATAATTTTTACTGGAAGTGAAATGTATTTGTCATCCTGGGAACAGGCCATAGTTATGTCATCAGTCCCTGTTTTTAGTTTAAAAACAGGCTGTTTCTCATCACTGAGTCCTGTTTCCTTTAATCAGATTTTCACCTTGCTAAGGGGCCTTGGGATACCCTCCAAATATCTTCCACAGCCTCACAAAATATGAGAGGATAAAGGTAAAAGTTATTTTGGTGAACTCCTATGTTCCTCTATCAGATATCATGCATGTAAAGTTTGTACTTTTGGTACTTCCATTCACTGAATTTCTTAACCTAGCCATTCATTTTACAATAAGGGTGAATAGTTAAACCAGTCTGTGGAATCCATATTATAGAATACTATTTGATGACGAAAAGGATGAATTAGTGACATGTAAACACACTGGATGAGTCTCAGGAGAATTAAGCTGTGTTGAAAAAGCTAATCTCAAAAGGTTACATATTGTATGAGTCCATTGATATAATATTCTTGAAATGACAGAATTATAGGGAGAGGGAAAAAAAGGGTCCCAGGGATTAAGAAGAAAGGAGAAAGGTGGCTATGGCTGTTAAGGAGTAGGACAAGGAGCGAAATTTGGAGAGAAAATAAATAAATCTTAGTCTTAGACTTCTAGCCCTCAGAACTGTGAGAAAATACATTTCTGTTGCTTAAGCCAAAAAAAAAAAAAAAAATGGAGTATAAGGGGTTCTTGTCATAGAACTGTTCTGTAGCTTGACTGTAGTGGTAGTCACAAGAATCTACATATGTTATAAAACTGAATTTGAAAAATGCAAATACACATTCACAACACATATGAGTGCATGAAAATCTGATCAAATCTGAATAACTGAGTGGATTGTATCAATGTCAGTTTCCTGGATGTGACATTATATTATAGTCATACAAGACAGCACTGGAAAAGGAAACTGTTTGAAGGGTAGATGGTTCTCACTTTCTTATTTCTTACAACTGCATGTGAATCTATGGTTACCACCTCAAGTGGATTTTAAAAGATCTGTGATGAGCCTCTTGGAAATTGCAACTGCATTTTAAAGCAATTAGATATCAAATAAAGATAATTATTCCTTCAGAATAGTAGCAGAGGATGATGGTCAGGTGTTTTCAACCGTAACATGGTTGTGTGCTTAATACTTCCTAGTATTATTATAATGTTGCTACTTTGGGGACTGTTCTCAAAGATACATTTGCTCTCTCAGCTGACCTGAGTCTATATTATAGCAGAAAGCTATTTATCTTTACCATATGTCAACCTGAGAAATTTATTTAAAATTTGAGAGAGTATTGGCTTGTAATTATTTATTTTCTATTTTTAAGGTAAAACAGTAAAAGAAGTAAGCAAAAATGAGATCTGACTTTTTTTTTCTTCTTAAAAATGTGAGAAGGGGGTGTGTTTTGGATTTCTATATATTTCAGTCGGAAGTGGCAAATGTGCACATGTACGCTTTCGGTCTCTGCTCCTGACATCACTAGGGGATCATGGCCCTTAATTTTTTGAAAGCCTGAATTTTCCCTCAGAGTCCTTAACATAGCACTCCAGAGAAGCATTAACAGTAAATTGCCATCAACACAAGATGGAGCCCCAGAGTCAGCATTTACGTGCTGTTTCTCCTGCCCTGAGAAAATTTTTTCTACTGTAATCTATCCTCTGTCATGCCAAAGAAAGAGGACTTTATGCATTAACTTTTTGTTTCTTCCCTCAGTTTCACCTCATTTAAGCATGATTCACATGCTGGCTGGAATGCCTTTATAATTTATAAATAAATATTCCCCCAATTGAGTGATTTTGCATTTAAATACAACATTCCTTAAAAAGTAATACCATATGCAGCTGGTAAATTGTGAACAGATTTTATTTAATTCCTTTATAATTCAAGTAGGAAAAAGATCACAACTAGCCTGTGTAGGAGAAAGTAAGTTCTCTCGGGCATGTGCATATTTTTAGATATGATTGCAGTGATTAATATATATGGGCAACCTTCAGTGTCAAAGATGATCAGTTTCTAGATACTGACTTCAGTGACTTATTTTAATGATAAAGATGTCTTTTAATCCAGGAGAAAAGGGAAAGTAGTTGATTTAGATCTATTTTCTTATGAACTCTATCCAGACTAGTATAGAAAAAGCAATAAAAAAAAACTAACAAATCATAGAAATATTCACCTGAAAGAGATAATTCATCTACTTTGGATTTCTCCCGAGTAACTGCTATGTGCTAGAGCCGCAGTTCCCAAAATATGAGCCAACTTGCCCCAGGGTACCATGGTGCCTTCAGAATTTAAAATTTTTCAGGGGAACACAATGTATTTGTCAGATGGTGAACGAACTTAAGGTACTTCACATTTCAACCTTAGACCATGCTATTCTTTCAAATGATTTCATATTTTTGCAAAGTTGGATTTTCGAGAGTTACTGTGACGAAAGCAGGTAAAGAATGAAGGTCCATGTGGGGCAGAAAATTAAGGAGGCTGCCAGGGTCCAGCCCCAGTGGATCCAGGGATTTCGAAGGGGAGACGGCATAGGCGATCAGGAAACAACAGCTTATTAAAATATTAATTAAAGATATAAAGAGTGATGAAAATGAAGATAGCTCAGTGAGGAAATTCACTGAAGACAAGCGGATGAAATAAGGATAGCTCAGTGAGAACATTTTGTGGAGAGAGAAGGCTGAATAATTCAGCCAGAAGGTAAGAGAAAGAACGACATGGGGAGACCAAGCTTCGGTGAACAAGGCCCCGCACTTTACTTTTCAAAGTAGTGTTTATACCTTAAGTTATGTATAGAGGATAATGGGGGAAGGGGTGGAGTCATGCAGGGACGGCAGTCGCTGAGCCAGGCTTTCAAACCTATCATACGCACAAGTTTAGGTGAGTTACATCATCTTCTGGCCTGGAGGCCTATTAACATTTTAAGGAACTTATTTTCTCTAAAGGTGATTATTCTAAAGTCAGGTGCCACCCTCCAAAGGCATTGGAGTTGCATTTCTATAGGGCAAAGGTGTGGTGGGTTATAACAAGAGAAAGAATTAATTCAAGGGTCCAAGGTTACAAACAATGAGGCTACTAATTACATTTCTATACACCAATTATATCAATCAATACACTGCCAAGTACACAGTAGGTAAGGGATATGGAGACTTAGCAGCAAACATTGGCCCAACAAGTGAAAAACCCTTCACCAATACAATTTCTAATCAATCTTTTAACTGCTCAAAGAGATCTGTGTTTAGACAGTTTAGAACATCTCATGCCTCTCACAGTTGGGAGGCTCTAAACAATCACATGTGGCCGGAAAAACCTATTCAGGCAGGCTAGAGGATTTCCAAAAGGAGTTTGTAGGCTGAAACACTGTCACACCCAGGAATTATTAACTGGAGCTGTAAGTTAGCTCTTTTTTCAGAGAAAGGTAGTAGGGGACAGCCCCCTGTAAAGTCAGAGGTTTAGGTGAGAACACATAACAGAAAGTAGGCAGACTCCGGCTTTTGGGGGTAGATACTCGAGAACCTCCAGCAGGCTCCTGAGGCTCGATCTCGCCCTTGCGTTATCGCCGAGCCTCCTTCCTCATGACCTTTGTCGTGGGCGGAGCACTAATCCAAACTGGCTCCCGACATCAGGCAATGTTCCAGCAAGAACACACATTTCCTTAGAAAGTAATCGTGGTTATTTACAAATATAATAAAATTGTTCATTTTTTAATTCCAATATATGTGTATCTTTGTTCATACAATTCTTAAGCTGTTAAGGACAAAAAATACTTATCAAGTTATTTGTACCTAACTACTAATGTGGGCTTTCCTCATAGCTCAGTTGGTGAAGAATCTGCCTACAATGCAGGAGACCCGGATTCAATTCTTGAGCCAGGAAGATCCCCTGGAGAAGGAAATGGCAACCCACTCCAGTATTCTTGCCTGGAAAATCCCATGAACAGAGGAGCCTGGCAAGCTAGAGTCCATGGGGTCACAAAAGTCAGACACGACTTAGCAACTAAACCACCGCCATTAATGGACAGAGCTGTTAGGTATTTTTATTTTGTGAAAATAGTACTTAGACATCAAATGGGTTGGGAACTTCTGCCGTAGGGCATTGGGACGCATACTTCATCCATGTTCTCTTGTCTATTCCTCATGAAATCCTCTAAGGTAGGTATGATTAGCCTAATTTTACATCCAAAGTAATTGATACTTAATTTGGAGAATTTGTCCATTTAAATGGCTAGTAAATGACTGAGGCTGCAGAGCAGTGATTTACCTGAAAATTTATAGCAATTCAGAGACAAAACTGAAACAGAATACTGATGTCCTGATTCCCCTCCCAAGATGCCTATCACAAAGCCATGCTTTTCCTTCAATCCTCATTTGTCTTCTTCCTTCCAAGTTTCGATTTATAGTGTAAAGAAATGGACTTCCATTCTATTTATTTAACGACAAGAATATTTGTCTGACTTAATTGCTGCCCCTCTTGATTTTGAGTATGTGAGGAAAATACGCAAGATATTATGGCATTCAGATTTGAGTATGGTCAGAATATACATTAAAAAACATTAAAACAACTTTCAGCTCCTGTAACCAAGGAGACCCTGAGGTCTTTCAGAAGACGATCTCCTCTCCTTGGGTTTCTTGGAGCTAAATGGCTGATTCTGTCTTTCAGGGAACTGGACACTTGGGATCTATTTTCAACCTGCTGAGCTCCAATTTAACACTGAAGAGAGTCTGGATTTTCCCATCAGCCCTCACAGAAATTATCCTTGCTACCATCTTTTTTGGAGAAGGCAATGGCAGCCCACTCCAGTACTTTTGCCTGGAAAATCCCATGGATGGAGGAGCCTGGTAGGCTGCAGTCCATGGGGTCGCTAAGAGTCAGACACGACTGAGCAACTTCACTTTGACTTTTCACTTTCATGCATTGGAGAAGGAAATGGCAACCCACTCCAGTATTCTTGCCTGGAGAATCCCAGGGATGGGGGAGCCTGGTGGGCTGCCGTCTATGGGGTCGCACAGAGTCGGACACGACTGAAGTGACTTAGCAACAACCATCTTTTTAGATCAGAGAGGCAGGCAGTATTAAAACCCAAGGTCCAATGAATGCAAGAACTTTGACAAGATTTGACTCATTGCCTTTTATTATAACGGATATTTTAAAGCACAGCTTTTCCGAGCTTTGGTGAGCTTTTCTGTGCTTTTGTTCAATGTCATTTAACATGCAGCCTTATGAACAGCATGTTAAACAGTCAGTCTTTGTGCCTTTGGGTTCATTTCAACAAACTTATAGAAATTTAATTTTCCAAAATAGATTCAAAACAAAGCACTGTGATTATGACTCACATCTAAGACAGAAATGTCTAATATTGCATCTTTCATTGATTTGAATAACTTTCATTTGTTCAGATATTTATCAATATATATTATTTGCCAATCAATCATTCTGCCAGAAACTGGAAATGCAAAGATGAAGCAAGCACGAGACCTCCCTCCTATAAATGGAAGTCATAAAAATGAAAAATCGTATTCATGAAGTAGTTGCAATAATAAGGCATTAATCATAAGGCAATAATAATAACAGTAGGCATTCACAAGTTCTGATGGCTGCAGCAAGGAAAGTAATTGATTCTATCTAGATGATGTTACTAAGGCAACCTTTACGGAAGAGGTATGATTAGGTTTTAACCTGAAGCTCGAGTAGGAGTTTTGCTGCCTGAACGTGTTGAGAAAGGGAATTCAAAGCAGAAAAGAAAGTGTTCTCAGGAATCGATAGCACACTCTCATGGAGGGTGCAAGAAGTCAAGTATTACTGGGTGGTGACATGGCCCAGGGAGAGCAACAGGAAAGAAAGCCAGTGAATAAATGGGATTGTCATGTTGAATGATCTTAAACACTATGCGGGGGTATTGATGGGGTCCAGAACTGACTGATTTTACGCTGGAGGAAGACATAATCAGATTTTCAGATTTGGAAAACCACTCTGCCTATATTGTAGAGAATAGCTCAGAATAGATAAGAAGCCCCCAAACAGGAAGACCTACTCCAGGATCTTGTTACATTTCAGGGGGATAACTCTATGCCAGTTGTCACTGAATAGGACAGTAATAACTGGGCTGCATTTATATTAGGATCTAAATGGAAATTACATTTAAAAGTAAACCAGTGAGAAGAATTTAAATGTTATAAAAAATAATTTTTAAAAGAATATTATGTGGAGAAAGAAGAAGCTAGTCACTCCAGTATTCTTGCCTGGGAAAGCCCATGGACAGAGAAGCAGTGGAGCCACAAAGACTTAATTACTAAAACAAGAACAAGAAGCAATGCTTGACTATATGTATTTCCTCACCAAATAATTCATGTATATACTGGCTCCTCCACTGTTTTTTGGAGCAGTTTCTCAGAGCTGTCTCCTGGGCTATAGTCCTCAGAAAAACCCTGAATGGGCTTCCCTGGTGGTTCAGTTGTAAAGAATCTGCCTGCCAATGCAGGATATGCAGGTTCAATCCCTGGGTCGAGATCTCCTGGGGAAGGAATTGGCAACCCACTCCAGTACTCTTGCCTGTGAAATCCCATGGACAGAGGAACCATGGGGTCGCAAGAGTTGAACATGACTTAGACTAAGCAACAAGAAGACGACCCTGAGTAAAACTTTAACTCACACACACACACAAAATATTATGCACCAACTTCCCCAACTTTTACTTGTTCGAGGCTTTGTCTTGCTTAAAACCAGTGACCAGTCTCTGCATGACTGGTCTAGCGCTTTTGCTAATGTTTCATCTGGAAGGCTGCAAGGTATGGTGGAAACTGGAAAGTGCATGGCCATTGAAGTCAGACAGTTATGAGCTAGAATGCCACGTATCTATGTCTTTTTTTTTCAGTGAGTTTGTTAACTCCCCTAAGCTTTGGCTTTCTCATCTATAAAAGGTCGTTAATAACTGATCATATTTCAGAGAATGTTAAGAATTATCTGAGCTTATTTAATCTTCTATAGAGAACAGTCCCGTCTCCTATCACTGTCTCCTTTTTACTTAGCTTTAGTAACAAATAGCAAATAGTGTTTATTTTCCATACATGTTATCTGTTTCATTGTTCCATGCCTATGTTTATATGGTTTACTCAGTCCATTCCATTTTTCTTGCTCATCCCATTTTTTTTTGTTCGTTTCCACCACACTAATTCTTACTTATCTTGTGATACTCAGGTTATGTATGTCAGATGGGACTCTGCTAAGTCCCCAGGTTGGGGTGGGTACCCTTCTTATTTGCTGCCAAAGACTCTAACTACTACATGTAAGCATACCCAGATACGCTCTATCAAAATTTTATGTTTATAAATCTCTCTTTCTAACTCAGCAGTGCTCTTCAAAGACAAAAGTTATACCTTATTTATTTCTGTAGAACAATATCTAGGGTAATGTCCAGAATATATTAGGTGCTCAGTAAGCATTTGCCAAATATTTTCACTTTCAGTTACAGGAGGCTGTTTCCGATGGGGGAGCCAGGGTCAGTTCCAAGCATGACTTTGGAAGATGTAGTCTGGAAACTTTCTTATTTGATTGTTCTTTTGTTCTACAGTGATAGTTCCCCAGGTAGAAGTCCCTGTGCTGGGTTCCCAGACTGTCTGCCTACCTCATCTCAGTTACCTTGCCCAAGAGGTAGAGAAATGAAAGGAGAGGTAGAAACGGGAAGCTTCCAAAGAAGGTGAAGAGAGGGGACACCTCTGTAAGATATAAAAAATTGTAGTGTGGCTTTGTTTTCAACTTGAATACTTTTCAACTTGGATACTTGAAGTGAATTTTAAGAGAGTAGAACGAGTCATTATATCCGACTGTCTGTTAATGGGATGTTGGGGGAAGGCAGTCAGTCAAGATATTATAAAACTATTCTGTTATCTGGTATGTCCCAGAGTTCTTAACAAATAGAGCAAAACAATGACTCATGACTCCTTTATAGTCCAAAACAAGCTGATATTCCTGCCATGACAGTCCATAAAGGCTTTGCCTTTTGATCTAGAAGAAAATGTAGATAAAGGCTAATTTGTAGTCTGAGGGTGAATGGAAAGAAGAGACAAAGTTTCATCATGACCGCCTGATAGCTCTGATCATCTCTGTGGTTGATTTAATCATATATTGAGAGAAGAAGCAGTATGATGAGCACTCCTGGATGAAAGCCCAGTCCTCCACATAAGGTTTCAATTGCTTTGTCTCAGCAAAAATCATGTGACCTTAGTGTTTCACCTGAGTGTTCTGGGTGGTGCATGTCACCTTTCTTCCCCCTTGCATAGCTTTGCATCTGAAGAAGCTTTGAGGTCTCTCAGACACAGATAGTTTCAAGATATTGGAAGCATAGAGTTAGATCTCAAGTGTTTTTAAATAGTACATTTAAAAGCATTTATAAAAGTTGAAAAAATACTAGACACAAATATTTTTAAATATTAGTGAAATTTGTTAACCATGGTGTATTACACAAGTCACATAATCTCTTAGATTTTTACCCCAGGTAAAAAGTGGACTAACAACAGGACTAAAAAGTACCTAACAACAGGATTGCTTTACAGATTAAATGAAATAAAATATGTGAGACAGCCTAGCATTGTAATTAACCCAGTAAAGGAACTAAGTTTATTTTTTCTTCCATTATCATTGCTGATAACCAAGCTCTTTAGCTTCTAGTTCTGCTTCTGAAATAACTGGGATTTTCTTTCCTGCGTCACATGGTTTTGAAAGCTGCAGGTCAGGCAAAAGCACTGTGTCTTTTTGTAATAGAAACAAATGAATGACTAGACCAGCCAGAAGAAAAAATAGGGAGACTCCATGAGCGAGACGTGACAAAGGACTCAGCTGATTTATTGTAATGTAGAGCATCCATCATCAAGGGTCCAGAGACAGACACTGTGAATTCTAAGCCTGATTCAAGCCCTGATTCTTTCTGAAGTGCTAAGTAATATTTAGTCTCTGTCAAAGATTCATCATAATGCCTGGCATTGCTGGGTTGTCTTGGCTGTGATCATTTATTATATCCTATTGTTATATATCAATGCAAAACAATTTGAGTTCCTACAGAGGAAGGGACTTAACTTGAGATCTGTGATACATTTAGCCAGTCTATAATGCAGAAATGATATGCACAGGTTGGTAGATATATGTGTGTGCCACTATCTTATGGGGAGGGGACCCATATTTTTATAAGATTCTCAATGGAGTCTGTGACCAAAAAACAAGAAAACAAAAAAAAAGGTGAAGACCCCTGCTACGTAGTAAAAGATCAAATTTCTTATAGCTAGAGAGGGCATTTACATGAGCATGTTCTTCCTGGAATTCTAAAGCATACTCCCTGAGAAAAACAGGTGGTCTTTTATATCAGTCCACTTTTTACCTGGGGTAAAAATCTAAGAGATTATGTGACTTGTGTAATACACCATGGTTAACAAATTTCACTAATATTTAAAAATATTTGTGTCTAGTATTTTTTCAACTTTTATAAATGCTTTTTAAGAGTACTATTTAAAAACACTTGAGATCTAACTCTATGCTTCCAATATCTTGAAACTATCTGTGTCTGAGAGACCTCAAAGCTTCTTCAGATGAAAAAACAGTTTACAGAAACATTATTTCTGTAAACTGTAGTATCTTATAATGCAATTTCTAATACATTTGTTTATCAACAGAATTCAAATAGATATTTTAAGGTCATTTAATTGCTTAAGAAACATGCCTGAGTTTATAATCTTCTTCCTTTAACTATGAACTTTCCCTGTCATTCTCATATTTCAAAAACAAAATTCTGTTTAGTTATCTCAAATGAAAATTTTCTTTAGGATGAGGGACTAAGGCTTGTAGTTTTATTATGGACAGTGACCAGGTAGCCAAGCATCCTTGACTATACAATACTTATAAATAAAACCTGCTAAGTCCTAGAGAACACCTTAGGCAGAAGTGAAAAACAGCTAACTGATTGTTTCAAGTATGGCCTACTGGTGGGTACAGCTGAGCAAGAGAGGGTGCACAATAGTGTCAGGGTACGTTTTGATGGCTGAGAGTAAGTGAAGAGGCTGATGTCACTGACTCTATCTCTAAAATGAAAACTGATCATTCAGAGAGAGAAAAGGTACATTCCCTTCACCTTGCCTTCTGATTGCGGCTACATCTGATCTAGTATGGGGGCATCCTGAAAGGCCCAGAGTGAGCTTCCCTGACCAAGGAACACCCCATAAAGAGATGTCTGATCAACCTCTTCCATTTCTACAGAGGGGAACCCTACTCAAAACATTAGGACTTGGTAGCAAAGGAAATATTCCGTTCCTACATGCCAACCACTGACTTCGTCCTTGCTACTGCTACAACAGGTGGTTCCAGGAGTGCTGGCATAGGAGACTGGGGAAGTGAGAAGAGAATTACCAGATCTCCTGAGCACCTTCAGCAAGTGCCCACTCAGGGCACTGTGTACATCCCACCTAGCAGACACGTGCAGTGGGTCAAGAGCACACATCTTGGGTTTCAACAAGCCCACATGGGACCTCAGCCCATCACTTCCTATCCATGCAGTACTGCCAAGTTGTGGAACTTCTCAGAGAAGTGTTCTTTATCTGCCAAACAGATGATTATACCCACAGCACAGTGTGGTGCTGTGTATTCTGATGAGATGATGTATGAATAGCACCTGTTAGTGTTAGTCACTCAGTCATGTCCAGCTCTTTGTGACCACATGGACTGTAGCCCACCAGGCTCCTCTGTCCATGGGATTCTCCAGACAAGATTACTGGAATGGGTTGGCATTTTCTCCTCCAGGGGATCTTCCTACAACCCAGGGATCAAACTCAGGTCTGCTGCATTGCAGACAGATTCTTTATTGTCTGAGCCACCAGGGAATGCTACCTTATGGCCAACCAGTTTTATCCCACAGAAATTAATTTTAAGAGAGAAAAATATTTTTTAATGTGCAATATATATAGAAATGTAATGTATATTACATCCCTGGTGGCTCAGTTGATAAAGAATCTGCCTGTAATGTGGAAGACCTGGATTTAATCCCTGGATTGGGAAGATCTGCTGGAGAAGGGAATGGCTACTCACTCCAGTATTCTGGCCTGAAGAATTCCATGGACTATTCCATGGGGTCCCAAAGACTCATACATGACTGAGTGACTTTCACTTCACTTAGAAATATCTTAGAAGTTTTAATATATATCTTATATCTCTAATATAAGCAACAAATATTCTGACAAATCAGTATTCTTATGTTGCTTATATTTCTTAAGCAAAGATCATCAAACATCATTTAACCCATTTTTGATGGTGGGAAGTAACAGTTTTGTAACTTCTTAAGACAACTTAAAAAGTGCTTTTTTTATTTATCATTGTTTAGAGTACCACTTAATGCCCTGTTCTAGAATTTAACAAAACTAACAGACTCTGTTGCAACAAGCTGGCCTGGTAGCCTGATGATAAAAGCCCTCTCATTTTCTGAAGAGTGTGATGTGCCATTTCCTCTCAAGCAGCTGCTATTGCTACTGATGCTTAACTTTGCCTCTATGACCTGTGCTAATTGGCTGCTGCCCTACAGGTCTGGAAGAGTAGATTAATGTTATCTCTGTCCTTAAAATAAGAAAGAACAGGCACTGAGGGAGCCTAAGAATCTCTTTGGTGTTGAAGACACAAGTGTGGTTGTTGTTCTTGTTTAGTTACTAAGTCATGTCCGACTCTTTTGCAACGCGATGGACTGTAGCCCTCCAGTCTCCTCTGTCCATGGGATTTCCCAGGCAAGAATACTGGAGTGGGTTGCCATTTCCTTCTCCAGGATATCTTCCCTACCCAGGGAATGAACGCACGTCTCCTGTGTTGGCAACCAGATTCTTTGCTACTGAGCCACCAGGAAAGTCCATGCAAGTATTAGTGCGTCGTATTTGTGTACATACACTCATGTATCTTCTTTTACCTTTGCTTCTACTTCTTCATTTACTTTGCTGGCTTTTTAGGGTGTTGGGTATATTTTTGACATGTGCTTGAATACATGAATATTAGCAAGTTTAGTGGAGTTTCTTTTCTCAGTGATGGAAGGAATTTAACTTAAAAGCTCCTGATTTAGTTGCTTATATCCAGCAGATATGGAGAAGATCTTTTTCTGACACTTGGCCTTGGCCTGGCTTGGAACCCTTTTCTCGATTCATGAAAGTTAATGAACTACCTGCTGTGTGCAGGACACTGAATTAGCTTCAATGATGGGGCACAAGATGAGTGAAAAGTGGATCCTGTCCTCAAGCAGCTTAAACTCCAAAAGAATAAAGACAATGCAAACTGAGCACACATGCACGCAAACTGTTCTATGTGGCAAAGTTGGATGATTTTTGTCATGAAGTCTTAAGTTTTAGAAGAACTCAAGAGACGAAATAATCAGTTCTGGAGGAGACCCTCCTGCAGATGTGTTGGGGTATTTCTGAAGCAGCTGGAGGATGGCTGGGTCTCTGTGGTTACTGGTTAAAAAGAAGGTGGTCCAAAGAGAGAGTCTTCAAAACAGAAGCTAAGGTGTAGGGCACAGATGTGCACACTTGCCTGGGGAATGAGGAGAATTTTCATTCTGTTGCAGAGCAGACCATTTACAGAGGAACAGTGGCAGATAAAACTAGAGAAATATGATAGACCAGGTCTGAAATGCCAGCCTAAGCCAGATCTGTCTTCTGGTAACTTCAGGGCAGATTTAATTCTGCTTAAAGAGAATCCCATGGACGGAGGAGCCTGGTAGGCTGCAGTCCATGGGGTCGCTGGGAGTCGGACATGACTGAGCGACTTCACTTTCACTTTTCACTTTCATGCATTGGAGAAGGAAATGGCAACCCACTCCAGTGTTCTTGCCTGGAGAATCCCAAGGACAGGGGAGCCTGGTGGGCTGCCGTCTCTGGGGTCGCACAGAGTCGGACACGACTGAAGTGACTTAGCATAGCATAGCATAGCAAACCCTGGGGAGGGGGAATTGAACAGGCTCCACATAAATGCAATGGTGGTGCTGGACAGGCTGTGTGCCTGTGTTTAGGCGACTGCAGAAAAGAGTGGAGCCACACACCCTTGTCAAAGGCATTTTAGAGGAGGAATATCTGGGGCAGCCTAACTAGGATGCTAGCAAACTTCTGCATTTCGCATAGAATTACCCTTGTAAACGTGTCTGTTCTAGGAAGAACAACATACATTTGTATAAGGTACCACATAATTAACTTAATTCAGACTCGGCATTTGGATCTTGGTGTTCCCTCTATAAACCCCATTTCTAATGACTTTTTTCTGTTTTGTTTTGGTTTCTTTATCATTATTAAAGTCACCTTTTACCTTCTTCTGCCCTTGAGGTTATAGTTTCATAAATCGAAAAGTCTTCTTAGAGTACTTAGCAGAATACTTAATCAAAATGCTGAAAGCCAAATTTCAGCTTGAAATGGTATTAGTGTCACTGGGAATGTGACCCAGATTGTTGGGGGAATGCTATTCAGCCAAATAGAGGTTCATGACATTGTTCTAGACATTCAGAAAGTAATGAGATATATTTAGCATAGGAATAGAAACAAAAACCATACTCAAAAAAAAATTCTGTATTCTAGAACATTATGAGAAATAGTTTGTGTGTGCTCTCTGTGTCTCTCTGGCTCTCTTGATCTCTCTTTCTCTCTTACATATATATATATTTTTTTAAATTTTATTATATATTTATTTATACACACCTATGTTGCCCACTCACATATAATGAAGCAATATGGTAAAGTATATTCAGGGAGTTTGAGTTCAGGAGTTGTGGGAGTTTCATTAGTTTGAAGGCTCTGAATTAGTTTGAATCTCAATTAGGATTGTCAAATTTGATATAATTACATACTGTCATAAATGGCAAACTCTTTAGTGGTGAGAAATGCTCAGATATTCAGCTATTCTAATAAATATTTTAGTTAGAGTTTCTAAACATAACCTACTTCTAATGCTGATTTTCAAATAATTGGTACATCAATGTGATTGTGTCTTTTAATGATCTAGAATAGACAACTTATTTATTTAGCACATCGCAGTGACCATTATACAAATTACTATTGGAGCTCTCTGGTACTAAGCAATTCACATTGCTGAGAGGAAAAAAAAAAAAAAGATATTTAAATGATGTCACTTTCTGCTCCAGTGCTTTCAGTGTCTTCCCATTGTACTTTAAAATCTAAAGTCCTTAACTTGACCTTCAAGAGCCTGTATAATCTGGCCCCTGACATCCTCATCTCATGTCACTCTTCATCTTAAACACCACACAGTTATGCATGCATGTCTCATCCATGAATTGGCAAGGAGATGCCAAAGTGGATGCTGCTGCTGCTGCTGCTAAGTCACTTTAGTCGTGTCCGACTCTGTGCGACCTCATAAATGGCAGCCCATCAGGCTCCCCCGTCCCTGGGATTCTCCAGGCAAGAACACTGGAGTGGGTTGCCATTTCCTTCTCCAATGCATGAAAGTGAAAAGTGAAAGTGAAGTCGCTCAGTTTTGTCCAACTCTTCGCGACCCCATGGACTGCAGGCTACCAGGCTCCTCTGTCCATGGGATTATCCAGGCAAGAGTACTGGAGTGGGGTGCCATTGCCTTCTCCGGCCAAAGTGGATGACAAGTACTTAATTGAAGGAGAGTGTTTTAAGGTTCTAGTAACTGGTCTTTGACCTCACATAATTCAAGCATCATAGTAGATACTGTATCTCTAGTCCAGAAGCATCCATGGCACATGACAGATGTCCAGCACACCCCTTTTCTATCAACCACCAAATGAGAAGATGAGATCTTCTGATGGTGATTCCAAGTACTCGAAAGCTAGCAGGACTCTGGACATTTAATAAAAGGCTATGCCCAACACTGAGAAATTGGTGAAGAGAATACTGACCAGTGATGGGAAAAGTTACCATCTGAGCTTCCTAGGTAAATATGAGGACCTAGAATCAGAGAATCATTGGTAGACCAATAGACATGAATTTAAGTGATTAGATTATAAGATCCGTAAATAAAACACAGGAACAATAATATCACTGCTTAGCCTATCAAGTTGCTGAGGTAATGGCTTAATAAATCATCATACCTACCAAGGGTTAACTTTCCAAGAGGACTGACTTGATATTTTCTCCCTCCAGTGAGAACAGACTAAAAGAGAGCAGGTTTTCATCGCAACTTGATAGATTTATATTATCCAACAGGCATAATTTCATGACAATGAACTTTATTACCTATTGGAAATTATAGTCAAAGGGTGGATGGGTGGGTGAGTGGACAGAAGTACAGAAGATCGGTGAATAGATAGGTGAATGGTGATGATAATGACTATTGTTAGTATAAATCTTAGGAACAGAATCAATCCACATGTATTCCAGAGACCTCTCAAAATAAATTAGACCTAAATTCTGAACTTAGTTCCTTTTTAACCTTTATTTTGTATATGTTCCTCTGATAACTGACCTTCTTTTAAAAAAAATAATAACCCCATACTTATGTGTTTTTAATTTTTTAAACCATTTGCATTCCTTTTTAGAAGCAGGCTCCATGGTTTCTCACTAAATAAAGCTGGCTAATAGCTGTGATGTATCGAGTTGGCCATGCCATGTAAATCTCTTTCACTTTGTTCACCTCTTTGCCTCCAAGTAGTAGGTTAGAATGAAATCCAAAATGATTCTGTGTAGGACATGTTCCATCTTTCTTTAAAATTCACCTTTGAAGAATTTAATTCACAGTGCTAAATGCCACATATACTAAAAATTTATAGAGATTTTACCAAAGGACTTGCCCCTTTCTCTCTGGATGAAATATTAAAAAGAGAGAGAGAATATGAAAAGCATTTCTGTTATTGTGCAGTTTACTTGCTTTGGGGTTTATTTTCTTGTTGAAAATGGAGTTTTTTGCAAATGAGATTTGGTGAATTACAATTCAATTGAATATTTCTGTTTATGCCTGAAAACCAGAGTCCTTCTGTGCAGGATCATTAACTTCAGTTCTGTCTACATGTCACTGTCAGGCTGGGGAGGGAATGGAGATGGAAGGGAGAGAAGAATGTCAGTGGATATAGGGAGAAAGAGTGAGAGAGAGAAAGAGAATAAGAGGAAAGTCATTTACAGAACAAGGTTCTCATGGAACAGGTCAAATTAATTTCACTAGTGCTTGAAGTATTGTTCTCTCTATCTGGCAAGAAGCAGAAAACAAATTCTATACACTGCTAACCCAAGTAAGAGTAACACTGGCCTACTTTCAATCACGCTGGAATGACAGCTGATTAGTTTGTAATAGATTTGCACACAGTAAAGACTTCACCAATGATGTAATATTTTCCTGCTTCAGGAGATAGTTGTGTTTCTTATTGTGAGTATTAAACCCTCCCCCACTTTTCTTTTATGATGTGTGTGTGTTCAGTTGCTCAGTTGTGTACAACTCTTTGTGACCCCATGGACTGTAACCTGCCAGGCTTCTCTGTCCATGGGATTTTACAGGCAAGAATACTGGAGTGGGTTGCCATTTCCTTCTCCAGGGGAAATTTTATGATAGATATCAGTAAATTCCATTTCTTGATCTTGGTTTGGTTTTTATAGCTATAACCAGGAAAACCTTGAGATTTTGAAATTTTGATTATTTTAAGATTTGATGTTATGTTTTTATTTCTAAAGGAATAGAGCAATGGAGATGCTATAACTGCTGGTCAGTCATTTAGTTACTTTTAAATAATCTGTTAGAATAGCTGATTTCTCATTGCTTTGTAACTATCAAAACTGAAAAAAAAAAAGCAAGAAAAATCTGCATAAAGTAATATATAATATATATTTTAGGTACGATATAAAGCCTTTACACCCACTGAAACTTTACAAACACCTTTTGTAATAGATGAGAAAACTGAAACTCATAGAGGTTGTGTAATTTGCCCCAGGAGGTAGTAAAGATGGGATTTGAACAAAAGTTTTTCAGAACTCAAAGCTCCTACATTTTTTTACAACTATGTATGTTATTTTTCTGGGCTCCAAAATCACTGCAGACAGTGACTGCAGCCATGAAATTAAAAGACGCTTGCTCTTTGGAAGGAAAGTTATGACCAACCTAGAGAGCATATTCAAAAGCAGAGACATTACTTTGCCAACAAAGGTTCGCCTAGTCAAGGCTATGGTCTTTCCTGTGGTCATGTATGGATGTGAGAGCTGGACTGTGAAGAAGGCTGAGCGCTGAAGAATTGATGCTTTTGAACTGTGGTGTTGGAGAAGACTCTTGAGAGTCCCTTGGACTGCAAGGAGATCCAACCAGTCCATTCTGAAGGAGATCAGCCCTGGGATTTCTTTGGAAGGAATGATGCTGAAGCTGAAACTCCAGTATTTTGGCCACCTCATGCAAAGAGTTGACTCACTGGAAAAGACTCTGATGCTGGGAGGGATTGGGGACAGGAGGAGAAGGGGACGACAGAGGATGAGATGGCTGGATGGCATCACTGACTTGATGGACGTGAGTCTGAGTGACCTCCGGGAGTTGGTGATGGACAGGGAGGCCTGGCATGCTGCGATTCATGGGGTCGCAAAGAGTCGGACACAACTGAGCGACTGATCTGATCTGATGTTTCCTATGGATCTTGTTACTGTTGTTGTTTAATTCTTAAGTCCTCTCTGACTCTTTTGTGACCCCATGGACTGTAGTCTGCTAGGCTTCTCTGTCCATGGGATTTCCCAAGCAAGAATATTGGAGTGGATTGCCATTTCCTTGTCCAGGGGATCTTCCTGACTCAGGAATCAAACTTGCCTCTGCTGCATTGCAGATAAATTCTTTACCACTGAGCCACCAGGAAAGCTCACCTTGTTGCTATATTTAATGCTTAATAGAAATTGTTCACCTGATCAAAACTCTTCAAAAATTTTCACTCAACTCCTTCATTGCAGTGATATTGAATTAGCAAATCTAGGTCTTTTGGTGGCAAGCCTGTTTCATGACCATTTTTGTTTCAACATTTTCTTCCATGTCACCATGTCCATGTTCCTTAAAAATCATTATTATTTTTAGCCTGTGAAGTCTTAACTGTCTTATGGCCATCTCCATTTTAGTGCACTAACCTGAACTCCCATATATCAAACCTGATCTTCAAGGTGCCATCCACATCAGCCTCTTTTGCAATCCAATTCTAATGGAGTGTGTCATTAACGTGCGTATTTCTGAGAATAGACTCAGCTCAGAATGAAAGGGTGCTATTTTATAAAGAGGCTCTGTACCCACTAAGTACAAAGATCACCTGGATTTCCTTTGAGTCACATAAAAATGAAGGTAAAGCATTCAGACTGAAGAGCACATGCCCACCAGTTTTGAATAATTTGGATTAAAACGATAAATGCGTAGATCAATCAAGAAACATTTTTTAACCGACTGTGCCAAGTACTGCTTGACATTGAACTTCATATTCCCTGGTACTTGTCTTTATTAAGCATCTCCCATATCTTAGGCAGTAGTCTTGATGCTTAAAATCATAAATATCATTAAAAATCATGGGAGGAACTGGCTTTCTTCGTAACTGGGCTTAAATTTTTCTGTAAGAACTTCTTAAAACAAAGAATCTGAATTGGATTATAGTACCTATATTTAAAACTTAGAGGAAGAGCTAATATACAAAGTATTTTAATCTTTCCTGACAGAAATACAGTGGCCATCATAATGAATAGATATTACCAGTGAGGGTTGCTGTCAATACACGGCATTATGCCCAGGGCAATTAAATTTGCCTGTTTTTTATTACTGAGACCAAATGTTTGGCCTGAGTTCCTGGAGAAAATAAGTAATTCCATTACATGTGATTCACCTTTGAGTAACCCCTCAAGCTGATGAAGACTTAAGCTGAGAATTCATGTTTATCACAGAAATAATTCATTTAGCAAACATTTATTGGGTCTCCTTATGTTCACTGGGAAGCACAGAAAGATGTAAATACACAAAATACAGTCTTTGTGCTTAACAAATGTCCTGCCTAATTTCCCTAAAAATGTCTTTCAATTTTAAAAAAATTAAGGCTTTTGTGTTTGCTTTTGCTCTTGTTTTTGATAAGAGGGCAAAACAAATTGTGAACTAACAGAAAGATATTCCAAAGACATGAAGGGCATGGGCTCTGAAGTCAGGCAGAGGGAACTCTGAATGTGGTCTGTCAATTACCACCTGTGTGACCTGGTTCCAGTCACTCCTCATGAACCGTGATATATAATCAATAACATAATAGCTCCTATTTTGTAAGGTTGTGTTAAGATAGGGAAGTTCCTGACAGATTTCCTGAAACATCTTAAGTACTTAAAACATTACATGTATTTGGTTTTTATTTATTCAGTGTGTTTTGGGCTAAATTGAGCTTTTTAATGTGCTGTTGTATGTGTGCTGTTCACCTAAAAATGTGGTGAGGTCACACCACACTGCTTCCCTGAGTTCCTTGCCTTAATGCACATGCCTTCAGATAGGTCCACCCCATGCAGTTTAGGGCTCCTCCTCCTCTCCCCTGATACCTCTGTCTTCCCTGTCTTCCCTGTCTGTCTTCCTCCCTGACAGTGTTCCCTGTCCTTCACCATCTCACGGAGCTTGCTCAAACTCATTTCCATTGAGTCAGTGATGCCATCCAGCCATCTCATACTCTGTCTCTCCCTTCTCCTTCTGCCTTCAATCTTTCCCAGCTCAGGGTCCTAATGAGTTGATGCTTTGCATCAGGTGGCTAGAGTCCTGGCACTTCAGCCTCAGAATCAGTTCCTCCAATGAATATTCAGGGTTGATTTCCTTAAGGATTGACTGGTTTAATCTCCTTGCTGTTCAAGGGACTCTCAAGACTTCTCCAGCACCCAGTTTGAAAGCATTAGTTCTTCAGTGCTCAGCCTTCTTTATGGTCCAACTCTCACATCCATACTAATGGAAAAACCAAAGCTTTGACTAGATGGACCTTTGTCAGCAAAATGACATCTCTGCTTTTTAATACACCGTCTAGGTTTGTCGTAGCTTTTCTTCCAAGGAGCGAGCATCTTTTAATTTCATGGCCACAGTCACCATCCTCAATGATTTTGAAGCCCAAGATAATAAAGTCTCTCACTGTTCCCGTTTTTTCCCCATCTTTTTATCATGAAGCGATGGGACTAGATGCGATCTTAGTTTTCTGAATGTTGAGTTTTAAGCCAACTTTTTCACTCTCCTCTTTCACCTTCATCTAAAGGCTCTTTAGTTCTTCTTCACTTTCTGCCATAAGGGTGGTATTATCTGCATATCTGAGATTATTGATATTTCTACCAGCAATCTTGATTCCAGCTTGGGATTCATCCAGCCTGACATTCCACGTGATGTACTCTGCATATAAGTTAAATAAGGAGGGTGACAATATACAGCCCTGTCAGACACATTTCCCAATCCTGATCTACTCTGTTGTTCCATGTCCCATTCTAACTACTGCTTCTTGACTTACATTCAGGTTTCTCAGGAGGCAGGTCGGGCAGTCTGGTATTCCCATCTCTTTAAGAATTTTCCACAGTTTGTTGTGATCCACACAGTCAAAAGTTGTAGCATAGCCAATGAAGCAGAAGGAGATATTTTTCTGGAATTCTCTTTCTTTTTCTATGATCCAACTGATGTTGACAATTTGATCTGTGGTTCCTCTGCCTTTTCTAATCTAGCATGTACATCTGGAATTTCTTGGTTCACATATCATTGAAGACTAACTTGAAGGATTTTGACCATGACCTTGCTAACATGTGAAATGAGCACAGTTGTATGGTAGCTTGAACATTCTTTGGCATTGCCCTTCTTTGGAATTGGAATGAAAAGTGACATTTTCCAGTCCTGTGGCAACTTCTGAGTTTTCCAAATTTGCTGGCATATTGAGAACAACAGTTAACTGCATCATCTTTTAGTATTTTAAATAGCTCAGTTGGCTAATTTTGAAAAAAGCTTAGCCTAATGCCTGGCACATTTGAAGGACCTAGTGAACCAGTGCTGCCTTCCCCTCACTTCTAGGGATTACAGAGAGAAAAACAGGTTGTTCCTCCAAGCCTCATGTCCTGTGAAGACATGAATCTTATATTGAAATTAGCACAATTCCTCTCATAGTGTCTGTAACTGCTGCTAAGTCACTTCAGTCGTGTCCGACTCTGTGCGACCCCATAGACGGCAGCCCACCAGGCTCCCCCGTCCCTGGGACTCTCCTGGCAAGAATAGTGGAGTGGGTTGCCATTTCCTTCTCCAATGCACGAAAGTGAAAAATGAAAGTGAGATCACTCAGTCGTGTCTGACTCTTAGCGACCTCATGGTCTGCAGCGTACCAGGCTCCTCCATCCATGGGATTTTCCAGGCAAGAGTACTGGAGTGGGGTGCCATTGCCTTCTCCCAGTGTCTGTAAATTTTGCTGCAAATGACAGCCAGTAAGAAGTCAAATTGAGATATGACCCCAGATCTCCAGATTCCAAAGTAGCCCATGTATTCTGTTCCCTTCTACCATGTCTCCTGCAGTGCTTCTGGGAGGTGCATCTTCATGCTTCTGAGGCAGATAATGAGATGGCTTATATTCCACTATGAACTGTGTTTTACATACCAACCTTAAACAATTGTCACTGCCACCCTCTCCTCCTTCCAGTGCTCCTCTTTCTTCCAAAGCTCCAGGTCACTCTTAGAGCTAGCCTTGTGCCCAAGCCTTTTCCCTTGTCCAAGCTCTGCTCAAAAGCACTGTTTGCAGAGGGTGAGAAGCAGGACCAGATATACCCCAGGAACGTGATTTCCAGAAGTGCCACCTTTTCAACAATTTTAAAAGCAATATGCTTATATGGAATGTTTAACACCATAATTAAGAGCAGTTAGTGAAAGCAGTATGTAAGCAAGACTATGACATGAGTGAAAAAAGAAAGTGTTAGTCGCTCAGTCCTGTCTGGACTGTGACCCAGTGGACTGTAACTTACCAGGCTCCTCTTTCCAGATTCTTCCGGGCAAGAATACTGAAGTGGGTTGCCATTTTCCCTTCTCCAAGGGATCTTCCTGACCCAGGGATAAAACCTGGGTCTCCTGCATTGCAAGCAGATTCTTTACCATCTGAGCCACCAGAACATGAGTGAGAAAGGCCATAAAAAATAGTGCCACATCTCTTCCCTTCCCCCAACCCCTTTAAGATCAGATCAGATCAGATCAGTTACTCAGACGTGTCCGACTCTTTGCGAACCCATGAATCGCAGCACGCCAGGCCTCCCTGTCCATCACCAACTCCCGGAGGTCACTCAGACTCACATCCATCGAGTCAGTGATGCCATCCAGCCATCTCATCCTCTGTCATCCCCTTCTCCTCCTGCCCCCAATCCCTCCCAGCATCAGAGTCTTCTCCAATGAGTCAACTCTTTGCATGAGGTGGCCAAAATACTGGAGTTTCAGCTTTAGCATCATTCCTTCCAAAGAAATCCCAGGGCTGATCTCCTTCAGAATGGACTGGTTGGATCTCCTTGCAGTCCAAGGGACTCTCAAGAGTCTTCTCCAACACCACAGTTCAAAAGCATCAATTCTTCAGCGCTCAGCCTTCTTCACAGTCCAGCTCTCACATCCATATATGACCACAGGAAAGACCATAGCCTTGACTAGGCGAACCTTTGTTGGCAAAGTAATGTCTCTTTAAGATAGCTAGGAGATAAACCAATAATGTCCCTTTAAAATAGCTAGGAGATAAACCAACTTGCTACCAACATGCTGATGATGGTGACCACTCTGCCTTTGACCTCTTGTTGTCCTACCAGCTAGCAGTGGAATGGTAAGAATTCAGTACAGGAGAGAAAGGAGGAGGTGCTGGCAGAACTCTTCGCTTACACTCCTGTGTGGCAGCATCTCTGCTGAAGAGCAGCATCTTCTGTGTTCTGTGTGGTTAGTCCTCGGCTACTACCTACAGGATGCTTACACCTTGATTTCTCCTATTTGATCTCAGCTCCAGGACTGTTATCTCAATCTCAAACTAAAGAACTCAATCTAAAGAACTGTCCGTCTAAAGAACTAGTCTTTAGGTAAAAGTATTACTATTTCAAGAGTAATTTTTAAAAATAGGAGACATGAGACTAACCAAGCAAAAACTCTGTGGTTTCTTTTGAGTATCAAATTTTGATATTTTATCTAAGATAAAACAGAGTATTGAGGCCAAATTCTTTTTTGGAAGGCCCTTCTTAAAAATTCTATTTTCTGTCTAACATTTAAAGGCTAAATTTAGAATTTAGTGTTTACTTAATGAATCCCTACAGAACAGTTATACTTGAGAGAAAAGAAAATTGATAAAGGTAATTTTTTGCTGTACTATTTCTTCTTCACCTGCAGAGCTGTATACTCAAAGTAAGGAAGTTCTAAGGTATATTTAGATTCTAAGGTATTCTAGAATCTTTAAGTTTTAATGTATCTAATTTAAAAATATAATTAGTTCAAAGACATTTCAGAGAAGAACATTAGTGAACACAGTCATTTGTGTTTTAAATTTAAAAGACTTTTTAAAGTTATTTTTAAACACTTTAGTACATTTTGGAGCTATCATAAGAAATGTATTTTACATGGTCACCCTTTTTGCAAACATTGACCACTCACATAACTGAGACCAAGAATTTCATGATATAGTCTTCATCCTTTCTACGGGCAATGCACACTTAGTTTTCATCTTCTATTTCGAATGAAGGTTTCACCTAACAAATTGGTTTCATAAGCTTCCAGTGGCTTGACTTACAGTTTGAAAATGAGATGAGAAATAATGCCTCTATGTTATTACAATTGAGTGAATTATTTTCAGGCATATTCTATTTGGAAACCACTATGGGGCAACGAGCAACGAAGAATTGATGCTTTTGAACTGTGGTGTTGGAGAAGACTCTTGAGAGTCCCTTGGACTGCAAGGAGATCCAACCAGTCCATTCTGAAGGAGATCAGCCCTGGGATTTCTTTGGAAGGAATGATGCTAAAGCTGAAACTCCAGTATTTTGGCCACCTCATGCGAAGAGTTGACTCATTGGAGAAGACTCTGATGCTGGGAGGGATTGGGGGCAGGAGGAGAAGGGGATGACAGAGGATGAGATGGCTGGATGGCATCACTGACTCGATGGATGTGAGTCTGAGTGACCTCCGGGAGTTGGTGATGGACAGGGAGGCCTGGCGTGCTGCGATTCATGGGTTCACAAAGAGTCGGACACGACCGAGCTACTGATCTGATCTGATCTGATGGAGCAATGAAAATAAAGACAGACATCTATCACATAGTGGAGTGGCTAACTTCATGGAGCTTACCATCTAGTAGGGGTTAACATAACATTGTGATCTGATGAGAAAAGCTGAAAGGAACATTAAAAATGTGTTCATGATAAGCTTTTTGTAAACATCTGTTACATGAGAAAGAAGTGCTGGAGGTTTAGTTGTAGTTATCAGTTGTCATGGACATATCAGTTTCTTGATAGTGAAGGTCATCATGAAGAAAGATTTGTGACTATATAGCTCCCTGTTTCTTTACTAAATATTGACAACTTTAGCACAAAAATAAGTAAAAAGGAAAAAAAAAATCCCAAACTTTTAAGCCAATCCACCTTGTCTCTTTCTTTTCTTCTGTGCTCCCTCCTATCTTTCTCCCCTTGATCACAGAATAATCTGGCTTGAATTATTCTGTTTCTTTTTTATTGTGATGAAATATACATGACAGAATTTGCCATTGTTGGCCATGTTAAAGTGTATTCAGTACATTCTCAGTGTTGAGTAGCTGTCAGCACTATATATTTCCTGAACTTTCATAGCATCCTAGAAGGAAACTCCATACCAACTAGGCAGTCAGTCCTCTTTTCCCCTCTTCCTCACCCCTGGCAACTTCTACTCTGTTTTCTATAACAATGAACTTGCCTGCCCTTGATATTTCACATAAATGGATTCATACGCTGGGTGGTTCTTCGTATCTGGCTTCTTTCATTTAGCATAATGTTTTCAAGGTTCATGCATGTTGTAGCACGTGTCAGTACTGCATTCCTTCAAATAATATTACATTGTATGGGTACACCACATTTCTTTTTAATTCATTTGTTCATGGAGAACTGTTTCATTTTAAGGGGGATTTATTCAGAAAATACTTGTAAAGTAAGTAATTGTACATGCGTTTAAAGGTTTGATTACATATGTATAAGGTGGCAGCTAAAGGCTTTCAAAGAAATATGATGCCTATTTATAGAAGCTTGAGTATGATAAAAAGTACTGTATATCCAGAAGCTCAGGAAATAGTACTGGGTCTGACCTATGGATTTAGGATTCATCTACATATAGATGGAAAATGAAACCACGAATGATCAGTGAATGAAACGACCCCCACAAGAAGTGGATGTAAAGAAAATTAGGACACAGTCCAGCGGAACTCTGGTGATCCATGGGTAAAGAAAACCTCCATTACCCACCCCTAGAGATGATGATAAATAAAACCTAACTCAGGTAAACCCTCAGGCTCCTCATTTGCAAAGAAAATACCTTCTACTTTTTCACAAGGCTTGTAAGGAATTTAAATGAGTCAATATATGCAAAGCAGCTGGTACCCAACCCATAGGTTGGACCTCAGTTTTGGTAGCTACAAATATTACTCTGTATATTTGTGCTGTTGCTATTGTCCGTTTCTGCATCTTTGCTATTTCATTACCTTGTAACATCATATCCAGGACGACCTATCTTGAAATAAGCTTTCCTACCATCTTAAAAATCAGTCTGTTTTTAAATTTTGCTGTTGTAGTTCCCAGACTTAACTAGCTTCTCCCATAATACCAGAGGAGGCTAAAGGAATCTAAATGAGGTAGAGAGATGCTGCAGGCACAGGCCAGACTTCCGTGTGCCTGACCCAGTTCTGCATGCACATGGGAGGACGTTCTTAGCTCCATAGCTTGGAAGAGGACTGTCCTAGCCTCAGATCATCAGAACATTAAAATTCTTCCTCTTTAGAAATCTTTGTTTAGATGTTGGCAAGGGAAAAGTTAGTTACTTCATTTCTCAAAGACACTTGATTTTTTTCCCTTCCATTTTTGGTAAAGAATAATTGACAAAATTTCATGACCCAGCCTAAAGGATAATTATACTGCAGAAATTCACTTTAAAACTTTCATTCAGTTTGGGAGTCAGAAGTGAAAAAAATCATTGGATATAGTATTTTTTAAGCTTATTATGTTACCATATGTGGTGTCTTAAGCTTGTTACTACTATAAGATCTTTGACTATCCTTGTTCTCTTTTGAAGAATTTCTTTGGATATTTCTTAAAACTTTTTCTTTTGTATTGGGGTATATCCAATTAACAATGTTGTGATAGTCAAGTGAACAGGGTAGGGATTCAGCCATACATATACATGTGTTCATTCTCCCTCAAACTCCCCTCCTACCCAGGCGGCCACATAACATTCAGCAGAGTTCCATGTGCCATATAGTAGGTCCTTGTTGGTTATCCACTTTAAATATAGCAGTGTGGACATGTACGTGCTCTTTAAATATTTTTAAATAAACTCTTACAAGACTTGACCACATTTTTCCATTCACTTTTAGTTCATTTGGTATGATTGTTTCTTCCTGCATCTTCTCAAAGAGCTATTAAGATATGAATAACTTTTATATTTCATATTTTTTTGCTTTTCAGAATTTTCTTTATAGTTTTCTAAACATCTCACATCTTTCCATCTTTCAAGGGGTAAACGTTTTCAGTGTTTTCTCTTATTCAACAGTTTGATTAGTCTTGTTTTTCTGGAATGTCATACCTCTGGTGTATTTCTGTATATCCCATATATGAGAATGTATTCTACATATGGAACATATGACTTTCATTGAAACTAAAACTACAGAATGGCATTGCATTTTGTCAATATGTGCAAATTCTTTCATTCCTTGTTACTGGCTGATTTGTTGTAAACTGAGAGGTGGAAATACAAAAAAAATGTAACTCATATTCATCTATACAATTAGAAATGATGCTGGCAATGGACTCTGTCTCCTGAAGCCTGAGCCAGAGCACTTTTCACTGGAAAATGGACAACTCATGATGTTCATGACCTAGTTCAAGTTGGCTATTATCCAAATTTGGTGGTCAAAAACAGGACAGAGTTTATGGAAAGCTTCTATTGCCTGTTCTGTTACTAATTTAATATAAGAATTACTGGAATTTGTCTGTATTTTCTCATCTGTTTGGTAGGACATGCTATCTCTTATCTCATGGTCAAGTTACAGGAACTAAAGTAATTTGAAAACATAAGATAATAATAGCATTTGTTTTATAATCTTATAAAAACCAATATTGACCAGTGAATATAGCACTCACTGGGACCCCCAAAGCTGAATTAGAAGCATGGAGAAGCCAGTGAAGAGACTTAAAGTGCAAGAAAAATTATAGGAAGAAAATGACAATTTTGTCCGTATAAGGACATAAGGCAATTAGAGGTGAGAAGTTTCTCACACTCAAAATTAAAAATGACAGAGGGAAGGTATTCCTAAATGTAATAGGTGGATACTTTAAATGTCAGTAAGTTTTCTATGAACACCTCATGTGGAGAGTAATGGAGAATAGCTTAATGTAGGAGGAGATTTTTTTTAAACAAACATTGACATTTTAAAGACCTAAACCTCTTAAATGGAATGACTGTTCAAATGCAAAATTAGACAAACAGAGGCATTTGGAGATGATATTTGAGTAGTATCTTGAGAGTCAGATAATGAATGACTCAGATCATCCATGTGGTCTGGGCTGATTCATATGTTTTCGAAGATGACATCAAATCTCTGATGTGGTCAGTGTTTTTCCCTTTGATCCACCTGGAGCACACGTGCACGCTCAGTCACTTCAGTCACTTTCGACTCTTTGCCACCCCAAGGACTGTAGCCTGCCAGGATCCTCTGTCCACGGGGATTCTCCAAGCAAGAATACTGGAGTGGGTTGCCGTGCCCTCCTCCAGGGCATTTTCCCAGCCCAGGGATCGTCTCCTGCACTGCATGTGGATTCTTTGCCCTCCTGGGACGCCCAGTACACCTGGTAGTGGTAGTCGCTCAGTCACGTCCGACTCTGCGACCCCACGGACGGTAGCCTGCCGGGTTCTTCTGTCCATGGGATTCTCCAGAGAAGAATACTGGAGTGTGTAGCCATTTTCTTCTCCAGATCCACCCGGTAGTGCCAAACAAATTCTAAACATCAGTGACTTTTCCAGATATAATTTGTAAAGAAAAATTTCCAAACCACCAGTAACAAGTTTAAGGCTTTGAATATATAGGCAATGGTATATCGGAATAATACTCACTAACATGAGGAACCGGTTTTCCCAATGGCTCAGTGATAAAGAATCCACCTGCAATGCAGGAGATGCAGGTTTGAACCCTGGGTCTGGAAGATTCCCTGGAGGAGGAAATGGCAGCCCATCCCTGTATTCTTGCCAGGGAAGTGCTATGGAGAGAGGTGTCTGATTGGCTACAGTCCATGGGATCAAAGAGTTGGACACAACTGAGAACTCACACAACATGAGAAACGCAAGCCACACATGTAACTACAGGACATGTAGGAGATGGGAATCCCAGACAGAACCTTGATAGGACAAGAATGGAAGATACAAGATTGGGCGTGGTTTACCTAGGATGGAAGAAAGGAGCCTTCTTATTCCAATAGCACCTGAATGATGCTTCTTAGAAGACATCTTAAATCAACAAATATTATCTGGTCCCTGTGTTTGGTGCGGAGAAGTCAATGGCACCCCACTCCGGTACTCTTGCCTGGAAAATCCCATGGATGGAGGAGCCTGGTAGGCTGCAGTCCATGGGGTCACTAAGAGTCAGACATGACTGAGCAACTTCACTTTCACTTTTCACTTTCATGCATTGGAGAAGGAAATGGCAAACGACTCCAGTGTTCTTGCCTGGAGAATCCCAGGGACGGGGGAGCCTGGTGGGCTTCTGTCTGTGGGGTCGCACAGAGTCGGACACAACTGAAGCGACTTAGCAGCAGCAGCAGCAGTGTTTGGTGCAGAGGATATAGAGAACATATCCTTAGCCTCTGTCCTAGAAAGGCTTACCATCTATGAGGGAAACTGACATAGGAACTAATAGGTAGAGTAATTTGTTGTATTATACTATATCATTGTTGGTTAGTTGCTAAGTTAATACATATAAGAGCAAAATTTGAGGGGAGGGCAGGATAGTCAGCTTCTGGCTACACTAAGATTAGGAGGCCCTCACAGAGGAGGTGGAAATTGATGGGAGCCTTGGAAGCATGCATGGAAGTTCTAAACATCAACAAGATAGGAAAAGCATTTCAGCCAGTGGTAAGGACCAAACAAGGAAAAAAGAGATGTTGGAGTACAGATGTTGTGGTATGTTCAGAGAATCCAATAAAGCCACCAAATTGAGAAAGTAGGAAAGGATGAATTGGGTATATGGATACAAAGATGTCAGGCCAATGTGGCTCTCTCATGTGATTTACATGATTTCTGTCTTGGAACTATCCTGTTCTCAAGAATACATCTAACCTGGAAATTACTATTCTAAATCTGTGATTAGGTTTCTTGGCAGAGTACCTATTTGAAGAATGAATAACAGTAGTCTAAGAAAAGCCAACTTTTCTGTACCTGGTCCTGATCTCCTTTCCATTTATTTATATTCTTTTTTTAAAAAAAATGATTTTATTTAGTTTTGGCTTCACTGGGTCTTCATTGCTGTGTGGGCTTTTCTCTAGTTGCAGCAAGCCAGGCCTCATCTCCAAATGCAATTTACAGGCTTCTCATTGCAGTGGCTTCTCTTGTTGGGGAGTATGGGCTCTAGGTGAAGGCTTCAGTAGTTCAGATTCCAGGGCTCTAGAGCACAGGCTCAATAGTTGTGACGAATGGGCTTAGTTGCACCACAGCATGAAGGATCTTCCTGAATCAGGGATCGAACCCACATGTCCTGCATTCTCAGGTGGAGTTTTTACTGCTGAGCTACCAGGGAAGCCTTATTTTTATATTCTTACATTGCTTCTAGTGCTAAGAGCTTACAGTGCCTTGTCCTTGATAAACTCTGTTGAAAAATATGATAATGAATATGATAATGAATCATACACATATGCACACACACACACATGCATACACATGAAATTTTCGTGTCTTTTTGAACATTCAGATTTAACTAATGTGCTGCAACTTTAAAAATAGTTCACTTGAATGTTGCTAGGAACATTCGAAAATAAACTTTCTGACCTTTTGTTGTTTTCCCACAGGATTGAAAAAACGTACAAGGAAGGCCTTCGGAATACGGAAGAAAGAAAAGGACACTGATTCTACGTATGTACCCGAGGAGAACACTACTACTCAGCATTAGCTGGCGTTGCCCACGTAGGAATGTGGATCTGGTTTGGGCTGCTGTATAGAAGAATAATGAGCCCACTAAACCCCTTATTTGGCTAGAATCCCTGCAAGAAAGTTAGAAAATGGAAAAATCAATAGTTGTTTAGACACAGTTGAAAAGGAAAAGGGTTATCTTGATCTCACACCTTTAGCTTTTCCTTCTATACATGTTTGTCCTGCATAAATGTTATCACAAGGTATGGAGCATTGCCCTGTGGCCTTGTCCTCTGATAATTTTTAATTCATGCACATTGAAGTATCTTTCATATAACTAAAACAGCTAACATTTGACATGACTACACTGGTAACTAGTACTAAGTAAATGCTCAGTGAATGGCAGCAGCCACTACTCCTATTACTAGTACAAATTAATATGTGGGAAGTTCCTTTCGAGCAACTAAAAATGGAATTTCCTGGGAAATTCGAGGGTGGAAAAGCTCATATTTAAAGAGATGTTCAATGAAGTTTCAAAGTGGGAGGAGCCTTGAGGTTGATCTTCAAGAAGATGAGGACATGCATTTCATGCAAAGGGAGCAACAGCCAAAGCAGAGATGTAGAAAATTCAAGGAGGTCTTCAGGACAAGCTAAACAGGGCAGTCTGTCTACTTGTTGACTGCTGGTAAATGTGATGATGGGAGGTGAGGCTGAAAAGATCAGGGCTAGATAGGAAGGGCTTTAAGTGCCAGGCTGAGGTGTCTGGGCTTCCTTCCTTAGACAGTGCGCAACCTTGAAGTCTGTAGGCTTTTAAACCAGAGACTGTAAAGGATTGAGGGGGTAAAAAGCTATGTTTTGTCCAAATATCAGATGTTAAGTCTCCTGATCTTACCTTTTCTTTGTGCTTTCTCTTTTGGTAAACAGTTATTTCATGGAAACTACATTTACTCTATTTAGTCTTGCCAATGTTTTTAAATGATTAAATTAGAAAAATTTCTGAGCATTATAAACTTCCATTATTTCTTACGAAATTGCCATTTTTGAAAAGTTAATCAGAATAAGAGATGGTTCATTCAGCAGAGTCAGGAGACCTGGGCTCTGGCTTCAGCTTTGCCAATAGCTCCATGGCCTTAGAATACACTTTCCTCTAAAGAGCCTGTGTTGACGTTAGAGTCTAATTTCCCTTAAAGACCAGACTCTGTCGCAGTCTGTCTGTCAGCAACATCGTGTCACCTACAACGTGCCACATGCAGTGTGGGATACTATTAGACGTATCTCAGGAGAACGTTGTTAGCAGAAACCAAATCCAGTTTTCTTTGAAGATAGTGTCCGTAGCTGACTACACGTAATCTCTGGTGTGTGAAGAAAACTAAAAAGGATAAAAGCTCCCTCAAAAGGGAAAAGAGGTCAGACAACCTCCCCAGGGCAGGCTGAGCTATTTGCCTTTGGTGAAAGCACCGCTGTTCCATCATCACTTTTAAAATCATGAAAATGAGAAAGTAACTCCTCACGGTTTTGGGTAGATGGCCAACATCTCTCTGAAGTACTCTAATGAGACATTTGCTTGTAAAATCCCAAGCATCTCTCCCTCACTTCTTATAATGAGTGCCCCAGTTTACTTAGGTGTAGCAAATTAGCTACAAACTGGTTCCATCAGTCGTGATGGTCAAAGGACAAGCCATTTAATGTAAGCCTCTGCCTTTCAGGAACCCTCTGCTCTCTGATTGGGTCATATATCATTCTTGCAGAAGGCTGGGGAAATATTCTGGTAATGTGCTATCCCTTCAAATTTAGGTAATGCTTATGATAGTCTGCCATCACTGAAACCTTGCTGATGCAAACTGTTTTCAGTGCTGTTGCAACTCCATGAGGGTTGCCAAGCAACCTGCTATGGTAGCTGCCAGCTCCAAATTCAGCTGATTGGGTGTCCTTAGATAGAGTGGGGTTAGAACCAGAGCTTCCTGATTTGATCATCATTACAATGGCTGATAGAAAGAGGAAAGGAGAGAGCCTGTGCTAAATGTCAGGGTCTGTGCAAGGTATTTTGTAATGCACTGATATCCTTTTTAATCCTCACAGTAATTCAATAAGGTTAGAAGTAATATCTCAATTTTAGAGATGAGAAATCAATGCCAAAATGAATTAACTGCTGAAGGCTACCCAGAAAATAAGACATGGAGTCAGTTTTCTAGTCCAGAATCAAGTGCCTATTCTTTTATCACCCGGGGGTCGGGGGGAGAGAGAATAGATGGATAAAATCATAATCAAGACCAATAGGCGGGTAAAAGAGAAGGGAGTAGTGGCAAGAGGTAACTGTCATTTTTAAAAACAGAGGCAAAAGGTGCCTGGTAGATGATCAGTTTTTAAATGGAAGTCAATAAATATAGTGGGTCTGCTATATTTATTTAAAAACATAAAACTTAATAAGAGGGGGTTAGGAAATAAATTGAGGACATGCCCAATTGTCTGAGGCCGCTAAAATCTCTCTCTACTCCTCATCCTGGGTCAGCTTATATTGATATAATAACTTTAATCTAGATAACATTTTATGAGTATTTACAATGTTCTAGGCACCATTCCAGGCTCTTCATTTGTATTAACTCACTGAATCCTTTAATAGCCCTGTGAGGTATATACCGTCATCACAGCTATTATATAACTGAGGAAACTGAAACACAAAGGGGTGAAGCTCTTGTTCAAAGTTATGCAGCTGGGAGATCTGAGCTGATTGAACCCTGAAGTCAGGTGCTATAGCTGGTGCCCTCCATCACCGTGCTTACTACCACCATACTGGGAAGAACCAGCCTCATTTCCATCAATGGATAAGACAAAGGATTCAAACAGACATCAACACTGCTGTGTACAATTACGTTTATTTTGATGAAAATGTTTGAAATGCCATCCCTATAGCAGTAATATGCATGAAACCAAGTGGCCTCCCGTTTTAGATCCCCTTGCATCTATCACCTGCCCCTAAAGACAGCCCCACGAGGATGAGTGCCGCTGGGTCTGTCCTATGCAAAAGTTAGCAAAATCTCCTCTCTCCTGATCCCTTTAGAGGCTGAAATCCTAGTAAGAAAAGTCTGTTTGTTTTTTCAGTATATAAATCTGATAAGGAAAATTGGCTTTAATGAGTGTGAGTTGATACTTTTCTCTGTGCTTTCTTGCCACATGGGTTTATTGCAGTCATAATAACCCACTAGATGTACTTGCTCGTCTCAGAAAGCGTGTCTTCTTCATCATTTTATCTCCTGAGTTTAGTCTAGTGCCTGGCCCATTATAAGTCACTCAATATTTGTTCAATGGACATTTGTTCATTGAATTATATATAACTCTTCCTATCCTTCTTTCTTAGATGAAATTTCTTTGAACCAACTGTTCGGAATTCTCATAGCTAGCAAATGTCCAAACACCCTCAAACTTCTGTCAACTCCCATGGTTTTTCAAAATCAGGGTCCTCTCTACTTCTAGCCCCTGTATCACTGATTCATTCTTGCATCCACATGGAAATGATTATGAAAAATGATGCACTCCCATCAAATGTTTTGTAATCTAAGTAGAATGTTCTGCTAATTTTTAAGGGGGTGTTGGCAGGGAAAGGAATCAAACCTTGGAGCTAAGAAGATGTCCCAGCAAATAAAGAACGTTTTATTTGATCTCACCTCCTAAGGAACAGTTCCAACCACTCCTGGTGGCTCAGCTGGTAAAGAATCTGCCTGCAATACGGGAGACCTGGGTTCGATCCCTCAGTTGGGAAGATCCCCTGGAGAAGGGAACAGCTACCCACTGTAGTATTCTGGCCTGGGGAATTCCATGAACTTTATAGTCCATGGGGTCGCAAAGATTGGACATGACTGCTGCTAAGTCACTTCAGTCGTGTCCGCCTCTGTGTGACCCCATAGACGGAGGCTCACCAGGCTCACCCGTCCCTGGGATTCTCCAGGCAAGAACACTGGAGTGGGTTGCCATTTCCTTCTCCAATGCATGAAAGTGAAAAGTGAAAGTGAAGTCGCTCAGTCGTGTCTGACCCTCAGTGACCCCATGGACTGCAGCCTTCCAGGCTCCTCCACCCACGGGATTTTCCAGGCAGAAGTACTGGAGTGGGGTGCCATTGCCTTCTCCACCCCCTACTTGGTACTAGACAATTAAATAATCCTCTAAGGGACTTTAATTTCCACTCCACCCAAGCACTTACTAAGGTTTCCTTACAAACAATGCAGGTCCTCACCTGAGCACGATTCTGGTCTCCATGTTAATAGGATAATATTTTTCTAGCTCCTAATATCAATTAATGTTAATTAAAATATTAATATTAGAATTAATATTAATTAAAATATTAATATTAGAATTAATGTTAATTAAATATTAATATTAGAATTAATATAAGAGGTTATAAAGTTACAATGACTACCCTTTTACTTCTCCCTTTCTTCTGTTCCTCCAGTTCAATTTTCCAGAGTAACAGTAATACCTTCCTCTATTGTTATAAAGTCTAACATGGCTGCAAGTGGGCAGTTTTGTGTTTGTTCCTAGGGTAGAGCCATCATGGAAGAGGAAAAAAACCTGTAACAAACATTTTTGAAGACTTAGTATGTGTTGGGAGTCATTATAAGTTCTTTATATACTTATCATATTTAAACTGACTTAGAGAGGTTAAGTAATTTGTCCAAGATCAGAGAATTAGTAAATAATGGAGTTGGAACATCTAGATTCATCCTTCTCTAAAGACCTTATTCTTAAACACTAGCCTAGCATCACTGTGGATTAAATACCCTGGACTTTAGTCATCAAAGTGAACCATTTAGTAAAATTGCCCTTCATTTCCTGTTCTCATGTAATCAAAAGAGCAGTAAATATAGAATGATGGAGGAAAATACGGATTCTCAAAGTGACTTGAAAAATACCATAGAAATTCCTTCTTATAAGAGGAAATTTAAGACCACTTATGGGGAGAAGATGAGAGAACAAATCGGTTGGCATTCCTGGTGGTAGTTTTAAATGGAAGCTGATTAAATGGGACAGCGCTTACTGAATTCTCTCAAAAGTGGGCAAGACACTGCACCAACAACTTGTGCCTTTTGGATTTCAGTTTTTAATAAATCTCTCCCTCCCACATACATGTACACACACCCCACACTGAAATATCATTCAACCAATTTGTTTTGAGTAGCTTTCATTATCCAGGTTTATTGGGGTGGGAACTGGCGAGAGGTGGTTAATGACTCTTATTGTTGTACTTGAGTCTGTGTAGCAAGAATGATTCATTTAACTAATAGCTACTAATTTCTTTTTGTTACAGAGGTTCACCAGATAGAGATGGAATTGTAAGTATTTAAATGACCATTTTTAGTAGGTTTGCATTTCAACCTATGCTAGTTTAAATTTCTTAAAGCCCCGTTTTCTTTTTTTTTTTTTCCTGCAGGGGGAAAAAATGAGCTTAAATGACTTTTCAGACATCTCACTGTTGTAATTTTTTGTAGTAATTGCACGGGACATAAATACAGTCTTGGTCAAGTTAAACTTACTTATTGCATTCACCTAAAATCTTGCCCCAGAGCAGGCAAGGCAACCAGTCATCAATATGATGGGTCAAAAGTCAGACAGTTCCCTGCAGGGGCTGCTACCATCAACTGTTATTTCATTTCCAATTTAATGATATAAGAGCTCATTATATGAGAATGCTTTCTCCAACAGAGGCCACAAAGTCATAATGGAGCTGAGATCCAATAAAATTGAAAGAAGCCTTTCCCTTTTTGCAGTTGAGCTGCAGATACATTTTCTGTATTAAATTCATAAGTAGGGTATGGTCTTGAAACCACTTATGCCTGAACTTATAGCCTGGAGGAGGAAAATCTGTCCACCAGTTTAAGAGTTAACAGGAACTCTGATTCCTCACTGGTCACCAGATTTCTTGCTTTTTTAGAGAAGTTGGTGGTGCATGAGCTTGGATTTATCCAAGTTGTCCTGATGACAGGCTGCACCAACTTCTAAAATGACTTCCTTCAAAGCTGAATCAGATGCCTATTCAGAAGGTTCAAAAGAACAGCTGTTATTGAAGGAGGAAAAAAAAAAAAAAGAACTCACATTAGGCTCATTGGGCTGGAGTGGGAACTAAAATAAACCTGATAGAAAATATATATATTTTTTTAAATCACCCTGTATAACATTAGACCTAAATTGGGGTGTTAATTGCAGTTATGGTAGGAGTTTTTCTCCCACATTTAACTCAAGGTTCTTAGCTTTGGGGTGCCTTTTGCATTCATGTAGTTCTCTCCATGAAATGTTAAGGAAGTAGACTGAAATTTATCAGACATTGGGTAACACTATAATCAAGGCTCTATTCAGCAGGGGAAAAAAAGACCCAGAAGACTCAGCTTCTCCTCACCTCTTGCTTCTGGCTCAGAGCCTTCTCGTTAACTCTGTCTCAGGTACTCTGCTTCCGTGTCTTCTCTGCTTCTGTCTCAGTCCCCTCCCTGAGTTCTCTTGTCCCTTTCATTCTCACCCTTGCAAGGCTCTATTAGCTAGTCTCTGCTTTCCCTCCCTGCTGCTCCCAGGCTGGTTTGCTGTCTCTTGCTTCTCTCCCTCTGGCACCCTCAGTCTTGTCCTTTTTTTTCTTTCTCTAAAGCTCCTCCCATGCCTCTGGTCATCGTCTCTGAAGCCCCCCAGCTGTCTTAGGTCTCTGCTCTTCTCGGGACCCCCGTTTGCATCTTGAGGGGAACATGCACCCGGTGCCTGGCACAGCACTGGTGTGCCAGGTGACTCAGTATGTGCTGTGCCCATAAGCCCAGCTGCGATTCTGCAGACTCACCCACCCTAAGCAGGGCTTCATCCCCGAGCTCCCCAAGCCCTCTGTCATTGCCACCATGCCCAGTCACATCGAGTTATTTCCCAGCAGATGTGCCCTCTTTGTTCCTTAATTGGAATTGCCACGAATGTATCACTGGTCATGATTTTAGGAAAGAGGAGTTATTTAATTTTGATTTCTCAGGAAATAATACAAACCTGTTTGGAAAATAGGCTGCATTCAAAATAAATTCATGCTCTCAGAAACAGGGTGTACAGCTTCCTAGGTAATTGGACATTGTTAGCCAGCTGCATATTTTACTACTTGGAAATGTGCCTCCAGTTTTCCCCACGTATGATGGGCACCAAATCTTGAAACGCCTTCTCAGACTAGTTGCTATAGAAGTCCAAAATTTCTACTTGCATTTAGTCCCTGGAAATCTCAACCTGATTTTCTTTCAAACTCAGACTGATTTCTTTAAGACCTTATGTCAGTGGAGCCAGTCCACTTTTACATGGCTGAGTAAGCTTTAAAGTGATTTCTTTTTGAATATCTAAAGTTGAAATTTATGGTTTCACTAACGTGGTTCTACAAACTATAGGTGGTGGTTTGCCCACTTCATGCTTATAAAAGACTTTGTCAACACAGGAGTTACACAACAGATTTAACTGTTTAAATTCAGTTTCTGCAAATACAGAGAAGCCCATCTTTGGTGACAAGGCTTTTGAGGTTTTGTCTACAGAGGCTCTGTGGCTGGGCTGCATGTAGCAAGATGGGCTTGCCCTGCTCTGCACTGGTCGAATATGCCCACTCCTGGCCAAGCTGTCTGGCTTGAAGTTTGAGACTTTAGGCATCTGTGTGGCAATGCAGTCTAACCCAGAGCAAACTCTGACTCGTGCAGGACACACTCTGAGTTTTTCCTAAGCAGTTCAGATTTCCATCCACACCTAGACCGGACTGGATGTCATGGTCATTGCTATGAGGAGTTCTCAGCTCATCCTGAACACGTGTGCAGGAAAGGGTCCAGATTTGGAGCTGGCAGCTGTGTGTGCTCTGTCTTGATGTCTCCCCAGAAGGCTATGATCCAGGGAAATATACAGTGCAGCTAGCCTTTTCAGACTGCCATTAGAAATGCAACTGTCTTTATTCAGTCTCTGGTGTGGCCCAGTGTTTGTTCTCTACCTGTAAATTAAGTGCTGGCTGAATAAGGACTGGATTCATGTCACCCCTGGTGCCTGGGACACCTCTTTCCCCTTCTCCCTTCTTCTCCTGGCCTAGCCACACTGGCCTGCTGAATAGAGCCTCATTATGGGCCCCAAAGTCCACTCTTTGCTTCGAGAACCCTGCCGAGATTGGTAGGCCCTCCAATTTGGCCTAGATGTTGTTTCCTCTATGCTATGTTTGCTGACTCCGTGTGATTCTTTATATGTGTCTTGAAGAACAAACAGATCCTTTAACAACTTTTTTCTACATGAAAACAATCAATTCCAGCAGCCCAGCCCACATGAACCACCCTACAATAACAAAGCAGAGTGCGCGCGTGAAGGAGGAAAAAAAGTTTCGGTAAGGAAACAGATTTTAGTTTAAAATTTCCAAGGGGTTGTAGAAACAGTGAGTAAAATCCCAGTTTGAAATTTGAAAACCCAAAAGCATTTAAGACTCTTTCTTAGATAGTATTCCCCAATCCTGGGGCCAATTTTTAAATCAACTCTATAGATTGTATATGTTGATGTTTGAATATACTTTTAAAAAGTGATCAGGCATAAGAGACATGCCTATGTCTTAGACAAAGGACAGCAGTTCAGATTTTTAGAAGAATCTGCTATCTATAAGAAAACTTTGGCTATAATATAAACAACATTATACATATTGAGTAGTCATGTGTTAGGGTAAGCACTATCTAAGTAACATTAGGAATTTGGCAGGACCTGGGCCTGTGGGACCTCAGGTACTTCACAGTGGACTTGGGGTGCTTGTCCTGGTGGCCCAGACTATACAGCAATGATAGCTGTGTTGTTCAAAATGGAGGCCACATGTGGCTATTTAAAATTCAGTTCCTCGCTTAATGGCCATCAACAGATGAATGGATAAATATATAGTGCATATATACAATGGAATATTAATTATAAAAAATGATAAAATAGTGCTATTTGCATCAACATGGATAGACCTGGAGATTATCATACTGAGGGAAGTAAGGCAGACAAAGATGAACATCATATTATATGATATCATTTATATGTGAAATCTAAAACAACAAAAGAAGATACAAATGAACCCATTTATAAAACAAAAATAGACCCACAGACATAGAAAACAAGCATGTTTATCAAGGAAAAAGCCAAAGGAGGAAGGTATAAATTGGAAATTTGAGATTAATAGATATACACTACTATATGTATATATACGTATAGTATACATATAAACAACAAGGACCTACTTTATAGCTCAGGGAACTATATTCAATATCTTGTAATAACCTACAATGGGAAAGAATGTGTGTATATATATATATATATACACGTGTGTGTCTCTGTATATATAATTGAACCACTTTGCTATATACCTGAAACATTATAAAGCAACTACACTTCAGTTAAATAAATACCTATTTTTTTAATTTTTAAAAATGAAATAAAATTCAATTCTTCAGTGACATTTGCCACATTTTAAGCACTCCATAGCTACTTTGTGGCTAGTTGCCACCGTATTGGACAACATACATACAGAACATTTACTTCTTCACAGATAGTTCTATTGGATGGTGCTATCCTATAGGGTTATTTACAAAGTGAGACAAGTCTATCTCAATGGCAAAAAGATAATGTTTAGGCAGTATTTCACATGTCTTTAATACTTCTCACCAAAGAGCCATGATCTGACCTTGGAAAAGAGGAGCATCCACAGTTAAAATTAAGAACTTTGATGAATGTATAATTGAATGCAATTTTACTACACTTATTGATCTAACCAATCATATTATCTGAGAGGAGATAATAAGCTTGACCAAAGTAAAATACCTATTAAAACATGATCGATATTGCTATCAGCCTTGATTATCTTTAAATAGCAGTCATATATTCAAGTTTTAGAAGTGATTCATGTAAATTGTGGGTTTTAGAAAACATAGAAAAGAATTTTAAAAATACATATCTTTTACTTCAAGAGAAAAATCACTCTTTATACTGAATATGTTGGTGAATAGCCAACATTGTTCTAAATATTAATTTTTACATATTTCCCCACTTAAATTACATTCTTCCATGGTTTTACACTGTTTTCCAATTGAAATTCAATAGAGCCATTACCTCCATATCACCACTATGAGCTGCTTAAATTGTTAAACTGGGAGAATTGCGTCCTTAGAGTTTTACCAGAAGAATTTCAACCAGGTTCTGCATTAGCTCTAACTTGATAATTTCCACTTGCAAAACCAAATATGTTTGTAAGAATTCACTAGTGTGAATGATGCTAAATTGCTAATTTCTCTAATAGAACTGTGTATATATATGTGTGTGTGTGTTTAATGTCAACCCAAAAGAATGTACTATTATGATTTGTTGTTTGTGTTTAGTATTTATGTTTAAAGTGTTATTATTTTAAAAGAATTTTCTTTTTATAGGCTTTGCTTTCTCTTTATCACAATCTTCCATTGGTTTCCATGGAAACTGAGAAACTTTCCCTCAGCCCAGATCTAGAAAATTCAAAAATTGAGGAACTTTTGTATTTCTAATATTGTCAGTAAAGAAATACACACACTCATTTTGTCTTTATTTAGCTGAACCTATCAATTATCCTGGTCTTGAAGGGCTTTGGTTACAGAGATGAGATTATCATGGAAGCAAACATCTGTAGAACTTCAAAAATTTTGCATTCAGTAATTTATCTAATCTCTGGTTTTTAGATAGCAATTTTTTGTACTAAAGAACTAAGGACTAAAAGGTCTATTAATAGTACTATACTAATCACAGAATTCATAAGTTTAGTTTTTTGAGATCAGCTTAGTTAATTTGATTTCCCATTACTCTAAATTACATTTGTATTTTGAATATATTATATATGCCTTATAAGGCGGAGAAGGTAATGGCACCCCACTCCAGTACTCTTGCCTGGAAAATCCCATGGATGGAGGAGCCTGGTAGGCTGCAGTCCATGGGGTCGCTAAGAGTCAGACACAACTGAGCGACTTCACTTTCATGCATTGGAGAAGGAAATGGCAACCCACTCCAGTGTTCTTGCCTGGGGAATCCCAGGGACAGGGGGAGCCTGGTGGGCTGCTGTCTATGGGGTCGCACAGAGTCAGACACGACTGAAGCGACTTAGCAGCAGCAGCAGCTTTATAAGGAGGATTTGGAGAGTTTTGCAAGGAAGACATATGCAAACATTGTTAAAGTAGAAATTTTAAAAGAAAACAAGTATGGCAAAAAGGAAGTAAGAACCATACCATTCACCATGAGAGAGATTTTTTATTATGAGATGGCATGTCCTCAAAAGTAGCTTCATAGCTTATACAGGTGCAAAGTTGATGTGGCAAATTTTTAAAACAACCTTTGTTCAAATAGCAAAGAATATCACTAAAGCACTAATTCAATGAAGGCAATTCTATGAGAAGCTTAAAATGATGTAGTCTGATTAAGCATATAATCTTTGTCAGGAGCAAGACAAAGAAGAGGGATGTGGGGCATGGGCCCTTTGTCCCAGTGTGTTGGTTGGTGAAGGCAGGACAGAATTTGTGCATTTGTAAGTTCTAGTGCGGTGTTGGTATATGGGAAGAGACAGGAAAATAATGGACACATTATCTATTCCTCACACACTATTTCTCCTCACTCAACCACTGCTAATTCTTAGAGTGCCCAATCAACATGCAGTATCAATCAATGATGATGTTACTAGGTTACCTCTGATTTGGTTTTTTAGTGATCCTGCATGCATAGATGAAAAGGTTTCTTCTCTTACCGACTTGTCAAATGGTGTCAGCTGTTAACATTGTAGCTCAACCAGCCTTCATTTGTGATTGCAAAATTAGGTGTCCTGTCCTCAAGCCTCATTCATCAGCATCCAACGTGTGTTGTTGTGAGATCCACGAGTGCTCAGTGACATACCGTCGCTCTATGTGCTAACAGCAGGAATGTTGTTGAATGGACTCTCCATTACCAGCCTCATCTGTGTTTTTATCCTTTGCTCGTGAGAAATAGAGAATCCTAGAAATTTCAATTTGAATGATACCACATCCTTGCTCAAGTTCTCATGGCCATACATGTCATGGCAGTACCAAGGCCGAAAATAGAACTTTAAGATAATTCTGAGAGAATAATGCTGATGCCCAGTCCTCTCATAATGATGTGTGCTCATGGAGGCCTAGGGTGCATGGATGATAGAAATCCAGAATTAATCCTCAAATTGTCTTTTAGTAATTTCATAAGAAAAGTCACTTGAAAAGAACATCAACACTATTTTTTAATACTTGGAGGCTGAGTTAACTAATTTGAATCTGATTCCCTTTATATTTTATCCAGGGTGTTTAGGAAAACTTGAGTCAGTGTTAGAAAAGCTGGAAGAAGGTGAATTAATGACTTGGATGAATATTCTCTGGATATGTTGGAAATAATTATGTATGAGAATAACGTGGGTCAAAATATTTCCATTTAAATATGTACATATTGAATACATCTGGTTATATTCCCTGAGGTATAGAGGATTAAATAATACATAGGGGCTGCTGATTCTTTAGTAATTATATAAAATTTGAGTAGCTAGTTTTTAATATCCCTATGCATATCCTACAGTCTTTTGTGAAGTGTGTAACTTCTTTTATGCAGTGTCGTGGTGACTCAGTTTACCTTTCAGTTACACCAATGTGGTTGCTTAATAGGCTGCTCTAATGTGTCTTTCCAGTGCTGGATTTTGATAGCTCTTGCTAAATGCAGATAAGACAAGTTTTCTTTGTTTCTTTTTTATTAATTCAAATGTTTCTTTTCTAAATGTATTTTCAAATTTATTGCAGAAGAAAAGCAACGGAGCACCAAATGGATTTTATGCAGAAATTGATTGGGAAAGATATGTGAGTATCAGATTGTTTTTATAAATATTTCAGTGTGAAAAATGTGTTGAGGCATGCTTATATTTAAAACAGAGCATAGGAATAAGTGAAACATCTCGTTAGGCACAGGTAGCGTGGTATAGAGGCTAAGAGCACTAGAGTCTATTAGACCTGAGTTTGAGATCTGGCCCCTCCATGAAACAGCTATGTGTGGCTTTGATTATTTGCTGGCTACCATAAATGAAGTCAGTCATTACTTTATAGCATTATTGAGAGGATTCAATGAGCTAACTATTTGCAGAATATTTCAGTAGCCTGCCTAGCTTGGCATATATGTTCAAAAAACACTTTTTAAAATATTAACTCTATTCAATCCTAATTGTATTGATAAGCAGCTTTGAGTATTGAGTCAAGTCAGTTCATGTCTAGGCCTTGATTTTGCAGTGTCCTAGTCTGTTCAGGTGGCTATAACAAATACGCCCAAAAATGAATGGCTTATAAGCACAAACATTTATATCTAACAGCTTTGGAGCCTGGGAAGTCCAAGATCATGATTCATGCAGATTCAGTGTCTGGTTGAGTGCCCACTTGGTGATTCACAGAAGGCAACTTCTAACTGTAACCTCACTGTGGTCTCTTTTATAAGGGCACTAATCCCAGTCATGCAGTCTCCTCCCTTGTGACCTAATCATCCCCAAAGGCCTCACTTTCTAATACCATAACCTTGGGGTTTGAATTTCAACATATAAATTTGGGAGCAATACAAATATTCCTACCATAGCAAATGATAATTATTCTAGCCTCATAGTACAGATTTTTCCCAAGTCAAATGGCAATCAGTTGTTTTTTTCCCAAGGAGTGAGGGTGAATCCCAGTAGAGACCTAAACTCTCCTTGTAATTCCCCAAGTAGCCAGTTAACCTCATCACCACACACTTCGCCAGCCACAAGAGGATGGACAAAATTGCTCTTATGTTTCTAGTCATAGAAAACATACAGGCCATATTCACATCAAAAATCACTTCTATTGCATACCAAGTGCCTAAATTCATAATTCCTACAAAATGCCTTTGTAGTTACAACTTAGGTGACTGTCTGACCCAACCTCCTCTTTCATAAAAATTAAACTTGATGTTAATGCATTTGCACGTTTGTTAATAAGAATTTCATTTTTTAAATACCACCATTCATATTATGACATGCTACTAAATTCTTGCCACCTTTTTGTAGTTCAGTTGCTAAGTCATGTCCAACTCTTTGTGACCCCATGGACTGTAGCATGCCAGGCTTCCCTTTGTTTCACTATCTCCCGGAGTTTGCTCAAACTCATGTCCATTGACTCAGTGATACCATCCAACCATCTCATCCTCTGTTGACCCCTTCTCCTCCTGCCCTCAGTCTTTCCCAGCATCAGGGTCTTTTCCAATGAGTCAGCTCTTCAAATCAGGTGATCAAAGTATTGGAAGCTTCAACATCAGTCCTTCCAATTCAAGGTTGATTTCCTTTAGTATTGACTGGTTTGTTCTTGCTGTCCAAAGGACTCTCAAGAGTGTTCTCCAGCACCACAGTTTGAAAGAATCATTTCTTCGGTGTTAAGCTTTCTTTATGGTCTAGCTCTCCCTTCCATACATGACTACTGGAAAAAACATAGCTTTGACTATACAGACCTTTGTCTGCAAAGTGATGTCTCTGCTTTTTAACACACTGTCTAGGTTTCTCATAGTTTCTCAAATCTGCCACTGTTTTTTTACCACCTTCAGTTCAGTTCAGTCACTCAGTTGTGTCTAACTCTTTGCGACCCCATGAATCACAGCACGCCAGGCCTCCCTGTCCATCACCAACTCCTGGAGTTCACTGAGACTCACGTCCGTCAAGTCAGTGATGCCATCCAGCCATCTCATCCTCTGTCGTCCCCTTCTCCTCCTGCCCCCAATCCCTCCCAGCATCAGAGTCTTTTCCAATGAGACAACTCTTCCACATGAGGTGGCCAAAGTACTGGAGTTTCAGGTTTAGCATCAGTCCTTCCAAAGAAATCCTAGGGCTGATCTCCTTCAGAATGAACTGGTTGGATCTCCTTGCAGTCCAAGGGACTCTCAAGAGTCTTCTCCAACACCACAGTTCAAAAGCATCAATTCTTCGGCGCTCAGCCTTCTTCACAGTCCAACTCTCACATCCATACATGACCACAGGAAAAACCATAGCCTTGACTAGGTGAACCTTTGTTGGAAAGTAATGTCTCTGCTTTTGAATATGTGATCTAGGTTGGTCATAACTTCCTTCCAAGGAGTAAGCGTCTTTTAATTTCATGGCTGCAGTCACCATCTGTAGTGATTTTGGAGCCCCCAAAAATAAAGTCTGACACTGTTTCCACTGTGTCCCCATCTATTTCCCATGACGTGATGAGACCAGATGCCATGATCTGAGTTTTCTGAATGTTGAGCTTTAAGCCAACTTTTTCACTCTCCACTTTCACTTTCATCAAGAGGCTTTTTAGTTCCTCTTCACTTTCTGCCATAAGGGTGGTGTCATCTGCATATCTGAGGTTATTGATATTTCTCCTGCAGTCTTGATTCCAACTTGTGTTTCTTCCAGTCCAGCGTTTCTCATGATGTAGTCTGCATATGTTAAGTAAGCAGGGTGACAATATACAGCTTTGACATACTCCTTTTCCTATTTGGAACCAGTCTGTTGTTCCATGTCCAGTTCTGACTGTTGCTTCCTGACCTGCATACCAGTTTCTCAAGAGGCAGGTCAGGTGGTCTGGTATTCCCATCTCTTTCAGAATTTTCCACAGTTGATTGTGATCCACACAGTCAAAGGCTTTGGCATAGTCAATAAAGCAGAAATAGATGTTTTTCTGGAACTCTCTTGCTTTTTCCATGATCCAGCGGATGTTGGCAATTTGATCTCTGGTTCCTCTGCCTTTTCTAAAACCAGCTTGAACATCTCGAAGTTCACGGTTCACATATTGCTGAAGCCTGTCTTGGAGAATTTTGAGCATTACTTTACTAGTGTGTGAAATGAGTGCAATTGTGCGGTAGTTTGAGCATTCTTTGGCATTGCCTTTCTTTGGGATTGGAGTGAAAACTCACCTTTTCCAGTCCTGTGGCCACTGTTGAATTTTCCAAATTTGCTGGCATATTGAGTGCAGCACTTTCACAGCATCATCTTTCAGGATTTGGAATAGCTCAACTGGAATTCCATCACCTCCACTAGCTTTGTTCATAGTGATGCTTTCCAAGGCCCACTTGACTTCACATTCCAGGATGTCTGGCTCTAGGTCAGTGATCACACCATCGTGATTATCGGGGTCATGAAGATCTTTTTTGAACAGTTTTTCTGTGTATTCTTGCCATCTCTTCTTAAAATCTTCTGCTTCTGTTAGGTCCATACCATTTCTGTCCTTTATCGAGCCCATCTTTGCATGAAATGTTCCCTTGGTATCTCTAATTTTCTCATAATACTACATTACCTGCATTTTATAGAAAGGAAAACTGAATCTCAAAAAAATTCAATTATTTATGCCACCCGTACACTCCAGAACATTTCATTCTGTCAACCTCATTACCTGGTCTTCCATTATACCTGTTTCCCAGTGTTGAGATCTTTTTTATATTTTCTGCAGTTCAATTCCATAGATCTATGATAGCCCCTATGTTACCCCATGGGCTTCCCTGGTAGCTCAGCTGATAAAGAATCCACCTGCAATGCAGGAGACCCCAGTTCAATTCCTGGGTTGAGAAGAACCCCTGGAAAAGGTATAGGCTACACACTCCAGTACTCTTGGGCTTCCCTGTTGGCTCAGATGGTAAAGAATCCACCTACAATGCGGGAAACTTGAGTTTGATCCCTGGGTCGGAAAGATCCCCTGGAGGGGGGCATGGCAACCCACTCCAGTATTCTTGCCTGGAGAATCCCCAAGGACAGAGAAGCCTGGTAGGCTGCAGTCCATGGAGTTGCGAAGAGTCGAACATGACTGAGCCACTAAGCACAGCACAGCATTTTACCCCACATCCAAATTGTTGATAAATAATATTATAAGGGAAGTTACTAAATATATTAAACAAAGGTAATTTTTTTCTCGAAATGAGCACTTTTTCACCTAAAAAGAATTTTGTTGTATTTTGTAGGATTTTGTAGAATTTTTATTATAACAAAAATTTTGTTATATTTTATAGATGTCTTTAATGCATAGGAGTGGGATACTCTCAGCAAACAAGAAACATGATAATTAAAATACAAAATTATTATTTATTATTCATCAATATTTGATTATTGATGAATAATCAAGAAATACTTGATTATTTATCAAGTAGTTCTGATGCTCCATCCAACCCTAAACCTTAGTGCTATCCTTAACAACTTGTGAGTGTTTAAAGGAAGCAGAATTTCCCTCAAATTTGCTTAGTCCTAAAAGTTATTCAGGTCATAGGAATTGTGGCTACAATTATATTAATACACTAGACTCCACTTTCTTTAAGTAATAAGAAAAGTTATATTCTTAATAGACTATATCACTGTGTTTTTGGCAGGGAAGACCTAGGATGTGGCCTTTAAGCAAAGCTCTAAAGTTTAAGGTTTAACTGACTTCATATTTGAGGGTAGGGACTTTCAGGCAAAAAGGAGGACTTTTATGAAGACCCAGAAGTGGAAAGAAGCTTGCAGTGATCAAATCTCATATATCAACAGTGGGAAGAAGGCCTTGTGAGAATCAGACAGGGCCTTGTGGGCTCTATAATGGTGCTAGGTTATTATCCTAAGTGCAGTAAAAAGGCAGGTACAGGTTTTTAGCAGGAAAGTAAACTTAATACTCCTGCACTTAAAAAAAAAAAAACAACTTTGAGTACTTAAAGGACAAAAAGGAGATAATAAATGCTCAATAAATGGCAGCTTTTCCATGGCACTCAGGCCCTTTTTTCTTTGTGGTCATGGCATATATGTTGCTTCAGTGACTCCAAGATCTCTCTCTCCAGCTCTGTCCTCTTTCTTTCAGTCCTATAACCTCAACTTCAGGAAGCCACCTTTGAACTCTGCCCCCTCTTCCCCTCTCAAGTACAGAGTTTAGTCTCAAAACACTTGGGGTCAAGACCCAGGTCTGTCATTTACTAGATGTATTTCCTAGAGAAATGACATCTGATTTCTCTTAGTTTCCTCCCCGGTGGATGGGATGATTCTTTCCATGTATGATTGCTATGAGGCTTCCCTGGGGGCTCAGACGGTAAAGAATCCACCCGCAGTGCAGGAGACCCAGGTTCAATCTCTGGGTAGGGAAGATCTCCGAGAGGAGGAAATGGCTACTCACTCCACTATTCTTGCCTGGAGAATTCCATGGACAGAGCCTGGTGGGCTACAGTCCATGGAGTCACAAAGAGTCAGACACAACTGAGCAACTAACACATACACACACACACACACGATTGCTATGAAGAGTCAGTGAAATAAAACGAAGGTCACGGTACTTGCCATATAATAGGAACTAAAATATGACAACACTAAACCCAATCATGCAGACTTTTATCTTTCTTATCTTTTTCCTAAAAATGTTAGTTCCCTCCTGTTAGAATGAGTTCAGCCAGGAGTACTCCCAGGATTTGATGGAAGAAATCTTGGAATCTTCTTGAACATTTCCTCTCCTTTTTCTCCCATGACCAATCTGTGACTGAGAACTCACAATCTGTCCTTCCAAATGTCCTCAATTCATCCCTTCCCCAAACTAACAACTTGGTCCTTCTTAGCATATCTCACCTGAATTGTTGCAAGTATCATGCGTTAGTTTTCCTCTCTCCAGTTTCTTCTGTCCTGTCGATCCTTAGCATATTTTCAATACCTCATGATTCTGCTTTCAGCAAGTGCTGTGCTCAGTCATTCAGTTGTATCCTATTCTTTGCGACCCCATGGACTGTAGCCTGCCCGACTCCTTGTCCAGGGGGATTCTCTGGGCAAGAATACTGCAGTGGGTTGCCATGCCCTCCTCCAGGGGATCTTCTAATCCCAGGAATCGAAGCCAAGTCTCCCACATTGCCAACAGATTCTTTACCATCTGAGCCACCAGGGAAGCTTTCAGCATGTCCCACGCTAATTGAGAGGCTGCAGTAGCCATGTCAAATCCAGACTTTTCCCCTAGAATGTTGCCCAGCCCCCACCCCAGTCTTTTTTTCCATGGTCTTCCTCCCCCATACAGCTTCCTCTCCGGTCCTGTCATCTTCATCTCCCTCTCCCTTTCACTGTGAGAATCATACTGTCCAATCCTGCCTTGGTGTCTTGGTACAATCTCTTCCTCACCGCGGACTCCCCTCTCCTCTCCATCTGACCCAAAAGGCACACAAAGACTCCCTGATTCTTCCAGATCTCACAAATTTCCTTTCCTTTCAGACTCCTATCAGTAATATTTTGTGTTTGGCCTTTTTTTTTTTTTTTTTTTTAACTTTTGACTACCAGAATACAGACAAAAGATAATTTGCATGTTGTATACCCACCACGTTGCTTAGCATAATCCTTGGCTTATAGGAAATGCATGATACATTCTCTTTAAGCATTTTCATTGACAATTGACTTCTAGTTTATTTTCCCAATAGGAAGACTCTCCAAATATCCTTGAGTAGATTTATAAACATATAGCATTCAAAACAAGAGGCACATCTATATCCTTAACTAGATGACTCTTGAAAGAATGTGAGTAATTTCTTTACCATTGTCAGGACAATGATTGTTTAATGTGCATTTGTATTTTATAGAATTCCCCTGAGCTGGATGAAGAAGGCTACAGCATCAGACCTGAGGAACCCGGCTATATCCTTTCTTTATATTTTAATCTTAATTTCCATTTGCTTTCAGAAAGCAGGATGATAAATTTAGGATTTGCAGAAGTGCCGAAACCCAAGCATCACAAGTCCTGTTGTCACTAGTATTAGAGATGAATAAACAGCACAGAGAACAGCCTGATCACTAACAAGCAGGCACTTTGCCTTAATCTATTCATAGAAAAAGAGAGAGAGGAGAAAGAGAAAAATTGTGCTGAAAAACAACTGTGCAAATTATGGGCGCTGAGTTGTCTTCTAAAATCTGATATAATAATACTACTTATGGTGGCTGGGAGATAGCTCTGGCTTGTGCTTTCCCCACAAACCATCTCTGGTCAGAGCAGGTCACACTTTGAAGCACAAAAAGTCATCACAAATCCTTCGCTGAGTAGCCTTCCTGTCTCCTATGGTGTGAGGAAGTTCCCGTGGGCCTGTAAGTGTGAGTGCTGAGTATACACACATAATGGACTTTGTAACCATTGCTCCTTGAAATTTGCCATCCTTAATCATGTTGCAAGGAAAGGTGGATACATTCTGACTCTTTCCTGCTTCACACTTTGAGTTTTGTTTTGCTTTGATTTTCTGCCACCCAAGTGTGCTTCTGCTGCCTCTTTGTGCAATCGTTCTTGTCTTATACTCATCATTGCCTCTAAGTAGAAAAGACAAACGGAGAAGGCAATGGCACCCCACTCCAGTACTCGTGCTTGGAAAATCCCATGGATGGAGGAGCCTTGTAGGCTGCAGTCCATGGGGTCTCTAAGAGTCGGACACGACAGAGCAACTTCACTTTCACTTTTCACTTTCATGCGTTGGAGAAGGAAATGGCAACCCACTCCAGTGTTCTTGCCTGGAGAATCCCAGGGACAGGGGAGCCTGGTGGGCTGTCGTCTATGGGGTCACACAGAGTCGGACACGACTGAAGTGACTTAGCATAGCATAGAAAAGACAGAGTTATGCATCTTTAACTGTGTTCTACCTACCAAAGGAAAGCACTTTTATTCTTCGAGCGAATCAGAAGAGGAAGAAGAGTCACACAAGAAGTTTAATATCAAGATTAAGCCATTGCAAGCTAAAGACATTCTTAAGAACGCTGCAACTGTAGATGAACTGAAGGCATCCATAGGCAACATTGCACTTTCCCCATCGCCGGTGGTGAGTGGCTTTTTATTTCAGGCTTTGGTGAGGTTGGACTGACAGCTGTGCTCTGCCCATACATGTTAAGTAGATCAGAGATTCTTTAAGCTGATAGCTGCAATGGTCATGATTTTAGGAACTCTGTAAACCTGAAACAGCTCATCCTAGCTATGGAAAATTATGCTTATTTTATATTGCAGTTTTTGTGCTTTTCAAAGTGGGATCACGTTTGTTTTTGACGTTTTCCTGCAAGCATTTTTCAAAGGAGGAAGAAATAACAAACATTATCCAGACTTACTTCTAAAACAATTAAAAACAATATGAAGTTTACATATTTACTAACAACGATTTTTAAAAACACATTTTAATGTCTTATTTTATGATGCAACACATAAAAACTCATGGAAAGAAAACCAAGGAGATTGCTTTCTTTAGGGAAAATTCCTTTTCATTGCCAATGCTTCAAAAAGAAATATTAATCTAATATAATAAACCATAGTCTAAAAAGATATTAAAACTCACAAGCTTCATTATATTTTATTATCAAATTGTCTTAAAGACTGTATTTAGGCACCCCCAATACAGATATGCCTTATTTATATTAATCAAATTGGTATTTTTATACAATTTGTACTTCTTTTCCAATTCTCACCTACTCAATTTCTCTAGCTGCATTCTGAGTTCCAACAATTACAGTGTTTTCTCTATAGTGCTTGATAAATGCTGCAATTGTTTTCTAAAAATAACTGTGAAGAGCAGATGAAGGCTCTTGTGTTAGGAGCTAATATATTCTTATCTTCTTGGCATCTTCTTTAGAGAGATGTGATCTCCCAGCAGCATTTCCCATGAATGAGATCGTTAATGAATGCTGGACCATTTTTTTCTATGCTTCTGGAATATATGAACTAACGTTTCTATAAGAGTTGTAATCACCCATCCTTTGGGTGCCTGCCTGGGATGGATAAAATCTCTAATGATGCTTTCTTTAGTGCTTATAATGGCCTTTACCACTGCTGTTAGAGTCAACTAACATGATTGCTAATAGTAATCAACCACAGCAAATAATATTTCAGATAATTTTTAATCACGTACTCACTTGCCATCTTAAGATGTCTTCTTGAAAAGGGAGTCATGACATATATTAGTTTCCTTTCCCTTCTGCAATGGAAGGTACAAATTTTAAACTCACATATTGGTCTGTAATATAAGCAGTTTGTAGTAACAAGGACATGCGCACACTTTAAATGTGCACACTTTCACTTTTCAGTTGACATCTTTCAAATCATTTTTTATTTACTAAAATATTTTTATTAATTGTAAAATTTTATTTAAATGATTGAAACCAATTTATATTTACTTCTGTAAATATAAATTTACAGAATATACCTGTCTATTAGGGTATAATAGACAGTGGGCATTGGAGAGCTACCTGGATAAGTGTAAGAAGGCAAGTTCGTGGAATTCAGTGAAAAAATTTACATGAAATAAAACTTATTAGAAAGATTCCAGACATGTGGTATATATTTTCTGAAAGCTAGTTAGAAGAAATCCTTTCCATCAAAAAGAATATCTCTTCATATATCTGATTCACTTTGTTGTACAGCAGAAACTAATACAACATGGTAAAGCAACTATACTCCAATTCAAAAATAAAAAAGAATATGTCTACTCAAGTCATCCGGTAGCTATTCCTCCCACTGCATATGTTGCTAAGGGTATAGCAAGGAGAGTGGCTGTCACTCTGAGCTCTTCCCAACACCTGTTTTTAAAGTGAGACGTTGATACGATGTGGTTAAGACTGACAAAAAAAGAGAAACAGTGTGAAAACTAAATTGAGACACCCAGAGAAAGTAATCCCAGGGTTAGGCAGACCAGTAGCCCCACAAACCAAGAAAGCCTGGGACCGCCCCGCTCCCCCCGACTACTGCCCTGGCATTCCCAGCCAGCTCCGTCTAATGTGAGAACCTACCTCTGTCATTACTATGATTCCCAAATATCCATGATTTTTGACAGTTAGTGTAAGAAAATGAGCTGTGATTGCTACTTTAGGGAAAGATCCGCATGTTTCTAGATAAACATAACTATAAAGAGAGATTAAAACTGAAAAGATATTCGTGCCTTTAGAATCCTTGTCCTCGTCTAGATAACCCATAACCAAACATAGGGATATTTCACAAAGAACATAAATAGAACTTTATCTCCAGAACTGGATAAATGGAAATAACCTTCTGAAATCCAGTTAGTGCCAGGATAAAAATGAGCAATGTTTTGTACAACTTTAGATGTTTCCAGTCACACAATCCAATGTTCATACATCTACACTTAATTCAGGTACAAAAAGAGAAATAGGACCTATACCAATTAATGATATATCAGAATATTTCTTTTAGGTGTTGGTTCTAATGCTATGAAAGCATCAATTGTTACACTAATAGAGTTAAAGAATGGTAGGATTCATAAAAATGGCTGATGTTGAATTTCTGATTTCTATTTCTTTTGAAGAATTTTAAGACAAGGTTTTGTTTCACTTCTCCTTTTCATCTACCTGTAAATATGTAATAATGAATTGTAACCCATTTGATATTCTTATCATGAATTTATTTTCACTCTATTTGGATAGGTTTACTATATATACTTCATTGTCAAATGACTTGATAAATGAATAAAAGGAATGAATGGATGGATGAATGAATCATATATATCTATTTGTATATACAATATAAACAAACCTATATGAAAATTACTCCTCCCTAAAAAAGAAAGCTTCAGCAACATAAAAAATCAGGGTTTTAGCTGCTAGCAAAAATCCTACTATATTGACAAATAAACATAGTTCCAGTCCAGATCTTACCTTGGCCCTTGATTTTTATATAGAAATCAAGATTTAATATGGACCAGGACAAGGCAGAGCACAGAGAGAGAGAGAGAGAGAGAGTGGGGCAGGGGGAGGATGCAACTCACAATCAAAAGATGCTAATTTCTATTCTTCTCATGTTGTGATCTCCTAATAAGATATCATGGAAGCATTAGTCACTCAGTTGTGTCCAACTTGTTGTGACCTCATGGACTGTAGCCCACCAGGCTTCTCTGTCCATGCAATTATCCAGACAAGAATACTGGAGTAGGTTGCCATTCCCTTCTCAAGAGATCAAACCTGGACCTTCTGCCTTGCAGGCAGATTCTTTGCCATCTGAGCTACCAGGGAAGCCCTAAAATATTATACTAATAGGGTAAAGAAGGAAAATCACCCAGGTTTGAATTAGGGATTCAATTAGTTTTGAATTCGTTGTTGAATTAGGGATATGTTGACTCTGATGCTGGGAGGGACTGGGGGCAGGAGGAGAAGGGGACGACAGAGGATGAGATGGCTGGATGGCATCACTGACTCGATGGATGTGAGTCTGAGTGAACTCCGGGAGTTGGTGATGGACAGGGAGGCCTGGCGTGCTGCAGTTCATGGGGTTGCAAAGAGTTGGACACAACTGAGTGACTGAACTGAACTGAACTGATGAGTTAGAATATTGGTAGATCTGCTTCACCAGAAACCAAAATATTAATAGTCATGGCTTAAACAGAATAGATGCTTTATTTCTATTCCACATTAAAGTCAAAGCAGGATGGACTGTAGCCCACCAGGCTCCTTTGACCATGGAATTCTCCAGGCAAGAATACTGGAGTGGGTTGCCATTTGCTCCTCCAGGGAATCTTCCCAACTCAAGGATTGAATCCATATCTCTTGCCATGTCCTGCACTGGCAGGTGAATTCTTTACCACTGACACCTGGGAAGCCCAGATACACATATATCCAGCTAAAATCCCAGGCTCTGTTATTAGAAGACAAAGGAAGGAATGGATACTGCTAGACATGGACACAGTTTCTGTGTCACTATATCTTAAATAATCTCAGAGTAATGGGAAATGGGATTTTTCTATCTGTCTTAAGTTATTCCCCAAACTTATTGAAATGGGCAAATTTCCTTTTAAAAATTTCTAATCACTGATTTCTAAATACCACTGATGTTACGCTACCTACTAGCCAGCAGCAGGACTAAAAAATACCAATTTCAGTTACATATCAATTTATGTGACAGATACAGATTCCTCCAACAGTAACAGTGCTCCCTCTATCTTACAGATTTCACTGCTTTTTGAGAAAGACTGCCTCATTATTGAGAGAAATGTGCTAAACCCAAATTAAACCCAAATGCTGTCTCTGAGTAACTTTGGTTCATGTTATAGTTGTGCTCTTTGGAGGACTAGACAGAGTTCAATCCAAAGGGACTGGACTGTCCAAAAGGATAGAGTCCCTCCGTTTCTCAACAGGTTTTCCATGAAGCATATTATCTCTAATTCCAAGTTTAGTGTGCAAGATATTGGGCTCAGTATTGAGGGGTAGGGTGGGCAGAGGACGGAGGTAAGCTGTTTTGCATGTCCAACAACAGCCTCAGCTAATCATCTGGGGAACTCTTGAGCTAGAATGACCCTTCACATTTGTTCTAAATTGGGCTGAGATGAATAATCATTATACTGCTACATCAATCAGTGCTCCAATATGGGCTGGCTAAGAAGGGACATGACCTTAGCCGAGGTGGCTCTCTGCAGCTGTGTCAGACCCTGAAGTCTTGACAGATGAGGGCTGTCTGTCAATGGCACTCTTAACAGCTGTGTAAAACACCCTTCTGAAGACAAAACTACACGGCACATTTTGGCACCTAGGGTTACCACCTTCTCTTCCAAGTGTTTTGTGGCCATTTGTTTAAATAATTTCTTATAGAATCTTAGGAGGTAGGCATATAGTAATTGAAAAAGCAGGTGTCCAGACAGCAGGCCAGGTCTCACATGTTCTACCTGTGTAAACGTATATGAGCCCCATAATTGTTCTGAGATTATATTTCCTTTTCTGTAAAGGAAGGATAATAATAATTTAAAAAAGCAGAGACACTACTTTGCCAAAAAGGTCCATCTAGTCAAAGCTATGGATTTTCCAGTGGTCATGTATGGATGTGAGAGTTAAACTATAAAGAAAACTGAGTGCCAAAGAATTGATTCTTTCAAACTGTGGTATTGGAGAAGACTCTTGAGAGTCCCTTGCGCGGCAAGAAGATCCAACCAGTCCATCCTAAAGGAAATCGGTCCTGAATGTTCATTTGAAGGACTGATGCTGAAGCTGAGAATCCAATGCTTTGGCCACCTGATACGAAGAACTGACTCATTGAAGTCGGGAGAAGAAGGGGACAACAGAGGATGAGATGGTTGGATGGCATCACCAATTCGATGGACATGAGTTTGAGCAAGCTCCGGGAGTTAGTGATGGACAGGGAAGCCTGGTGCGCTGCAGTCCATGGGATAATAAAGATTCAGACACAACTGAGCAACTGAATTGAACTGAAGGATAATAATAGTCCTTATGGAGTTTTTCTGCAGATTATTGTTGGTCTCAAATCTTCTTTTTGTCCCCTGTGCTTAGCACAGTACATGGCACATACTAGGGATGCAGATTTGATAAATGAGTGAATGGAGAAAGCACACAGAATATCCGAGTAACAGTTCCTGATGCAAAAGTAATACTTTGCAGTTGTTTGTTTCTTTATTACTAGGGTATTATTCAGGGTTCTCCAGAGAAACACATAAGCATATATGTGTATATGTGATGGTGGCTTAGTTGCTAAGTCATGTCTGACTCTTGTGACCCATCGACTGTATCCTGCCAGGATCCTCTGTCCATGGGATTCTCCAGGCAAGAATACTGGAATGAGTTGCCATTTCCTTCTCCAGTATATGTGATAGATAGAGGTATATATGTGATAGATAGAGAGATAATCGATGGTAGACCTGTTGTAACAAATTGGCTTCACATGATTATGGAGGCTAAGTCCCACGGTATGCCATCCACAAGCTGGAGGCCCAGGAAAGCTGAAGTATGATTCATTTCAGTCTAAGGCCTGAGAACCAGAAGAGCTAACAGTGTAAATTCCAGTCTGAGGGTGCAAGATGAGAAGAGATGTCCCAGCACAAATAATGAGGCAGAAAAACAGGGTGAATTCCTCCTTCCTTTCCCCTTTTTCTCTTTAGACCCTCAATAGATTAGGTGATCGGAGAAGGCAATGGCACCCCACTCCACTACTTTGCCTGGAAAATCCCATGGACGAAGGAGCCTGGTAGGCTGCAGTCCATGGGGTCGCTAAGAGTCGGACACGACTGAGCGACTTCACTTTCACTTTTCACTTTCATGCATTGGAGAAGGAAATGGCAACCCACTCCAGTATTCTTGCCTGGAGAATCCCAGGGATGGGGGAGCCTAGTGGCTGCCATCTGTGGGATCACACAGAGTCGGACACGACTGAAGTGACTTAGCAGCAGCAGCAGCAGCAGATTAGATGATGCTGATCCACATAAGTGAGGTTTATGTACTTTTCTGAGTCCACCAGTTCAAATGCTACCCAAAAGCTAATCTCGTCTGGAAACACCCTCATAGCACACCCAGAAATAATGTCTAACCTGGATACCTGATAACCAGCCAAGTTGACATAGTATTAACCATCACACTATTATGTATATATGTGTGTAGCATTTATTTATTTATATATACTTGTATATACATATTTTAAGGTAACTTTTGCTCCTTTATTAAGAGTCATGGGATTATAATGTATCTGTATCTCAAGTCTTGAATTCATTTGAAGAGGTTTGGACAATCTCTTGCCTGTCTTAAACTTTGATTTTGAACCAAATCTGATTGACCTTTTAGAGGAATTTTAAATCCGTTTTTTCCATACTAGACATCTGTGATTGATATTTCTTTAAGCACAAATAGAGACTTTGTACTTACCCCTGAAGGACCTAGCATACAGTGCTAGTTTATCTTGCAGAAAGATACTGGAATCTGATAGACTGAACTCAACCTCTTGCAAACTTAAGCAAGTTTCTTAAACCTATTTGAGTATGAGTTTCCTCATAACTAAAATGGGAATTATGATCACCTACCTCACACAGTGGTTGTTGGGATGTCCTTCTCATTCTGTTAATAAAATGTAAAGATTTTTCCTTTAAAGGAGAAGATGGAAACAGAGGTGTAGGATAAATCACTCTGCTCTCTGCTTCCCTTGGTACCACACTCTTTACATTCAGGGTAGAAACCCACCTCTACTACATCTTTCACAAATGGTTTTGTTCTTAAAAGTAAAAGATTTCTCAAAGGGGAAAACAAAAACAACAAAAAGACATCTTAACATGCAATGGAATACCATTAATTCCCTTTAAAATAATTTGAGGGAAATGCAAATAGACAGTTAATTCAATGACATCACAATTACTCAGACAACTGGGCTCTACTTCTTCGCTGGGGTTGCTTTGCACAAGTTACAAAACCTGAGCCGTGGTTTCTTCATTAGTGAGTGAAGATAACTCCTGTACCAACTTCACAGGGCTGTTGTAAGGGTGGGATGAGTTAATACAGTAAACACCATATTGTAGGATCAGATACTACATTGAGGGATCATTCTATTGTTGTTAGAATTGTTTGCAGAGTATGGGGCACATTTTTAAGGATATCATTAAATGGTGATAAATCAGGAAACCCAAATAGCCAAAAGTCATGTAAAGCCAAGTCAGTAATTACTCTGAGTATCAAACTAGGAAAATGTGTTAATAAAATAACTTTTGTGCTGCATGTAAATTGATTTTGAAGCCATTCCAGAAGCATTCCTAAATTGTTTCAGCATTCCTAATTTTGTTTTAACAAAATCCCTTGAGTGTTTCTTCAGGAAACCCCATTGAAAGCTAGCATTCCCAATGGGTTTCTATATTGTGCACCCCCAGCAAATTTATTTCACAGAAAAATGACATCATTTTCTATCCCTCTTCAAATCAGTTCACTAAATATTTGAAGCCAGCACTGAGAGCTAATATCAGAAATATTGGACAGATTTTTGTTCAACATTCATGTTAACTACAAGCTTATCTTAAAAGAGGGAATATATGTATACATATTGCCGATTCACTTTGTTGTACAGCAGAAACTAACACAACATTGTAAAGCAATTATACTCCAATAATAAAATTTTAAATAATGTATAGTTGATATGGCAGGTGGCCCACAGAGGCTGAACTTCCCCTTGTGGTCCAAACGCCTGCCTCTCTTCACTCAGTCCTGATTAAATACATGGTCTTATGTAGCCAACTTCTCCTCTGGCTTCCATTTCACAGTCTCTTGGCTTCCTTACCCCTCACAGGATCTCAGAGGTAGACATACCCATTTCTTCCAAAACCCATAGAATTTTCATCACATGCTTCAGTGATGTGTTCTGTTCATGAAGTGCCTTGATCCTGTAGCTCCTATAGCATTCATGGAATTAAGAAAACAGATGCTACATTTTAATTCTTGGTAAAATATCATCTTTTCCTTTTGTTATGAGCTGCTGTTAATTCCATTATTTTTGTTCTTTGGTGAGTCAAGGATCACAGCTGACTTAGCTTGAGAGTTGTCTTTAACTACAAACTCTCAGTTCTGTACTGAATACAAATTTTTCCTCCGAAATAAGTCAGAACTAAGTTTGCATTCAACTTAATTCAGATAACCATTATATCTACTACTGTGGGTAAGAGGGCCTAAAATGAAATGTAGCAGATCTCATAGTCAACAAAAGAGTCCAAAATGCAGTACTTGGGTACAGTCTCAAAAATAGCAGAATGCTCTCGGCTTGTTTCCAAGGCAAACCATTCAGTTTCACAATAATTCAAAGTCGATATCCCAACCACTAATGCCCAAGAAGCTGAAATTGCATGGTTCTATGAATACCTTCAAGACCTTCTAGACTAACACCATAAAAAGATGTCCTTTTCATCATAGGGGATTGGAATGCAAAAGTAGGAAGTCAAAACATATCTGGAGAAACAGACAAGTTTGGCCTTGGAATACAAAATGAATCAAAGTAAAGGCTAACAGTTTTGCCAAGAGAACGCTTGGGTCACAACAAACATCCTCTTCCAGCAACACAAGAATTGATTCTACACTTGGGCATCTCCAGATGGTCAATACCAAAATCAGACTGATTATATTCTTTGCAGCCGAAGATGGAGAAGCTCTATACAGTCAGCAAAGATAAGACTGGGAGCTGACTGTAGCTCAGATCATGAACTCTTTATTGCAAAATTCAGACTTAAAATGAATAGAATAGGGAAAACCACTAGGCCAGTAAGGTATGACCTAAATCAAATCCCTTACAGTTATACAGTGAAAGTGACAAATAGATTCAAGGGATTATCTGATAGACAGAGTGCCTGAGCAACTATGGACAGAGGTTCATAACATTGTACAGGATGTGGTAACCAGAACCATCCCCCAGAAAACGAAATGCAAGAAGACAAAGTGGCTGTGTGCAAGGAGGCCTTATAAATGGCTGAGAAAAGAAGAGAAGCAAAAGCCAAAGGAAAAAGGGAAAGATATACCCAACTAAATGCAGAGTTCCAAAGGACAGCAAAGAGAGATAAGAAAGCCTTCTTCAGTGATCAATGCAAAGAAATAGAAGAAAACAATAGAATGGACGAGACTAGAGATCTCTTCAAGAAAATTGGAGATAACAAGGGAACATTTCATGAAAAGATGGGTACAATTAAAGACAAAAACAGCAATAGGGGATTGGACCTAACAGAAGCAGAAGAGATTAAGACGAGGTGGCAAGAATACACAGAAGAACTATACAGGAAAGATCCTAATGACTCAGATATCCACAACAGTGTGGTCACTCATGGAGAGCCAGACATCCTGAAATGTGAGGTCAAGTGGGTCTTAGGAAGAATTACTACAAACAAAGCCAGTGGAGGTGATGGAATTACAGCTTAGTTATTTAAAATTCTGAAAGATGATGCTGTTAAAGTCCTGCACTCAATATGTCAGCAAATTTGGAAAACTCAGCAGTAGCCACTGGACTGAAAAAGGTCAATTTTCATTCCAATTCCCAAGAAAGACAATGCCAAAGAATGTTCAAACTGCCACACAATTTTGCTCACTTCACATGCTAGCAAGGTAATGCTCAAAATCTTTCAAACTAGACTTCAGCAGTACATGAATCAAGAACTTTCAGATGTATCTGGATTTAGTAATGGCAGAAGAACCAGGGATCAAATTGCCAACATCTGTTGGATCAAAGAGAAAACAAGGAAATTCCAGAAAAATATCTACTACTGCTTCATTGACTAAGTGAAATCCTTTGACTGTGTGAATCACAACAAACTGTGGAAAATACTTAAAGAGTTGGGAATACCAAAGCACTTTACCTGTCTCCTGAGAAACCTGTCTGCAGGTCAAGAAGCAACAGTTAACCAGACATGAAACAATGGGCTGGTTCAAAATTGAGGAAGGAGCATGTCAAAGCTGTATATTGTCACTTTGCTTATTTAGCAGAGTACATTTGCTATATGCTGAGTGTATCATGTGAAATGCCAGGCTGGATGAATCCCAAGCTGGAATCAAGATCGCTGGGAGCAGTATCAACAACCTCAGATAAGCAGATGATACCACTCTAATGGCAGAAAGTGAAGAGAAGCTAAAGAGCCTCTTGATGAAGGGCATTGAGAAGAGTGAAAAAGCTGACTTAAGATTCAATATTCAAAAAACTAAGATCACAGCATCTAGTCCCATCACTTCATGGCAAATAGATGGGGAAAACTGGAAACAGTGACAAATTTTATTTTCTTGGGCTCCAAAATCATTGCAGACAGTGATTGCAGCCATGAAATTAAAATACAGTTGCTCATTGAGAGAAAAGCTATGACAAACCTAGACAGCATGTTAAAAAAGCAGATATATCACTCTGATGACAAAGGTTTGTGTAATCAAAGCCGTAGTTTTTCCAGTAGTCATATATGGATGTGAGAGTTGGACCATAAAGAAGGCTGAGTCCCAAAAAACTGATGCTTTCAAATTGTGGTGCTAGAGGCTCTTGAGAGTTTCTTGGATGGCAAGGAGATCAAACCTATCAATCCTAAAGGAAATCAACCCTGAATATTGATTGGAAGGACTGATGCTGAAGCTGAAGCTCCAATACTCTGGCCACTTGATACAAAGAGCTGAGTCATTGGAAAAGACCTTGATGCTGGGAAAGACTGAGAAGGGGGCAACGGGATGAGATGTTTGGATGGCATCATCAACTCAATGGACATGTTTGAGCAAATTCAGGGAGATGAAGGACAGGGAGGCCTGGTGGTTGCAAAGAGTTGGACTTGACTGAACAATAACAAAGTTTTCATTCTGGCTCTGTACTCATTATCCATATGATCCTGAGTAAGTTAATTAAACATTTAAACCCGTCAAGGCTTAATCACATGAATCACAGCCTTGTCTAACTCAATGAAACTATGAGCCATGCCGTGTTGTGCCTCCCAAGATGGACGGGTTGTGAGGATAAATGAATTAATATATATATGTGAAGCATTTGATATACAGTCAGATCACATTTCAGATCTGCCAGCCAGCAACATAATTGCCATTGTAAGTTCTCTAAATGATCTCTGACCTTGAGACCATGAGATTTATGAATAGTCACCATGAAACAAACTGAATTATTCTGATTAATAATAATTATCATTTACTGAGTAACTCCTTTGGGCCTTACATAAATTTACTTACAAAATACTAACTACTTTACAGGCACCACTTCCTTAATTCTTAAAAGGCTCCTCTAAAGATAGATAGTATTATTAAAATGATTTTACTATTGATTAAGCCTTATGCTTAGTCACTTAGTCATGTCCAACTCTTTGCAACTCCATGGACTATAGTCCACTAGGCTCCTCTACTGGGGATTCTCCAGGCAAGAATACTAGAGTGGGTAGCCATGCCCTCCTCCAGGGAATCAAACTGCGTGCTACAGTCCATGGGGTCACAAAGAGTTGGGTATGACTGAGCGCCCGAACTGAAATGAACTGATCCTCACAACAACCTATGAGATGGGTACTATTTTTACCTCCATTCTACAGATTAGAAAACTGAGGCATAGAAGAATTAACTCACCCAAAATGTCACAGCTACTAAGTGAAGTTGCTGAGATTTAAACCGAGAAATCTGTTTTCTAATTCAGAACGTTTACCTGCTACAGTATTTTTAAAATGAGATTTCAGGAATAGATGGCAGTTATGAAGCTAACATTGTAAAAACAGTTTACAATTCCTTTTTGTTGTTGTTTTCTACATCATTTAAGAGATTTTTTTAAATCTCTTTTTACACTTTTTAAAGTAATTTTTTTTTTACACTTTTTAAATTTTTTAACACTTTTTAAAGTAATTAACCTAAAGTGAAAGTCACTCGGTCGTGTCCAACTCTGCAACACTATAGTCTATACAGTCCATGGAATTCTCCAGGCCAGAATACTGGAGTAGGTAGCCTTTCTCTACTCCAGGGGATTTTTCCAACCCAAAGATTGAACCCAGGTCTCCCACATTGCAGGCTGATTCTTTACCAGCTGAGCCACAAGGGAAACCTAAGAATACTGGAGTAGGTAGCCTATCCCTTCACCAGCAGATCTTCCCAATCCAGGCATCGAACTGGGGTCTCTTGCCTTGCAGGTGGATTCTTCACCAACGGAGCTATCAGGGAAGCCCAATTAACCTAAAAGCTAGTATTATTTGCCTTTGGTTTGCAACTCAACGTTTTTATATTTTTACCTTCTTTAAGAGATAAATGCATTACAAGAAACAATTATTAGTTTTTGGTTTTGGACATACAGCATATTACAAAAAAAGAACCTTTACCCACTATATTATACTACTTTTGATGAAAACTATTGGTTCTCTTTACAGACAAAAAATGAAAAATACATTAAATCATCCAAAACATTTTACAAATAATTTATGAGTACTCACAAACTCTTTGAAAGCTATCACTTTAATGGTATCTAAAGAGCCCATGTCAGTCTACATACATACACTCTCTCCTAAGTTCCATGTGACAAGAGAGCAAAGCTGAGCTTATGGGTCAGTCAGGCTTAATGGCTGCTGTGTCACCTTTATTTTAAATATTAAGGAATGACACCTTGTTTTTATATGACATATATTTCAGTTCCCCTAATCAATCAATCAGCAAGGAATTTTTAAAGTCAACTATTCACTATAATAATGGTTTATGTTTTACAAAAGCTGTCATGATCAGAAAGATGTATTGGGCAAACTATGCTGTTAAGCAGGCAAGGAAGTGGTGATCCCCCTGTTTTATAGAAGAAATCAACTCCGAGATACCAAGAAGCAGCTGAAAGGGCCAGGACTTGAACTCCAACAACTTCCTCCTTTCTGCCAAGTTAACCACACAGTATATATTCTCATCTACATTGAATTAGGGTGTGATTCAGTCCTCTTTAAATCCTTCTCAGCTTTGACGTTCTGCTGTGTATTCTAGCCCAATAATCTCTATGGAAATTGCTGTTTTAGGAGCGGGTTAAGGATAAAGCAAGGGGACCAAGAAAGAAAGCACTTCCTTGAAGCACATTGGTTAAAGAGGAAGAACATGGGCTTTTGAATTAGTTATTATCTGTGTGTCCGTGGGCAAGCTCCTTACCTCAGCATCTCAGATCCTAAATCTGTAAAATAGGAAAAATAATACATACTTTCTCAGGACTGGTGTAAAGATGACATGAGATAATGTTGCAAAGTTCCCCCTTTGATGCCTGTCACTTAGGAAGAGACCCTGTAAGTAGCAGTTCCCTTTTCAGCTCCATTTCTCTTTTCCTTAAGTTCAGAGACTTGTGGGAGGCAGGAAGAAAATAAAAATAGCGAGGGAGGACTTGAGCAAAGGCAAGGAAAAGAGGGCTGATAGAAATGCTGAGAGTGGGAGTTGACCTAGCCTGGCATGTGTGCTGGCGGCTCCTCCCTTTCTCCTGCAAAATTCAGCGAAATAAGGAATTAAAGACTTTGACATGGAGTTGTGAAGGGGCAGCCCATTTCACCTTGTTCCAGGAGATTTGCCATCCAAAACGGAGTTATTTCATCACAAAATCTGGGGAGTGGGAGACAGCTAGCTTGCAATTGAAGACACTCTGGTGCTGTTTGCCTATTCCAGGTGTTCCACCCACCCTCCCACCCTCAAATTAGCCTGCCAGAGAGCAAAATCCCTGAATTCGCTGCTGCTTGGTAACACCACCCCCTTTCCTGTCCTCACTTTGGCAGAAGGTTCAGCACCCCATTGAGTTCAGTAAAAACAGAGAGTCATCACTTGGGGGAGGAGAGCTCCAGTCTCCTACACACTGGCATTTGTTCCTGGTAGAAACTCTGCACAGTGCCAGGGCAGGGTGCAGATAGCAAGCATTCTGATATAAGTGCTCAGTGCAGACCTCCAGGGCGGCAAGTTGGAAGGGAGAAGCTCAGCTTGGGTTCAACTCTTCAAGGAAAGCTTCACAGGGCAAGCATGATTTGGGTTGGGTTTAGACTAGGGATGTCAAGCATGGAGTGTGTAAGCTGCCACTCCCCTTCCAAACCCTCAGCAGATCTTGTGACTAGGTCCCACATCCCAGAGGTAGTCTGAGAAGCCCCCTCTAGACAGAATGCAAGCAGCTTGACCAAAATCATCTGGAGTTGACATACAAGATGTGTCTCTTTTTCCCCAAGCCTTATAGAGAAGGATAGATGGGGAACTGGGTGGGATCTTTTTTTATCGACATATTCTTTTCTTTCCTGAATTATAATAAGTCATTGGCTATCTGCAGAAGAATTATTTTCATATCTGAAGTGTGTTTGATCTTTCTTTCATTACTAATTATTTTTTCTTAGAGAATTCTCTGTTGTTTCCTTTTCCTGACATTTAAAATTAGAATATCATTTTCCCAAACCCTTTTACCTACCCCACGATGGTCAGAAGAAACCCCTAAGCTCTTGTATGTTTTGATCTCCTTGAAAATGAGCAGAATATTAATTCAATCTGGATCGCCTTTGGCATTATTTCTCCAAGTAATGGTGGTGGTACCCTTTGAGTACCTGGTATTTTGCTTCTATTTGTGAGGTGTAAGAGTTAGAATTTCCTTGCATGACTGTAGATTCTTTCATTATTTCCTACTGTTTCAGACAACTTTATCTGATTAGGGGTTCCAGAAACATGAACACTAGGGTTGGAGACCTTAAGCCTCAGTTATCAACTGCTCAGACCTTCTGTTATCAACTTAAAATCTAATTGAATGAAACAATAGACTCAGCATTGACTCACATAAAAACATTAGGGTGTCCTCAACCAAAGGCAGCAAATTCTTGAATTATATACTTTTAGTTACAGTGCTAAGGTTTCCCAAGTGGCACTAGTAGTAAAGAATCCACCTACCAATGCAGGAGATACAAGAGATGCAGGTCTGATCCCTGGATCAGGAAGATCCTCTGGAGGAGGGCATGGCAACCCACTCCACTATTCTTGCCTGGAGAATCCCACAGACAGAGAAATTCTGGCAGGCTACAGTCCATGGGGTCACAGAAGAGTCGGACATGACTGAACATGTACCCAATTACAACGCTAATTATAATTTAAAAGGCTATTTTTCTATCTTTAATGTCTTCTGCCTCAGTTATGTTAGTCCTACTGATATAGATTTTAATTTATAATCATTTGTATTAACTATGGTGTATTCAGGATAGAATGGACTCAAAAAGCAATCCTTTTGGAAAATAAGTTTATGAAAGAAACATAATTTGTGAATAGTTCAGTAAGTGTTGGATTCATGATGACTAACCCTTCACCCACAAGTTTGCTTGCTCTTGCCTTGAATGAGCCTTTCCTCTGGAGTCTATGACATTGAATGGCATGTCAATACAGGTACTTAGACAATACTTACTGGTTGATTAGACAAAAGGAAGCTCTTCACTGTGGGAAATATATGGAACTTGGTGTTTCATTGTGGTATAATGCAACTTATATCCCTTGCATTATTGCATAAAGAGAGCAAATTTTTCATCTTTCCCTTTCAATTAAAGCAAGTTTTTCTCAATATTGGATGGATAAACAATACGAACAACTGTTTCTTCTCTTACAGGAGTTATTTGTAGGCTCTTTTCTAAAGTTTATTAATGTGTTGTGTTCTGTGGAGGCCAGTTTTTTTGTTGTAATTCTCTTCCCCTAATCCTATATATCCTAATGAGATATCTGTTTTCTTATCTGAAGTCTTAGAATTCAGTCACTTGTGGTCCTTGACCTTGAGAAAGATAGATACTTTATTATTCTCTTACACTATTATATTTATTTTTATACTTAGTAGTTTCTACACATGTATGAATAATAGTATAAAATTAAGTATAGCAGTATAAGAAAAAAGTATCTATCCCTTTTTTCCTAAGGAGAATTTTTTTTTAGTGCCAGAAATAATCTACAGCAATGAATATACTTCTTAATTGTTTTAGAAAAAAACCTTAGAGTATGAATCACCCATATTAATTATATCAGAAAATATTTCCTCCGAGACTGGGAGCAATTTCATTTCTTAACAGAATGAAGGTGAGATTTCCTTCTGTCTCTTATATTGTGTAAAGGACAGCCACTAAGTGCCCATGGACCTTAGGAACTATTGTTTCAAATCAGCCACCAGCACAGCAGTGGTGCAGAGCCTCGGGTGCCAATCTGAGCTACTCATCCTAAAGTGGCCAACACAGAGGGAAGGCAAGATGGGTGGCCTGCTTTCTGCTTTGCCTAGTCGAAACTCTTTCTAACTTCTAGCCCATGTGAAGCCCATCTTTATTTTATTTTTAGCATGGTACATGAGGAATCAAAACAAGCTTCCAAAGAGTAATGAAAAAACAACAACATATGTCACATCCTGGCATTTTTCTGGTCTTTTTTCATCAGCGTCTCTTCTGAGCAATCAAAAGTGACTAAATGTCCCTGCTGAGAACTCCTATATTGGAGCAGAGTGAAGCCAGTCTTCTCCGTGGCCTCCAAGACCTTCATGGTGGCAACACCCATGACCCCAGACTAACACTCTTCCTTCTCACCCCGCTCCTCCCTGGCTCCCTGAAACTGTCCTCTTCCCCCAAATACTGGCACTGCCAGCCCCTCTCAACTTGTCCAAGACACCTTCTCAATGAGGCCTCTCCTGACCACATTATTTAAAAATCACATATCTACTTCCAGGGCAGGAATAGAGACTCAGATGTAGAAAACAGACATGTGGACACAGAGAGGGAAGGGAGGATGGGATGAATAGGGGGATTAGGATCAACATACATCACTACCACATGTACAATAGATCGCTAGTGGCAGCTGCTGTACGGCACAGGGAGCTCAGCTCGGTGCCCTGTGATGACCTAGAGGGGCGGGATTTAAGAGGGACGGATATACGTATCTGATACACTTTATTGTACACCAGAAACACAACATTGTAAGGCAATTATACTCCAGTTGTTAAAATTTTAAAAATCACAAAATGCTATACCCTGCCATTCCCAAACCCGTCTATTCACTCTACTTTGTGAAATTACATTCATCATCTTCTAAAACCCTAAAACTTTGCTTACTTGTTATATTTGTTATTTATTATCTTTCCTCTCCCCCAGAAGTTAATGGAAGCTTTTTGTCTCTTGTTCCTATTGTTTTGTTCACCAAGAATAGTGTCTGGTCTTCATTAGGTAACCAATAGATAACTGTTAATGGTTTATTAATAATAAATAAATAATCCTTTTGCTCCTTGTCAATATCTGGCTATATGTACATAACTGATAGGAAGTGGTTATATCTATAAAAAATCTCATTAGCTAAAATATAAAGATTCAAAAGACAGCCATCCTATTTTTAAGGTTAAACAATTGTAGACTCTTAAAAAAACTTCTAAATTAGATCTAGTTTTTGTGTTTCGATCCCACTGCATGAAACTTGATACCAAAAATTCCCACGGCAGCTTAGTTCCTTGTTAAGAGGACAGGGGTGTATTTGGAACACAAAATCTCCATAAAAGGATCATTAAAACTATGGTGTATATTTTCTCTATTCACCACTATTAAATTTGGTCTGGGTCTTAAACAGAATTCAGTTTTTAAATCCTGCAGATTTCTAGCTCTTCATGTAGAAATGAAGACTCCAACAAGCCCTATCTTGAAAGACTACTTGCATAACAAAGTGGTTTAGGATAATGCACCCAGTCTCCATCCACAGAGGGCAGGGGTCTGTGTGTTCCTTGGAAAGCTTCCTTGATCACAAGGATGGTCACAGGAATATCTCTGCACTTAGAGACAATGGTTATATTTTAGGTGTATGTATTGTTCAATCCAAAAATTCACTTACTCTATTTCTGTGAACACGAGTACCTGGAGGTATGGATCTCTGTTTCGTTTCTTTTATTATCTTTTCCATAATTAGAAACCACTCTGATGATAGTTCATTTTAAATCAAGAAATATCTTTGCTTTCCCCAAAGGAGATTGTCTTGTCACGTTTTATCTTTGTTTGTATGTTTATCACTCTGAAGAAACCCTTAACCCAAGCAGCATAGCCTAGGTGTTGATAGCTGCTAACAATTAAAACAACATATGGAATAAAGATGCTTTAATCAACATACAGCCTACAATGGGAAGGAGAGGAGGGCCCTTAGCATTCTTGTGTTTATATTTATTCTTCTGATTCTAATTTCAGAAAATGCACTTAATTCTGGAAAAAAGCTGAGACATTTACCTTATAATCAGACTTTAATTCTCAGATTCAAAACCATGCCTAGAAATTCAAGCTCACTTTCTGAAAACTTCATTCCCTGTGACCTGCTATGATAGACCAGCATGATCTATTTAACTCCTTTCACTGGAAAAATCCAAGATTATTTTCCAGACTCTGCGATCTGTAAGCTTTCAACTCTGTTGTTCCTAAATCCCAGTGCTGATAAGGACTGTGGGAACTGGGTTTCCCTGGTGGCTCAGTGGTAAAGAATCCACCTGCCCCTTGAGGAGATGTGAGTTCAATCTGTGGGTTGGGAACATCCCCAGGAGAAGGAAATGGCAACCCCCTCCAGTATTCCTGCCTGGACAATCCCATGGACAGAGGAGTCTGGTGGGCTACAGTCTATAGGGTCACAAAACAGTCGGACATGACTGATGGACTAAACAACAAACCACCCACCGCTGCCAAGGTTCTCTGGAATTAGAGAAGCAGGGATCCAGTCCCACTCTCATCTTTTGAAGCCACATGATCTTGGAGGTCATCTGAGGCTCCTTTTCCTCACTGGTAAATAAGAGATAACAATGACACCAACCTCATAAAGTTAAACAATAATAGTAAAGTCTCAGTGAACATTACCTGTCACTATCACTCACATCTTTTAATCCTCATGACAGTTCTATAAGATAGGATCATCCCTACTTTCAGTTCAGTTCAGTCACTCAGTTGTGTCTGACTCTTTGTGACCCCATGCATTGCAGCACGCCAGGCCTCCCTGTCCATCACCATCTCCCGGAGTTCACTCAGAGTCACGTCCATCGAGTCGGTGATGCCATCCAGCCATCTCATCCTCCGTCATCCCCTTTTCCTCCTGCCCCCAATCCCTCCCAGCATCAGAGTCTTTCCAATGAGTCAACTCTTCGCATGAGGTGGCCAAAGTACTGGAGTTTCAGCTTCAGCATCATTCCTTCCAAAGAACACCCAGGGCTGATCTCCTTCAGAATGGACTGGTTGGATCTCCTTGCAGTCCAAGGGACTCTCAGGAGTCTTCTCCAACACCACAGTGCAAAAGCATCAATTCTTCAGCACTCAGCTTTCTTCACAGTCTCTACTTTACAAAATGGAATTGAGAAACAGTATGACTTATTCAAAAGCATCCAGAAAATAAGGGATTAAATTCATCTGACTATATAAAAACATTTACACCTCCCTCCATGACAACTCCTTTGAAACTATTTGATTTTAACCCCAAAATTCTTTTTGTTTGTAAATTCTAGACCTTAATAATTCTCATTTCTCTGTACTAGTTAGCAATGGTCTGGGTCTGAAAGCAGTACCTAGGACATGGGCCCTATGCTGGTCCTCAGTTATGCTGAAACACAAGGGATTTTTTTTTTGCTGTGGGAGAACTTTCCACTCTGGAGAACCAATCACATAGCTCTGCATCAATGTGTGTGCAAAGCTGTGCCACTTCCTTGGAGTCTTGATAATATATATTAACCCCTGAGGTCACTAATGGGCAGAGAGATCAACAGTTAAGTAGAAGCAAAGTGAATTTTATATTTATAAGAGCTGGTGAAGGAACCATTACATCTGGGGCCATATCCCTTGGGCTATATTTTATATACAATTCAGCCTTATTTCAGAGAACAATTCATCTTTCTGGATTTTAAAAGACACTGTGCTTAAAACATTTGTATTATATTTTAATGACCACCAATGGAGAAGGCAATGGCACCCCACTCCAGTACTCTTGCCTGGAAAATCCCATGGACGGAGGAGCCTGGTAGGCTGCAGTCCATGGGGTCGCTAAGAGTCGGACATGACTGAGAGACTTCACTTTCTCTTTTCACTTTCATGCATTGGAGAAGGAAATGGCAACCCACTCCAGTGTTCTTGCCTGGAGAATCCCAGGGATGGGGTAGCCTGGTGAGCTGCCGTCAATGGGGGTCACAAGAGTTGGACACGACTGAAGTGACTTAGCATAGCATAGCATGACCACCAAAAGAAAATTCATAAACATGATTTGAGCACCCACTGTGTGCCTTGTACTATGTTTGGGGCTAGATAGAGCCCATTCATAATCATTACTTGGAGCTAATAATTGAATGTTGGGGAAGACTCTTGAGAGTCCCTTGGACAGTGAGGAGATCCAACCAGTCCATCCTAAAGGAAATCAGTCCTGAATATTCCTTGCAAGGACTGATGGCTGAAGCTGAAACTCCAATACTTTGGCCACCTGATGCAAAGGACTGACTCATTTGAAAAGGCCCTGATGCTGAGAAAGATTGAAGGCAGGGGGAGAAGTGGGTGACAGAAGATGAGATGGTTGGATGGCATCACCGACTCAATGGACATGAGTTTGAGTAAACTCTAGAAGCTGGTGATGGACAGGAGAGAGCCCTGGCGTGCTTCAGTCCATGGATCACAAGGAGTCAGACACAACTGAGTGACTGAACTGAACTGAACTGAATAATTGAATGGAAATGTCAAAGTAATACAGAATAAAATAAGAATTGCAAAAAATATACTAGCCATGTGTACCTGTTCTTCTCTGAGTCTAATAGATGCCAAGGAACTATTTACTCTGATTGGGAACCTTAGGGAAGGCCTCATGGAGGAAGTGCTATTGGCCGTCAAGAATAAGTAAGATGGTCTGTGAAGGAGAGGGCCTCCCTCGTGGCTCAGAAGTAAAGAATCCACCTACCAATGCAGGAGATGAGGATTCAATCCCTGGGTCAGGAAGATTCCCCTGGAGTAGAAAATGGAAACCCAATCCAGTATCTCTGTTTGGGAAATCCCATGGACAGAGGAGCCTAGCAGGCTACTGTCCGTGGGGTCACAAAGAGTCATAAATGACTTAGTCACTAAACAACAACAATCTGAAGGAGAGGAAGACAGCATCAAAGCTGAAGAAGCAGCCTGGACAGAAGTCAGGGAACTATGAATGTTCTACATGTTCAGGAGATGTCAAGGAGTGACTGCAGCTAAGTGTAGATTTTATACAGACAGCAGTGGAAGATGAGGGAGTGAAGGTGAGCTGGAGCCCATCATGAAGGCATTAAATGACAGAATGGAGTTTGAACTCTATTTTCTACGTAGTAGGGTGGGTTTTGCAGGGCAGAGTAACACATTCACTTCACTATTTTTAGAAAAATAATTCTAGGGATGATGCAAAGGATGGATTTAGGAAATGAAACATGGAAAAAGACATGAAGCCTTTATTAAGAAGTTGTGGAAGGGGATTTCCCTGGCTGTCCAGTGGTTAAGACTTCCAGTGCAGGGGATGTGGGTTCAATTCCTGGTTGGGGAACTAAGGTCCCACATGCTGCCATGATGTGGCCAAATAAATAAATAAATTGTGGAGTAAAGAGAAGAGCATTCCTGGGGGCCAGGGACCACTCACCAGGGAAATAATTTGTCATTTCCCATGGGAAGTGGTAACAAATGAAGGATGAGAAGAAAGAACTGATGGTTTTACACAGAGCATCTTGAGAGAAGTTAATAGGTACCAGATTCCCTGACAAGATTGGAATTTGAGGAAAATCTCATGTTCTAGAGTCATGATAGGCTGCAATGTATTCATAGAATTTGCCAGCTTCCTTCAATAATACAAAGGATAATTTTCTATTTTCAAAGTCTATTTGATAAAAGTAAGCCTCTGAGAAAGTGGTATGCAGGTCAGGAAGCAACAGTTAGAACTGGACATGGAACAACAGACTGGTTCCAAAGATGGAAAGGAGAACATCAAGGCTATATATTGTCACCCTGCTTATTTAACTTATATGCAGAGTACATCATGAGAAACACTGGGCTGGATGAAGCACAAGCTGGAGTTAAGATTGCAGGGAGAAATATCAATATCCTCAGATATGCAGATGACACCACCCTTATGGCAGAAAGTGAAGAACTAAAGAGCCTCTTGATGAAAGTGAAAGAAGAAAGTGAAAAGGTTGGCCTAAAGCTCAACATTCAGAAAACTAAGGTCATGGCATCTGGTCCCATCACTTCATGGCAAATAAATGGGGAAACAGTGGAAATAGTGGCAGACTTTATTTTGGGGGGCTTCAAAATCACTGCAGATGGTGATTGCAGCCATGAAATTAAAAGACGCTTGCTCCTTGGAAGAAAAGTTATGACCAACCTAGATAGCATATTGAAAAGCAAAGACATTACTTTGTTGACAAAGGTCCATCTAGTTAATGTTATGGTTTTTCCAGTAGTCATGTATGGATGTGAGAGTTGTTCTATAAAGAAAGCTGAGCGCCGAAGAATTGATGTTTTTGAACTGTGGTGTTGGAGAAGACTCTTGAAAGTTCCTTGGACTGCAAGGAAATCCAACCAGTCCATTCTAAAGGAAATCAGTCCTAAATGTTCTTTGGAAGGACTGATGTTGAAGCTGAAACTCCAATACTTTGGCCACCTGATGCAAAGAACTGACTCACTTGAAAAGACCCTGATGCTGGGAAAGATGGACGGTGGGAGGAGAAGGGGACGACAGAGGATGAGATGGTTGGATGGCATCACTGACCCAGTGCACATGAGTTTGAGTGAGCTCCAGGAGTTAGTGATGGACAGGGAAGGCTGGTGTGCTGCAGTCCCTGGGGTCGCAAAGAGTCAGACATGACTGAGTTTCTGAACTGAACTGAAGCCATTCAAAAAGAGCTTAGAATGGGCTTAAATGGAAACCACACCCATGTCCTCTATCACTTGATCTTGGAAAGGAGGCAAAACTACATCAACCCATCTTGGGCTTTCAGCTGTGACTCTTTAGCAAAGACAGATCAACAAAGGAAAAACAAACATAAGTTTATTAACGTGTCTATTCATGTATACCTGGCAGACCCTCAGGAAAAATGAGTGGTTTCAGAATTCAGGGCTAAATGCCATCTTAATAGGGAGAAGGAAGGAGGCATCTAAGGGGAGAGTAAATGATTTTTAGGGAACATGAATGGGCCCTTGGAAGCATAGATGGGAAGTGTGATAGTTTGTGGCAGAGTTTGTCTGGACATGGAGTTGACATCTCATCTCCTCTCTCTTGTTGATTATACTCTTATGACAATTAGGTTCTTTCTGAAAGATTTATCTTTAGGCAGACTAGGGTCGTTCAGAGAAAGTTTCTGCCTGAATTTGCTGGCTTCAAGTGCCTATAGCTCAAAACAATATCGCCAAGTGGCATGTATTGGGGGTGGTCTAAAGCCAGCAGCCTGGGAATGATCATAATGATGCCTACAGGAAGCCTTTATAAAAGCCATGCCTTGGAGAGCTGCTTTAAAGTAAGGTTATTCTGAGCCTTGAGCTGCATCTTCTTGAATATACATTTTACCTCTTTCATTTTCTGTTTATTTTTTCTTTCCATGCTTACGCTTTTAGAGGAAAAGTCCGGTAAGAAACAACAAATTCTTTCTGTATCTTTGCCAAACATTGTTTATTCTGTTCATTTTCACTGTCTATCTAATGACTGACTGTATTTAACACCTAAACAAGATTCTGAATTTTAAAAACAAATAGGACGTGGCCTAATTATGCCCCATGAGGAAAAGAGGAAGCTGGTTGCTAAGTGATTTTCCAAGCCTGTTATTAAGGGCCACGGGGTAATTTTGTAAAGATTCATCTCTACCCCAATCACACAGGCATATAATAAAATATTTTAGTGTTAAGTTCCATTTATTGCAGCTTCTATTTGGGTTCATCAAGCTACATATATTTTTTTTGTTACTTTTTCGGTAATGTACAACATGATAGCATCCTGAGTGAATGCTTGTGAATCCATCCTAGGAGAAGAAAGTTGTCTTTTTCTCTTCTTTTTTTTTTTTAATTAATCAGAAAAATTATCCCCTTCTGGAGTTGTCAGAGACAATGAAGAAGATCTTTATAAATCACAAATCACCTCTTACATGGTCCTTTTTATCACTAGGGTGATTTTCAGTGGCAGCACAAATCTGATAAAATGTATCTACATTTTTTTTTTTAGAGCAACAGTGAAACTGACCTACTAAAAAAAAATTTTCATTGTTCTGGGCTGCTGTGCCTAGTTTATTGGGAACATGATCCCAGGATGCTGATACAGGTGACCTCTCCAGTGGAAAATATGAAAATATTGTATTTCCTCGTTAGCACACACTGAGAAGTGGTTGGTTGTCTATTGACCTCACCTAAGTGGATGCTGCAATAATTGCTAGACCTCCCATCCTGCCCACTCACCCAAGCCTGGCAGTCTCTATACCACGTACAGGAAATGCACTGTTAGCGATTTCATGTGATTGGAGGAAGGAAGAGCAGAAGACAAAGGAAGAACAAAAGATGGAATCAAAACATTACAGTTTATCAAAATATGGACTCCATGACTTGGTTCCCAAGCATAAAATTAGTACGTATCACAATTAATTCTTAATAAATAGAATGGCCCACTTCTGAGTAACTGAGAGTCAACTCTGTGTCACATGCTGTGTGACACACATATTGTTGGTGTGCTTCAGTAACCTTTTTGATATTTTGCCCATTTCATTTATTCTCTTTGACTCTGAATCTTTCTCTGAATTATCCAAACTTGGCCACTTCAAATATTAACAAGATTAAATAGCCTGAAGTTTACCCATGGTGCTTTAAAAATTTCCTATTCTTCATTGGCTTTCCTCCTGTTGTTCTTACAGCAATTTCAACTGTAAGTACTCCATTTCATTGCTAGCTGTGCCTTTAAGGATGAGCTTTCCTCTTGGTCCCCTGCTTCATTTTTCCTGGGTAATGCCCATGTTGTTGACATCCAACCCAGGGAACTTTTAGTGATGTTTCAGCTAGTAACAGACTCTTTGCTTCTCTTCCCATATGGAGTTTCAGAAGATTATTTCTACAATGTCTTATTGGATCTGATAGGCATTCCCTGTCATCTGACTTGTAAGAGGTATAGAAACAAATTTAAATGTAGACAAACACAGCAGTTGGCAGGGGTGGGGGCTTCCAATAGGTGCTTGCCAGATAGATTACTCTAAAGCATTTAAAAGCAAATAAGAATATTGATTAGTGTCATAATAATAAACAAAATGATCATATATGCTAATTCTTTCCTAGAAAATTCACTACCATGAATCACTGAATTTGCTATGACTAGACTGCATAAAAATAATATTTGTTTAGCGCTTTGTGGCTTTTCTGGCGTTTCCCTATAGCGCTGAATTTTAGCAAATGAGGATGTTGTAAAGCTTCAAAACCTGAGGCTGGTTATTTAGTGATTTTTGACAAGCTGGACAGATTGTGTTTGGTGACTTCTTTTTATAAATGTCTCAAAACACTTACGCGTATTGGCAAAGACTTAAGTTATCCTAGTTGGCTGAATTTAAATTAATCCTTTTGTGCAAAAAATAAACAAAACAAGACTGGTGTAGGATAAGGATACTGTGAGGACATGTACTGAAGTATTTTCTTTTAGAAGGCGTATTCAAATGGCAGAGTATATAAATTTTAAAAATGCAAAATATTCTAAGCAAAGATATTCATTCTAGTGACCAAATCATAAATTAGCAGTGTATACCCATTTTGAAAATAGTCTCAAAATACAAAGTAAATCTGATCTCTAACTTGAACATCAAAATGAAAGTAGAGGGGGAAATAAAATGCTTTTCAGTACCTTCTCCAGAATGCATCAGAAGATCGTGAAAAGTTGAGGAACTGAACAATTAATGTTTAACTAGGCACACAGGAAATTTGTTCAGAAAAAAATAGACCAACTGCAACGTCCCTGTTTGAGTAATCAGGTGAAATAATAATAACTATATAAAAAATTTGCTGAGAGCTTATTATGTGTAATACAAATGTCTGCAATCAGAGACAAATTGGCCACCTGCAGATTCTGAACAACTGAAAAGATGTTTTGTTTGATCATGCAAACAATCTGATCGCCATTTAAAAATCAGAGTCAATAGGCCTATTCTCTGACAACTCTGAAGATTCAGCAGGATTAGGCCCATAATTTGTGTTCAAGTGGCCCTGAGTTGTGGCCACTTCACCAAAGCTCCATGAAACTCTCATGCCCTGATCCATAGCTTTCCTGCTCCTTGCCCTGCATGCTTTTGAGTTTGCAGTTTAACACAGAGTAGAGTGTTCAGCTTCCAGGATATATCAAGATCAGATGCTGAATGTTTCCTTCCACCCTTGAAGCAAATTCTATATATTGGTAGAACAAAGATAGAATGGTAAAGGCCTCAGAATTCTGGGGAAATGACAGAAAAGAGTAAAATAAACTATTGACAGGAAAGACTCTCCCCTCCTGGGTGAGAATGATTTTGCTGTTCAGCAAAACCTACAACCACTTTATGCTCCTTAAAGGTGATAATTAGTGTAGAAAACGCCTTTCAATTTGGCTTATGGAATCCCTTCCTTTTGAAGGTTTCAGATAGCTTTTAATTATGGACCTTGAGGCTTTTTGGGTCTGAGCTTTTCACAGCTTTTAGCTGGATCTTCTGGATTCTTGTGAATAAGCTTGTGACTACATGAATTTCAACAGCTGTTCCTTGAGGTTCCTTTTTTCATGTTACCTTTACTAGAAAACATACAAACAGAAACTTGATTAAACTATATAGGTTTTTAACTGATTGAACTTAATTTGGGTGAATTAATATAATTGAAGTTATTTTGACAAATGTCCTCTATAATCTTAGTAAAGATTATTAAATTTAAGTTTCTGCCTCTGCTTGGTTGCAATATACATTTTATTTTGCATTATTTCTCATAATCATCTTGGGGGAAATTGCATCAATTTTAATCCCCTCTTTGCTGTACTTAATGCTGCTTTTAAGAATGAATTGTTTGCCATGAAATTAAAGCTAAAATCATAAATGCCCACAAAGTTCTTTAGAGAAGAACTTTAGCCTGATCAGTAAAGAATTATAAACTCTAAATCTTTATATAAAAGAGTACTTGAATTTCTCTCAAAAGACAGTAACAATTTGTCAGTAAAAGAATTTAAGCCAAGAAATACATATTCATGTGTCCTTTTTTCTAACTTTATTTAAATTGCATCATGCATATATTTATAAGAAAGGTGGGATCAGTATGGAACAGAATCGGAAAACAATGGCACATAATAACATCTAAAATATTACAAGTAAAATCAACTAGAGTAAGTATTTCTAAAATCCTAACTTATTTACCAGTTCCTGGCTCCCTTCTTTGGAGTCCTCCAAAAACATCGGGCTTAGCGTCCTAGAAAAAACACGAGTTTAGCAGGCCTGAGCTCTAAAGTCTGTTTCTGGTTGTATCCATTTCCTAGCTCTGGACCTCAAAGCCTCACTTTGCTCTCTATATCACAGAGGCAGTTGGACTAGAGATCTGTGGAAGCGCCCAGGTATAAATGACTATAGGCTTTTATTTCTTGTCTATGTTCTAGAGGGTAGAATCATCTTTTTCATTAAGCAACCTTCTAGATACTTCTGAGTTTGTGCTTCCTGCCCAGATTTTGAAATTTGGCCAATACTGGGTTCCAGGCAACCTCTGGTGAACTCATGGGCTAAGCCATATTCCTGAAAGTGAAACTGAGAAACAGCTGCTTCTCCATTCACATCACAGTCACTCTTGTTACTATAGACAAATCCTAAAGAGGGAAAGCAACCAGACGTTGTTGGAGTAAATTGATAGCAGCCATGATCAAGGTTTGAAGAGTGAAAGAAAGAAGTTGATTGTCAGCCTCTTGTGTTTTTCCAGGCATCTGGCCCACAGTGTTTTATTGCTGCTGGACAGTTTTTATCATTCCCACCTGCACATCTCAGGAGCTCCTCATCTTCCCCATCACATTCTATCCATTTGTAGAGGCTGCTTAAGTCACTAGGCCAAGAACACCGACTTTTTAGAAAGTTCTTATCAGCACTCATTCCACAGAACACTAAAGAGAAAAACCAGGCAAAGAAGAGGTATCTCTTACCCTGCTCTCTGATTTTTGGAGACTCTGATTAAAGCCTGAATTGTGTGGGAAATCCATCACATCTATGATGTGTGCTAACACTCTATTGTGTGGGAAAACAGTTCTCTCTGTACTACCGTCTCTAAAGTTCCCCTCCTCAAACATTATGAAGAAAACTCCTTATGACAAGACATTTAAAGCTATCAGCAAAGTTTTCTTGTATGTTTCTGCTTTGTCCGTACGTACACATAACTGAAACTGGTACCCATTAGCAAAGCTATATCATACAGTGGATATATTCCCTTTAAAGTTCTCCAAAACTTCCTTATGATTTAAATAAGCCACAAACACAATGACTGCCTGCCTTCCTTTGGCCTGATTACTTGGAGTGAGTGTTTAGTTAGCTGTTTATGAAGTCTTCTATTACCCAAGCCTGTTGACTGATCCATCATTCTCTGACTAGGTATCTGTTCTCTCTTCCTTTTTGCTGATCACAGAGGCGCAGCCCGGTAAGAACCTTCAACATTTTTACCTTAAACCTGTATAGAGATAACTGTTGCCTAGGCAAGGTGGCCAGGTTGTCTTATTAAATTTATGATAACCCAGTGTAAATGAGGCAGACAAATTAGGTTTAGTGGCTGTAAGTCTCTGGTCTTATATGTGTCAAGAGTATGTTTTAGGATCACCAGAGCATGTTTCCATAACAAAGTAAACTAATACAATAGGTATCCCAACTTCCAGTGCTAAATGTGAAAAATGTGGTGTGTGTGTGTGTGTGTGTGTGTGTGTGTGTGCGGGCGGCGGGGAGGGGGGGGGTGGTCTGCATGTATGCAAGCCCTGGAGATTATCCAGAAATCGGCATAGACATTTATAGCAAGGTGATGATAGAATAAGAAAACTGTAAAGAAAACCAGGAATGTGTAAGCCACATTGTTTTCAAACCTAAATTTAATATAAGTCCCTGGACCATAACTCATATTTGTCAGTATACTGATATACAATCATGCATAATCATAATTTTTATCTTGGGAGAAATAGTCATGCTTTCAAGTCTAGGTTGTCACATATATATATTTCATCACTGGAGACAAACCAGTATTAGTTTGCACTGTCCAGAGTAAATCTTAGTCAGTTTCCTCAGGTTGAAAGTGTGATAAATTTGAAGCAACAGAAAGAATCTTTGCTATATTTAAAATAACCTCCACCTGCCCAGTCAGTCCCTTGAGAGAGGTAATGGAACTGAAATAAAGCTCTTGGAAATGAGGCCTATGTCAATTTGATCAATCAGTTACTCCTCGAGGCAAATATTCTGTGCCAGCTGACAAGCTGTGGTTCTCTGATTAAGCCACAGAATTGATGATCAAAAGTACCACCTGCAGGGACTATATGGCTGATTCCAGTCCAGCAGTTGGGTAACATCTCAGATTATTTCAAGTTACTCCTTTTTTTAATAAAAGGAAAAGAGTGAATTAACTAATTCAAAATGCAGGAAGTCTATTCACAGTCTACCTATAATGACAGTCCTTTAGAGAAGGAAAATGTGGTCACTTAGGAGGAGAAGGTTTTAGAATTAATAGGTGTTTTTCCTGAATGTGGTTTGTGTGGTCAATATCACCTCTTAACCTTGCTTTGGATTTGTCCTGCATTGACATCAAGGCCATCAGAGATCTGTATGCCAGATCCAGGGACAATGGGACTTTCTTTTCTGTTGATGAACGCTTACTGCTAATGGTTCGAACATCTGTTCCTTTCTAAATTGATGTGATTTTATTCTTTCTAATTTCTAAATAACAGTTTGCTTGCATATTTCTGCCATGTCTTGCTTCCTCTTGAATAGTGATTATTCATTCATGAGGAATATTTAGTAAAATATTACAGGGGCTTCTTGTCTGGTATCTCTCAGCAATAAATGTCTTTCAAATGAATTGATACACTGGGAAATGATGAATACCAACAAATACCAAACAAATAAACTGTATATCTTTCTTGGTTTCATGAGTATTACATTTTAAATAAAGGGGTAAGACAGAGATCAAAAGGTCTTCAATACAGCTTCTGGGGTGCCCCAGCTCCCTAATTTCAGGTCTCTTTATACTAAATAGGTCCTATTCCATTAATGTCAACCTCATGATTGACTACTTGGACCCAGAGCCCCCAATCTTTTCCTTCAGACCTTTTTAATAAAAATCTGACTATTTGAGGCTCTCCAACCTGAAAAACCATTTGAATTACATTTAAACAATTGTTCTCTTATTATCTTGTCTATGGAATCTTATTTTCCAAAAGTGAACCTTTATCAAAACTCTCATATGACCATAGCTGATTTAAATAATCATATTTATTTAATACATGCATTAATTAAAACAAGTGTGTTAACTTAATTATTAAATAAAGTATTTATTAACTTAAAAAGATTTTTCCTAATAACATAATAATCTCTATGTGGCACGTGTATGCAAATTATATTATTAGGCAAGACAAACCGGAAAATATAGTTTGAGAGATTAGGCCAGTCACCAGAAAACACCTAGTGGATCCTTATTCATACTGAAACTGTTCTGCTATTACAAATGATTTCAAAATGAGACAAAATTTTGATAAAACCTTAGGAAAGAGGGAAAGAAGATTCTTATAGGTCTGTTACAGAGATGCTATATTTGTCTTAAGTTGTTATGCTATCATTTGAGAGAAGAAAAATCTGTGACCACTAGATTGAGCCTTTACTAAAGTAGAAGTAGAAATAAATGTGTGTTTGGCTATCACCCACCAAACTTTTAATTGTATGAGTTTTGAAAAGTTTCTTGTTCTTGCAGTTCCCCATCCTAAACTCTGCCCCTGTCATTCTCCTAAGGAGGCCCTGCCAACCCATGCCCATCTTATGAGACCATGCTTCTGGTGGTCTACTTTTCTGGAAGCATCACATTCTAAGAACTTTTCATGGTGATTTTGAACTAATCTTTTGTTACCAAAAAAAGTTTCTGCTAGGGCCTGAAAAAATCTGAAAATGACCTTCTCAGATTATTCCTGCCAGGGAAATTTGTATTCCAATAGGATCACAATGCCTTGAGCTAAGGGAATGATTCCCATTTGATAGATTGGTGCCCCCATGGCAGGCATGTAAAAGAAACTGAGGTAGAGAGTGTGAGTGGGGAAGAATGGAATTCTCTGGTTCCCTGAATAGAGCAGTCTATTCAAAGGTAATGCCTTCAAATTTTCCTTGTTTTTAACACTTTTCACATGAATCTTTAAAAAGTGCATTAGTCAACTAATGACTGTTTCTACAAGCAGCTTATGGACCCCATTCAATAAGAGCAGAGAATACACCTCATACATATAATTTTTAAAAATTAAACATAAGTTAAACTTGGATTTACTTTCTTGTATGCTAGATTTCAAGAGGTTTTTTTTTTTTTTTTTTTTTTTTTTTACTTTAATTTACTAAATCTACCCAGGTAAGGGTTGTTTGTTTTGTTTTGTTTTGTTTTCCTGGTTTGGAATATTTATTACTTTCCCTTCCTCTCCATAACCTTTGAGTAAAGTGAAAATTTTATTTATATGTGGGTGTTTACAATTTTTAACTTGAATGCAATTCTGGAAAAAAATTCATTTTTCTCCATCTGCATTTCTTTAAGTTCAGTTTAATTGCAAAGACAGAAATATACATATTGTACGCATATGTGGTCTTAAACCTTATAGTGTCTATTTCTAATTCTAGGGTGCAATTAAAAGGAACTTATCCAGTAAGTATATCTTAGCTACCAGAAATAGAGTACAATTTAAAAGATGAAACAGTTCCTTGGATCTTGGCGTATATATACATTTGACATATAAATTCTTGAGCTTGATTTTTAAGGCTGATGAATGTCTATAGCAAAGAAATCCTGTAATGATAAAAGGGCTCAGTGGGTTCTGAATGATTAATATTTAAATCATGAACGTGAATATGTTTTTGGATAGACATCACTATTTCCTTCCTTGGAGAAGGAAATAGCAATTCACTCCAATATTCTTGCCTGGAGAATCTCCATGGACAGAGGATCCTGGCAGGCTATAGTCCATGGGGTCACAAAGAGTTGGACACAACTGAAGCGACTGAGCACGCATGCTTTATCATTTGACTTCAGAAATGAATTTAAGCAAGTTTGTGTTTGCTCCTTGGGGTAGGGAGAGGAGGAGGGCAGGAGGAACTGAAGGTAGCTGCAATGCCCATTCTTGTGTATTTGATATGAAAATTTTAGTATACCAAAGTGATGTGAGATAGGTTAGCATATACATGTGGCATGATTTTCTTCTGCTGCATATAGCACATTCTAGGAAATTTTAAATGAATGATTCCTAGTTAAAGGTATAACATTTTCTTGGCATTTCAAGAAAAGAACAGGCAGAGAATGCTGGATTCATGCACTGTGTACATATGGCCTGGCTTGGTATTCTCATGGTAATTGAAATGCAGAACTGATCAAGGCAACAGGCATTCAAAGAACAGTGTGCTATTCCACTAAGCTCTGCAGTGTACAGATATTCCATTTGATGGCTCATCATGGTAATTCCTTGATAAGATTTTATAAATGCCAAAGAAAATGCTACTACTTATGCCTAATTTATGACTGTTGCATTGCCAGGGAAGAGAGTTTCTTCCTGGGTTTGTCTTACAAAGTTTTCACATGGAGTTGCCTATTCATGGGATTTAAATCTGTAAATGTTTTCAAACATAGCTCATAAGACATAAAAGAAAAAATGGTAAAAATATGCCTATAAACTTTCTTTGTCCTATGCATCAGGTGAAGAAGTAGCGAGACCCAGGCGTTCCACACCAACTCCAGAGCTCATAAGGTGAGCATGAAAGATGTTAGTTGTGTTTTATGCACTGGTAACAATGGAACAAATCTCCTTTGAGCTAAACTCTCAGCATCTAATAGCAAAGGGTCTGCCCTGTGTGTAGCTCATCGCGATTTAAATGTTATCATTTCGCCTAAGTGCAGCCTGACGGAGACCATTAAGGAAGACTCTGTAGTCATCTAAAGTAACATCTATCAGAATATGCAACCCTTCACTAATGAGAGAGTTAAAGGTCTCTGGGAAGACATCATTTAGTATGTGGAATGCTGATCTGAAATATGATTATATTGCCCTACAGATAGTAGCCTGTTACTATTAGAGAAATGTGAATCAAAACTACAAAGAGGTATCACCTCACATGGACAGAATGCCATCATCAAAAAGCCTACAAACAATAAACCCTGGAGAGGGTGTGGTGAAAGGGAACCCTCTTCTCCTATTGGTGGAAATGTAAATTGATACAGCCACTGTGGAAGACAGTAGGAAGATTCCTTTAAAAACTAGGAATAAAATTACCGTATGATGCAACAATCCCACTACTGGGCGTATAACCTGAGAAAACCATGATTCAAAAAGACACGTGTACCCCAGTATTCACTGCATCACTATTTACATCAGCAAGGACATGGAAACAACCTAAATGTCCATCAACAAACAAATGGATAAAAGAAGTTGTGGTTCATACATACAATGGAATATTACTCATCCACAAAGAGAAATGAATTTGAGTCAGTTCTAGTAAGGTGGATGAACCTAGAGCCTGTTATACAGAGTGAAGTAAGTCAGAAAGAACAAAACAAATATCATATATTAATGGATATATGTGGGATCTAGAAAAATGGTACTGATGAACCTATTCGCAGCTCAGGAATAGAGATACAGATGTAGAGAACAGAATTGTGGCCCCAACGAGGGAAGGAGCGGGTGGGCCAAATTGAGAATAGCATTGATGTATGTATATTACCATATGAAAATACGGTAATGGAAGTCGCTGTATAACACAGGAAGCTCAACCTGGTGCTCTGTGATGACACAGAGGGGTGAGATGGGGGGATGGGTAAGAAGGAGGTTCAAGAGGGAGGTGACATTTGTATACTTATGGCTGATATACATTTTTGTACGGCAGAAACCAACACAACATTTTAAACTAATTATTTTGCAATTAAAAGTGTTTTAAAAAAGAGCAGCCTGTTTAGTTGGATACAGTTTTGTGATACATTCTACATCAGACACCAGAAGAGTGTTCTATTTTGTTTTCTGATTTTGGCAAGGCATTATATTTTCATACTGTGCAATCCTTGGGATAAGTAAGTCTTGTGCACATAAGCGGTGTTTCCCTGCAAAGACTCCTATTTCTATCTAAAAGCTGGATCCTTTTACCTTTCCCTCCTCCTCTAACCCCTCTCCTCTCCTCTTCACCTCTTATCCCCCAGCAAACACACAAAACTAATTAGAATCAATGAGAGAAATCAGGTCTGGGAAAGAAATGGAGACAATTTATGTGCCTCTTGTTAATAATCAATTTAAGCAATAATTAGTTAAAAGGATGAGCATTGAACTTATTACCCTTCTTTTCACCCTGATTTTTCAATATTCTTCTCTTTCTGAGACGTGCAATATTAAGGTGTTAGGAGGTTATAATTAGTCTACTGTGTAGGGTGGAGTGGGGAGGATGGAAGTTAAAAGTTGGTAGACTAAGTTTCTTATTCAAAGATGAACTTCCTGGTGACTTGTTCCTTAATTTCTCTGTGCCTGACATTCGCTGACCATACTCTACATTAACTACAACACAGAGATGCAGTGAAGACAGATATAAATGTTTTTTGAGATCTTATGAGAAGAATGTGCTTTGCAGTAAACAGTTATCTTTAGTATTATCTCTTCTAGGTTTAGAGAATATGATGCTTTGAAAGAGTTTCTCTCTGTCTTATTTCTGTTGGATCAGCCCCCTGGCGCCCCATTGAGAACCAGGGATCTTACCTCTTACCAATTCTTTTGTTCGCATACGTTTGACATCTTCATATATATGCTTTTTAGCCTCTCCAGAGCGTGAGTGCATATTTATGTACATAAGTGCACACATACATCAGCCTTACTGTGGAAGATATTTGAGAGCTTTATATCTCTTTTGACATTAATATTTCCTTTCTCTATGTTTTGCTGTAATGTGTGTGATTTAGCAAAAAACCTTCAGAGGACACCACGGCGCTTGCTCCCCTCTTTGGTCCACCATTAGAATCAGCTTTTGACGAACAGAAGACAGAAGGTAGGAAAAACTGTGTATCTATGGATTTTTCTTTTCAATAAAGTATAACTTGTCTAGAGTAAATGTGTTTTGAGGCATGTTTTTGATGTATCCCTAGATCTTCATGTGAAAGAATAGTCCTGATCTAGGTATGTTATCAGAATGGGAGTTTAGTTTGCGGACCTCTTTTTTACCTCCAGAGGTAGCTAAGAGCTAACAAGTTCACTCTTCAACAAATTCACTCTTCTTTCAATGATTTACTTAAAATCTGTACAACTCACTGGTCAGGGAGTAGGTGGTTTATGAGCCAAACTGCCATCACTATGGAGCCAGACCTTCAATCATCATAATGACTGTCATTGTGATCTAGCCTCAGTGACAATATTTTCTCTCTTGTCCACCTCATCAGTGGAGGTGTCAATTGATCCGCTCACAGAACAGACACTGTTTGCAAACTCAAGACCCAGGAATGACCTTAAATCATTTAACAACTTAGAAAAAAGATGTTATGGGAGAAATATCATTTTGGCTGTTATTGTTGGATTTACCTACTAAATTTAATTCCTAGAATTAAATATTTTAACTTTTAAATATTAACCATTTTTGGATGGCTGTGAATAATGTATACCTTACTGACATAAACTTACGAAAGGGATCTAACCTGTTCCTAAGATGTATGTAGGTCTAATGCATGGATCTCCAGCAGCTGTGTTTGATAACATGGAATGTTTTTTTATAAAAAATCATTTGATTTAAGAACACTGTGATTGCATATAATAAAATGTGATTTTTCTAAGACCCACTGGTGGAGATTAAAGTGCTGAGGACGATAAGACTTAAAAGCATAATGAATAGGCTGAGATACAGTGACAAAGAGACTCCAAAGTATAGTAAATTAAACAAAATAGGTTTTATTTCTGTTTCATGTAAACAGTCTCAAAGTACAGAATATAGGACTGGAAGGGGCAGCTCTGCCATCCCCAGCATGTGGCCTTTACTTCTGGGTGCAAGGGGGCTGCTCAAATTCTCATTATGTCCCAGTCAGAAGAAAGAAGTGTCAGGGAGGACCCATGGAACTCACTGCCAATTCTTGTAAGAGCAAAACCTGGAAGAGACGCACACCACTTCCAGCCAGAGCCCATCAGAAAGAATTTAGTGCCATCTGGCCAGCTAAGCTTTAACTGTAGCAGAAATGGAGAATGGATCCTGGGAGACAACTAGCAGGCAGCCACAACTGAGTATTTTTCAATCATGTAGTTAGGAAAGTGAATAAGGAACATCCCTAAATACTCCTTCAGTGATTTAAATGTCTGCAACTTAGAATCCATAAGGAAAGGGGACCTAGCATTAAAGTTGCTCAGTTGTCTTATTAACTCATCTGGCATCAGTCTCACTTTTACTGATATGTGTAGTAACTGAAGGTGGTTTGATTTGCTGCACTTGAATCTACCTATTAAAAAATTCCATCATATATGGAAACCTGATATACAAAATAGAAAACAGTTCTTAGAAATCAAAGTGGTATCCCACACTGAATCCATGGAAAAAACAAAATGCTGTGTCAGATCATTGGACAATGTATGCTTTCGTGTTCAAACAAAAAACAAAGCTAAGACCATCACTGAGGTCTATGATTAAGAGGAGACACACAATAAGCCTGGCCTGATTATGCTATAGGTGCTTTCAGCCCCTGAAGTTCTGTAAAGTTCCAGCCTTGGCACCAAGCATACTAGCTCTTCCACCTACTTTTCTTATCTACCCACTCTTGCATTTTTGATTGATTCTTCTATCACTAGTTAACAAGGCCAGAGAGGAAAGTGCGTTTTTGGAGTTAGGTATGCATGCCTGGGACCACCAGACCTTAGCTCTTCTATTTTCACCACGTGTTGCTGAGCAAGTTGTTTAATCACTGTCATCTTTGGTTTCCTCAACATCAACCATGTGGTGGTATGGTGAGGACTGAAAAATCATAACAGCTATTGGCCTTGTGATAGGTATTTTGTGTACGTTATATTTATATACATTACCTCCTTTAATACTTTTACTAACTCTTAGAGATGGTTCTTACTATCTCTGCACTGAAGGAAGGGAAGCTCAGAGGTTACATGAATTGCCCAAAGTCCTAGTAGCTCGGTTCAATTCAGTCGCTCAGTCGTGTCCGACTCTTTGTGACCTCATGGAGGCTGGATCAAATCCACACCCAACTAATTCCCAGCCTGTGTTTTAAAACATAATGAATCACAGGCAGTACTCACAGAGACCCTGGCACATGAGAGATGATGAGAACTAGTGTATTACATTGTTACCGTAGCAACAAAAAAAGTCAGAAGAAAAGACAAAAAATAGAAGAAATATTAGATTTATTGTTCTTAGGCCTAATACCAGTTGCCCTGATTGACTTTAGATGTCTACATGCATGCATGCTCTGTCGCGTCCAACTCTTTGCAACTCTACGGACTGTAGCCTGCCAGGCTCCTCTGTCCAAGGGATTCTTTGGGCAAGAACACTGGAGTGGGTTGCCAGTTCCTCCTCCCCTGATCTTCCCAACTCCAGGATCGAACCCATATCTCTTATATCTCCTGCATTGGCAGGCAGATTCTTTACCACTGAGCCGACAGGGAAGCCCTTAGATGGCTAAGCACTTGTTTATTTTTCTGGTTCTTTTAACATGTGCACCATTTCTAAATAATTTCATTTCTCTTTATAATGTTGTAAAAGGCTTGTTTAAAGATCCCATAAGATCCTTTAAAGGTGAGAAGAACTGTACAGAATTCAAGCATTTTCATTCTTGAAACATATTCTTGGCAAACTTTAAATAAACCAACTTAAAACAAATGTCCATGGGAATAATGCCTGTATTTTCAAGTGGGTGCCAGAAATGTATTGACATTTAGAATGTCCTTAAGTGACCCACCAGGAAAAGAATGGAGACACTCTGTTTTGCAAGTTTTTATTTAGCTGTATGTCTACACACAGATCCCCCCTCTGCACACGGGCTCATACACACACACAAACATGGACACCCTGCTATTTTTTCCATTCTCTGATTGAAGAGAATCAGGAACAACACATCTCTAAATTAATTTACTAGGACTGAAGCAAGGCAGAAATAATTTTGTCAAGCTCCACTTTAACTTGAAATTATAAGTTCTAAAATCAGGATGTTTCTTTTTTCAACTCACCCAGGGAAATTTTCTTTTTATGTTTCCAGTTCTTTTAGATCAGCCTGAGATATGGGGTTCAGGCCAACCAATTAATCCAAGCGTGGAGTCGCCAAAGTTAACAAGGCCTTTTCCCACTGGAAGTAAGTTATGTGTCTGCTGTGTCTGGAAAAATGAGTGACTCATTTTACTGTCTGTCTGCAGAGTGAAATTAGGCAAGCCTTAGGAAGTCTGCGTAAGCAACATTTGGACTGTTTAATATTAAGAAGAGATATTATTCTAATAAGCATTAAGAGTTAAGGGGCCTAGGACAGTCGGTTGAGACAAGAATAATACAATAAATAAAGTAAGTAACTTTGAACCACAGCTGCTTCTGTGTGACATCTCACAGGCTTATTCATTCATTTATTCAATAAGCTTATGTAGGCATGATAAGCAAGTGGACTAAAGACCCTGCTATGTTCTAGGCATGGGCTAGCACACAATGCAGAGCTAACCAGGTCAGATAAGGTCTCTGCTCGTCCTACAGAACAACTGAGGCTTCAAAGGATAGAGAGGACACCTTGAGGGGAAAGAATTTAACTGGAGAACAAGAGGAATGATGCCATATGGTGGACAGAAGCTGAGACAGAAGATCAGGGCACATTTATCTCAAAGCAGAGCCATCAGCCCTGTTTATTCCAGAATGCCCCTAACATAGCAGTGAAAGGAAAACATACATTTAAAGAATGAAAAAAAAAAAAAGATTTACCTGTTGAAATTCTTGTCAGCCCAGTTCAAAAGGGTTGGGCTGTAAGACAATACTTTCTCTAGCCCAGGGATTTTTTTCAGCTGTAATATCCACCGAAGAAATCTGTTTATTCTTCCTTGACCCAAATAATTTTGCTTTAGATTTCAAAAATACACCCAAATTCAAGACATTACTTTGAGAAATCTTTCCAGACTCTATATCCAAGCTATAATATCCTGACTCTATTAAAAGCCCCTCACCCAGGCTGCTCTCATTTCCTTGACCACACTCTGGATTCCAGTTGCCTAGGACCACAATCTTCCTTCATTCAGTTGTAAATTCCTTGAGGGCAGAGGCTCATTGTTTTCAACCCCCTGTCCTTCACTCCTAGTACAGGTCATAGGACTTTAAAGGAATGAATGAATGAAATGATGATATTATTGTTGCTATTATCTGACTTTCTTTTGACAAATTCCTATCATAAAATGGAAGAATCTGAATGAGTCCTGCTTCAATCACTAAACTTTGAACTTAAAAAAAAAAATATGGACTGCTAATAGTTATTCCTTTTCCAGTAGCAGAATATGAATGAAAGCCCAAATCCTGCTTATCTGGGAAATACTACATAGCTTAGGGAGAAAGTGATCAGTAACGTATGGCTTTGTATCTCTTGGCAGCACCTCCACCACTGCCTCCAAAAAATGTACCAGCCACCCCACCCCGAACAGGCTCCCCCTTAACAGTTGGACCAGGTAAGCTTTATTTTTTCTGTCCTAGGATGGTGTGGCAATCAGCAGTGGCCCTGGACCTCAACATGCCTTTGAGGTGTTGAAATCTATAGGCTAAACGGGAAAATGCATTTAGTTTTACTTCCACTACAGTTTACGATGTAAACTTTAAGTATCACTCACAGGTTTCACAAAAAGGTTCACTTTCTCATTTTTTTCTCTGTATAATTTTGTTGAACAAAGGCCATGTTTATTTGTGAGATAAGAGAAATAAAAACTCAATATCAAAAGCCATTGTTTAATTGACATTTCACTTTATTGGACCTCATTTTAAATGACTGAAGAATTAAAAATCTCAAGGCATAATTTGCATTTTTCTAAGAGCTGATAAGTTTTTATCTAGAATTAACATTGTGTAGTCCACAATAATAATAAAATGGGTCCTGGAATATGCAGCATACAGGTAAGCTTGGGTGGTGCAGGGTTTTTCCCAGTAGTCATTATTTATTATCCCATGGCAAAGTGATGTGTAAGGAGGATGAAATATGGCAAGGAACTGCAGCATGCCTTTAGACAGATGACTTCTAAAGCATATTTTTACCGTCTATTAAAATCAATACTCTGGAGTCCTACAATTTATAATGTACCTAGTCTTACTGGACTAGCAATTCAAAAGCAGTAATAGTTATTTTATGTGTCTGGGTCCTTAGAATGTAGTTCTTCATCACCTTTGGAATTCTATTGCAGCTTCATCCATAGCTATTTATGCAGTCTGGTGAGTTTGATAACTACAGAGCGGGTATTTATCAACAAGAGCAAATGCAAGACATAGTCACTGATGAAATTTATATTGACTCACACCCAACAGAGAGTCATCCAGTGTGTCATAGGTAAAGGTGTTTACAAGTTCAAATCATTTTGGCCCCTTGTATTCTCATGAATATGGTAGAGATAAGTAAATGTACCAGCAGAGAAATTATAAATACTGTGGCCCAGACAAACTGCTATCCCATTTATTTGTGGCCTTGAAGCCTTGAAGGTTAACTTTTTTCAAATGTGAAAATATAAGAATACTAAGCCTACTCTTACAGCTAAAAGGTTATTTAAATGTAAGATGGCTCATGCCCTGCAATTATTTAGGTAAAAATTTCTAATTTGAATAATCTTGGTTTAAAAAATGGTACAATTCCTCACATTTCAGTTATCAACGACTTCCTGCCAAGCTATAGAAGATAGTTTTAGTTTTCCTCTTGTTATTGGTAAGAATGAAAAAGAATTGCTAATGCTAAAATTTAAGCAAAACAGACTTTTATTTCATGAATTCATTTATATATATATATATATATCAGTTATGCCTATGGTATTAACAGGTTAGACTTGATGAGAAAAGAAATTATAAATGTTTCTTATCATTTTCTTCCTTATTAAATGGGTTTATATGTAACAATTCTTCTCAATATCCTATGTGTGTGGTGCGTGGGGTGTGTTTGTGTATATTTGTAAATATTCATGTGGGGATATCTCTTTAAATAATCTTTGTGCTGTGTTTCTGGTGTGTTCAAGGTGGAAGATATACAACTACTTATGATGTGATAATTTTTTAAACTAACATATATTATCATTGGTTTCACCGAATACTTTCATTTAATATGCTAGAGTAGACAATCTTCATCAAATATGAGGGTGATTTTCAGCCATCAGTTCTTTTTCTGTTGTGTCCTATGTATTTCATTAGGCCAGACTTTCCAAAGGGACCTCCCTTTTGAAATTTGCAGTTCCAGAGCCTGTACACTTCTGAGAATGCCTTCTCAGAATGACCACACTTTGCTCTCTTCTGAGCAGCCCTGGAGGGCAGTTGCATGCTCGAGCTTCTGGTGATGGTAGATGTAGCCAAGTCAGATCACCTCACACAAGGGTAATAATAGCAGAAAAGGTAATGTTCACAATATAGAGGCAGGGAACTCTCTCTTCCCCTTCAACTACAATCAAGATATTTTTCCATCATGAAATATGTCCAATTTGGTACCTCACAAGATAACCTATTTATCAGGCTTTGCCTCACCCCTCCCACTTCCTATACAAATAATTTTAACAAAGTCAATTAAATTTTAAAATCAACTACTTTAACCACAGGAAATGACCAATCAGCCACAGAGGTCAAAATTGAAAAGCTACCATCCATCAATGATTTGGACAGCATTTTTGGCCCCGTGTTATCCCCCAAGTCTGTTGCTGTTAATGCTGAAGACAAGTGGGTCCATTTTTCTGACACATCCCCGGAACGTGTTACTCCAGAGTTGACTCCAAGGGAAAAGGTGGTGTCCCCACCAGCTGCCTCAGACAACCCAGCTGACTCCCCACCTCCGGGCCCCTCGGGTCCTCCTGGCCCCTCAGGACCTCCGGGTCCTCCTCGCAATGTACCATCGCCGCTCAATTTAGAAGAAGTCCAGAAGAAAGTCGCTGAGCAGAACTTCATTAAAGATGATTACTTAGAAACAATCTCATCTCCTAAAGATTTTGGGTTGGGACAGAGAGCAACTCCGCCTCCCCCACCACCACCCACCTACAGGACTGTGGTCTCATCCCCCGGACCCGGCTCGGGCAGTGGTACGGGGACCACCAGTGGTACGTCTTACTGTTTGCGTGTGCTTCGTGTGACCGGGAATGGCCGTGGCTGCTGCAGTGTGAGCAACACCCTCCTCCTGCCTGGCAGTTGGCTTTAGAGCTTCAGCCATCCCTCCTTTGGTGTGGGTGTCCTGTGCCCTGTGGCATGTCCTGGTCCATTGAATGCTCGCGGTCATAGTGCAAGTCTGTGGATGTGTTTTGCCCTGCACTCCTGACCCTTAGGAGTGCCCTTCCACCCTGCAGATAAGATCTCTATTTTTTAAAGAAAGCTGTGATGTCATGTTTAGAATTCAGGAAAGTTCTAGAAAGACAGGTTTCACAGAAAATGTGCTTCAACTTAAATGTCTGATTTCCTCATCAGATGTCTCCACAGGGGCCCTAGTTGCTGTTTGGTTTTTTTTTTTAATTCTTCCACTTTATTGAAATATAACCGACAAAATTATGAGATATTTACAGTGTACAATGTGATAATTTGATACACACATACATTGTGAAATATTCTTCCCACTAAGTCAATACATCCATCACCTCACATACTTACCTTTTTTTTTTTCTTTGACGAGAACATTTAAGCTCTACTCTCTTGGCAAATTTCAATCATACAGTACAGTGTTATCAACTATAATCACCGTGTTATACATTTGATCCTCAGACATTATTCGATTTATAAGTTTATAAATCTATATTTTTTCCAAAAGTCCTGGTTTTTGTAGGTATATGTGTTTTCTATCGGAGAAGGCAATGGCACCGCACTCCAGTACTCTTGCCTGGAAAATCCCATGGACGGAGGAGCCTGGTACGCTCCAGTCCATGGGGTCGCTAGGAGTCAGGCACGACTGAATGACTTCACTTTCACTTTTCACTTTCATGCGTTGGAGAAGGAAATGGCAACCCACTCCAGTGTTCTTGCCTGGAGAATCCCAGGGACGGGGGAGCCTGGTGGGCTGCCGTCTATGGGGTCGCACAGAGTCGGACACGATTGAAGTGACTTAGCAGCAGTAGCAGCACTGTTTCCTATTTCTTTTTTTTTTTTTTTTAATTAGGGAAAACTATGTTAACTTCTCTAACTATTTCAGAGAAAAAGAAGCAGGATTTGAAAAGGAGATTTTAGAGGACAGCAAAAAAGAGGCTGCCTTATTGCATCTCCAGCCTAATCAGGCTGCCACGGAAACAAACTGCTCTCTGATGTCATCATTTGACAGGCTAGTCCACCTATAAGGTCAGTTCTAAGTGTGGTGACAGGTGATGGAGCAGTTTGTCACAAATGTACCTTTTGGGACTTTACATGCAAATATTGACATGGAATCTGATTTTTTTAATTTTCCTGTTTGAAGCTTCATTTTGTATTCTCTAATGATGAAAGGATGGAAACTGCCATGCCTACCCAGGAAAGATCAAGATATTCCTAATGCATTCTTCTGTATCACTCATTCCATTTGTGCTCTTGTTTGTCTACCAAGATCCTCTGGTGCCTTCTCTCTTGTTCCTGTCCTTTTTGTTAGGTACCTTCTCAGGGGTGTCAAGGGCTATTTGTTTTTTATTTGCTTTGAAAGAGGTGACCAAGTTTAAATTATTCAAATCTATCAAGAAACAGCAAGAAAATATGTTTGTCTCTATTCTAATAGTCATCATTGCTTCTGCTTTCAAGGGTACATCTTTCAGTGTTTGCTCTGCATTTGCAAATTGCTCTGAGCTTTAAAGTGAGAGCATCCTAGCTAATCAAGGAGAGGACTGGAGAATCTTCTGTACTGCACACAAAATCAGTGTTTTGTGTCACAGGGGTTCCCCTCCTTCACCAGAAAGGGAAAACAGTTCAATAATCAAATTTAAGTTTGAAAAACTGTGCTAAAACAAAATCAGCAGGTTTCTTTACCATAGGGTCCTAGGGAGCCTTTATTTTGCCAATAAGAACAACAGCTGTAGTTTCTTTTCCTGGCTTCATGCTAAGAATTTTATGCACTTCATTTCATTTTTACAACAACCTCATGAAGTGAATACTCTTATTTCCCCCATTTTACAGATACGAAAACTGAGGCTCATGGATGTTTAGTAATTTGCCTAAGTTTAAACTGCTAGAGGTGATAGACTTGGTATTCATTCTCAGGTCTATCTGATCCCAGGCCTGTGTTCTTAACCACTATGACCTCCAGGAGCCTTGCAAGATTTAGTGACAAAATATCACAAACTTATCTGACCCTGACATGTACCTATATTACACACTGTCATCAAGATCGCCAAAAGTCTTTTCTCCAAACCTACTGCTTTGTGCTCCTTTCTGTATTTCTAGGGGTTAGAGCCCCATCTCCATCCCCTATTTCTTTTTTAGATCTTTTGGGGTGATGTAAGGGTCCTTACCTAAGTGTAAAGATAATAAAGGGCCTCTAAGTAAAGCCTCCAGTTCAGACCTCAGCTCATTAGAAGCTGATTGTCCTCTGTCAAAGAGAGACATGTTTCCACTGTCTTGAATGGGACTCTTTCCTGGGCCAGGCTCTGAGCCTTCTGAAAGTGCTTTTCAAGGAATAATACCTTCTCTCCAGGGGCCTGGTCACTATACTCTACCCAAAGTAAACACCTTTAGTTGGGGGAGGGGAGGACAGGACAACTTTGTTACTCTCCAGGCTCCTCAAGCACCTTCTACAAGGTTCTGGGATATACTTGATTAATTGAATTGATCATTGATGTAATGAATAAATAGAGCTCTAGCTTTCTTTCTGGAATCCTTGGCAGTTTTGTTGTCATTGTAATGTTTAACTTGCATATTCTTACTTAAAATTACTTGCAAGTGTTTCCAGTAAAGACTATTGGTTCTTAATAATTGAGCTGGAAGATACTATACTTTGCTATATTAAAGAATATTTAATATTAAAGAATTGAATTTCTAAGTGGAAAACCAAACTGGGCCAGTGAAACTCATGAATAAATAAAACTGTGCACCATTATCTCCTTAATTAAATCCCAGTTTATTTGCTCATTAAACTTTTATTGATGAAATGTACACAGATTGGCAGAAATATAAACTTAGGATTGAAACAATAGGATATGGTCTCATGTTTTAAAGATTAGTGATGCTTATCATTATCTGCTTTTTATAACAGCCTGATGGGAATAACTTATCCTGTATATCTCAAACTGTATACCTACATTAAAAATTTCATTCACAGCAAGCTGACTGTCACTGACCAAGTTTAGACAGTACTTGTGGATCGGAATAGTTACCTGCTTTTGAAAAAGTTACAAGTTAGAATTTGCTTCAAGAACTTTAATTTCCTTATGGGAAAAATTTTAAATACATAGTTTGGCCAGAATATTGCTTTACTGGAATGCAAACACTGATTCTTGGCAAAGACTGTCTCTTCTCCTGTGTGGGCTATGTGCCCAGGGGATGGAATGGAAAAAGTGTTTCCTTGGACTGTAGCAATTTTGGAGACCAGGGAAACAGAAGTGTTAGTAAAGATAGAATGTTCAACATTTCCCAGCTGGGGAAACTAAACCCATATTAAAAGATACTAAACACAAACAGACACACCCCACATATCCAGAAACGAATTTGAACTACCTGGGGTTGAATCAAACAAATATATTTCCTAACTACAAGTTTTTTTAGAGCATCAATGTCCAAAATGGAAGCCTTTAAGCATATGTGGCTATTTTAATCTTAATGGCAATTAATTAAAATTAAAAATCAATTATTCAGATGCAGGAGCCACAATTCAGTACTCAGTGGGCACATGTGACTAATGACTATCTTATTGGACAGCTTATTCCAGAACATTTTCATCATTGCAGAAAACTCCATTGAACCATACTGTTTTAGGGCTTTTAATGTGCCAGTTACCTAGAAAGAAACATAGTATGAAAACTTTCCCACATGTGTTTAATACTTTTGTCAAAGAAATAGTATAATTGTGTTCTAAGAAACACAAGTTGGGAAAGAATAATTCTTTACATGTTTCAAAGTACATATATTTTCAATCATTTGATTCTCCCCCATAACACTGTGATATACTAGCCTCATTTTACAGATAATGAAATGGAAGCTCAAAGGCAGGACTTGGCCACAGCTACAAAACAATAAATAGCAAAGTCAAGATCTGTCTGACCTCAGATTTGTTGGATTCCAGTGATCACTTCTCCCCAGCTGCCCCCCCCCCCCACAACACACACCCCCCCACCCCACACACACACACACACACACACACAGAAATGAAAGTTGGAGCCATTGTTTTACGGTCCTCAGGAGTTACCAAAGAAACTATGATGGGATTTCAGGTTGAAAGCAGCAGATGGATTGAGAGCATGTCAGTGGTTGCCAACTTTTGAATTCACAAATTCCAATGTACATGTGATTTTTAAAGCTAAACAATGTTATCCAATTAGTTTCTAGCATTGTCTTGGGAATAAACACTGCTTGAAGGGGAAATGAAAGCAAAATTGAAGATCGAAGAATAAGGGTAGAGATGTGCAAATAACCCTCTTTACTCTTTCAGTACAAAATAATTGTGTAATCTCACAACATCATGTGAGGCCTTAGTTCAATTATGAAATACTCCATAGGCCCAAACTACCCTCTGCTGTCAAGCAGGGTTTTGCTTTTTAAAACTCCCTTGGTGTTGTCTAACTGCATAACAAATCAATGAGATCAATTCAGAAACGAAAAAGTAAGTTAAACAGGGTACTCCAAAAGGAAAACACAGCCAGTTAACTAGCCACTTTTTTCTTTGCTTTTAGTTGTATCTGTATCAAAAGCACAAATTTTACCATCATCAACAACTGCCTTCAATTTGTGTAGTATTTTATGACTTGGTAGTACTTAAATAAGCATTTTCCATTTCGATTGCTGCAACTGCCTTGTAAGGTAGAAACATGTCCTATTTTTTAAAACATGAAGCTGAGGTTCAGAGAGGTCACGATCTTATAGTTGATAGGAGGTGGGCAGAGCCAGAGCTCAGGTCATCTGACTTTTGTCAGTTTCTTTAGTATTTCATATTGCCTCCATGATAACTTGTTACCACTTTTCCAAGAATTACTGAAACTGGATTTTAAAATTTCCCTTCTGGAACTTGTAGGAAAAGGATAAGCAGCTGACCTTCTCCTGGGATTGACTCAGAAGACCATTTCTTGGAAATAGACCCCTGGATAGACATTTTGACCCAACCCCCATGACATGGTTTTCCAGCAAAATAGAACCCCCAAAACAGTTCCATAAAACTTCCATACAAAAACTTTGCTGTGTAAACGTTTATTTCCCATCTCTTTGCTGTCACTTCTGAAAACATCCTAGGTGTAAAGAAAACTTTGTCGTGGGACCTGTTGAAATATCCCCTATTCTTTTATTCAAGAGAAGATCAGCAAAAGACTAAGGATATTTATATTGAGAGAAAAGTGCAGTCAGCCCATGCAAAAAGAAGACCAGGCTTTGTGCAAAATGTGGGGCTAAGATCCACCTATAGCTACAAGATACTGCATTTAAAAACTCAGACTTTGTAGTTAAATAAGCCATTTGAACTATATGACATTGATCAAGTTATTGAATATCTCTGAGCCTTACTTTCCACTGAGATAGTAGAAGTACTTTCCTTCAAAGCTTATTGTGGGGATAAAATAAGATAATGCATGTAAAATGTGTAGCATAGATGCTGGCCCAACAAAATAAAAAGTGAGAATACAGTTAAAAGTTGATAGTGGTAACTAGGAAATATTGGTAGGGATGAGTGGTAATTAGTATGGTTTCACACTAATGTAATTACACTTACAATAAACCACACAGATAAACACAACAAACTCAAGAAGATTTCAAACTGCTTTAAACAGAGGAACAAGGCTTTTACCCCCAAGGACTCTCCTAAGTTGGAAGCAGATCCTGAGATGATGAGCTTTGATGGTTAAAGTTTCTTGAAAATCTGAAAATTCAAAGATTCAAATTTCAAATTTCCTTGAAAACCTGAAAATCTGGAGATGGAAGTGCTGGTCTAGGATTCTCCAGAGAGCAGAGTTTTGTGATGTGTTGGAGGGGAGGTAGGGAGGAGGGGAAGACATTTTCTTTGGGCAGAATTTCTTGGCATTTTCTTGGAGTAATTTGATACCTGTGCTTCTAACCAATGTGAAAAAGCCTCAGGAATAGCTGGAACTTCTCTGACTGAACAAGAACCATTTGGAATATTGATTTGACTTCCTTAAGATTGTTAGCCAAATAGTTTTCCCATATACCCCAGACATATGCCTGAAGATAGGCCAACCCCTAAGTCTAGAGAGCCTCTGGTGTGCTCAGCAGCGTGCATGCCGACCTCTGTGTGTCCTCCGTGTTTCATTTGTTTGTCATTGACAGCCAGAAAAGTAAATCCAAGAGACTCTTAAAAATCATCACAAAAATCGTCACAGGCAACCTCTACACAGACAGGTTCCTAAGCAGCCTCCTTTAAAAACTAAAATCCTCTAAATCCAATGTGTTTCTGTTAAGATTCCACAGGCAAAGGACGCTCACAATAGCTAATATACTTTCTTATATTTTGTTCTTTGCTTACCATCAAGGGTTTGCTTACATGTATGAAGTTACTACTCATATCTTAAAGCACAGTAAGAAGGATAATTCTCTTCTACATGTTTTATAGATATGTAAAAGTATTTATATACATAACACACACACATATATACACACACACACACACATATGGACTTTCCAGGTGGCATTTAGTGGTAAAGAACCCGCCTGCCAGTGCAGGATACAAAAGAGACATGAGTTAAATCCCTGGGTCAGGAAGATCCCCTGGAGGAGGGCATGGCCACCCACTCAAGTATTCTTGCCTGGAGAATCCCATGGACAGAGGAGCCTGGTGGGCTACAGTCCATAGGGTCGCAGAAATTCAAACACGACTAAAGCGACTTAGCACACATGCACACATTTATACATATAATGTGAAAAATCTTATTTCTTCAAGTTCTAACCTCCGTTTTCATCTTGGACATAAATTCTGAATATGTAATGATTGAGAAAATTTATCCTAAGTTTCACGTGTATCATGATCAGAATGAAAGCTATCCACTCACCCAGCCAAAAGAGTATTAAGTATATATTTTCTGTCACAGGGTGTTATAGAAGGATTTACCTTTCACTGGGTGTCACATGGCAACAAAAGGCAATGAGCTTCAGCTTCAGCCATCAACCATAGTTCAACTGAGTGATTTTTTTTCTTTATTGAAAAAAAAGAAACCCAAACCCCATGTGCTACAGTGTTGACTGTATTAACTGCCGAGGTGAAGAAAGTGTTGGGGATTAACACTGTACTGTGGGAATGGAAAGGTGGGATCGAATGAGAACCGCTCTTTGGCCACCTGTGTCTCTAGCCTTTTTTAATACCAGCTTGTTTTTCAGGTGCATCATCCCCTGCTCGGCCAGCCACCCCTTTGGTTCCTTGCAGCAGCACGACCCCGCCTCCACCTCCACCCCGGCCTCCGTCTCGGCCAAAGCTACCTCCAGGGAAGCCTGGCGTCGGAGATGTGGTATGTTCCCTTCTGCCCTGTCCTGCTCAGAAGCATACAGTGGGAATGACAGAGTCCAAATGCCTGAACATGGGTCATCTCAACTCCAGGTCTAAGTCTTACCGCGCCTGCACCAATGGCCTTGATGGGTGAAATCTGAAAGTCACTGCAGTCAGAGTGTGTATTTCAATTGCTCTCAAATCTCCACCATCATTCAAGCCACGGCCTAAAGCAGTAGGAACAGGATTGTGGGGTCTTCAGTTCTTCCCCAGTGGGTTTGATAAAAATTAAGATAAGAATACTCAATTGTCCTAAATCCTTTAGAATGGGAGGTGTTTCCTTTCACCATATTTTTTCTGATTTTGGAAGACTCCTAGAGAGGATAAGTCCAGATTTCTGACCCCAGACTACAGAGAAGTTATTGGTGGTATACACACTGGGTGAATATAAAGAAGAGTGGTGGCTCAATGAATTTTTTTGGAAGTTTTTTGGAAATTTTGCATCATGTTTTAAGGTGAGGGGTGGAAAATATTCTGTGTGAACAATTAAGAGACTCTGGCAGAGGTAAATTTCTTTGGAATTCACACACAGGAGTCACAGGGTAATAATGATGTCCCCGACATCTGGTTTAGCCAGCACACTACAGTATTTTGTATTCAGATATCTTTCAGTAGGTATAAGCTCTCACTTTATGTTACTTACTTAGTCCCTAAGGCATGTGAGTCCACCATCCTGAAACATCACTGACCACATCCCAGATCTCAGCACTCTTAATGTGATATATCTATTGAGTGTAGCCCATTATAGTTTGTTTCCTCTGGCTCCATCCACAAGCTCTTATACAGATATAATCAATTTCAATGAAAAAATGGTACCACCTGACCTCTTTTAAGAACCTGAGTTGTCATATCTGGAGCTGGGAGATGTTAAAAATATGAAAGGAAGACCTGTGAATCTAACTTTCCATTTCTTTTCTTCTCCCTGCAGCCCCGACCTTTCAGCCCTCCCATCCATTCTTCCAGCCCTCCTCCGATAGCACCCCTAGCCCGGGCTGAAAGCACTTCTTCAATATCATCTACCAATTCCTTGAGTGCGGCCACCACTCCCACAGTTGGTAAAAATTATCTCCTCTCTTTTAATCAATTTGTGGTTTTGACTGGCTATTTTTTTTTATGATCTGAAAACCCTAAGACCCTATGTTTCTGGTCAAAATTGTTTTGCTGTGTGTTTTGCTACTATCATCTGACTCTTCTTTTAAAAGCACCTTCTCAGCAAAGAAGGCAAATGCTTTAACTAAGCAAATAAGCAAGTAAAAGAATGTGGAATTCTCTTATTCTGTCTCCATACAGATGTATTCGTAAAGAATAAATCATCAAATAAGATCTTGTAATTTAGATATTATTTAGATATCTTTGAGAGGGGAATGTTAATTTAAATTCCAACCATGTAACCCATCAGAAATAACAAAATTTAGAACTTTTCTTTTCTTGAAGCTTTCATTTCTTCATCACCTTGGTTCTGCTTATGTTGACAGATGGTTATAAACATGGGCATTGTGGGACTTGAGAAAATGTTTTGACATTTTTTCTAGTGCTTTTCAGTGATGTGTGGTCAATTTTCCCCAAGAAATAAGTCATTGCTGGCATTTTCAATAAATGCCTTTGTGCCTCTTTCCTTATGGTGTGATGAAAGTGAAGAGTTGAGAATGACTGCTCAGCAGGATGGTTTTCCCAGGTTTAAATGCCTCATTTTGCCTGGAGCATCTTCCCTCTTCCCAAGGCTGGTCTCTGTCTACCCACTTTTTACCCACCTGCCTCAGCTCCTTCTGCCTCTGTCATGTTTGCATGGTGTCTCTGACCTGTACTTTTCCATTCCATTTTTGCCCCTTGTCTTCCTTTATTGTCTGAATGCCTCTCCCATATTAAGTCTCCCGTATTATAAACCAGCTGGCCCATGCTGCATTGCTTGGGAGAATCATTAACCAACGCTGAATAAATTCCTGCTGCTACTTGCCAAAGAAGAGCATGCTACAGAGTTGTCCATATGAGAAGTACTTTGATCAAAGCCTGAAACTCTTCTCGAGAAGAAATCCCTCTTTTCCCAGAAAAATAAGTTAAGGTGTGCCTCTTAGGTCCCTAAAGAGAACTTCAACCTTATCATCTGCTTCATATTTTTAATCAGACCATCCCCAAAGAATTCTTCAAATTTGGTGAAAACACAGCCTGCTATCCAATTTTGTATGATTCATTAACAGATATTTAACAGGATTTATATAGTCAAGTCAATTCTTTATCTGCATCAACAGTTGGGGTAATTCGGGGCTTCCTATATTTAGATGCCTTTTAGCTAGTTTCCTCCTCGGTTTTGTGGTTGTTACTATTTTGTTTTTTCTGTAACTTCCAACCTTACTTTTGAGCTCTGTTTAATGCTCTTGATCACTACAGCCATTTCCCTCACTCCTGCTCCGTTGATTTTCTGTTGTTTTTGCCTCAAGGTCATTTGTTCCACTCACTCCCTGTGATCTTCCTGGTTGTTCAGAGAGAAAAGTAACGATAAACTGTCCTTCAGAGAGTAGACCTTAAGCGACCTCAGTTGACTGTCTAACCTATTCCTTCAACTCACTGAGATTCACAGAGAAAATGGCACACAGAGTGTTTGACCTGTGGCCATGTTCTGTATCGTGCGTTTTTATGCTCTCTGCTGCAGAAACCTTAAACCCTGGCCAGTGACTGTGGTCCTCAACACAGCTAGTACATATTCTTTCAAGATGAGCCATACAGGGGCTAAAAACAGAAAGAAAGAAAGAAAAATAAAAGACCACCTAAGAGGCTAGTCACATTGCTTCATTGGTGAGACACATTTTGATTTAATCTCTTCCGCTCTGTTATTTGTATTTGGCTTTCATCTTCCTCAGTCTCTTGTTCTTTATTTCCTGGGGCTGTGGTCACCTGACAGCCACTTCTCTCTGAAGTAAATGTGTTGTCAGTGACCACCCAGCAGCACCCTGTGTAATGTTGTTTATCTCTCTTTGAAGGGGTTGTTCTTTGGCTGTTCAGCACCAAGGGGCTGACTGTTCATGACTTGATTGGTACGTCAACTTAAGAAAGTCAGATGGCTTGGGGGAGATGAAGAATTTTAGCAGCAAATTCTTGACTTCAGTGGCTCAACATTTCCCTCCCTCCACCATGATACTTTCTTGACATTTTTATGACACTTGTGCCAAAACAGAGACAAGTGTGGCAAAAACTGGATACTTATTATTTGTACTAGCTTAGTACAAAATTTAATATAATTCGAGGACTAAATTTTTAAAGGCATGTCTGATCTTCCTACAATTCATCTAAGAATATGCCCCTAGAGAGACATTGGACATAAAATCTTTTTCATGAGATCTATGATTATAAATTAGTAAAACTGATGCCACACCTGAAAATAGGACTTTCTATTTTCTATTCACTTTCTATTTTGAATGTGAATAAGTCACATTCAAATAATGAAGTGTTCCTTTGTAATTGTACTTCACTGAATTTAGGATACCTTCAATTAGAAGCTGTGCTATTATTTTATATATGACTGAGAAAGCGAGGGGAAGCTGCCACATGAGTTAAGGTGCAATACTTTCTTATCATACTGATTTTAAGACCCATCCTAATTTCAGAGAGGTTAAAAAGTGCACATATTAGCATAAATGAAATACAATAAATCCCTTTTGTACTGGAAAAAAAAAAAAAACAGGATCTTCACTCTTTGATATGGTATGGAGGGAAAGTCTGGTTAAAATTATGTGAATAAAGAAAATATTTAAAGTTATTCTATTATAAGAACCAGACTTTTAGACATTTAGAGATAGAGATAAACAAGGAATTATCTCTAATTGTAAATATCCAATTTATTATTTGCTTCTTATTTCTATGTGTGATGATCATTCTTTAGGTGTTTGCAAAACCTTCCTTTGCAGTCTACCCCAATGCAAAATACAATGATAAAGACAATTTGTCTTCATTGTTAAATTCATTATTAATTATGTTCCTTCAACTGTTCATTATGCATTTTTAATTACATCTTTAACATCCCAGGAATCAGTAACGAATGAAAAGTAATCCTTTATGGGCATCAGATGGACATTGATGCTTCCTTTGGTATAGAACTTGGAGCAAAAGTGATTTGTATTCAATACAGAAATATTAACCATAGAATCTAAAACTTAAAACATTTCCTCTAAGCTTTTGTCTCTCCAGGCTGGGTGGAAATTCTGACTTAAATAAGCTTTTTAAAAAATATATCTGTGTTAGCATCAATTATTCTGCACAAAAGGAAAGACCCTTAGAGACAGGTATTCCTTATCCCGATTTTAAATTCCCACACTTAATTTTAGTATTTTTCCCCCTTTTTTTTTTTTTTTTTTTTGGAAAAGCCTGTCTCCAGTACTGGCTTCCCCATCTCAGATCAATTGGAGACAGTTCCCATGATTAGCTCGTAACAAAATTTTTCTTCTTTACTTAATCTGATTGTTGCCCTTATTTAAATCAAGCACAGAGCTATCCAACCACCCATTTTTTTTAATTATCTGATTTAGAATTTTTTTCTAAGTCCTCATTGTCCATAACCATAATAAAAAAAAATGATAAGCATGCTATTCAACCTTTAGAAACTATTCTTTTGTAACTTCAGCTCAAAGAAAAATATGGCAGTCTTGGAGTCTCCCCATTTTAAGGAGATTGCAAATAAAACATCAGTTTTTCAAAAGAAAGGAATATTCTCCACCATTCTTCATTCTCTCACCATTCCTAGTAGGTAGGAAAGGGCATTGTTACAGTCAGTTACTGCCAGTGTAATCTTTTTGTGTCCTATTTTCTGGGGGTATCATGGGGTGTCCTTCTTAGTGCCAGTTCCTGTTCCTCTACTGTAGATATTACAGAAGTTGCATTCACTTATTCTAGCCACCGAGGAAGTCATGTGTATACTAAAAACTGATTGGCAGGGGCTGCCCTGGCAGTCCAGTGGTTACGAATCTGTGTCTACACTGCAGGGGCACAGGTTCCATCTCTGGTCAGGGAACTAAGATACTGCACGCCGTTTGGCGTGGTCAAAAATAAAGAAATAAAATGGAGAAATAGCATCATCTTAGTATTTTAAAACAACTGATTGGACAGGTGCTATTTTAGAGCCTTAAGAATTGACAAAGAAGTAGTTTTCCTGCCTTATTCACTAAGTCTAAGAGCCAAGCTAGTAGAATATTTTCTAAGAAGCATAGTTTGTGGAGTAATTTTACTACCCTCATCTATTTCCTCATCTTATACTTCTTTACATTGTAGGAAAGATTCTCCCTACTTGTTTTGGTACAGAATTTATTCAATTTTCTGTTAAAGTTATAATAATATCCTTCAGATCTGTGGCACTGATTGATCTAAATTGCTCGCATAGAGTAAAACTTCAGTGATCTGCATTTGTTTGTTGGTAAGGAGGGAGACCATGTACATACATCCAGAATGCTTGGAGTTCATAGCAACTATTGTGACCAATTTAATACAGAGACATTTGGCCATGATCAATACCATAGCCAAAGATGGAATTATAATAATGCTGTTCAAAGCTAACAATCCATAAGTACCAAGGACAGGTTGGATATTGATGGAGTTGAAATGAGAGACTTCATTCAGGGACCTCAGATTCATACTGTTGCTTTTTTATGATCTCATTAAAAGCCTATTCTTTCCCCATGGGGAGGCAGGTGCATGCTGGGTGATCCCACTGAGCTGCCAGCACTCTATCAGGAGGTTCTGTTGATGGATATATGTCCAGTCACTTGAGAATTGTGTCTGAGTGAAATACACTTGCACAAGTCAATTATTAATGACAGTGCCTTTAACAACTCCCTGAAAAGGTGGGGGTGTAATTTCTTCCATGGAATTGACTTCAGCAAATTCACAGATGCTAAAATCTGGCATTTAAAAAATTTCTGTTTCTGCTCTTAAGCTCATCATGAAATAAGCACATCACTTTTTTATACTCTGTCCATAATCCCAGTGTCTTAGGTTTTGTTTCCTTTTTTCATTAAAATCATTCCTGTGTTTTGATCAGTAAAGTGCATTGCTTGATTTCATTTGAGATTTGTATTTGTGTTTTTATTTTCATTCCTTTATATTTCTTTGGTTCAAAGTGTCAGAAGATGATGTTTTTTATGACAAACTGCCCTCGTTTGAAAGGCGCTGTGAAACGCCTGCAGGTATGGTGCTAGCTGAGTGATATTTAGATATCTAGACTTTAAAAATCCAAGCCATTATGCCATCTGAATGCTAAACTTCGTGGACATGCTACTCACCTCATGAGTGTCCAGTGCCTCTCAGATGCACCGTCTACTTACTGTTCATCGTGAAACTCATGCCACTGAAATGTTTTTTTCAAGTGAACATATTATAAAGCAGTAGGTTGCATGACAGTTTCTCAGTGAAAAGTTTCAAAAAAGGGGAGAGACTATTGCTTTGTGAACTAACAAAGGGAGGGATAATTTAACTGCTCAGAATTACATATCCAGTGACAGCTTTTTTATTTAAAACATAGTAGAACACCATTAGTAATCTCGTTTTTCCTATGGTACATAGGTAAAGTGTTTTGTGTCTGGTTGCCTAAGGTGATTCCAGGGAAGGGAATGGAAGATATATGGCATCTTCCATGAACTTGCAATTGATATGCAATGCTGTTGTCATTGAAAACCTCAGCTAAGTTTTATGGAACCCATAACTCCTAGTTTCTTTTTTAAAACATAGAAGGGGATGACAGTGAAGATGAAATAAACACAGCAATTGCTGAGTGACAGTTTGCCCAAACTAGTGCAGTTAAAATATGCGGACGCCCCTGCATGGCCAGGAAGTCTTCTGCTCCATGCGCACCAGCACCAAGTACCAAGCTGCCAGCACCACGTGCCCATCCCTTTAGGCCTACATAGCTTTGCTTTTGCTTTCTATTTCCCAAACTAAAAAAACCAAAAACTAGATTGCCAGCCTTCCCTTTTCCCTGCACGCTAATGGCATGAGTGCCTCCGCCCTCCCCTTAGTGAGATTAATGACCTGCTCTGTAACTCATACTGTGTCCTTCTCTCTCCCTTTCCTTAACCTTTCCCATCCCGCTTCAACTCCTGGCCATACAGAGAATGAACAGCCTTCCCTCGTTTGGTTTGACAGAGGAAAGTTTTATTTGACTTTTGAAGGTAAGTAGTACATAGCATACCAGATTCTAATTTTTCCTCCCCTCATGCTTTTCCCCATTCGCATTTTTTAAAAATCCCAGTTTTCTTCAAAAGACCTGGTCTCACTTTCTATATAAAAATGCTATGGCTACTTAGAAAATATTTAAATACTAAAGAAAATACTCCATGAATTTGGTTTGTATGAGATCTCCAATTTTTTGTATTAAAAAATTAAAGCTATTTTGCAGTTAATATTGGTTACTTAATTAACTGAAATAAATTGAAAAAAAAAAAAAAACCACCTTTTTTGGGCAAGGAACTTAACTCTGTCAACCAGGGCTCTTTCCTAACTCTTTTGCAAGTGCAATGCAACAAATATAAGGACATTTTTGGTTGGAACTGGCATTTAATTTTGTTTTGGATAATTAATATTTCAGGTATAACATCCTTTATTGTAAAATGTAAATATATTCTTATGACAAGGAATGCTGCATGGGAGATCAGAAAAATGAGGAAAAGAAAAAGTATTTTCATAAGTTCTATTTACAGCTTCTGATACAGAAATTGTAACTGGAATGACTAGTCAAACGGACAAGTACCACTGGACTTGCCATTTCAGAAGATGAAAGAAAATGTACATAAGTGTAATGTCAGTTATCTAACCTCAGTGTTGGGTAATGTTATTTCTGCATTAAGGATTAGCATTCTTCTGTCTTATATTTAAATTCTAAATCATTTTAACAGGCCAAGCATTTGATAAAATGACCCATTTAAACTAACAGTACAGGAAAAATTAAGTAAGTAAACTTAACAAATGGACTATCATATATATTTATCACTTAAGCCTCTACTTTCTACAATTTTAAATAGCTAAGTTTATCTTGGGATTAAAAAGTTGGCAAACAAAATTTCTACTCAAGAATTGATTCTAAATATGGTCTTTGTATTTCATGATAACAAAAAGAACTTCTCTAAGTTAAGTGTGTGTTTTAGCACAATTTAAAATATTAGAACAACTGACACAAATTCCCAAGTAGTTTTTGTGGTGTGACATTTTTCTCTTAACAGTGACTTTTCTTTACAAGATGGTCCCTTTAGCTTGGAGTGGCTTGGCTAGTAGCAGGAAGCAGTGTCTGATTCAAAGCTTCCCAAATACTGATGTCTCTCCTGGCTGAGGCAGAGAATAGGTGGATAGACAATCTTAGAGAAGGATGAATATTTTCCACATGATGTTGGAAGCCTTCATTGCCTCAGGTCATTAATTTTGTAATAACCAAGATGCAAAATCCACAAACTTATGACCTTCTAAACTTTCTCTTCAAATTAGATGAATAAAAGTGCCCAGGTGTCTTTTTACTGATCAGCACATCTCACAGGAGACACTATGACTGCATAGGTTGATGATCTTGACATACTGCCAATACCTGCATATATAATGGCTCTTTCTCTGGTTCAGTTTGACTGCATTAAGGGTTGTAGTTTACCCTGTTTTAAACAGGAAATTAAGCCATGTGCTACTGGCAACCTTCAAGTAATGTCTGCTGCCGCTGCTGCTAAGTCACTTCAGTCATGTCGACTCTGCGTGACCCCATGGATGGCAGCCCACCAGGCTCCCCTGTCCCTGGGATTCTCCAGGCAAGAACACTGGAGTGGGTTGCCATTTCCTTCTCCAATGCATGAAAGTGAAAAGTAAAAGTGAAGTCACTCAGTCATGTCTGGCTCTAATCAACCCCATGGACTGCAGCCTACCAGGCTCCTCCATCCATGGGATTTTCCAGGCAAGAGTACTGGAGTGGGGTGCCATTGTGTTCTCCGTCAAGTAATGTCTGGGACTCCAAAAAAACTTTCATAGTTTTTTGTCGGTATAGTTTGTTTTGGCTTTAGAGTATCTATTGGCTGCTGCTGCTGCTGCTGCTGCTAAGTCACTTCAGTCATGTCTGACTCTGTGTGACCCCATAGATGTCAGCCCACCAGGCTCCCCTGTCCCTGGGATTCTCCAGGCAAGAACATTGGAGTGAGTTGTCATTTCCTTCTCCAGTGTATGAAAGTGAAAAGTGAAAGTGAAGTCGCTCAGTCGCTTCTGACTCTTAGCGACCCCATGGACTGCAGCCTACCAGGCTCCTCCATCCATGGGATTTTCCAGGCAAGAGTGCTGGAGTGGGGTGCCATTGCCTCCTCCGACTGGTTTGCTTTTATTTTGGTTAGGATTTCTTTAAACCAAAGAAATCTAAGAGATAGACTTTTTGTAACTTTTTGTAAGATTCCAGTCTAAAGACAGCTTTTGATTGTTGGCTTGTTTGTTTTTAAAATATATCCTCAATCAAATATAAGTACTAATAAGCATGTGGAATAGCAATGTGAACCACATTTTTTTTTTCATTTTAGGAAAAGAAAATATTTGTTAGTAGATCTTGGGGTATCTAAAGTTGGTAGGTAACATTGCCATTCTAATTAGTAAAATCCAAATTCCTTAAACATCTCAATTTGAGACAAGAGAAGTCACACAAGGAAAGAGGTTGAACAGAAATTAATTGAAACCTCTAGCTCTGTGTTAGCTTTATCTTGGACTTTGCCCAAGGTTTGGAAGTATAAATAAGGTTTTCCAAGGGACTATAGGAGAGGTCATGTCATGAATATGTTCTACTTATCTATCAAGAAATGCTCATGCAAATTAAAGTACATTTCAATGAACTTTAAGGGAAGACTTAGGAGGACATCTTACCCCCTGAAACTAAAAATAACACAAGGGTGGCTATCTTTTAAGAATGGGAAAAGGCTTGTTTTCGTGGTTTATGTAAATTAGCCTCAGTTTTAGCTAATACAACCTGGAATGGTTTTTAAAATTTTCTGCTGTGATGATAAAATGGCATAGAAACAGTGACTTGTTAAGTTGCCTCGAGAATAGTGCCCCTACTCAAACTTTAAACTACAAAAAGACACGGTCATTCAACATATTTTATTGAATAGCACTTTTAGTATATTCTTCTAGGGCACTCTGGCTTTACCCATATTTGTTATTATTAGTGTTAATTATCATTATCTTCAATTCTTTATTTGGGGAATGTACAAGATGACCAAAGATTCCCAGGTCAAAAATTCATTTGTTCTAAATAACTTTTAAGTTATTATTTGTTGGCATTTAAATAGTGTTTTATCATGTTCAAAACCTTAGCCTGTCATATCCATTGCTTTTTCTTACAGGCCTCTGGTCAATGGGTTACCCAGTGAGTGTTTGAGCCAAATCAACCAACTAATGAACTTTATGAACTTATTTGGAAATAACATGAGATGCTTCGCACTTCTAAATTTAACTTAACAAGAGAGAGAGAAATGTGTTAGACAATGGTTCTAACTCACAAGAGCTCCAAAGCTTGTCTTAATGGTTTAGTTTTAAACAATTTCACTCAAAAAAAAAAAATTGTCACTGAAATTTTAACCTATTTAAGTTGAGCTTTAAAAAAAGGTAAAGGTGACATAAGGTAGAACCTGTTAAAATTCATTCATTCAGGAGTATATCCTACTGAAGCTATCAAGTCTTCGTCTGAGATGAAAGGAAGGGAAAGATATTCCATAAAAAGTAGAAGATGAGACTATTAGCTATTTGAATAATTCCCTAGAGCATTCAAACATCAAAGTGTTTCCAGAAATGTGCTGTCCCTCTCTTTGTTTAGCTTATTTACCTACAAAATCATCTTGTATCTGGTCATGAAAAAAAAAAAAAAACAAAACCTACAACCATAGATTCTTGTATCCTTGTTCTGAAGATTGCCTTCTCTCCTCTGTGCATACAGCCACTTGCACTCTCCTCTCTAGTCCACTCCTTACTCCTGTTCACTGGTCTCACTCCCAACACACCCCCAGGGATGTCACTTAGCAACGCCCTTGTCTGTACTCCCAGGCTCTTTGCCAAACCTGCCCATCTGTTTCCTTCGCTGCATCCCCACTCTCCCCAGGGGCCATCGCTTCCCCTACAACACTCTCCATGGAAAGTTCATCAGTCTGCTATAGGCTGTATGAGTTCTTCCAACTCTCCATTAAAACTTCCAACCCCTCTCCCCATTATGAAAAGTATCCATCTGCTCATTTCACCTTTTATTCATCGCTGTTCACACTGACCTACAGAGCATTTCCCCTGCATCCGTCTATAGGCTTAGGGACACCTGCAGCTCCCTTTTCACCCTCTTCTCTACCTCACTCCCTAGCTTCCTTTTGTCACATAAATTCGATGTGGATGATCCATCAAGTTCTCTCTCAAGGGCTTCTTCAACTTCAGTTCCAATAAACTTTCCCTCCACTCAGTAACCCACACGTCTGACCACATCTAAGAAATGGCCCCTACTGGAAAGTATCATTTCAGCTATTTCAAAACTAACAATTCATCCACCTTGTAGTACAAGAACTGTACTAGGCATGATTCTTTCATTCAGTTAGCTGAGTACTATTGTGTGCCAGCGCTGTTCTAGGCACTCCCCTACAGGGAACAAAACAAAAAATTCTGAGTCACTGCAGAGCTTATGTTTTAATGTGGAAAATCAAAAACAAGATGATACGTAAAATATGTAGCATGGACATGGTAATAAGGTCTACAGAAAAGAAATAAAACAGGGGAAAAGAATGGAGCATATAGGGGTTGAAAATAAAGAGGAGGAACTGAAGTAAGAAAAATAATGAATAATAATAACTAATACCTGAGTCTTTACTACATGAAAAATACATTTCATCTAATATCTCATTTCATCTGCACAACTCATGGATGAAGAAATTCCAATTCAGATGACATACGTGACTTTTGAGAATCACTCAGCCAGGAAGAGGAAGAATAGAGATTGAAATCCAGCCTGCCTAGCTGGAGACCTGGCCTGATGCTCTGCTCCATGTCCATGGTATCTCATTTAGCTTTTGCGACAGTCCCTTGAAATAGGTGATGCTGTTGGGTTTCTCTAACTCTCCTAACCTTCCAGTTTCCCAGTCCCCTGACTACACATTATCTTTGACTTTGTTGAACCCTCTAGTCTTATGGCCACCCCACTCACATTCAATCCACCAGCCAAACCTATATTCAAGTTTATCCAGATTAGACCCCATGAAGGAAAAGTATGTTTCTATACAATGGAAGATACACTTTCCTCTTTGAAATTGTGTTGTCTATACGAAAAACTCAACTCTTGAACATTTTAACTTCTGACCTCCTTCAGTGGGTTATTAAATATCCCTACTTAATAGTTCATAATACATAATCTTAGTCATGGGCCACTCAAGTTTCTTCCCCCTAACATAGTAATCCTATAAGAAACAGATCAAATTTTTCACAGATGACCAAACAGATATTAATTCGTTCATCCAAGAGTCACTAGAGAAAGGAAACTTGAAAGGCATAAGCAATTTTATGAGAAGGAGCCATTTTTGCTAAATTCACAATATTCTTCTAGTGGAAATTGTCCACTAATTGCCCCCACCCTACTGTTGCTATGCTAGACTTAGTTGTGTCCAACTCTTTGTGACCCCATGGACTGTAGCCCACTAGGCTCCTCTATCCATGGAGATTCTCCAGGCAAAAATACTGGAGCGGGTTGCCATGCCCGCCTCCAGGGGATCTTCCCAACCCACAGATCGAACCCAGGTCTCCAGCATTGCAGGCGGGTTCTTTACCATCTGAGCTACCAGGGAACCACTGCCCTGCCCCTGCCCCCCAACTGTAGGCCCTTCTCAATCAATAAAGTTACTGAGCACTCAACTCTACAAACACAGGGTTAAGTACAACCAAGTTGGGGAAAATTATAGAAACATAAGAAGCAGTGATACAAGACTGTCTGCGTTGAAAATATTAAAACTGCCCTTCCTAGCTATTTCAAATTTTTTAATGTAAACTACAATGTGATTATGAAATGCAAAATCTTTTCTTTCACAGTTGAAGGTCACAGAGAGTTTAAAACAAAACAAAAAAAATAGCCTAAACTTGTGAGGAAGATTTAAATGGAGCAGAACCTATAAAATGTTCTACCAGACAGGTCTGCTGAGGGTTTCAGAATTCTCTCGACCTTGGGACTTCCCTGATGGTCCAGTGGTTAAAGCTCATTACTTCCAATGCAAGGGATGTGGGTTCAATCCCTGGTTGAGGAACTAAGATCCGACATGGTGCACAGCCAAAAAATAAATAAGTACCTAATGCTGGTTCCCTGGTGGTTCAGACGGTAAAGAATCTGCCTGCAATGTGGGAGACCTAGGTTCAATCGCTGGGTCAGGACGATCCCTTGGAGAAGGGGATGGCAACCCACTTCAATATTCTTGTCGGAGAATCCCATAGACAGAGGAGCCCAGTGGGCTACAGTCCATGGGGTCGCCCAGAGTTGGACACGACTGAGCGACTTTCACAACGCTGGTTCTGAAGCTCAAAAACAAAACTAGTAAAATACTTTTTTTAGAAAAACGATTCACCTGACCTCTTCACAAGGAATTAGTAGTTCTGAAATTCTCTGGGATTGACCAACATGCTGATATTTCCCTTGACTTCCTGTTCTTTGAGGCAGGTGCCTTATATCATTAAAGTTTAGTGTATGACTGTCATGCTGGAGATAGACTAGAAAGTCCGTAAAAGAGAAGCCTTTTTCTTTATTCTTCTCACTCCTGATACCAAACATGTAGGGTGTTTCCCTTCACACTAAACAGTTTGGGCACTAACTACCTGGAGTCAGGCAGACCCCACAGGTTAAGCCTCAGCCCCACCAGCCTGTCCCCTCACTTCACATACCAGTCACAAGTCTCAGGTCTGAACTTCTTATGGACCACCTATAAATTGAATGTTCCCCATAACCATCTCCTGGGGTTCAATAATTTGCTAGGACAACTCATAGAACTAGGAAAGTCGTTTACTTTCTATTACCTGTTTACTCTAGAGGATACAATGCAGGCGCAGACGAATGAAAGAAATGATGAGGACAAAGTCTGAGAGAAGGGGGCATGGAGCTCTCATGGGTGTGTGCCCTTCCAGTACATTGATTTGTTCATCAACCCAGATGTTCTCCAAGCCTCATTGTTTCATAGGTTTATTATGTAGGCACAGTTGTGTGACTCATTGACTGTTGGTGATTAAGTCAATGTCCAGGCTCTCTCCTCTCCCCAAAATTGGGGGACAGGACAGAAAGTTCCATTCCTCTAACCAGCCAGCCTCCAGCCTCCAAGAGTCACCTCATTAGTAGAAAGTCAAGTATGCTCCAAAGAGGCTTTTTTATGAATAACAACCCCCACTCAACCCTTTCACTCAAGAAATCACAAGAGTTTGAGGAGCTCTGTGCCAGGAACTGGAACAAAGACTAAATATGTGTTTCTTACCATCATAGTCAGCAAAGTGCTCTCTGTATTAGCCTTTGTGTCCAAGCCAAATGATGTGAATGGGTTGCTAGAGATGACATGAATGTACAAAATACATATCAGAATTATATACAATTAAATACCTGTGGGAAAGCTTAAGAGTAGTTAGCAGCTTCTATCTCAAGTCACCAAGCACAGGGTCCCTAGTTGGTGAAAAGATGATTTTATTTGGGTTCAGCATGTGCAGAGTACTGCAGCTGATACCAACACTGCTGATGAAATATCATGATGAGTCCTTACCAAAGAGAACTAATTACTGCTAATTACTCCCTAGCCATAAACTCATATAATTAAAATATTATTCACATTTTACTGATGAGTAACGAGAGGCACTGAAAATTTAGGTGACTTCCCCCAAATAACACAGCTAGTCAGTGGGTAAATCCGTTCAAGGGGAGTTAGTGTTATGTTATAAAACCAATACTGCTAACCACTGTAATGTTCAAATCTTCACTGTGCAACTCAGAACTAATGTGATCTTGAGAATTTAATGTCTCTGAGTTTCAGTTTTGTAATTTTTAAAGTGGAAGCTAGAATACCCACCTAGCTGGATAATTAGGAAAATCAAGTAAGAGAGATTTTTGTTTGTTTGCTTTTTAACATATTGCACACTATGAAAGGCTTTTTGGTTTGGTTTTGTGTTTATTTAGACTTTATGTTTTAGAGCAGTTCTAAGTTAGCAGTAAAATTGAGGGGAAGGTACCGGGATTTCCAATTCACCCCCTGCCCCCACACATGCACAACCTTCCTCACTCAAGTGGAACATTTGTTACAATGGATGAAACTACACTGACACAGCGTAATCACCTCAAGTCCTTGGTGTACATTAGGGTTTACTCTTGGTATTGTGTGTTTCACTGGTTTGGACAAATGTATCTTTAATTATGATATCCAGAGTTTTTTTCACTGCCCTAAAAACCCTCTGTGCTCTCTCCATTCATTCTTTCCCAGTCCCCCAACCCCTGGCAACCACTGATCCTTTAACTAGTTCCATAGTTATTCTTTTTCCAGAATGTCATAGTATTGGAATCATATAGTGTGTAGCCTTTTTCAGATTGGCTTCTTTCACTTAATATGATTTTAATATTCCCTCATGTCTCTTTATGACTTCACTGCTCTGAAATGTTTTTATTTTTCATACTTTGAGTTTGCATTCAAACTGAATGAGGAGAATTAAGGCAAAGGGCCAGGAAAGTTCTGTGCCTAACATGCATTTGTTTCTTATTTCTGGCATTTTCCTGATCTCAAGTGACCGCTTGGGGCTCTGGGAGTGAATAGGGCCAGGAGTTTCCTTTTGTATCCCCATCAGACTCACTGTAGTAAATGCCATAATAGAATTATAAAAATATGCTGGAAATGTATAAATAATGGATAAACTTTTAACTGGGAAGAATTTAGGAGAGCTTCTTAGAGACACAGGGGCTTTGACCTGACTGACAGTAAGGGACAAGGAGGACTTTAGATCCCAAAGACTGTCCCAATTTCAAGAGTGATTTGAGCAAAGGTGTTAGGGTGAGTGAAATCCATGTTATTCTCAGGGATGATATCCACGTTTCACCCAGGAATGACATCTATGTTACATTCAATACACACTGGGAGAGGCCAGGCATGTTTTAAGAAATGATCTTGAAAAAGACCAACTAGAGCTCATATTCCAAAAGATTTTAAATACTGAAAGAAGGGATTTGATTACAATCTTTATGCAAGGTGGAACCTTGAGAAATTTTTGAGGAAGTTAGGATCATCTTTGATTTTAAGGATTAGAGAAATTTGGGGTTTTACTGAATAATTCAGGATAAGTAGTAAAGAACCGACAGTACTGTTTTCATCGAGATATTTGAGAAAGCCATAGGGGTTGAAACATTTGACATCTAATTGGTTGTACAAAGGGGCTTCCCAGGTGTTGCTAGTGTAAATAACCCACCTGCCAATGCAGGAGATGTAAGAGATGCAGATTTGATCCCTGGGTCAGGAAGATCCCCCAGAGAAGGGCATGGCAACCCACTTCAGTACTCTTGCCTGGAGAAGCCCATGGATAGAGGAGCCTGGTGGGCTACAGTCCACAGGGTCGCAAAGAGTCAGACACAACTAAAGCAACTGAGCAGACACGCACAGGTTATGGGAAATAAGTGAGTACTTCCATCCTGAGACACAGGGAGAAGGGTGCTGCTGTGAACCAGGAGAAAGGAGACTCTAAGAGCCCTGGGTTTGGTCAGAAAGAATGAACTGCTTTCGAGACATCTCAGCTTTGAAGTCCTGCACACCATCCCTTATATACGAGTCCAGGAGTAGACAGACTGTGGAAATGTGGGAATTATTTTTGTTTGGAGATGAGGGCTGAATCCAGGGAGGGGAGGGCGCAGCCTTGGGACAAACCTGTATCATAGGAGCCACATGGGAAAAAGAATGCCTTGGAATTTGCTCCATTGTATCTTTTCTATAAAGTGAAGTTGGTCAATCCTGTCCCACTCTTTGCAACCCCATGGACTATAGCCTACCAGGTTCCTCCGTCCATGGAATTTTCAGGGCGAGAATACTGGAGTGGGTTGCCATTTCCTTCTCCAGGAGATCTTCCCAACCCAGGGACTGAACCCAGGTCTCCTGCATTGTAGACAGACGCTTTACTGTCTGAGCCACCAGAGAAGTCTTTCTATAAATAGCCACACAAATATTAATATATAGCACAAAAATGTATCCATTAAATATTGTGCATTCAAAATTAATTATTAATATTTATATAAATAGCCACACAAATATTAATGATTAATTTTGAATGCATAATATTTAATGGATATATTTTTGTGCTATATATTAAATACCTAGATCTTTTCCTGATCTGTTTTCTCTCAGTAGTTCGGGAAGCAAGGAACATGGAAGAGGGCGCACCTAACTAGCTCACCTGGCGGCACCCTGAGTATTACCTGACCATTAACCTAAGTAACAGATAGGAAAATCTCAGATATCAAGCCTGGAAGGAACATATCATCTTCCTGAAGGCCATTATAGCAAATACAAGTTAACATAGAAAGATTTCTCTGGTGACTCAGACGGTAAAGCATCTGCCTACAATGCAGGAGACCTGGGTTCAGTCCCTGGGTTGGGAAGATCTCCTGGAGAAGGAAATGGCAACCCACTCCAGTATTCTCGCCCTGAAAATTCCATGGACGGAGGAACCTGGTAGGCTATAGTCCACGGGGTTGCAAAGAGTCGGACAGGATTGAGCAACTTCACTTTATAGAAAAGATACAATGGAGCAAATTCCAAGGCATTCTTTTTCCCATGTGCCTCTTTTCACTGGCTGTTGCCTGTCCATGCTTTTTGTCCAATCTTCTCATCTGTCTTATAATCTTCTATCTTTTCCCTCCGACACACACACATGAACACTGAAAACTGAGCATCATATAAGACTGAAGAAATTATTAATATTTGTCATGTCCATCAAACAAAAAAGTAATAACTTGTATAAACTTTACAAATAATTGAGTAACAAATTTTTCATTTCTTGGTTTATAAATAGAAATAAAATTAGGTTTTTTAATAGGACATCAGTTTTCTTTTTCCACGAAGTAGGAGCTCTTGGGAAAAAAAATATGACATTCCCTGCCTATCCCCACAGTAAACTTATAGACATATAAATCATGTTCAAAAGGAGGAATTAGTTGCTTGTTATGATATGATAGAGTTTCTGAAAAATTCCTCATAGTAGCTGCAATGTGTCTAGACATGCTCATAGTTAATATTCTTTAGCAGGAATTAGGACTATCTTCATATGTTTATATGGATGTGCACAAAATTGATTATGATGGATACATAGCAAAATGCTAAGGTTTACCATGCTTACTAATTCTACAACAGGTAGATACCTGATAGGAAGAACAATGAACAAACCTGTAGAACATAGCCTTGATAATTGCTATAGGAACAAATATTGTTTTGGCTATATTCATTCAGTCAGCAAGTAATTACTGAGTCCCCACTGTGACCTCAGTACTATGAAAGATACTGTGGTTTCAGTCGAGAACAAAACACATCTCCGCCTTCATGGAATGTAGAAGCCAGATGTTAAACAAGTTGTTACAATAATATGCGTGGAGATGGTTATAACTCAGGAGATACAGGGCTTTGGAGGCACCCAGAAGAAAGACAATCTGGCCTAGAAGCTAGGGAGTTTCCAGAGGAAGAAGAAGGCATGACTTTTTAGGCTACAAGGAGTCTGATTTGAAGAAAGATAAAATGTTGCCAAGTTAGAGTTCTAATAAAAAACCTTACGTAACATGTAAATGTTAACCTAAAAGTGTATTGGGTATTATCCTAGATATTAAAGCTAGAATAAGAGTTCCTAGTTAATTTATATGCGTTTACTCTTAGTACACACACATGCATACACACATATTTGTATAGATAGAGAAAATATGTGGAATACATATATACTTAGAAAGAGAGAATGTGTGTGTGTCTCTATGTGCACATGCATTGGCTTTAGAATTAGCCTTCTGGGTCTAGTTTTAGCATAATGTGAAAAAGCTGGCTTAAAACTCAGCATTCAAAAAGCTAAGATTATGTCATCCGGCCCCATCACTTCATATCAAACAGAAGGGGAAAAAGTGGAAATGGTGACAGATTTCATTTTCTTGGACATCAAGATCACTGCAGATGGTGACTGCAGCCATGAAATTAGAAGACAATTGCTTCTTGGAAGACAAGCTATGACCAACCTAGACAGCATATTAAAAAGCAGAGATATCACTTTGCACACAAAGATCCATATAATCACAGCTCTGGTTTTTCCAGTAGTTATATATGGATGTGAGATTCAGACCATAAAGTAAGCTGAGTGCTGAAGAAATGATGCTTTCTAATCATGGTGCTGGAGAAGATTCTTGAGAGTCTCTTGGACAGCAAGGAGATCAAACCAGTCAACCCTGAAGGAAATCAGCCCTGAATATTCATTGGAAGGACTGATGCTGAAGCTGAAGCACCAATATTTTGGCCTCCTGGTGTGAAGAGCCAACTCAATGAAAAAATACCCTGATGCTGGGAAAGATTGAAGGCAGGAGTAGCAGAGGGCAACAGAGGATGAGATGGTTGGATAGCAGCACCGACTCAATGCACATGAGTTTGAGCAAATTCCAGGAGATAGCGAAGGTCTGGGAAGCCTGGCACACTGCAGTCCGTGGGATTGCAAAGAATCAGACGCGACTTAGCAACTGAACAACAACAAATGATGTGACTTTAGGGAAGCTACTTAACCTAAGTCTTAGTTTCCTTCTCTGGCTATTGGAATGGTAATGGTATTACTAGAAAATAGTAACATGTTTCATAGAGTTGTAGTGCTTGCAGTCGGGGGAAGGCAATGGCACCCCACCCCAGTACTCTTGCCTGGAAAATTCCATGGATGGAGGAGCCTGGTAGGCTCCAGTCCATGGAGTCGCTAAGAGTCGGACACGACTGAGCAACTTCGCTTTCACTTTTGACTTTGATGCATTGGAGGAGGAAATGGCAACCCACTCCAGTGTTCTTGCCTGGAGAATCCTGGGGACGGGGGAGCCTGGTGGGCTGCTGTCTATGGGATCGCACACGGTCAGACACAACTGAAGCGACTTAGCAGCAGCAGCAGTGCTTTCAGTCAGGATTCAATAGTCAAGTATGAGGTCAGTGCACACAAAGTGCTCAGTAGTGATTAACTCTTAACACCCGTGTCCAACTTCCCACATCCCTGGTCTGTTTTGTTTGGTTATTGCCTGCTTTGGAGAAGATCGGGTTGTTGCATTCTAGTTTTCTTCCACATAAAACATCTGGCAACTCCATCTACTGTGAGTTGCTACACGGCCCTCCCACCCCTTTGTCAGCAGGGGCAATGAGCAGTCTTTTCTGCCCTGTGTGTGCTGCAGGAGAATGATTTGGAAGCAGAAAACCTCCTCCCTGCTGTACACTCACCCCCCACCTCCACCAGCCTCCACCAGAGCCCATCATTAAAGCTAACTTGCTGAGACTAATGATCTGCCTGCTGATAACACTCCTTGGAGTGCTATGTTCACTGCTGATGAGAGATGTTGGAAGAAAATCTGCTACCATCTCTTTTATAAAGAATTTGTAAATCAAGGCATTTCAGCAGATTTGATAAGTGATTTCAAACTTCCTAAGAAAAGAATGGAGACGCTAAGAATCACCAGAAGGATCTGTTTTTCCTTTGCATGGTGGAGCCTTCATTGTGCTATAGCTTTTTTAAAATTGAAACATAGTTGACACACAATATTATTTAAGTTACAGGTGTGAAATATAATAATTCACAATTTATAGTTATTAAACATTATCTATATTCCTCATGTTGTACAATATATCCTTGTAGCTTATTTTACACATAATAGCCTGTGCGATAGCTTTTTATTGTGTGTCTTCTAAGAAAAGCTGAGCACAGATGGAGGCAGCCCATGCATTGTACTCCTGACTCTGACTCCCCCAGACAGAGAGGAGGACCTCTGATTATTCACTTCAGTGAGAGCTGACACATGAATGAAAAAGGCATTCAAAGAAGTGATTTCAAAACTCAGAAGAATCTCTCGCGTCTAAGAACTTATATATATATATATATATATATATATTGGGATAAATATATTTCATCAATACCATATATACCCCTAACAGATTTAGTCAATTACTTGTGAAAGGCCTTTATAAACTATACAGTACTATATACATGCAATCAGTTCATAAAATAATAATTATTATTAAATAAATACTTAATATGTGCTAAGAATTTTGCATTCATTGCTTTATTTATTAAATCAAAGATAGATTCAAGGACATTAAGATAAGTCATCGTGCTTAAGATATTTTAACCTTTTTGTATCTTTGACTATTTTGCAACATGTATGTGGTAATAATTTCTGATACAGCATATACTTCCAACAGACAGGAACCTTCATGGACTTCTGCTGCTGCTGGCTCTGCTGCGCTAAGTCACCAGGATATGTAGAAATATGGCCTTGGGGTTTCTTCTCCTGCTGGCACACATTCACACAGAGTGTGTGATTCACAATTGTGTTTCCGGTCTTATATTCAAAGTAACTGCAGTGTTGCTTCCCCTAAGATTTGATTTAGAGGTTTGAACTATGCCTCTGAGAAAACACAAAAGGTTTGGGTGAGGTTAATTTTTCAAGGATGTTTTGGTGACTTTCAAGAGTTGCAGTCGTCATTGTAGAGGGTGAGTCCAGGAAGAGGAAGAATGAGTTATTTAATGTTGTTATCCTTTCCTAGATTTCACCTTTTATGGATGCTGCTCATAGCCTATTCGCCAGGAAACTGGCAGCTCAAACAGCAGGCTTTCAAGCAGTCAGACTAGGACCAACAGCATTCTTTATGCCTCTCCATTCATAAATATCAACCCCTTAGGGAAATAACTTTGTAATTCAAAATTACCAGCATCCTCTTTTTAACTGTAGAAACAGAAACTACTCAAATAATAAAGGAGAAATGTAGAAACTTCAGCATTATTTAAGACACTAGTGTAACTCAATTTATTTTTCTTAGTTTTTGTGTTACATTGGAGTATAATTGATTAACAATGTTGTGTTAGTTTTAGATGTACAGCAAAGGGATTCAGTTACACATATACATGTATCTATTCTTTTTCAAATTCTTTTCCCATTTAGGTTATTGTAGAGTATTGAGCAGAGAAGGCAATGGCACCCCACTCCGGTACTCTTGCCTGGAAAATCCCATGGATGAAGGAGCTTGGAAGGCTGCAGTCCATGGGGTCGCTGAGGGTCGGACATGACTGAGCAACTTCACTTTCACTTTTCACTTTCATGCATTGGAGAAGGAAATGGCAACCCACTCCAGTGTTCTTGCCTGGAGAATCCCAGGGACAGGGAAGCCTGGTGGACTGCCGTCTATGGGGTCTCACAGGGTTGGACACGACTGAAGCGACTCAGCAGCAGCAGCAGCAAAGTATTGAGCAGAGTTCCCTCTGCTATACAGTAGGTGCTTGTTGGTTATAGCAGTTGGTTATAGCAATGCGTGCATGTCAGTCCCAAACTCCCAATCTAATCCTTCCCCCACCCTTCCCCCCTGGTAACTGTAAATTCATTCTCTAAATCTGTGAGTCTGTTTCCATTTTGTAAATAAGTTCATTTGTATCATTTTTTTTAGAATCAATTATAAGCAATATTTTATGTTTGTCTTTCTCTATCTGGTTTACTTCCCTCAGTATGACAATCTCTAGGTCCATCCATGTGGCTGCAAATAGCATCATTTCACTCTCTTTATGGCTGAGTAATATTACATTCTATATATATGCACCACTGCTTCTATCTATAAAATTTTTGCCACACTATCATTATGCATACTCCTTATAGAAAAATAGAAAGATATAAAAAATAAAATAATCTATAATCTAATAACCTTAGATAACCACTATTTTGGTATATTTTATTTCTAAGATTTTTCACGTGTAGGTTATGTAATTTATATTTTCATACATATGATAATTTACTTTAACATATGATACTTTTTCTTACTTTAACATATAATAATGTCCCCCATGCCATTAAATTGCCATTTGCAAATAGCTCACAGTTTGTTTTATTCTGATCATGAAACTGATGCAAGCACGAAATTGACATAAACATGAAATTGATGTAATCCCAGACGAGCCCATCTTAGGGCTTCCATGGTGGCTCCTACTGTAAAGCTGTCTGCCTGCAATGCACGAGACCCCAGTTCGATCCCTGGGTCAGAAATATCCCCAGGAGGAGGAAATGGCAACTCATTCCAGTATTCTTGCCTGGAAAATTCCATGGACAGAGGAGCCTGATAGGCTACAGTCCATGGCATCCCAAAGAGTCGGACACAACTGAGTGACTTCACTTTCTTTCTTTCTTTCAGTTACTTTTTAAAATTCAAACAATGTGGAGAAGTATAGATAAAAGAATAAATACATAGAAAGAAGGATATCCTGCTATTTGCAACAACATGGATGGATCTTGAGTACATTATGCTGTGAAATAAGCCAGACTAAGAAAGACAAGTGCCACGTGGTACCTTTTGTATGCGGAATCTAGAAAAGAAAGTCAGACTCATAGAAACAGAGAGTAGAAAAGTGGTTGCCAGGGACTGGGTGTGGGGAAATAGGGAGAATTTGGTAAAAGTGTACAAACTTTCAACTACACATGAATATGGTCTGAGGATCTAATGTATTTGTCATTGTTGTTTAGTCGCTTGGTTGCGTCCAACTCTTTGCAACCCCTGGACTGTAGCCCACCAGGCTCTTCTGTCCATGGGGTTTCCCCAGCAAGAATACTGTAGTGGGCTGCCATTTCATTCCCCAGGGGCTCTTCCCTGACCCAGGGATCAAACCCGCGGATCGAACCCGTGTCTCCTGCATTGCAGGTGAATTCTTTACCACTGAGCAACCATGGAAGCATGAGAAGCTAACATAAAACATAGTGACTATAGTTGATGGCACTGTGTTGTACAATTGAAATTTGCTGAGAGAGTAGAACTTAAATGTTCTCATAAAAGAAGGAAAGGAAGGAAGGAGGGAGGGAGGAAGGGATGAAAGAAAGAAAAATATGTGAGGTAATGGATGTGTGAATTAACTAGATGGGAGAAATCCTCCCACAATGCATATGTAGGTCAGATCATCACACATACACATTAAACATCTTACAATTTAATTTCACAATTATACCTCAATAAAGTTAGAGAAAAAGACTCTGAAATCACAAGTGAGTGTGTGTGCGTGTTGCATTTACTTGATTCCAAAAATTCCTCCACTGGGATATGCTTCATTGGTTTAATAACAATCTTCCGGTGCGAAGCTTCATTAAATGAACAAGAGAATTTTTTCTAACCAATTATAACAAATTGCAAGCCGCTATTTTCAGAACAAAGCTAGTGGAGGTGATGGAATTCCAGTGGAGCTATTCCAAGTCCTGAAAGATGATGCTGTGAAAGTGCTGCACTCAATATGCCGACAAATTTGGAAAACTCAGCAGTGGCCACAAGATTGGAAAAGGTCAGTTTTCATCCCAATCCCAAAGAAAGGCAATGCCAAAGAATGCTCAAACTACCGAACAATTGCACTCATCTCACACGCTAGTAAAGTAATGCTCAAAATTCTCCAAGCCAGGCTTCAGCAATATGTGAACCGTGAACTTTCAGATGTTCAAGCTGGTTTTAGAAAAGGCAGAGAAACCAGAGATCAAATTGCCAACATCTGCTGGATCATGGAAAAAGCAAGAGAGTTCCAGAAAAACATCTCTTTATGCTTTATTGACTATGCCAAAGCCTTTGACTGTGTAGATCACAATAAACTATGGAAAATTCTGAAAGAGATGGGAATACCAGACCACCTGATCTGCCTCTTAAGAAATCTGTATGCAGGTCAGGAAGCAACAGTTAGAACTGGTCATGGAACAACAGACTGGTTCCAAATAGGAAAAGGAGTACGTCAAGGCTGTATATTGTCACCATGTTTATTTAACTTATATGCAGAGTACATCATGAGAAATGCTGGACTGGAAGAAACACAAGTTGGAATCAAGATTGCTGGGAGAAATATCAATAACCTCAGATATGCAGATGACACGACTCTTATGGCAGAAAGTGAAGAGGGGCTAAAAAGCCTCTTGATGAAAGTGAAAGTGGAGAGTGAAAAGGTTGGCTTAAAGCTCAACATTCAGAAAACGAAAATCATGGCATCTGGTCCCATCATTACATGGGAAATAGATGGGGAAACAGTGGAAACAGTGTCAGACTTTGTTTTTCTTGGGCTCCAAAATCACTGCAGATGGTGACTGTAGCCATGAAATTAAAAGACGCTTACTCCTTGGAAGGAAAGTTATGACCAACCTAGATAGCATATTCAAAAGCAGCGACATTACTTTGCCAACAAAGGTTCACCTAGTCAAGGCTATGGTCTTTCCTGTGGTCATGTATGGATGTGAGAGCTGGACTGTGAAGAAGGCTGAGCGCCGAAGAATTGATGCTTTTGAACTGTGGTGTTGGAGAAGACTCTTGAGAGTCCCTTGGACTGCAAGAAGATCCAACCAGTCCATTCTGAAGGAGATCAATCCTGGAATTTCTTTAGAAGGAATGATGCTAAAGCTGAAACTCCAGTATTTTGGCCACCTCATGCGAAGAGTTGACTCATTGGAGAAGACTCTGATGCTGGGAGGGATTGAGGGCAGGAGGAGAAGGGGACGACAGAGGATGAGATGGCTGGATGGCATCACTGACTCGATAGGTATGGGTCTGGGTGACCTCCGAGAGCTGGTGATGGACAGGGAGGCCTGGCGTGCTGCGGTTCATGGGGTTGCAAAGAGTCGGACACGACTGAGCGACTGATCTGATCTGATCTGATCTGATTTTCAGTATAACCATTAGAAACTGAATCTAAACTTATTTCAATTTCAGAATTAAAAATGAGTCTAAATCACTTCCATCCATCATCAGTTATGTTTAATACCATAGTGACTTGATGCTTTTTATACCACATGCTCATTATCTTGACCTCTTTATTCTCTTTGATGTTGATAGTTTAATTTGGGGGCACATAAAAAATTCCAGGCTTTTATCTGCATTCATATTCCCAAGTTTATTTATAAATTGCTAAAAAGTAAACAACTTTTTTTAAAAGTCAGCCAAAAATTGTTGACAGATACATTTTTAACACCAAAGTTATATATTCTTTCATATGCATAATTCAGTCATAACCGGCTTGTCCCATCTTTCAAAATACTATGGTTTAGATTTGAAAGAATCTGGCAGTTTCTTCTACCTCCCATTGCATAGCCTTGTATATGACAGTTTATAGTCTGTGTACAACTAACTTTTCACTTTATTACTGCATCAGATGGAATCTTTTTTAAAGAATGGTTAAGGGGCAAAAAGGATTCGAATTCAGTCACATGAGAGGCTATCAATTCAAATACTCAGCTCAACGGAGGCAACCCTGAGATGAGCTGATCACTTCTACTCAAAGTTGCATTCTCACAAGTACAACCAAAGACAACTCTGGGACATATTCTGTTAGCAGCCACCAGTTTTCTTTTCACATTGATTATAAGACACACCTCAATTTCAGAAATCTTAATATTTTCATGTTTTCAAAAAATATATATATTTTCATGTTTTCAAAAGTATGTTTCCCACAATTAAGGAAATATGTACAATTGTAGACAAATAGAAGATAGACTCTGCTCTATAACCTGCAGTCAATAGTTGTTGTTGCTAAGTCACTTCAGTCGTGTTCGACTCTGTCAATAGTAGCCATTTAAATGTATAATTTGGAGTGTTTTGGAATGTATGTGTGTGCATTTATATACATATACATCTATATAATCATATTAATGGTTGCATACTATTCAATTATATGAATGTGCCTATCTTTTATTAATGGATTTTTAGGTTGAGTTTATCCTTTTTTTTTTTTTTTGCTAGTATGTAAAATAGTGCAATGAGCAACCTTAAACTTATATCCTCATGGACTTGTGTATCTTTGTCCAAAAGATAAATTGCTAAAAATGGAATTACTGTGCTAAGCTGTATGCACATTTCAAATAATACTACATATTACCAAATGTGCATCCAAAAATTCACACCAGCATTATGATTGACATTTTTTCTATGCACTTAGCAATACTGAGTTATGCCAGTATCTCTTGCCTTTTCCAATCTGGTAAAATGTGATATGTGATTATTTTTAATGCTATTTTAATTACTAAAGCTTTTAATATGTGCATAATATTTCAGTCTGTCACAAATCATGATTTGTTTCACTTTAATAACTAGGCATTTAAATTGCTTCAAATTCTCCCATATGCCTTGAACATCTTTGTACATAATTCTTTGATCTTAAGATATTTTCTTAGGCTTAGAGTTCTAAAATAGACAAAGATATACAAATATACCAAAATATGCAAAGTACTTTATGTATACATTTTTATATGCAGTGTTTGCACACATATACAACATACACATATATAAGATAAATTTCAAATAATTGTTCAACTAGTTAATATAAAATTGTAACATTCAAAGATGTAGAGAAAAAGAAAAAAATAGAAAATTTTATATGTAATAACTTTGCTGTGACTCCTTTCCTTACAAACCTATCCTAAAATTTTTTAAACAAAGTTGCTATGACTTTTTTTTAAGTAACACACACAATACTTTATTAGCCATCATTTCAGCTAAGATTCACAAGATCACAAAAGTACAACTCACCTTCTCAAGTTAAGTTGTCATGATAAAATTCTTTCTACTGACTTAAGAAAAATTTCTAATCTTCTCTTTCAGTTCAGTTCAGTCGCTCAGTCATGTCCAACTCTTTGCGACCCCATGAACTGCCGCATGTCAGGCCTCCCTGTCCATCACCAACTCCCGGAGTCCACCCAAACTCATGTCTATTGAATCGGTGATGCCATCCAACCATCTCATCCTCTGTCGTCCCCTTCTCCTCCTGCCCCCAAACCCTCCCAGCATCAGGGTCTTTTCAAATGAGTCAGCTCTTCGCATCAGGTAGCCAAAGTATTGGAGTTTCAGCTTCAGCAACAGTCATTCCAATGAACACCCAGGACTGATCTCCTTTAGGATGGACTGGTTGAATCTCCTTGCAGTCCAAGGGACTCGAGTCTTCTCCAACACCACAGTTCATTATCTCCTCTCATATGCTAAATGTGTATGGAGTTGAGGGAGGCCTGAAACAATGTTTGGATATTGTGCCTGCCCCACAAATTCCCATTCTCTATTAATGATAGTGTGTGTGCTCTGTGTGTATGTGTGCCATGTGCTCAGTTGTGTCCAACTCCTTGTGACCCCATGGACTGTAGCCCTCCAGGTCTCTCTGTCCATGGAATTTTCCCTGCAAGAATGCTAGAGTAGGTCACCATTTCCTCCTCCAGGGGATCTTCCTGATGCAGGGATCGAACCCATATCTCCTGCATTGCAGGGGGATTCTTTACCCACTGAGCCATCATGGAAGCCCCATTAATGATAATGGCTGTCACTTATTGAGTATTTTCTATGTGCAAGCACTCAGATTTTCATATCCTGGCAAAGCTCCCTATGTTACTGCCCTTATCAGTGTCTTCACAATTATTGGATTGGGTAGGAAAGTAAAGATCAATGCAACATGAAAGTATTAATCTGTAACACTAGTACCTGTACTAATATCAATTTACCAGATTAACACTAGTGTCTATCCTCATCCATTACATAATATGCAGATTTGGTCAGTTTCTTCATGAACATCTGTAATAAACAATAGACATACAATACAGACACAGTGCACATTTATTGCAAAGTGAAATTGCCAATCTTAGAAATGATATGGGGTCCCATGAAGTCAAGGAAAGTGATGGTATAAAGCTCTTTAGGTCATATTCAAAGTCATTCTCAAATGAGGATTTAGCAAAAATAAAACTTAATAATTGAAGAAGAAGAAGAAATAAAAGAAACTCATATTATAGCCACTTTGAAAGAAAAACAAGAACTTGAGAGGCCCTTAGAAAAATTGCTAAAACTCTCAATTAACCGTGCAATATAGAATGACTTTATAATCATGAATGAAAACCAGACCTGAAACTAGATTGGTATATAAATCTATAATATAATTTTTATCAGAAAAATATGCCTTTCCTCAAAATATCCACATAATCACTTTTCTTCATTCTAAGAATTCATTGATTATTTTTTGCAGTGTGTTAATAAAAGATATTTTCACAAATTTAGTTTATGACAATTTTGACTGTCAGTCAAGCTTTTTTATCACTATAGCCTATGAAATTTTAGCAGCCATTTAAATGCATTCATTCTAAGTGACTTTTTTCTGATGCTATCAGATAAGGCATTCTGTATCATAATAGTTGTCACAGTATCTGCAAAAAATACAATCTCCACTTTCCAAAATGATGAAAGTGGACATCAGAGAGGTTATGTAATTTTTCCAAGGTCACACAGTAAGTGAATAAAGTCAGGATTCAAATTTTATTCAATCTGATTCCAACCATATTTATATGGAATATACTCTATAAATTATAATTGAATTGATTATACTTTATTTACTAATCCTACTGATATGATCTGCTTTTTTTTTTTTTAATAAAGTTAAATCACTCGCTCAGTCATGTCCAACTCTTTGCAACCCCATGGACTGTAACCCACCAGACTCCTCCATCCATGGGATTCTCCAGGCAAGAATACTGGAGTGGGTTTCCACTTCCTGCTCCAGGGGATCTTCCCGACTCAGGGATCGAACCAAGGTCTCCTGCTCACTAGTGCTGCTTAGTACAACTCCTGGAATTTTTTTTCTCTCCTTTCATGCATTCTGACACTCTGTGTTGCTTCCATCTGTGAGTTCTGTCTCCTGCATTCTCACTCCTGGACAAAAGTGGGTCACTTGCCCTGCATGTACAGCAGGCCTGGTAGAGTGGCAGTTGTTTGGGTTGGTAGACTGCAAGGGTGGGAACAATCTTCTAAACAAACAAGACTGCCTTTTCCTGCTGTCCATACTTCAGGTGGTAACTTTCAGAATGACTTTTTCCAGCCCCAGATGAACAGAGAGTAAAACTGCAGCTCTTTTGACACCTGGCATTTGTAAGTGCAAATCCTCTTTACAGTCAGGTAGGGTTGGTGGCCCTGATGTCCCACTTTGATAGGGATGCAGTTAGAATCACTGACCTGCCCAAGGGCAGATATTAACAAAGAAACACAGTCATGACTGAAACTCACAGTGTGCGATGAAGTTCTAGATTCTTTACTGTAACATCAAAGCATAATAATTATAAGCATAGATGTCTTGGCTCTCTGGATTTGAGCTAGTTACTTAAGCGTCCTCATCTTGGTGAGGTGGTTATATGAATTAAAGGAAATAATACATATGAAGCATCACACAGAGTTAGGACACAATAGATAACATCTATTACCGTTTATTGAGCCTATAGTGACAAATGTTACAAACACCCCTGAAGGAAGCACTACTCTGACATAAATTCTTATTAAATTTAAAACAACTGAAAATAAATCTTCATGAACTGAACTGCACTCGATGTGAAAAAATGTTCTAAATTTCAACTTTGCAAAGCGGAAAACATACAGAAAATGGAGAAATGTGTGCAGAAGGTGAGGAGGAAATGAGACCTGGGCCACTCCTCAGGCTTGCTCTGGACAAACCATGAGGATACACTTTTCCTCCACACAGAAGACTGGCAATAGTGCAGCACCAGGCCTCTCTGCTTGTTTGTGCAGCTTGGCCATTAGCCAAGCTAATGGCAAGTCATTCATTTGCCAAGTAAACCTGGTGCTCTTACTCAGTTTCTGTACCTAGATATTTTGCTTCCTTTTCGCCCTCTTTTTTTTTTCCCCCTTTCTCTTCTAAAATCTCTCTCTCTTTCCCTTTCTCCTTTAATATTTTTACATATTACAATCCCTACTCCTTACTCACTTATCTTTTTCACTTTCTATTGACATATGGTTGACTTGTGCTTTGGCCCAGCCACTTCATTCTTCCTGGAGCTGTTAGTATTTGCCCTCTGCTCTTCCCCAGGAGCATGTTGGACACCTTCTGACTTAGGGCAGGGGGGCTCATCTTCCAGTGCCATACCTTTTCATCACAGTCCAAGGGTTCTCCAGGCAAGAATACTGGAGTGGGTTGCCATTTCCTCCTCTAGTGGACCACGTTTTGTCAGAACTCTTCACTATGACCTTTCTGGCTTGGGTGGCCCTGCACGGCATGGCTCATAGCTTCATTGAGTTACACAAACCCTTTCACCATGACAAGACTGTGATTCATGAAGGGATGCTTTCAAACTGTGATGCTGGATAAAACTCTTGAGAGTCCCTTGGACAGCAAGGAGATCAAACCAGTCAATCCTAAAGGAAATCAACCCTGAGTATTCATTGGAAGGACTGATGCAGAAGCCGAAGCTCCAATACTTTGGCCACCTGATGGGAAGAGTCAGCTCACTGGAAAAGACTCTGATACTGGGAAAGATTGAGCCAAGAGGAGAAGGGGACGACAGAGGATGAGATGGCTGGATAGCATCACTGACTCAATGGACATGAATTTGAGCAAACTCTGGGAGATAGTGGAGGACAGTGAAGCCGGGAGGGCCAGAGCACTTGGGTTTTCAGAGTCAGACACAACTTAGCAACTGAATAACAATATAGTTGATTTACCATGCTGTGTTAGTTTCAGGCATACAACACAGTGATTCAGTTATAATACTTACATATATATACACACACACACATATATTTTTTTCAGATTGTTTTTCCTTATAGATTATTACAAAATATTGAGTGTAATTCCCTGTGCTATATGGTAGAATGACCTCTTCTTTTAAAGATGTCATACTAATTTTTTTTAACTTTGGGTTTTGTGTGCATTTGTACCTGTGTGTGTGTATATAACTTTGCTTGGTAATGAGAGTCATAGAAAACTGCCTTTCAGAAAATGTTATCACACTATGGTGATTCTGTGTGCCTTTTTCCATTTCTCAGAACTCCCTAAGTATGCATGACAATTACTTTCCAGGACCATAGAATTGCTGTTTTGTCAGAAGTTGACAAGCTAATGGCAACAAGTTGTTCTTCAAGGGGGACTACATATGTGCCCACAGATGACTAATGTAATTTTGTTCTGACTTCTTTGTTCCAAGAGCAGAGTAATAAGAGTTTGGGACCCAAAGTCAAGAAGTACTAAGTTTGCATCTCTGTTCTGTTCTTACTATTTACTAACTGGATGACTGTAGGCAAGGCTACTAAGTGATTTGAAACCTCAGTTCTCTCATCTGAAAAAAAGGGATAATAATGGCAGTTTCCTAAGAAAGGTATTATCAAAATTAAGAGTTAATATCAGTAAAACCCCTTGAATAGTTCTTAGGATGAAGTAAGAGGTATTAAGTTTTCATTGTTGCTACTATTGTTTTCATTAGAGTTGGGAGACCTTGGATTGAATTTTGGTTTTACCACTTAGTAGCAGAGTGAACTTGGGCTAGTGAAGTAGAGATAATTATCCTGACTCTGTTTATCCCCTCAATGTATAAAGAACAAAAAGCATGTTAGTGTTTGATATTTTATTTTGTTGTAGAACAAACATAATAATTGCTATTTCTATCTTGAATTCTTTAAAAATAATCATTAATAGTAATATAATTGTTATAATACTGAACTATTATCTAACTTCATAGTCTTCATTTTTCATTCACATCTAATATTACAGTCCTCTTCTATACTGTAAGCTCCATGAAGAGAAGGGTAGGTACATCTCAGACATTTCTGTGAATTTCCCAGCATCTAGCACAATGCCTACTTGTGCAGGAACTCACATTCAAATGAATCAGAAGATAAATATGCATTCAACCAAGTTTCATCTCCTGTTAGTCCAAGCATTATATCAAGTAACTTGAACAGATGATAGCCACCATGTAATACACAAAAAATTAAACATGCATGATAGAATTCACTGTTCTTATCATAAGAGAAATTTAGAGTTGGAAGGAATTTGAAAATTTTGGTCTATCTCCCTGCTCAGTGAAGAATACAATTTGTGATATCATCTCCCTTTATTCTCTGCCTCAAAAGCTACTCCAATTCAGAGTCAACTCTAATTCAACAAAGTTAGTAAAGCTCACCCTGACAAAATAACAGCAACAAAAACAAGATGTTTTTCCAGTACATACTGTCAACTACAAATTGGCACTTGCCATCTACTTCTACAAGGAGTAAATTATGTGCTGCTGCAACTGCTGACTTTCAACACCCCCTGAAAGGAGTTCAGGGTGGAGAGCTGAGGCACGCTGTGCTCCAGGAAAAACTGCCAGAACAGGTCTTCAGATAGATATTTTAGGAATCAATTCTTTTATTCTGTGAACCAATTCTTGTATCTTCTCATATCTAGAAAAGCAAAATCCTTCATGGTGACATCTGCTCCTCTGGACTAGCAGAAACCTTCTGCAAAAAAAAATATGAGTTTGATTGCATGTATTCCCCTTTCACCAAAACCACATATATTCTGACCATTCCTTTACCTCTTTGGAGCAGTTCCTCAGAGCTATCTGAAATGCTCTGATAGCTCAGAGAAATGTCCTCATTTTGCCCCTAAATAAAACTTAACTCATAATTCTCAATTTTGTGTGTGTGCATTTTTTAAGTCAGCAATACCATTCTAAAGATTTCACAAATTTTATCCCATTTGATATCCACCACAAGATGCTTTTGAACTGTGGTGTTGGAGAAGACTCTTGAGACTCCCCTGGACTCCAAGGAGATCAAACCAGTCAATCCTAAAGAAAATCAACTCTGAATATTCGTTGGAAGGACTGATGCTGAAGCTGAAACTCCAATACTTTGGCCACCTGGTGTGAAGAGCCAGCTCATTGGAAAAGACCCTAATGCTGGAAAAGATTGAAGGCAGGAGGAGAAGGGGACAACAGAAGATGAGATGGTTGGATTTCATCACCAATTCAATGGACAGGAGTTTGAGCAAGCTCTGAGAGTTGGTGATGGACAGGGAAGCCTGGTGTGCTGCATTCCACGAGGTCTCAAACAGTCAGACATGACTGAGCAACTGAACTGGCTGACAAGCCTTCAAAATAGATATTATTATCTATTTTATTTTTAAAATGAGGAAACCAAACCACAGTCAGATTAAATATCTTATTTCTTGTCATATAGATTGTAAGTGGAGGAACTGGGCTTCACACCCAAGTCTATAAGATTCCAGAGCCCTAGCAGCATTTAAATCAAGGAGCAACATTTCCTGTTCTGCTCATTGGGCAATTAATTTTGCAGTGAAAAAACTTCACAGTGCTGTCACTTGAACTATTGTCTTAAGCTTTCACTTGCATATGTTATTGTTACTAGTTTTTAGAAATGCTTATATCTTATTTTCTGGAAGATTACATATTTGTGTCTCCAAATGTGTAAAAAAATATGTAAAAATACCTTACACATAGTAAAGGCTCTGTAAATATTTGGCATATTCATTTAAAACACCATGAAGGGATACTCTTTTCAAATCAGTTTATTTCTGTGTGAGAAAATCACTCATTCTGTTTAAAACTCCTTAGATTCCTAAAACAAAATTATAGAATCCTACTACACAAAGATTATGTAATCTATTGCCTTCATTTTATGGTTGAGAAACCTAAAGATAATTGACTTGCCTACGATCACAAAGCTATTAACTTGCAGATACATGGCCATGAACTCTGGCCCCTAGAGTCACTATCTGGTAATATTATTTCAAATATTTGAAAATAGTTTCAAGGCCCATCTTGGTCATCTTAGACTATGAGGTTTGGATTTTTCAGCATCTTAGACATTCTCCTAGTTTTAGCCCAATTTTCCAATAGTCAATTTAACAAAGACTTTCTAAGATACTGCAGGGTAACAGAAGCATTCATTTATTATTGATAGCATTTTCATTGAGTACAATCTCTACGTAAAATAAATCTGGAATTTTTAGTAATCAAAAATTTATCTGCCTATGATTTAGCTGTCCCACTTTGTAATAATAAAATTACATCTTAAGAAAATAATTGAAAGAAAAAGACCAATTTATACAAAGATGGATTTTAAATAATTTCTACCTAGAAGTGGCCGAAAATTTGGAGAATGTTTTTTTGTAGAATAATATATACTCATGGAAATGATATGTAGACCACATAGCAATAAGGAAAATTATGTAATAAATGAAAAAAGTAAAAAGGAAGATGGCATATTAATTGAAATGTATAGGGATGCGAAGAAATTAGAATTGTAAATTGTGGATCCTTTAAGGTAAAAGGGTTCTTTGTCAAATCTTGCTATTTCTCCTTCTCTGGCATTGTTGATTAAACCCACAGTAAGAACTATGGTCGGAGAAGGCAATGGCAAGCCACTCCAGTACTCTTGCCTAGAAAATCCCATGGATGGAGGAGCCTGGTAGGCTGCAGTCCATGGGATCGCTACGAGTCGGCTGCGACTGAACGACTTCACTTTCACGCAATGGAGAAGGAAATGGCAACCCACTCCAGTGTTCTTGCCTGGAGAATCCCAGGGATGGCAAAGCCTGGTGGGCTGCTGTCTGTGGGGTTGCACAGAGTCGGACACAACTGAAGCGACTTAGCAAGAACTATGGTGCCTAGAAGTGAACATAGCTAGAGTATAGGGTTGTTGGAAGGATAGAGAGGAGATGTGTGAAGAACAGATCAGGGCCAGGCTGCGTGTCTAAGTCCATTCTGAATTGTATGACAAAATGCCACACACCGCATGGCTCACAAACAACAAAAGTTCTTGAGAACAAGGATTGTGTTTAATTATCTTTGAATCCCCAGCACCTGCCACAATGCCTGATGTGTGTGTATGTGTGTTAGTTGCTCAGTCATGCCTGACTTTTGCGATCCCATGGACTGCAGCTCACCAGGCTCCTCTGTCCATGAGATTTTCCAGGCAAGGATACTGGAGTGGGTTGCCATTTCATATAGTAGATAATAAGCAAATGTTTGTTGAGAATCAATGCCCACATCCAAGACATTGAAAGTCAAGGGAAAATATAAAGCAGACACTAGCATGAACTAGAATTATCAAAGAAAACTTTACTGAGGAGGGAAATATACAGAGGGTAGATTTTCTCATAATCAGAGAAGAGGATGACAGTTACTGAAGGTAAAAGATAAAAAGCATAATGAGTAGTGTGTGATGAGGTGGGGAAAATTAAATGTGTTTTGTTTGATAGGAAGGAGAAGCAGTGAATGTGTGACATAATTAAATACTTTGTTCTTATTAAAACTCTTCTCTTCAGTACTATGTCCAGAGATTGTTAATGAAGGCAACGATCCTAAACTTAGTCCTTTTGGAAACCTCAAGGTGCATCAAAACCATATAAAATGTTTCATTTAGACAAATTATATGTTATAAACATTTCCCCGATGACTAGTAGGAAAGAATTCACCTGCCAAGCAGGAGACAAGGGTTCTATCCTGGGGTCCGGGAAATCCCCTGGAGAAGGAAATGGCAACCCACTCCAGTATGCTTGCCTGGGAAATCCCATGGACAGAGGAGCCTGGCAGGCTACAGTCCATGAGGTCACAGAAGAGTAGGACACGACTTAATGACTAAACAACAAAGAATATTGTAAACAGCATAGGGGAAAACATGAGCTTTATAGGAGGGCAAATCTACATTTGAATTTTAGTTTTCCCACTTAACTATGTTATTAGGGCAAATCACTTAGCTCTTTGAGCTTCAGTTTTATTTCTGTAAAATGGGAGTATATTGCCTGTCTCCCACTGGGCTGATGTGGGGCTTGAATGCAGTAATTCTTGTCAGACATTCAATGCAGTGCTTGGTATATAGTAGATATTTAGTACACATGAGCACTACTGTTATTTTTAATAATGTGAATTGATGCATTGATGTGTATGTGATAAGTCAAGGTGGACATTTGGGTTGCATATGTTTGGGGATACGCACACTTGAGTCTACTTGATCTGAGGGTAATTGGAAATAGAAACAACTCAGAAAAAGACAATGTACAACATTGTGTCCCATAGCTGTTTGCCTCTTTAAAATGAAGTAATGCCAATACCTTTGAGTCTACTGGCAATTATATGACATGAATGCTCAAATAGGAAGCTGATAATTTTCTACACTAACTACCTGCTGTACAAACTGTCATGCAAATACTGCCTTATGATTTATGTAAACATTGAAAAATCCCATGACTTTATTCTTATGCTTGGATTTTTTTCTATGGTAGAATACCTAATTGAATTAATTTCAAGTGTGTTTGTCTGTAAACCAGCCAAATATTTCCTTTTAAATACTTGAGCTCTATGTTGAATATACAGTTATGGTTCTTAGCACATTACTTTGTTTCAGTAATTAGATTTCATCCTATAATCCCTTAATGAGGTTTTAGTTCCACATATACTAGGCTGTCTCCAATCCATATTAAGTGAAGATTTTTCTTTTTATACAGGTTCTTCCAGGGGACCCAGCCCCCTAACCATGGGAGCCCAGGACACCCTCCCTGTTGCAGCAGCATTTACAGAAACGGTCAATGCCTACTTCAAAGGAGCAGATCCAAGCAAGTAAGCCTGGGGCTTAGTCCACTGCATTCTCCAAGCTCTGTGCTGTTCAGCGGGGAGCACTCCACATATAATTACTTCATTGCACATCCTAAGACCAAAAAAAAATCTAGTCAGCAATAACATTGTACTTAGAATTAACTTAATTATGAATATTAACTCACTGCTTTCTTTAAAATATATACCCTCCTCATGCTGGGAAAGTCCTTGGGGAAGCCAGTGCCCCACGGGGCTCTCCCAAGGCCCAAAGCTAGAGGCAAGAGGATATATATATATACACACATATATATATATATATTCGGAGAAGGCAATGGCACCCACTCCAGTACTCTTGCCTGGAAAATCCCATGGATGGAGGAGCCTGGTAGGCTGCAGTCCATGGGGTCGCTAAAGGTCGGACACGACTGAGCAACTTCACTTTCACTTTTCACTTTCATGCATTGGAGAAGGAAATGGCAACCCACTCCAGTGTTCTTGCCTGGAGAATCCCAGGGTCGGGGGAGCCTGGTGGGCTGCCATCTCTGGGGTCGCACAGAGTCGGACACAACTGAAGTGACTTAGCATAGCATAGTATATATATATATATTCCAAAAGGTCCAAAACTCTAATCTTACTACCCAGAAATCTCTGATTCAGTCTTTTTTGTAAGTTACAGGAAACCCTAACTCAACTCTGTCAACAATGAGAAAATGTATTATCTCACAAAAGGAAATGTCTAGATCATGTCTTTATTGTCTTAGTCTTTCCTGGCTGAGAGTCACTCACCTATAAACCGAAACAATGGTGCATTTCAATGAGAACCTGGAGTAAAACTACATTCCATAACACACAGATTAGTAAAAGAATAAATTGTATTAATATGTAACCCTTGTTAAGTAAGGAAAAACTGCCAAAAAATTGTAATCACAGCAAAGTAAAAATTTTAGATACAAATGTACTATTTACATGAGCCTCATTTCACTTATATCAGTACATCTTGACAATGGACTTCACCTGAATGCACATGTGATGTAATTAGATACTTTGCCTCTCTGTAAGGAGTCCCCTGGATGGGGTTCAAGAAGTCTATGGATCCCTTGAAATTATATTTCATATTTAATGTGTATGTCTGCATGCACATTTGTCCATAGAGGGTCTATGGCATTCATTAATTTTACAAAGAGGTCAGATTAAAAAAAAAGGTCGATTTTACAATTTTCAATGTAAATTGTTAGTTTACATTGAAAACTAAACACTTAAGTCAAACTGGTTTTGAAGTATGTGACTAATGCAATTCCAGGTCTGAATTTGAAAGATAAAGGACAACCTGGGAGAGGAAAAAATTGCTTTTTATTTTTTACATGAAGGGACTAGGGCTTAGAAAACCTTGGTATCCATGGAATAAAAGATCAGAAAAAAAAATTAAATGTGCATATACTATAGAGCACTATACTGTTTTGTAAAAATTTTGTAAACAGTGATATTAAGGATAGTTAGGACTTAGATCTCTATATATATTTGAAGTGAGAATCTATAAGACTAATTGTTAATCCTCTTTACACTTCTGAAACAGTAGTGTTTTTTAGTCTAAATCTAACAATATTATGCTGGAAAACTAATATAGTTAGTAACTCTACTCCTATCTAGCCACTGCGATCTATCAACTTCCCTAAATATCCTTTGAAACAACACTTAGGTTTTAATCTGGGCCCAGAGTTTTGCAGAGAAGTAAACACTGCAGACTCTGGTGTCTTAGTTCATTTGGGTTGCTATAACAGATTAGGTGGCTTATAAATAACAGAAATTTATTTCTCAAAGTTCTGGAGGCTGAAAAGTCCAAAATCAAGGCCCTGGCAGATTCAACATCTGATGAGAGCCTGCTTCCTGGTTCATAGGAATCTTATAGATTGGAAAGGGCTAAGGAGTTTTAGGGTCACTTATAAAGGCACCAGTCTCATTCATGAGGGCCCTACCCTTATGACCTAATCACCTCCCAACAACCCCAAACACAATATCATCACACTGGGGTTTAGGTCTAAATATATAAATTTTGGACATCGCAAACATTCAGTCTGTAGCATTCTGGTTTCTTCCATGCCTTTTCTTTTTCATCCTCAAAGTAGAAAGATCATTTGCCACAACCACACATCAATAGAAATTAGAAGTTCATCATAGAGTATGCACTTGAACTGTTAGAGAAAAGTAAGCATCATGAGCTTAGTATATATACTTTATATACATAAATATGTGTTTGTCCTGTGGACTTCTTCTTTGAATAAAGAATTTAGATTATTTTCTGTATCACCAGTTATAAGGACTGCTTATTACTGACTAACTTATACCTTAGAAAACTTAGGATGCCTTAAATTAAAGGTAGAAACACACCCCCAAAAAAATGACTAGTCAAAATTGTGGAGAGATATCTATAATGGAGTGAAAAACATTGGGAATCAGACAAGAATGAATGCTTTTTTGTACACTTATTAATTGGCTTTAATTCATTCATTTTTTTCAGAGAGATCTAATTTGTAGTAAGGATACTTCTGCCCCCTAAAATCTTTTCTCAATATATCATGTCACCCCTTGGCTCAAAATCTTCTTAATTTGTTCAGAGTAAAAACCAAATGCGTCATAATGATGTATAAGTTTGTCCTTCGTGACCCATTCCAGTTGCCATCTCTCTGATCTTGTCTCTGTCACTCTCATGCTTGTTCATGCCCCTCTAGCTACTCTATCTTCCTGGCTATTTGTCTTTCATCAGCCTAATCCCATCTGCATCTCAAGATCTTTGCATCTGCTGCTCCTTCCACATTAGCGAGATCTTCTCCCAGGTATCTGAGTGACTTGCACCCTCTCTTCCTTTAGGATTCTGCAGCAGGTATATCAGAGGCCATTCTTGTCCATCTGTGTAAAACAGAAACTCTCCAGCCCTCTCTGTAGTCAATACTTCCTTTCTCCCTACCTCACTGTTTCTTTCTGCATAGTTAACATTTCACTTGTTTTCTCATTAATAAACACTTTAATCAATGTGTTCCATGTTTTCAGTTTCACCGTCTGTCCCTTCTCCCACTAGAGTGTAAGCTTCATGAGAACTGGGACCTTGAGTATTTTGTTCATTGTTGTATCCTCAGTACTTAAAACAGGACCTGGCAAGGAGTACCCAACGCATAGTTGCTGAACAAATTGAGTCAAATTATTCACTTAACATTTACAGAATGTCTGCTATGTGGCCACCAATGTACTAGACAGTGGTATATTGGTGGTGAAGACAGTTGATATGGAAAATAAGACTTGCACATAAATATAATGCAAAGTCCATTATAGGAGGAGAATAGATATGGGACAATGGGGTTAAGAAGTCCTTAATAATAATCTTTGTTTGAACCCCAAAAAGTGGTGTAGCAGCCTACCAGTCACTTGTGGAACTGTCCCTATACAAGCTGGGTTCTTCATCTTGTTTCAGTCTCCCTGGCATGCTATGACAACTGGGGTCTGTACCTGTGAGCCTGGTATCCATGACCTTGGTGTTTCAATGATGTGGCACTTGAACCAAAGGAATTTTAGCACTTTTCCTATCCCCTCCCAAATTAACTAAGTCTTTTAAGGATAACTGCATGTATTGAGTCTTTTTTCAATTATATTGTTATAAAGTAGTTGCAGCATATACTATATGTGGGTACATGGGAGGTTTAGTATATTTCACTGAAATTATGAGATCTGAAACTTATGAACAGATTATGAAGTGACATGCTTCTAAATTTAATTTCACCTCCTGTGATGAAATTAGAAGTGAATCATTCTAATTGCTATTGCTTTGTCATTCGCTTTCAGGGAAACAACTCAAGTTATAAGTTTGATCATGGAGTGAGGTGGGGTAGAGGTGAAAGCCAAACACAGCACCACATGGAGAAATGATGCAGAAAAAGAATGTGGGTTTGCTTTGCCTGTGGTTCTCTCTCATCCTGTATCAAACGAGTTTCCATTTGTTTTCAGACCACACATTGAAATGAGACATATACTACTTTATTTTATATTGTGACATATAATCCATTCAAATATGGTTTACACTCTTTCTGAGTATTCAGAACACCTTGTAACAGGTATGGTATCTGAAACTTTGTGACATATAATCCATTCAAATATGGTTTACACTCTTTCTGAGTATTCAGAACACCTTGTAACAGGTATGGTATCTGAAACTTTCTCCGTAGCTAATAAGCAGAGAATTCCTTGACTTTGCTGCCACCTGGGGGAAACACATCTCCTGTTATTAGCTCCTATTTGAACAACCCGGGTTGCTGCTGCTGCTGCTAAGTTGCTTCAGTCGTGTCCGACTCTGTGTGACCCCATAGACGGCAGCCCAGCAGGCTCCCCCATCCCTGGGATTCTCCAGGCAACACTGGAGTGGGTTGCCGTTTCCTTCTCCAATGCATGAAAGTGAAGTCACTCAGTCGTGTCCGACTCTTAGCGGTGGTAGGAACTAATTCTCTAATCCCAGGAAAACCTTTGGTTTCTCAGTTGTATTCTATCCTTCTCTTATCACCATATTTCTATTACATATTCAAGTATCTGTCTCCTTGCTTAAATGGGAAGTTTGCTCAAGGTCATCTTTGTCCTGTTTCTCACTGCCCATTCTATATATGCATTATATAATGTGTGGTTCATTGATTAGGCAGCTGATATATAATTCGGAAATGTATGAATTTATTTTTTAAACATTTTATTGAGTTCCTAGTCTGCACTGAGTTCTATGTTTTGCACCTTTGCCTTCCTAGAACCTAAGACACAGAACTTGCTTAAACAGTAGTAGATAAAATAATGTGCAAGAAACTACAAAATAGTTTTTTTTTTTTTTTTATCTGTCCATTTGTCCAAGGAACCTAAAGAAAGGAGAATCTAAAGAGGGCCAAATGGAAAGGATATTAAGGAAGGCTTTGGAAAGATCTGCCTTTGAACTGAGTCTTGAAATAGGAAAAGGAGTTTTTGCCTACTGCCAAAGTCAGTGAAAAGGGATGATAAATAAAGGAAGGGAAGTAGCCTATAAACAGAAGTCTGTGCTTGAAAAGAAACCCATGGGTTTAGTTTTCAAAGCAGTAGAAGAGACATTTTATGTAACGGATACATTTCTGACAACCTCACATAAATTAAGTCCACACGTTTCCTGACCAAAATTGGCCAGCATTTCTGTTGACCAGCTATCATAATGCTGCCTGTGGCAAAAGGGACAACCCAATTCATGAGCCACTTGACCAGTTGACCTTGAAATTTTGTCATTCTAGACAAATTTTGGGCAATAATATGATTTCACATTTACTTCATAAAGTACATGTGTTAATATTTCCATATTGCAGTATTTCAGATTTCCATGATTTAAACTCACATGAAATATACCCACATTACTCACTGATAAGGACAGTCATTACTGTTGAATAAAGACTTTCCTTTAATGAGTAAGTATAGGTTGAGAATATTAATTATATATAGAAAATTTCAGATGATTTAGACATTGAATGGATTAATTAAATCATCAAAGATCTGACTCTGACAATTGAGATAAAGTGCAGAAATAGAATGTAGGTCAGGAGCCTGGGTGCTTATTATATTGGCTTATACTGACTACTTCTCTTATCATCCACCGAACATTGTAAGCCCTTTGAAGACAGAGGCTGTTTTGCTCATTTTTTAATTGCCTTCCCACTCAAACAAACAACTTACATATGAGTCAATAAATGTTCATTGAATTAATAAATACTACCCCCTCCTCTTGATGACTTGCTTTAAAAAAACAAACTTTATCCTCTACCATGACACCATGTAGAGCTCATTTTGCAGAACCTGGAAAAGAAACTGAGCAGAGTCCTGACCAAATAAAAAACATTTGAGCCACTGCTGCTAACAATATACTGAGTGATGGTAGATGCTACAGTCTAATTTTAAAAGTGCTCTGGCTAGCTGTTGTCTTCTTCTAGAGTTGTCAAATAAAATTTTTCATGTCTCATATGTTGGAAAATGTTGGGTAGACTCAGCTTAAAGGGAATTCCAGGCTTACTACCAATTCATCACCAGTAAATCAAGCAAGGCTCGTGAAGCTAACACATAGAGAAGGAAGACAGCCGAGTTGACCCCAAACTGGGAGATCAGCAATATTCTCAGGGAGAGATGGAGGGGCAAACTCCTAGACACCAAATTTCTCTTTCAGAGCAGTTCAGAGTTAGGGATGATAATACTTGAGAGGGAAAAGGGTAACTTTAGGAAACTCACCTGCCCCTCCACCTCTAACCCAAACCCAGCTTTGCATATACAAGGCTATAGCAGTTCTTCACATAAGCTGTTTTGAATGTGTACCAAGGACCACCTCACCTGACCCATTTGTGTCTCATCAGTCACAGTTACACAGCATACGAGGTGAGTATAGGACAGAGTTTCCTGTATTCAAGTGCGAGCCAAGTTTTCATTGACCAAGCTCAATTTCCTTACACTAGGGAACAGTGCAAGGGTCAGTCATCCAGATGTATCCGAAAGTCGTAAAGAAGTTCACTCACTATAAATATTTATTACTTCCCAAAGAAGAATAATCATTTTGAGCTTTCTGCTTCTGGTCAAGATGGAGTAACCAACTGACCCTTCTACCTGAAAACACTTCAAAGCGGACAAAATATATGAAACAATAATTTGCAAGACATGGGATCTCAGATAAAGGACAGTCACCCCTGAGAGGTGAGGTGTGCCCTATGATTGCCCCGACTGACTTCCTGGGAAGTATCCAGGCCATGGATATAGAGAGGGCCCACCAGCCTCACAGCTGTTCGTGGGAGAAGTCTCACTGAGGCACGTTACACTGCAAAACTGGCTGAGGAGAGTGCCAGAGGAAGCTAACGGCTCCGGGCTTGGGAGAAGCCGGCAGTGGAGAAAGTGTGCATATGAAGGTGTCTGGCACTGCGAACCCCATCCGGGCACTGGGGCAGCCCACCACAGGCACCTCAGGAGCTAGACGCTAAAGAATCTGCCAGTGTCACTGGGGTTGCAGTACCAACACCCTGGGGCACCACATCCCTCCTGCACTGCAGGAGCCTAGCTCTAGATAAGCCATGAGTACTGCAAGGGGCCTGCCTAAGCAAGCACACTGCAACGAGGAAGAGGAAAAAAAAAAAAGGCTTCGTTTTGCAATGTCTCTCTAGAGCCCTCTACTGACAATATAACATAGTGCCTGTTGGCCAAGAAGAAATACATACCTTAAGGGCCTGATGCTGCTGCTGCTGCTAAGTCGCTTCAGTCGTGTCCGACTCTGTGCGACCCCAGAGACAGAAGCCCACCAGGCTCCCCTGTCCTTGGGATTCTCCAGGCAAGAACACTGGAGTGGGTTGCCATTTCCTTCTCCGATGCATGAAAGTGAAAAGTGAAAGGGAAGTCGCTCAGTCGTGTCCGACTCTTGGCGACCCCATGGACTGCAGCCCACCAGGCTCCTCCATCCATGGGATTTTCCAGGCAAGAGTGCTGGAGTGGGGTGCCATTGCCTTCTCCAGTGGCCTGATACTAATTCTCTAAAAGCAGATAGTAGAGGGTGGATTGGAACTCCATTAGTTTTATTTAGAAATTGACACAGAGATCCTAAATTTCATGTGGAAATACAAAGGACCTAAAACAGGCAAAACATTTTTGAAAAAGAACAAAGTCGATAGAATAATGTTACTTGATTTCAGAGCAATTTAAAAGCTACAGTATCAAGACATATTGGCTGTGGTATTAGTATAAAGATAGACAGAATAGATCAATGGAACAGAACAGAGAATTTATAAATAGACCCACACATATGTGGACAACTGAATTTTAACAAAATTGCCAAGTGGATAAATTCTACAGATGGTAGTACGATGATTAGATATATTCATCCACACAAATAACTGAAAATAAACTTGGACCTATACCTCACAGAAAATATGCAAAAATTAGCTAACAATGGATCACAACACTGAATGTAAAACTAATAATAAAAAATTTCTAGAATAAAATAGGTGAAATTTTTGTGACTTTCAGTTTTATCTATGATTTCTTAGATAAGACTCCAAAAGAATAAATTGATTAACTAAAACCCATAAAAGAATAAATTGATGAATTTAAAACGTCTGCTCTTTGGAAAAAAAAAAACTTCTTCAAAGTTATTAATACTCTCAAGAGAAAGAAAAACAAGCCAGACTAGGAAAAAATCTTTGCAAAGCGTATATCTGTTAAAAATATTTGTCTCTAGAATGTACAAAAAACTCTCAAAATTCAGTAAGAGAACAGAAAACTCAGTTTATAAACTTGGCAGAAAGTTTCAGCAGACACTTCATCCAAGTAGATAGATCACAAAGAAACACATGAAAAGATGCTAACATCCTTAGCCATTAGGGAAATGCAGATTAAAACAACAATGAGATACCATTACTCACCTATTAGAATGACTAAAATTAAAAAGACAAACCTACCAAGTGTTGGTGAGGATATGAAGGAATTAAAACTCTCATAGTCAGCTATGTTTTTCACTTCAGAAAACAGTTTGGCAGTTTCTTAAAAAGTTAAAGTTACACCTACCATGTGATCCAATCATTTCACTCATGTTTATCCAAGAGAAATAAGAGCATATGCCTATAGACAGACTTGTATACACATATTCATCACAGATTTATTTGTAATAGGCAAAAAAAAAAATATGGAAAGAATTCAAATGTTATTCAATAAAGGAATTTTTTTTTTAATTCCCTGTAGTATATCCATATTCTACCCAGCAATAAAAAGACATGAACTATTGATTGCCACAGTATGTGAGTGAATCTCAAAATAATTATGCCAAGGGGAAAAAGCCAGATCAAAAAAATCACACACCTTTTGATTCTGTTTATATAAAAATTTTAGACAGTCCAAACTAATGTGTACTGTCAGAAAATATATTAGCAATTGCCAAGAGATAAGGAGGAAAGGATGGAAAAGTACAGGAGAGAAAAACAAAAACACAAGATGAAACTTTTAGGGATGTCGGAGATGTTGACTATCTTGATTGTGTGATTGTTTCACAGATGTACATTATGTCAAAAATTATGGAACTTTACACTATAAATAAGTGCCAATTATATATCAATTATATTTCAATAAGGCCCTTTTTATTTTTTTAATTTTTATTAGACGACAGTTAATTTACAATATTGTGTTAGTTTGGGGTATACAGCAAAGTGAATCAGTTATGCCTATATACATATTTACTCTTTTTTAGATTCTGTTCCCATATGATCATTACAGAGTATTGAGTAGAGTTTCCTGTGCTGTACAGTAGGTCCTTATCTATCTTACATAGATTTGTGTGTATATGTCAGTCCCAACCTCCCAATTTATCCCTCCCCTGCATGCCCCATGGTAACCATAAGTTTGTTTTCTACATCTGTGACCTTATTTATGTTCTATAAGTAAGTTCATTTGTCATATATTATTTTAGATTCCATCTATAAACGATATGTGATATTTACCTTTCTCTGTCTGACTTACTTCACTCAGTATGAAAACCTCTAGGTCCATCCAATGTTGCTGTAAATGGCATTATTTTATTCTTTTTTATGGCTGAGTAATATCCCATTCTATTATGTCTGTACCACATCTTCTTTATTCACTTCTGTGTTGATGGACATTCGGGCTGCTTCCCTGTCGTGGCTATTGTAAACAGTGCTGCAGTGAACATTGGGGTGCATGTATTTTTCGAATTGTGGTTTTATCCCAATATAAGCCCAGAAGTGGGATTGCTGGATCAGATGGTAGTTCTATATTTAGTTTTTTAAGAAACCTCCATACTGTTCTCCATAATGGTTGTACCAATTTATATTCCCAACAGTGTAGAAATTCCCTTTTCTGCACACCCTCTTCAACCTTTATTGTTTGTACATTTTTTGATGTTCATTCTGATCAGTGTGATGTGATATCTCATTGTAGTTTTGGTTTACATTTCTCTAATAATTAGTGATGCTAAATAAAGCTTTTTTTAAAAAATAAAAGGATTATTCTTCCTTCCAAATTATCATCCAGCTGCATTAACTTATGTATGTGACTGATTTTATAGTTTCAACTAAATAGACAAGTTAACGAAATGAAGATCTAATTAAGTGGGAAGCAATAAGTTTACCCCATGAGTCCTTAAAAGAACATACTGAAGGCATCAATCGTGTTACTTAGAGAGCTAAAATAAATCCCAGTGAATAGTGTGACAACACTGTGTAGTTTAATATCTTCAAATATACTGCCAACAATTCAGAAATCAAACAGAGAGAGAACCACCAGGATAAATTATTCTATTTGTGAGGTGAACATAAAGACTTTTCTACAGGAAAAGAAAAGCTGTTTTATTCTAACAATGCAAAAACACCTTCAGCAAAATAGCCACCTTTTGGAGTAAGTGTTAATACAAAACTTTGAGTCCTCAGGTCTTAGAAATGAGTTAGTAATTCAGAGTGAATTGTAAGAGCTTATTTTTTCTCTCTTCTGCTATGTCATAGTATTACAGAAATCTTTGCTTTTCACAACTGCTTTGATTCACAGCATGTTGACCTGGGTTTCCTCTCTTTCCTCTCACGTGTTGTGACATGCCAGATGTATCGTGAAGATTACTGGAGAAATGGTGTTGTCTTTTCCTGCCGGGATCACCAGACACTTTGCCAACAATCCATCGCCAGCTGCTCTGACTTTTCGGGTGATAAATTTCAGCAGGTTAGAACACGTCCTGCCAAATCCCCAACTTCTCTGCTGGTAAATATATTTTCCACAAATTTTTTAAAGATGTAGGTGTCTTACCATGTTTTTCTTAGATGAGAGATGTACCTTTGCAAAAGGGAAGCACTGTAGAGAAATTATTGTTATTCAGATATGTTTATGGAATCCCAGAGCTCTGTATATATCTGTGTGTGTATATATATGTATACATATATGCATATGTATACATATATATTTTTTTAATGGCCAACTATCTCAAGTGGCTAAAGAGACATTTAGAATAATAAAATTTATTCATTGTCTATTTTGCTTATCACTGGTAGACAGTGGATGAGGATGATGGGAAATGAGCATAATAAAAGGAATAAAATCCATTTATTGTATTGGCATCTTTTAAAAATCAAATGATATCTGAACTGTAAGCTACTCTCCATATAAACTTAAAAATCTCTTTGTGAGACATGTAAATTCATTACACTGTAATGGTAATTGTTTTGATGGAACGTTACCTGTATGGCATCAAAGAAGCTTTTCTAAATTTGTTTATATAAATACATTTCACACTTCTTATTAAATCCAAACGTAGTGTTTTGTCATATATGTGCATATCCACGTTCACACAACACATACACACATACATACTATTAAAAATGATCCGCTGTACATGTTTATTATTGGCAATGGATGAGACAAAAAGAAACATTCTTGGTAGTTTTTCCATCAACAAGTCCCGATATTCCATCTAAAATTCTATCTCTAAAATGGCCACTTTTTCCCTTTATCATGACTTCTGTCCAGATGATAACCATCATTTCCCTGGACCACAGCCAGTGCTTTCCTCTTCCCCTCTCTGCCTCCAATCTTGCCCCAATCCTATACACAATAGCCAGCTTTTTGGATGTAAATCAGGTTGTCCTCCCTTATAACCTTCTGGAGGTTTCACATTACATTGCCTTCAAGGTCCTGAGTCATCCACTCTTGCCTGTCTGTCTCTCCTCATCTCCCACCATCCTCTTCGGAATCCTTGTAGCTGCAGCCATACCTGCCCGTCTTGGGAATGGCTAAGTCCTTTCCCACATCCAAGTTTTGTACACTTGATTACTCTGCCTTCCATATGATTTCCACTCTTCTCCACCAGACTTTTTTGTACACTTGTTTACTCTGCCTTCAATAGGATTTCCACTCTTCTCTACCAGACTCCTACTCATCCTTCAGATCTCAGCTCCACTCAGCCTTGCCTGACCATCTCACTCTCTTCCCCATTCCCAAACTAAATCATGTAACCTTGTTATTCTCTCTCAAGATTCCTATTCTTTCCATTGTCACATTCACTAAAAGCAGTAATTATATATCTGCTTGCTTTCTTCATTCATCCACCTTCCCCACTGTACTATAAAAGACATGAGGGAATAGAATACATCTATTGGATCACCACCACATCCTCAGTGCCTTCCACTGTGCCCAATAAGGACTTGAATAGTACTTGCTGAATGAATGGACAATTCAACTATAATTTAAAGAAATTTATCAAGCTGGATATTTATGAAGAAATAGCTAAAGGTCATTTGGAATTTGAGGGCCAATACAGTCACTCTCTTTCTTGACTGCATGAGACTTTTTCACTCCAGTGATGAAAAAACAGTCACAGGTCTTTCAGATGATGACTAAGATCACCTCCTTCTCGTTGGTCTTTACAATGGTTTAACTGGTAAACCTGATTCCAGGCTTAAAAGTACAAATGAAATGCTCACCTATGAAGTGAAAGATAAACATGAAATGGCGAAGATTGGAAATGAGCAACTTTTTATTTCAATTTCCCTCTGTGCTTTTGATGTATACATTCAGCCACTTAATTTTATTTTTCTAGGTTCCTTCATCTGCAGTTAGGAATTGTGTACCACTGTTTCACCAGTTTGTTTGTAAATATCACCGGAGGGATAGTCATAGTTTTTGTTGCATTTTTGGGCAAATATGTTACCAAGTTCTTAGGTATATATATATGTATATCAGAGTTTTATGTTTATATTAATACTTCAGTCTTATGAATTGAATTAAATATCAGTCTGAGAATATTCCTGTTTGACAAAACATTATATAGACCCTTAGATAGTTTTTTAAACAAAACAAAAAGTCCCATTAATTTGGCCTTTATTAAATGTATTGATGATTGTGTTAGGGCTGTGATTGCCTGCATGTGTGCTCAGTCAGGTTCCGCTGTTTGAGACCCCGTGGATTATAGTCCATCAGACTCCTCTGTCCATGGGATTCTCCAGGCAAGAATACGGGATTGGGTTGCCATTTCCTCCTCCAGGGAATCTTCCACCCCAGGGACCGAACCTGTATTTCCTGCTTCTCCTGCATTGCAGACAGACTCAACAGCTGAATCACTGGGGAAGCCCAGGCTATGACTGGTGACCCATGAGTCCTACAACCTGTTTGGTGTTTGTTATACAATGAAGCTCCACCACCCTTACTACCACACCTAGTTTTTAAAAGGCAATGGAAACCAACATTATTCTGAAATTCAGCTCAAGACTCCTTTCATCTGGGATCTTAATCCTCTCTATTATCTTTACTGAAAGACATTTAGGTTACCAGCTTGGTCCTGGAGACATTTGGGTTTGCAATCCCTATGACAGGGACCAAAGTGAAATTTACTTCTACTTCTCCCTTATAACAGGGTTTGGTTTACCAAGGATGTTTAGGAACAATTATTAAACCCATTATGAGACTAAAGAATTCTCAAGACTTCTTGAGCATTCAAGAATTGCATCTTTGTATAAGCTTTGGATTGCCAAAGCTTTCTTGAGTCTTTATTAAAGCAAGTTTTCCTGAGGAATTATCATAGACGTATGACTCAGCTTATTGTGTTGTTAAATATATAATTGAGATTTTTCAGTAATTCACATTTACTTAGCACAACTTAATAACATGTTGTTGTTTTTGTTCAGTCACCAAGTTGTGTCCGACTCTGCAATCCAGTGGCCTACAGCATGCCAGGCTTCCCTGTCCTACACTATCTCCCAGGATTCGCTCAAACTCATGTCCATTGAGTTGGTGATGCCATCCAACCATTTCATCCTCTGAAACCCCCTTCTTCTCTTGCCCTCAATCTTTCTCAGCATTAGGGTCTTTTCTAATGACTTGGCTCTTCACATCAGGTAGCCAAAGTGTTGGAGCTTCAGATTCAGCACCAGTCCTTCCAATGAATATTGAGGGTTGATTTCCTTTAAGATTGACTGTTAGATCTCTTTTCTGCCCACCAGGCTCTCAAGAGTCTTCTCTAGCACCACAGATCAAAACCATCAATTCTTCTGTGCTCAGCCTTCTGTTAGGTTCAACTCTCAAATCTGTACATGACTACTGGAAAAACCATAGCTTAATAACATTAATAAAATAAAATGTTGCTGGATATTAATTCCATATCTGTTTTGGTATAGTGCAGTAAGACTGATCTGGGCTGTAATCCTGACCCTGTTACTTATTTAGCTGTTCAACCTTAAGTAAATTACTTAATTTTGCTGAACCTCTATTATTTTTATCTCCTGCCTCCTTCTATAGCTACCCCTCAAGCAGCTCTGGATAACTTGGATGTTTTAGATAATAACAGTTTAGATAGCCCTTATCAGCATCCTTAGCTTGACTTGGCCAGGGGCAAAGACAAGGGGCCAAGAGTCTTTTCCATCCATTTCCTACCTATCCAGAGTAATAGGACTTTGCTTTGTCCTTAACAGCCTGTATCAGGCACAACAGAACCATAGGGTTCTTGCTGATTCTTGGGCCCTACAAACACTCTGGGCCAGGATCATTTTTAAGGCTTTGATTATATTTGGCTTCTGGAGGCTAAATTGTAGAAACTGACAATTTGTCTTTATCACACCCTTCTGTTTTCTTACTCTCTAATTTTATAACATTCACTTGTCTTTAAAAAAGAAGATGCTTCTTTCTTTGCATAGTAGATGTTAGTGAAATAGTTTATATCATACATAACAGAGTGCGTAGCACATAATAGATGCTCAAAAAATTCTAGCTACTGTTATTTTATTCTATAGGATATTCTGAAAATGAAATGTCAGTAAGTTACTTAGACACTTGGGCCCTCAATTTCCTCATTATGCAGGAAATGAGCAAATGCTTTTCACAGTCTTGCCTGATTCTTTTGCCATTGAGGCAAGCATTTTCGAGAAACATCAGGGGAAGCTATCAACTCCTCTAGGGATACAAAACTCATTTAATTCACCAAGACTGCACTCTCTAGTGTAACTGCCATGGTTATTATCATTTAAATTCCAGGATCATTTTGTAAGTGAGGTGACTTTGTATGATTTAGATGCTCTTAGGTGAACTACTGTGAATATTAAAAAGGGATCATGATAATTTTAGTAACACACTTTTCTCCTCAGTTGGAGACAAAGAATGTGTTTACTTAGAGCCAAATATTTAAATCAGTAATTTCAGAGAACTGACTGTTGAAGTAAATTCAAAAGAAAATCAATGTATATGACTCCTTGAGTGCATTAACTGACTAATTTAGAGGAAATAGTGGTGATGTATTAGAGCTTTTAAATTTGGGTTAATAAATAATTCACTCTTTGAAGCAACCGGTTATCATTATGATTGGTTAATATCACTGGGTACTCATTGGGATTTACAGCAATACAGTAACGCCTCACTATGGGTATTTATGGGCTTCCCTGGTAGCTCAGATGGTAAAGAATCTGCCTGCATGCAGGAGACCTGGGTTTGACCCCTGGAATCCCTGGAGAAGGAAATGGCAACCCACTTCAGTACTCTTGCCTGGAGAATTCCTTGAGGAGCCTGGTGAGCTACAGTCCGTGGGTTGCAAAGAGTGACACAACTGAGTGACTAACACTTTCACTTTCACTTTCATGGGTATTTATTAACATAATACCATTCAGGGCTGCAACTCTACTATTGTTAATATAGTCTGTATAATTTCTCAAAGATTGAGATAGAAACCAGATGATAATTTGCTAAGATGCTTTTTTTGTGTTTTGTGTTTTTCACAAGATGCTACTCAATCAGTTTTTCTTCCCAATTAAATAGTGATAATACCCAAAATGATGCCAATGCCAAGGAATTCTGGGTAAACATGCCAAATTTGATGACTCACCTAAAGAAAGTGTCGGAACAAAAACCCCAGGCTACATATTATAATGTGGACATGCTCAAATATCAGGTAAGACTGTTTATATGGTCAGGGTGCCTCTTTCATATTACAAATATATATTCTGTCAACTTCAAAAAAATGTACAATGTGAGAGTTGTGAGTCAAGTTTTATTTGGGACAAAATTAGAACTATAGGAGGCAGCATTTCAGATAGCTCTGAGAAATTGTAACAAAAAAGGAGTATATATTTGATTTTGGTGAAGGGAAAGTACATGCAATTAAGCACATATTTTTTTGCAGGTTTCTGCTAATCTCATGAAGGTTACTGAGTCATGAGGAGCAGATATCACCATGAAGGATTTTAGTGCTTTTCTAGATATGAGGAGAACTGGGCTCATAAAATCAGCTCCGGAAAATATCTAACTTTCTGAAGACCTGTCCTGCTGGTTTTCCAGTACCTCTAAGTACCTCATTTCTGCTCTCCACGCTAAACTTCTTTCAGGGGCTGTTGAAAATCAGCAGTTACAGCAGCACATGATTTAATCCTTGTAGACGTAGAAAGAAGTGCCAATCTGCAGTTGACAATTCTAGCATACTTAACATTAAATAAAAGTAAAGTAACATTTCTTTAAATATTACTTAAAGCTATAATCTATGCAAATATACAGATCTTAAAAGGCTGTGTAAAGGCTATTTAGAATATTCATACATTATTTGAAATTTAGAAGTAAAAAAAATTTTATTCAAATTTAGGGAAACACGCCACAAAAATGAATTTGCAGAAAACTACGTCAATTAAAATTCCAAATATTGACAAAATAGTTTACTGTAATTTTGTTAAGGGGGCTTCCTAAATGGCAGAGTGGTAAAATGTCTGCCTGCAATGCATGAGACATGGGTTCAATCCTTGATTCAGAAAGCTCCCCTGGAGAAGGAAATGTCTACCACTCCAGTATTCTTGCCTGGAAAATTCCATGGGCAGAGGAGCCTGGTAGGCTACAATCCATGGGTGTACAAAGAATCAGACACAACAGTTGCTAAACAAAATTTTGTTAAGAACATTACTGTACTAAAATCTGTTATTGTAAACGATTAAATGTAAGTAAGTTGGATTTTTTTTATAATGTGATAGTCCTACAAAATAAATACTAATGAAACTTATGTTAAGAAATAATTTAAGATTAACATTAACAAATTGAAAGATAAAAACCACATGATTATCTCAATAGATGCAGAGAGAGCCTTTGACAAAATTCAACATCCATTTATGATAAAAACTCTCCGGAAAGCAGGCACATAGCTCAACATAATAAAAGACATATATGATAAACCCACAGCAAACATTACCCTCAATGGTGAAAAATTGAAAGCATTTTCCCTAAAGTCAGGAACAAAACAAGGGTGCCTGTTCTCACCACTGCTGTTGAACATAGTTTTGGAAGTTTTAGCCACAGCAATCAGAGAAGAAAAAGAAATAAAAGAAATCCAGATTGGAAAAGAAGTAAAACTCTCACTGTTTGCAGATGACATGATCCTCTACCCAGAAAACCCTAAAGACACCACCAGAAAATTACTAGAGCTAATCAATGAATATTGGAAAGTTGCAGGATATAAAATTAACACACAAAAATTTCTTGCATTCCTATACACTAATGGTAAGAAAACAGAAAGAGAAATTAAGAAAACAATTCCATTCACCATTGCAAAAAAAAATAAAATACTTAGGAATAAATCTACCTAAAGAAACAAAAGACCTATCTATAGAAAACTATAAAACACTGATGAAAGAAATCAAAGATGACACAAATAGATGGAGAAATATACCATGCTCATGGATTATAGAATCAATATAGTGAAAATGAGTATACTACCCAAAGCAATCTATAGATTCAATGCAATCCCTATCCAGTTACCAAAGGAATTTTTTTCACAGAACTAGAACATATATATGGAATTTAAAAAGATAGTAACAATGATCCTATATGGGAGACAGTAAGAGACACAGATATAAAGAACAGACTTTTGGACTCTGTGGGAGAAGGCCAGGGTGGGATGATTTGAGAGAATAGCGTTGAAGCATGTATACTACCATATGTGAAATAGATCACCAGTCCAAGTTCAATGCATGAAATAGGGCAATCAAAGCTGGTGCACTGGGACAACCCTGAGAGATGGGATGGGAGGGAGGTGGGAGGGGGGTTCAGGATGGGGGACATTTGTACACCCATGGCTGATTCATGTCAGTATAAGGCAAAAACCACTACTATACTGTAAAGTAATTAGCCTCCAATTAAAATTAATTAATTAATTTTTTAAAAGAAATAGTTTAAGGTTAAAAGAATATTTGGTACAACACATTACAGGATATGAGAACTTTCTTTCTGTGTTTAGGATTGCCCTTTACCCAAGATTATTACTGATCTAATAATCCTGTTTCAAAACAGGATTCTACAGAGCCTGAGTATCCCACTGATTCCCAGGCACTTGATCTCCTAGGTTATTTTTTTAGCATTGCAATTTTTGTGATTAAATATGCTCAAATTATTTTTCTTAAGATGAGGAAACTAAATTATTACTTTTGAAAGTTGTACTTTTTAATAGAAATCAGTACATCTCAAACATGAGTGTACTTTAAAACCACCAGAGGCATTATAAACAAATGCTGGTTTTTAGCTGGTTTTAATGATAGATAGACAGAGATATAGATATAGATAAATATCTATATAAAAATCTACTTTAGATAAATAAAGATGGAGCTAGGGAAGAAGAGAGGGTTAGAGATAGAGATGACAGGGACAGAGACATCTTCTGGGCCCTGACACTCTCAGAGATTTTTATTTAATTAGTTCAGAATGTGACCAGTTCGGTTCAGTTCAATTCAGTCACTCAGTGGTGTCCAACTCTTTGCAACCCCATGAACCGCAGCATGCCAGGCCTCCCTGCCCATCACCAACTCCCGGAGTTTACCCAAACTCATGTCCATTGAGTCAGTGATGTCATCCAACCATCTTATCCTCTATCGTCCCCTTCTCCTCCTTCCCTCAATCCTTCCCAGCAGCAGGGTCTTTAAAATGAGTCAGCTCTTCACATCAGATGGCCAAAGTATTGGAGCTTCAGCTTCAACATCAGTCCTTCGAATGAACACCCAGGACTGGTCCCCTTTAGGATGGACTGGTTGGATCTTCTTGCAGTCCAAGGGACTCTCAAGAGTCTTCTCCTACAACAGTTCAAAAGCACCAATTCTTTGGCTCTCAGCTTTTTTTATAGTCCAACTCTCACATCCATACATGACCACTGGAAAAACCATAGCTGACTAGACAGACCTTTGTTGACAAAGTGATGTCTCTGCTTTTTAATATACTGTCTAGGTTGGTTGTAACTTTTCTTCCAAGGAGTAAATGTCTTTTAATTTAATGGCTGCAGTCACACCTGCAGTGATTTTGGAGCACCAAAAAGTAAAGTTAGCCACTGTTTCCCATCTATTTGCCATGAAGTGATAGGACCAGATGCCATGATCTTCGTTTTCTGAATGTTGAGCTTTAAGCCAACCTTCTCACTCTCCTCTTTCACTTTCATCAAGAGGCTCTTTAGTTCTTCTTCACTTTCTGCCATAAGGGTGGTGTCATCTGCATATCTGAGGTTCTTGATATTTCTCCTAGAAATCTTGATTCCAGCTTGTGCTTCAGCATTTCTCATGTACTGTGCATATAAGTTAAATAAGCAGGGTGACAATATGCAGCCTTGACGTACTCCTTTCCCGATTTGGAACCATTCTGTTGTTCCATGTCCAGTTCTAACTATTCCTTCCTGACCTGCATACAGGTTTCTCAAGAGGCAGGTCAGGTGGTCTGGTGTTCCAGTCTCTTTCAGAATTTTCCACAGTTTATTGTGATCCACACAGTCAAAGGCTTTGGCATAGTCAATAAAGCAGAAATAGATGTTTTCCTGGAACTCTCTTGCTTTCTCGATGATCCAGCGGATGTTGGCAATTTGATCTCTGGTTCCTCTGCTTGCTCTAAAACCAGCCTGAACATCTGGAAGTTCACTCACTTATTGCTGAATCCTGGCTTGGAGTATTTTGAGCATTACTTGACTAGTGTGTGATATGAGTACAATTGTGTGGTAGTTTGAGCATTTTTTGGCACTGCCTTTCTTTGGGATTGGAATGAAAACGGACCTTTTCCAATCTTGTGGCCACTGCTGAATTTTCCAAATTTGCTGGCATATTGAGTGCAGCACTTTCACAGCATCGTATTTTAGAATTTGAAATAGCTCAACTGGAATTCCATCACCTCCACTAGCTTTGTTCGTAGTGATGCTTTCTAAGGCCCTTGACTTCACATTCCAGGATGTCTGGCTCTAGGTGAGTGATCACACTATCATGATTATCTTGGTCGTGAAGATCTTTTTTGTACAGTTCTTCTGTGTATTCTTACCACCTCTTCTTAATATTTTCTTCTGTCAGGTCCATACCATTTCTGTCCTTTATTGAGCCCAACTTGCATGAAATGTTCCCTTGGTGTCTCTAATTTTCCTGAAGAGATATCCAATCTTTCCCATTCTATTGTTTTCCTCTATTTTGTATTGATCGCGGAGGAAAGTTTTCTTATCTCTCCTTGCTATTTTTTGGAACTCTGAATTCAAATGGGTATATCTTTCCTTTGCTCCTTTGCTTTTCTCTTCTCTTCTTTTCACAGCTATTTGTAAGGCCTCTCCAGACAGCCATTTTGCTTTTTTGCATTTCTTTTTCTTGGGAATGGTCTTGATCCCTTTCTCTTATACAGTGTCATGAACCTCCATCCATAGTTCATCAGGCACTCTATCAGATCTAGGCCCTCAAATCTATTTCTCACTTCCACTGTATAGTCATAAGGGATTTGATTTAGGTCATACCTGAATGATTTAGTGATTTTCCCCACTTTCTTCAATTTAAATCTGAATCTGGCAATAAGGAGTTCCTGATCTGAGGCACAGTCAGCTCCCGGTCTTGTTTTTGCTGACTGTATGAAGTTTCTCCATCTTTGGCTGCAAAGAATATAATCAATCTGATTTCGGTGTTGACCATCTGGTAATGTCCATGTGTAGAGTCTTCTCTTGTGTTGTTGGAAGAGGGTATTTGCTATGACCAGTGCATTCTCTTGACAAAACTCTATTAGCCTTTGCCCTGCTTCATTCTGTACTCCAAGGTCAAATTTGCCTGTTACTCCAGGTATTTCTTGACTTCCTTTTTGCATTCCCGTCCCCTTTAATGAAAAAAAAAAACATCTTTTTGGGGTGTTAGTTCTAAAAGGTCTTATAGGTCTTCATAGCACCATTCAACTTCAGCTTCAGCGTTACTGGTCGGGGCATAGAGTTGGATTATGGTGATATTGAATGGTTTGCCTTGGAAATGAACAGAGATCATTCTGTTGTTTTTGAGATTGCATCCAAGTACTGCATTTCTGACTCTTTTATTGACTATGATGGCTACTCCATTTCATCTAAGGGATTCTTGCCCACACTAGTAGATATAATGGTCATCCAAATTAAATTCACCCATTCCAGTCCATTTTAGTTTGCTGATTCCTAGAATGTCGACATTCACTCTTGCCATCTCCTGTTTGACCACTTTCAATTTGCCTTGATTCATGGACCTAACATTCCAGGTTTCTATGCAATATTGCTCTTTACAGCATCAGTCCTTTTATCACCAGTCACTTCCACAAGTGGGTGTTGTTTTTGCTTTGGCTCCATCCCTTCATTCTTTCTGTAGTTATTTCTCCACTGATCTCCAGTAACATATTGGGCACTCCCCGACCTGGGGAGTTCCTCTTTCAGTATCCTATTTTTTGCTTTTTCATATTGTTCATGGGGTTCTCAAGGCAAGAATACTGAAGTGGTTTGCCATTTCCTTCTGCAGTGGACCACATTCTGTCAGACCTCTCCACCATGACCTGTCCGTCTTGAGTCCCCCACATGGCATGGCTTAGTTTCATTGAGTTAGGCAAGGATGTGACCAAGGGTTACATTTACATATTTTTACAAGACCTCCAGGTGATTATAATGCACCCCATGGGCTGAAAATGCACCCCATGGGCTCACATGTTGTAAGGAAACCATTCAACATGAAGTGTCTATGTGCTGGTACATTTCTCAAAAATACAAATGGGTGTAACATTTTTCTAGTAAGAATAGTATCATCTAAGCTTTAAACATCATTATGACAAAGCCTAGAAGGTAGACAGAATTCACCTATTCCAATATGAACTTGATATAAAGTATTAATATGTAGTCAGAAGACTGAATTCTGGAATTAAGTCAGCTTCCCTACTGTCCACTGACCTTGGACACTTAATCTCCCTGAGCCTCAGTTTCCTCATCTGCAAATAAGGATAAAAATGATTCTCACCTAGGTATTTTTTAAGCTGTGGAGAACTAACAGCTTAACATATTTCAGAAGTAGCCCTAAGTCTGCCATTTTGCTTTAAATGAGAAATCTCTTTTGTTGTGGTTTAGTCGTATTGTTGTTATTGTTTTTCAACAATGCAAGGGATTGGGTTGGAGGCATTATTAGCGCTTTGTGGAATCACTCTCAAATCAAAGCAAGTTGACTTTCTGGCTTCCAGTAGCACCCTCCCCAGTAACTGAGACAATCACTTGTCCATAAAGCCCCTCATGGGGCAGAGGAACCACTATGAAGCTGAGAACTCCTGCCGAGGACAAGCGTGTAGAAATGCCGAGGGAGAGCGAGTCTGCTTGCTTTTGAGCTCTTAAATGCAGACTTCTAAATAAGAGTTCATTTGCAGAGGACTGTTAAAAATAAAGTGTAGAAACTGTATTGTAAGGTTTATTATAGAGATTATTGTAAAGTTTTAAAACTTTTACTATAATGATTATCCAACTAAAATTATGTCATCAAAAGCCATGTCTTTCATTTTATAAAAGAATCCATGTCTAGTTTTGTTTCCAAATCAACCATACCCGCTCTGTAAGTGCAGCCTGTCTTCAGGACCCTTCCCCATGGTGTCCATATGTGCAGGCATTGCTAGGCCAATGCTGCTGCTGCTGCTAAGTCGCTTCAGTCGTGTCTGACTCTGTGCAACCCCATGGACTGCAGCCTACCAGGCTTCTCCGTCCATGGGATTCTCCAGGCAAGAACACTGGAGTGGGTTGTTGAAGCTGTATATAGTCTTCAAAATCAGCAGAACTCATACTCCATGAATAAAACTTCAAGACTACAGACATCACCCACGTAACCCCTGCGGTGCTCATATACTAGTAAAAGGTAGAAATAGTAACCTTGCAAAATTTTCACTATGGATCCAAGATTCAAGTTGGTATTGTTTTATAACTTTTTGCTGATTCTGCAAATCTGACTCTTCCGTAGTCAAATTCACAGTTGTTTCTAACTAGAATTGACAGTAGACCATAGAATGCAGTACTGCCAATTAGAAGACCTGGGTTTAAGTCCTTAAAATGGCAAATCCCAAAAGAGTAATCATAACTTGCTTTGTCTAACCTGCTATTTGTGAAGAGCAAATATGATGAGAATATTAATAGGTCGCATGTATTAAAATGTTAATTCCTTATTATATATTAAGCACTATGCTGAGTGTTTCACATAAAACACCTTCTTCAATCATCCTAACATCTCTAGGTATAAGTATTATTCTCATTCCCAGGACTTCTCTAGTGATCCGGTGATTAAGACTCCAGCCTTCCAGTGCAGGGAGCATGGATTTGATCCCTGGTGAAGGTACTCAAGGGCTTCCCAGGTAGCCCTAGTGGTGAAGAACCAGCCTGCCATTGCAGGAGACCTAAGAGATGTGGGTTCTGTCCCTGGGTTGGGAAGATCCCCTGGAGGAGGGCATGGCAACCCATTCCAGTATTCTTGCCTGGAGAATCCCATGGACAGAGGAAACTAGTGGGCTAGAGTCCATAGGGTTGCACAGAGTCAGACACAACTGAAGCAACTTGGCATGCACAAATTAGGGTACTAAGGTCCTACATACCACATGGTGTGGCCAAAAAAATTAAAAAGTAAATATTTTTTTAAAATTATTATCATTCTTATTTGGCAGGTGAGGAAATAACAAAGGCACAGAGAGGTTTTTAATGACTGGTAAGATCACTCAGCTTGGAAGTGACAAGCAGAACGCACACTGAGATATATCTGAAAAATCAAAAACACTAATTTGAAAAGTTACATGTACCCCAATGTTCAAAGCGGCATTATCTACAATTTGCCAAGGTACAGAAGCAGCCTGTTTCTATCAATAGATGAATGGATAAAGAAGATGTGGATACATGTATATCTATATGTATACAATAGAATACTATTCAGCCATAAAAAGAATGAAATTTCACTATTTGCAGCAACATGGATGGATTTGGAGGACACTATTCTAAGTGAAATAAGTGAGACAGAGAAGGACAAATACTGTATCACTCATATGTGAAATCTTAAAAATACAACCAAGTAATGAATGTAACAAAAGAAAGAAGTAGACTCACAGATATAGAGAAAAAGCCAGTGGTCACTAGTGGAAGGGCATTGGTAGGAGATTAAGAGGTGCAAACTGTTAGGTATAAAATAAGGTACAAGGATATATTGTACAACATGGAGAATATAGCCAATACTTTATAGTAACTATAAATGGAGTATAACTTTTTAAAACTGAATCACTATGTTGTGCACTTGTAACTTATATAATATTGTACAGCAACTGCACTATAACTTTAAAAAGAAAAAACTCACACCCAGGACTATCTGCCTTCTTGGCTTCGGCTCCTAAGCACTGTGATACCATCTGCCTAACTGACATGAAATGAATTGTAAACTCTAAAGTGCTATGGAGATTTTAATCATTTATTTTATGGTTTTAATCTGTAACGGTTTACCTGAAGCATCCAAATCTCACTTACCCATCATGGTGACTTTTTTTTTTTTACTGACTGCTCATTTGTGAGCAGCTCAAGGGTCTTTTGATATCTCTGAATATTCCCATAAGACATAATCATAGCTTCTGGTTTTGTTTCAGATTAATAGTCAAGGCTTAAATATTCTCTTTTCTGTCTTTGGCAAGGTGTCAGCCCAGGGCATTCAGTCCACGCCTCTGAACTTGGCAGTGAACTGGCGATGTGAACCAGCAAGCACCGACCTGCGCATAGATTACAAATACAATACAGATGCAATGACAACGGCCGTGGCCCTCAACAACGTGCAGTTCTTGGTCCCCGTGGATGGAGGGGTAACCAAGCTCCAGGCGGTGCTTCCACCAGCAGTCTGGTAAGGAGACACTAGCCGCCTTCCTTTCAGCAAAGGGCTCCTTCTGGCAAAGGCTTAACAGACATTTTAACATTTGTGTTTCCTATAGGAAGAGATCACAGTAGGCCTGGGTGTCAGAGTTCAGGGCAGAAAACAGAAACTGCTGTAGCTATTTCAAGCAGAAAATGATTTAACACAGGGATTTCATTTGTACACAAGAAGAACAAGGTTTAGGCTGGATCTCCAAGAATATTTCCCAGAACACTGCAGAACTGACCCACCAGGGGGGTTGGTACCTCTGCTGCAACCAGGAAGGAGAGAAATTAGAAGGCTGTCAGTGGAGCCATTGAATTCGAGAATCCACCACCCTCATGAGAATCCAAGGATAAGAAAGCTCCTGCCGGCACTGCCTAAACTGCTTCTCAACAACTACAAAACCGAGACTGGACTGGAGCACTTGCTTAAGAAGATTCCCCACATCATCTCAGGCTGCTGATCAGCAAAAAACAGCCCAAAAAGCATCAAGAAAATAGCCTCTGCCCCACTTCTTTCCTCCAAATCTTAATTAGTGCATGTGATTGGTGGACCTTAGTCTGCATCTAGGACCCTAGATTCCAAGGGAGTCTGAGTTTCATTTTGCAGTCTCTGTATTATTAAAGGTACACTAGAGAAGGTATGGGAACAGAAATGGAATAGACACCGAGTATCAATAATGGCTATAAATAGAGCCTATTCTCCTAAGGAAAAATATTACAGTGATTCCATATGATTGTTAGAAGCAAAAAGTAGAACATTAAAAAAAAGAGTGTCAACCATATAACAGCTTCAATTTAAATTACCTGAGTTAATTGATCAACTAACACTTCCCTTCTATTTTTTCAGTAGTGTGTTAAATTTTTTTAACTGCACTGTGCCTTCTAAATGTTTAGCTCTCTGACGGTGTTTTGACAGTAAAGAAAGAGAAAGCAGAGGATTTGTGGATAGATGGATGGATGAATGAAAGGATGGATAAATGGAAGGGTGGCTAGATGAAAGGAGGGAGGGGAAGAGGGATGATGGATGAATAGATAGATAATGCTTAAATTGTAGCTAAAATTTTTAAGATCATTTCTATTAATTAATACTTCAGGAAAATATGACATCCATTAAACAAAAACCCTTACATGTGCAGAAATCTTTTACCTATTTTATTTTTAGGAATGCTGACCAACAAAGAATATTATGGAAGATTCCTGATATTTCTCAGAAGTCAGAAAATGGAGGTAATGCAATCACAGGCTTATTTTATTTAATATATAAAGCTGAAATAACTGTCAGATATTAAAAAACTATTAATCAAAATACCCTTAACACTTAAAGTAATCAAAGTATTTCGGTTAATTTTGTTATGTATTATTGTTTTTACCAATAAGAGAAAATAGTTCTTCAATGAATCCTCTGTTACCTCTTTTCCACCGCACACCCCACATCAAACAGACCATACATGAAGCAGAGACCTTCTAATAGAAGATGTTTTCATTCTGTATCAGATCTCACACTCTGATAGTTTAGATGTTTTTCACTTTCCTTGTATATTAATCATAAGCTGAAAATACATTGCCCTCCAAGTATCATGCTTCCAAATTTTGAAATACCATTTGACTGAATTACATTTTTATTGATGTATTTAAAAAGTCATGAATAATATTTCATGATAAATATTATTCATCACTGTTTTGTCCCTGAAATATACATATACTATGTTCTAGAAAGATTGATTTTGCACTTTAACCTTGAATATAATTTCCAAAATTATATCCAGAATGTTGTGTTGACTGTTATCTTTTAAACTGTTATCAATAATACTCTTTTTGTAGGGGTAGGTTCTTTATTGGCAAGATTTCAGTTATCTGAAGGCCCAAGCAAACCTTCCCCTTTGGTGGTGCAGTTTACAAGTGAAGGAAGCACTCTTTCTGGCTGTGACATTGAACTTGTTGGAGCAGGGTACAGATTTTCACTCATCAAGAAAAGGTTTGCCGCAGGTAAGTGGGTATCTTGTGTGCTCATTTGCAAACAATATTGCCTTAGCTATTCTTCCTTAAGAAGGAATATATTAATGATTTTCTGATCATCTTCCTCCTTTTCTTCTCCACTCCCAACCCCCATTTCCCATCACAATCAGAAAGCAAACCAATTGTTGAATGAAGTAAAAATAGGACAATAAACTAGGGAAATCAGAAATTAGGACGGCCCTGCCTACTTATCATGGCTCTGGCTAGTTCTTACATGGGACTGACCTATCATTCCCATTATATATGTATGTACACTGAGGTTAATGCTATAAATTCTACTTTGTTATATTGACAAACAAGATAAATGCCATTTTGTTACAGTGACAAGCAAGATAAATGCTGTTTTGTCTCTTACTTGAAAATGCTTTTTCTGCAGCAGATCTTCATCGATTTTAGACTCAGGCTTAGCTGAGATCTAAGAGTATCCATCTTTCATTTCAATAATAACTTTAAAAAGTCTAGGCCAAAAAGATCAGAACCAGTTACCTTGAGCTGAAATGTGGTCATGAGACCCCTTTAGGGGCACACGTGAGAGTTTATTGGTAGGGATTCCCCAATATTAAGGTGATTTGTTTGTCAAGGATTTGCTGGGATACATCCAGGGTTTTATGGTTGCAGTATTGATATAATTATTAATTAGCCCCCTGTCACTCAAAAATGGCTCACATTGAAAAGTAATTATATGATTACTCCTACTATAAGAAGTTGGATTCTCACATCCAGGAACAAATCTTCCAACCTATTCTGGGCAAAACCCAAACCTCTGCAAAGTGTTCATATATGGAAATGTGAAAAGGCAACATGCTGATCTAGAAAACTGAAAACTTTAAACACTTTATGTGTTTAATGTTAGTATTGTACCCCTTAAGTATGTAATATTTAGCTTCTAGAAGTAAGGCAGGAAGAATAAAATGTTACCCACATAATAACCACATTATGTAACTAACAGATAACCTGTTGATATGTTGTTTTATTTTGCAGGAAAATACTTGGCAGATAACTAATAAAATCTTATGCAAGGATTTGGAGATTCATATAAAGGAGAACTGTTGTATGAGAAACAGATTTTAATTTTGGTTTGATGAAAACAAACCAAAAATCTGCACTTGGGATATATCTGCTGGAAATGTCAATGACTTTCAGCAATTTCCCTGACACGATACCATGATGACCAGTCCTACAGTATTTACTTCTAGGTGTAATATTGTTAATGGTTTTAAAATGTAATTATTGTATTTGTAAATTGTACTCATTCCAGTAAGGCAGTTAGATACTTGAGTTTTAGCATTTTACCATTCCTGAAATGGATGTAATTTAAACTGTGGTATGTAAATTTAATAGTAGTACTGTTGAATGGCACAATGCTTACAGAGGTAGATTGCATTTTGTCAATATATAAATTTTAAATATAATAATGTTAGCTGTCATAAAGGGGGTGCCACGCACAAAGAAAATTAAGCAGAACCAGAAAAAAAAACTTCCTTTTCTTCAGTCCTTAGTATGTTTTACTCTAGTGCTAAATAAAAATTCTATCTTCAGATGTTTAGTGGATTAAATTCAGAAACTGTTTCAGAAAACAAAACAAAAAAAATCTAAAGTTACAGCATATTCAAAGAAAAGCATTAATTGCCACTTTTTAAAAAGCTTTTTTTTCAAACTGCAAATTTCATAAAAATGCAAACTGTGTAAACAAGGCCTCTTATTTTTATAACTTGTGTAAAAAGGGAAAGCAATTCATATTTAAAGTTTAAGTATATTAAATTATAAACAAGAGTAAAGAAGATGTTGAAATCTTAACTACTCCCCTCCCTTCCACAGATTAGCAGATATGGGGACTACTGAATAATCAGACTAATACCAAAATTGTGATTTTAAAATTTCAAGAATTTCCATGGTTGAACTGGTTAACAACTTTTGCACAATATCTCTAGACAGAGACCCTTCCCATCCTAGCATGGAGAATTGTACCAAGCATCTTCCTCATTACCCATAGGAATCAAAATATTGACTCTAAAAAACCCAGAAAAAAAGATTTCAGTCCCCTATTGAAATCCAGAAGTAGAATTTCAATCATCATTTATATCATATGGGAAGGAAAAAATAAGCTTTATAAATGAAATCCTAACCACATTATTGTGCAATAAATTTCCTTTTGGATAAGATTCATTATATGTAACTATAAATCTTTGCTGTTTTTAGGGAATCAAAAAGAGAGTTATCAAAAATGTATGTTATGATTTCATTGTTGCAAGGTATAATAGAAACTGTAATTATTCAGTCTGGCCTCAATATGGGAATTCAGGATGGAGAAGTTCTTCTTCAGGAGTCCCAGCTGTAAACCTTCTTCCATTTACAATCTGAAAACATGAATCTTCCTTTAAGTCATAGAACCTATTTTAAACATAAACTCATTCCTGTTCTAGGTTATACTATTAAATAACTATAATTATTAAGTTGTTAAATTTATCGTTAGCTGCTAAATTTTATTTACATCATTCATATTTGACAAAGAACTTTAGCCCCTTAAAATTTTAGAATCAAATTAAATTTTGTAAGCTTACTTTTAAAATGAAATTGTGACTGGCAATTGTTTATAGTAGAATTTTTTAAATTAATATTTGTACTCCTCAATCAGTGCTTGCTACCAAGAGACTGTTCAAAATGATCTGTTTTACCTAAGAAGAATTCTTGCTGTGCAAAAAAATTCTCGATTGGCTCCCCAAGCAGTCTGACGTTGAAGTTTTTTGAACAAGTAACTAATATAGTCTCTTTAAAGATATTCAACTTTATTTTGAAATAAAAATAGAAAATGAAAACTTTTAAATCCCATAAAACATGGGGAAATTTCAAACACTGGAACCAATGGAGAGTAAGTAGCAGAAAATTAAGAATTATCCAGCATATGAATATAAAAATGTGTTTTTAAGATATTAATCCATGAGAAAACATATTAAATATTAACACAAAGCATATTAAAAATATGTAAATATTATTGGTTTTCATGTCTTGCTCGTTATATTTTATTTTATACCATTCTAGAGGGAATTAGTAATTAAACACAAGGTTTTCCTTTTCATAGAATACTTTTGTTTATATTATAAAATGTAATTTAAAACAGATTTCATTAATCTCTAACATTATTCAAATGTCTCTAGATACCAAATTTGAAACTATGAACATATCCTATGATTCCATAATTGATCTTTATGAAACAGAATAAAAGTCAATGATTTCAAAATTATTAACTAATTTTGAAATATTATTATTATTGAATAACAAAAACCTCAGTAGAGAATATATCCCTTCTTCTTTTGGAAAATAGGTCAAATAACAACACAATAAATTCATATCAGGGATTTAGATTTTGGTGGGTTTTTTTTAACCTTCTAGTTTATAATCTCCTGTTATTCTTGTATCCATAGTACTATACAATAAGAAATAGTGTTAGGAAAAATGATCCTAGACAGTGAAATTATAAAAGAAACATTAGGTCAGGTTCATTATCAATTCCTAAAACAAAATGTGCTGGTACATGTTCAAATTTTTAATACCAAGCATTAAAAGAAAAAGATTTCTCATTAGCCAGGACACCATTTCCTGAGTGCTATAATTAGATAGAAAATATGAATGCTTTATTTTGCAACATGAAAAATGTGTTTTTTAAATAAATTTCATATTTTTCACGTTATTTTCAAAAATAAATTTCTGTTAAGCATTAGTCTGAATTTTATCATAATTGAAACATATAGTTCCAAACAATTTAATTTTAAATTGCTTTTAAAGCTCTATTCTTATCTACACTTACAGTCAAAATGAAAATTCATTGTATAGTATTTGGAAATGTATTTCACCTGTAAAGAAAGAATGTCTACATTTCAAATGGTTTCAAGTGAATAGAGAGGAACCATCCCCTCCAGAAAGTCAGATTACAATTGTTTTACTTTTGTTTTTATGAATTTTTACTCAGTCTCAATCTGCAAAGTGTTTGAGGCCACAATTACTCATATTCCCATTTCCAAACATTCATTTCAAAGAAGCCTTTCAATATCAGCTCTACCACTAACTCTGCTATATGACCTTAGAAAATCACAGCCCTTTTTAATTTCTCAGCTTTAGAATGAGGCATTGGGATTGCCAGTGGTTTCCAAGCTTTTCTTAACAGTCACTTTTTTCTACTAAAATTGCACATGAATTCTTATTAGCAAAATAACTAAAAGCAATGAAGGAGTTCTTCCAGCAGTTTAAATCTGGCTCTCCAGAGCACTGTTTAAATACCATAATAACACAACTGTGATCTATAAATCTCCCACCTCAGACGTTCCATGGTTCTACTTGACTAAGAGAGATCTACCTGTGGGGGCTTTACAATCACAGTACTTGATATACAATAAAAATTGATATTCTCTTGAGTGCCATATACCATTCACTATTGATGTTAGCTCACCTAATCTTTATATCAACCCCTAAATGGTACATACTCTTTTTAATTAGTATTTTACAAATGGTGACATTGAGCCTTAGATTAATAAAATTATTATTAATTTTTTAAAAAGTGACATAGCAGCTGGAAGTAACCCAGTTATCTTGACAACAATGGGAGCAATTGACCTGTTTTACTTATTCATTCTAGGAAGTGAACTCTTCTGTTTTATTTTACCATACATATTCCATTTGAATACCCAAGTAAAGGGTGCTATGAAAAATTAATACCAAAATAAGGATAATTCCCAAGGCAAAATTGTTGGGAAAGAATACGTTTCTCAAAGTATGATATGTGAACTACTTGTTTTATCATTTATTTAACAAGGGCAATGGTTTTGGCTTAGGTATCACTATAAGCCCAGAGCCTAGAAGATAGTGGGCATCAATAAATTTATACTGAATAAATAAATCTGTAGGAGTGGAGTTTAAGAATATGTACTTTGACAAGCACCCAAAATTTGAGAATCACTGCCCTAGTAGATCTCTCAAATACTTCTTAGTTCTGACATTGCATCAGATTTTAGATATTCAATTATTACTTGAATACCATTTTTCTAGTGAACATGTTTTTGTGTGTGTGTGTTTTTTTCCCATTCAGTCCATTTAGCTTCCTCCAATCTTGAAAGAAAACAAAAAAGTAGAGAGATTTGTTTAGAAAAACACCCCCCGTTTTTTTAGAGTTCTTTTATGCTGTCTCAAAGTGGCCTAACATGCAATCTCTCATTTTCATTTTTCTGTCCTTTTGTCTATGTTGTCAAAGATTAAAAGAAGAAATAGGGAGGGTGCAAGCTGTCATGAAATCCAGATAAAATGTCTCCCTTCCTGCCAGGGACACAGACGTCTAACTTGTGAGTTAACACTATTTATTCTGTAGGCCTTGGAACAATGCTTCATCAGAATTAGTTCAGTTCAGTTTAGTCGCTCAGTCATGTCTGACTCTTTGCAACCCCATGAATCACAGCACACCAGGCCTCCCTGTCCATCACCAACTCTCAGAGTTCACCCAAACTCACGTCCATCGAGTTGGTGATGCCATCCAGCCATCTCATCCTCTATCGTTCCCTTCTCCTCCTGCCCCCAGTCCCTCCCAGCATCAGGGTCTTTTCCAGTGAGTCAACTCTTTGCATGAGGTGGCCAAAGTACTGGAGTTTCAGCCTCAGCATCAGTCCTTCCAATGAACACCATCAGCATGGACTGGTGTAATTCCAAGAGAGCTGTACCAATCAATTTTGTTTTTGCATTTTTTTTCCTCAAAATTATCACAGTCTGTCAATTAAAGTTGAATGATACGGTAAAATGTATTAAGGAGATGAGTTTATGGTTTGTTGGGGTTTTTTCCTTTCTTTTTTTCCAAAAGACGATGCATTTGAGCAAAATCTCATTCAATCTAAATGTATTCTTTTCGCTACATAGTTTTCTGATCAGGATTTCTTTTAATGGAAGCATAATTTTTTATGATATGAAAACTAGGATTATCTCTAAATACTGCTTTAAAAGTTAATGTAAAGTTAACATGATACTTCCTTAAAATGAGTCAAATTAAATTGTTGATGTGAATGAAAAAATCAGTCTTTGTTACACTGATTAAAGAGACGGTTCTGGTGAACCACCCCACCTCTTTTAATGTGTGCGCTTCTCTCTTGAGGCTTTCTTTTGTTTTCCCACTCCTTTTTCTCCACCCCCCCCCCCCCCCCCCCCCCCCCGTTTTCGGCAAACAGTAGTTAAATGCCATTTGCTCATTGGTGAATCAAGCATGACTACCGTTATATTACTTTTTGTCCACTGAATACATGGAGGAAAAATGAGATAGGAATGTAATGTTTAAGTTTCTAACTATAAAAACAAACAACAAAACCCACTAGCATTTCTATTTCTTTGATATTCTGTCATCTGCTATAAGCGAGAACTGCATTTTAAATATGTAATTGAAAGAATGTTAATTACAAATTTTAGGGTCTATTGACTAACATTGGTCAGACCTCTTACAGTTGCTCATGTTTAATATCTGATTTTTATCCAAAATGACTATTCCTAGGAGAGAATGTCACCTCCCTGTTTGTTGACATTCACCACAGGGATAATAACTTATTCTCTAACTTCAACTTCTGAAGTTATTTTTCCTTTGATTTACAGTATTTCTAATTATCTCCTTCCGTCTCTAAGGTAGCACATTGCCCATTCTAGGTACATCTTTAACCTTATGACAAAAGATGTTTCAGAGAAAAGCAAACTTTATGTATCCCTTAACTGGTAAAAATAATAATAATAATAAGGAAAGGGTAATTTTACTTCATTCATCATATTCTGGTATTTCCCAAATCATGTTCAACACTGCTGCTTCTGGCAAGCGTTCATTGTGGTCTGAGAATAAATGATCCCAGACCATAGACCTCACTCGTTGGACACTGTTAATTAATGTTAGTGCTTTAATGAAGCTTAAAGTTCTGAATCAAGAAAACACATTTTTCTAAACACATCTTGAAGAAACTTTAGAAAAGTTTTGTTTTACATATCTTTCAACAACTTCAAATAATATAACCAGGAATGCTTTGAAAAAGATGCTTCTAGTTTTTTGTTTAACTCTAAGGAAAATTTATGCCACTTTAAATGAATGTACTTTAAAGTTCATTAGTATATCTTAGTGAATTTTATCACCTAATATATTCGAAACAGTAAAATTGTTTCACCATTTAATTTTTTTAAGTATAATTTTTAAGATCTGCACCTATGGGTATCACATCATGCTGCAATCTGTTGAAGATGGTCCAGATTCTTTACCGAGTGTAATTAATACTCGTAAACAATCCTTGGTAATACTTTATCTAAATGCTTCAAGAAATTGAATCATGATGAATTGATACTCACAGCATTTTTACATAAGCTTGTTAGAAATTATATGAAAAACATTTCAGTTAAACCCAAGAAAAATGTGCTATTTAGTATAGATTTTGCAAGACTCTTACACTCTGTTACAGAGCATTACATAGTACTTTTTGCTTTGCTTTATTTTGCAAACCAATTGTTTTCATGAACAAAATTTCTTTAAAAATTCCTGGATAAACTGTCTGTGATCAGAGAGAAAAGCATAAAGCTGAATCACTTTACATTTCTCTAAATACAGTTCAATTTTTAATTCAAAGTGTGTGAATCAGCATGATGGATTATAAGCCATTTATCATTTTTAAACATTCCATTGAATAAGTATATCATGCAAATGTTAATTCCATCTTATTTGTTCAGTTGTTTATTACTTCGCTGACCTTTTCTTTTGGAAAAACAAATTTTAGTATTTTTCATACATCTCCACTTTAAAATATTTTAAATAATACAAAAAATGACTTGCACTGGGATCACTGTCCCAAGGTCCAACGTCAGGTTTTTTCTTGTCCTTATGAGATGATAGGATGATAATTTTTATAGCTGTGATTTTGCAGGTCAGTATTTCAGTTTTACTTTCTTAATATATGCACGAGAGAGACTGACCTCTGTTTCATCTCCCTCTCTGTGTCTGTCTCTCTCTCAGCCTAAGGGAGTTGGAACATTGCTGCTGAATAATTTTTCTTGAAATAGCCAAGTGTTGGTATGATATGTAACTCTCATCTATAAGCAGGGCTTCACTACAGGTCAAGCAGTCATTTGAAGAGCCGGATTTTAAAACTGTTTGAAGAGTACTGGATTTCAATATATAGAGGATTTTTTTTTCACTTTGGATAGGAGAAGATCTAAAATGGTCAAATTTTAATTGTTGTGCCTGCTAAGTGGCAATGTAAGGCATTTTTTGTACTTTTAATAGTAAGAGAAACTAGGAAAAGAATCTCAGAGAAATTTAGCTGTATTTCTAAAAGTAATAAAATTCAGTCAGCTGTCTTTCTTAAGGAAAATGCTATTAGTGTATACTTTGAGTTGGAGGTAGCATTTATTCAAAGATTTCCACAATATCTATAGCAAAAGTAAGCAATGTCTTTTTGATCTTGGATGGAGTACATATTTTCACAAAATACCTTGAGCATAAAATATTTATAAAAAGAATTGTGGGCTAAAAGACTCAAATATACTTTGAAAATCAGTTAGAATGTTGATGACTGGCTTTTTCCTACATGTGTAATTCAACAGAGAATACTTTATTCTCATAGCCGTAACTGCTTTGTCTGTGATGAAATCTCTATTGCTTCTGTGCTGTACTCAAGAAAAAACCAGCAAAAGAATCATGGGTTTGTTCCTTCACAGAACTGCCCAAAGCTCTCTGATGAGCAATGGTGATATGAATGTGTAATACTGACTTCTTGAAGATAATCATGAGAATATTTTAATGTTACTTGCCTTATACATTAGAAAAAAATGTGGGTATCATTTTTTGTAAATAATGATTTTTACAAATGTTTTTTCCTTCATAATTTTCCCAACACCCATTTCACAAAATTCTGAATATGCAATTATTTATCATGGCACATTATTGCAATTAGGGTTCCCATTTCAGGACAAAGTTTAATTATATGTGAGAACAAAATCAAATATCTCAGTAAATTGTTACTTCAATGTAATTTTTTTCTGGAAAATAAATGAAAAACAAAAATAAATTGAGTTGTGAATCTCTTTTATTACCAGCCTCTTAAAATTTTACCACATTTCCGGGAAAGTTATTGCATATTTAGTGTGGGCATGTTGGGCAGAAGTGGGGGCACAGTGCAAGGGCTTTAGAGTTGGACAAATCTTAGCTCTATAACTATAGTCTTGAGTATGTTACTCAATGATTCTTCATTTCCTTAAATAAAGTTAATAACTCCTTATCCTGGGGTCATTGAACAGATTAAATGAGATAATACTTACCAGTCACTTAATTCCTATTACAAAGATTGAAGGCAAATGGAGAATTGGGTGGCAGATGATGAGATGGTTAGATAGCATCACCAACTCAATGGACATGTATTTGAGCAAACTCTAGGAGATAGTGAAGGACAGGGAAGCCTGGCCCGCTGCAGTCAACAAGGTCACAGAGGGCTGACTGAACAACCACAACAACAGTTACATGGTAAATAGCCACAATCCTCTCCTGGTCTTATTTTTCTGTGAATAGCGATTGAGATGGGCCAGAAAATGTTACTGCTCTTTCTCCAATACTATCCTAACCGTTAAGTGCTCTATCCTTATCCAGATGTATTGTGATTGACAGGCAGTTCTAGCTGCACTGGGCACTCATCAAAGGACCTGCATCAGGCTAGGTGCTTAGAGGCACCATCTTATTTCTGGCTCCAATGATTGCCCACTTTGTGAGGGTCCCTTCAAGGTCTGTTTTTTTCCCTTTGTGTTGGGGGAGGGGTTCTGCGGTTATAAGGGGGATAGTTATTAAGGAGAAGGGTCCAGGGGTTGTGTCAGGTAAGTCCTCAACCCGTCTCCGTTTCAAATCTTTTTAAACTTTAAGGGCTGGGGAGGGTGATGTTAAGGAAAGTGTAAAAAAGTATAAAAGTTTGTAATGCATGAAAGATAAGCCTGTGAATTCCAAGGGGTCTTGAGCGTATTATTTATTATCTCAGAATCTCAATTCTCTAAATCTGTAAAGGAATAACAACCTTTTCTTGAAAGAGTTGTTGGGACGACTGGGTAAAACTAAAGCTGTTTGCCAGTACCTGGTAAATGTAATTATTCCTATTATCAATCACACTGTGGAATGCGGGGTCAGGAGTCGGGTGAGGGAATGGGGGCGCTTTACTTTCTCTCTATGCCTCGCATTTCCTGTCCTAGGAACCGGCGGCATTTCCCATCCCTGTCCCCGACATCTGCAAAAGGAAACTGAAGAGGGCTCCCAGGGCGGCCTCTTGAGTCCCTGATGTCCCCCTCGCTATAGAATGACCTGGCTCCTCCACAGCTCACGGCCACCCCCACGGCACAGCCGGGCCCAGGGCAGCCCGCTCGGGCAGTGCCGAGGAGCTCCTTTACATCCTTAGAGGACCGCGCAACTACTACGCCTGCCTGGGGCGGGCCAAGGACTCTGTTTGAGAAGGTCACCTTGGAGACAAGTCGCGGAGTCCAGTGGGAGTGCGGGAGTGCGCCGGCAGAAAGGAAGCCTGGGAGGCGGGAGCCTTGCCAGGCGCCCTGCAGTGGAGGAGCCTGCGGTCTGGGAGGCCCCAGGGCTGAGCCGTGCCTGCAACTCCAGCTCCAGATCTGCCTTAGGTAAGTGCGCCCTCTCTGCAGAGCGCCTGGGCAGGAGCAGAGAGACCAAGGCAAAAAGTAAATTCGAGGGTCCGGGGGGCTAAGGAGGGAGAGTCCAATGTTGAGAAATGGCCTGCCTGCCTTGTCCACGACCTCTCTCTCCCATGCCTTATTCCTCCTCCCTCCAAGAAATTAGAAAAAAGTGACCCCAATTTTCAGAACTGGAAGCCTGCCTGGCCTTTGGTTCCCTGCCCACCTGCGTGTCTGGGCTTTAGAGTGCTGCCCAGTGCAGAACTGGCTAGCCGGGTCGGGCTGTGGAGCAACTTGAGTTCTGAGCAGTCTACCTGAGGTCTACTTGGAGACACTAGCAGCCTCTGCCTCTCAGGACCTCTAGGTCTGGATTCTGGCCTGCCCCGCAGCTTTGGAAAAAGGTAAACAGACTCAGGTATGTGTGTGTCACTTTAAGAATGAAACCTGAATGACCCTCTTAAATAGGCTCAGTATGTCTTGTCCACACATACACACACTCAGACTCTCTCACGTACACAGACACACTCCTGCACACAAACGCACATGCATGCAGTGCACAGACATGTCACACACAAAGGTGCACACACAGACACAGCAACACACTCTCAGGTACACAGATAATCATACGCACAGGTGCACACACAAAGAGATGCTCACACTGGCTCACATCATGGGGACACACTCATGTTCATACACACAAGCACATGCCCACAGAGACACATGCGCACACAGAGATGCTCACACAGAGATGCTCACACCCGTGTACACAGTCTCACGGGTCCACAATCACTCACACACACACACATCCCACACTGCCTCTCTTCCTAATGCACAGGCCCTCCGCTGTTTTTGTGTACGCTTCAGCACCCTTGCCTCTGTCTACCCTGACGTTGATTACCCTGGGTTCTAGGTCGTGTTCTTGTCAGCTCTGCCCACTTCAACTGCCACCTTTTTGAAGGTAGGGATTGTTTCTGTCCTAATTTAATGTCTAGCACAGTCTATGAGTATGTGCATGTAGACAATAGGGCAGTGGAATTCTAGTTCAAGTTCTGGGAAGTCCATTCCTACTTCCAGCTTTTTCACAAGCATTAGTGAAAAGAGGTAGGTTTTCCAATAAATTACTCTGTGAAGAGTTCTCTTTGCTCTTTACAAAGTAAATCACTGTTGCTTGGCTGTGGGGAATACCCTTTGGAGAAGCAGTTCATCTTAATTTTTAAACAACAAATATTAATTAGTAAGTTTCATTGAGATTAAATTTGAAGGGAGGCAATAAAAATAGTTTTCTGGTGTGATGGTGTCTTTCTTGTACACATGGCTCTCTTTTCTCAGTAACTTCAATGTCTTTTGCAGTTAAGTATTTTTGCTGCAGTGTAATATCTGCAACCCACTCCAGTGTTCTTGCCTGGAGAATCCCAGGGACGGGGGAGCCTGGTGGGCTGCCGTCTATGGGGTCGCACAGAGTTGGACACGACTGAAGCAACTTAGCAGTAGCAGCAGTCATATCTGCTTATGTGAATTAGATATGCTATTGTATAAGTAAAAGTTATCATTTATCATTTTTCCAGCTATACTGACCAGAACAACAATATATACTAAATATCACTCTTAAGGAAACCCCACTTCCCTATTCAAAAATGGTTTTAAAAAAAGCATCTGTGTACTTTATTTAGAATAAGTCTCGTGTTATACTAAAGTATTTTCAGATTTTTTGTTCAATATTTTACAAAAGTTTTCCTCCATAGATTATGATGATGTCAGATGTTACTAAAGACAGAACCGCTCATTTGCTGAAGAAGAGGGGCAGTGTGTCTTCTCTAAGTAGTCATGAGTTCCGGCGGAAGGAACCTCATGGGCGTACCAAAGAGTGAGTAACTGAGTATCTATTAACAAACTCAATTATTGAATAAAAAGGCTCATGATATTTATCAGGAGGAAAAAAAAATGAGAAAAAGGGAAAAAAACATGCAAGTACATGGTTTATGTCATCTTTGGGGGCCATATTTTTTAAAATAATAGTAACTAGATATATCGTGGCAGTCATTTTGAAATGTACAGCAATATTGAATCACTGTATTATGCATCAAGAAAAAGACCAAGAAAATTTAGGTGATAAGTTGACACAGCAGCATTTTTATAATTTCAGAGACTATCCCAAAAAGTCATCTACTGAAAAGAATGTCATATGCAGTTTAGACAAGCTACTTCTTCCATTGTCTCCTGAATTTTACTCTTCAATATTATATAAATACATCATTTTTGCATTTTTATAATCTCTCTATATATACATACAATGCATTTAGCATTATTTTAAACAAATTTTGTAATGTGTTGTCATAGTCTTTGCCCATATCCTTTTAAACAGTTGCATCATATTTTTGTCAGCCTATAATTCTGGGTTAGCTAACCATTTTCCAATTATTGAACATTTGTTTGTTTCCACTTTTTAAATTTGTTACTATGTAAGAAGTCTCTGCTTGTTTTCTTCCCAAAAGTATAATTAGTGGGTCAAAAAATACATTTTTTGTTTTTTGCTTACAAATTGCATTTGCTCTCCTAAAAAAGATAAATTAATTTTTAATACTTTCATGGAATTTTTTTTTACTGCTATTGGGAAGAAAATCAAACAAATTATCCAATGCAAAGGTCAAATAATTTATGTAATAGACTTTCCTTCTTAAGAGTTTCCAAGGGATTGAAAGATGTAGCATATTCTTTTCCATGATTGTGAAGCAGGAGCTGGTGTGTCTGGTGGAACAAAGCCAGAAGAACTGGAAGAGTTCCATTCAAATTCTGAAACCAAATTATTCTGCTCTCAGAATGTTCTAATGCACTTAACTCAAAATTCCACTTTTCAACCCCAGATTTTGTGAATTACAAGTATTATACAATTTCTCTCCCTTACAGATAGGAAATATAATGGAATAGCAACCTCAGTGTACATTAGAAGTAAAGATGGGTGAATAATTAACCTCTATCGGATCTTCTGATCCTAAGTCAATTTGGTTGCTATTTCTAACATTTGTGTAAGAGTTTTAAAAATTATTTTAAAATACTTGTTAGATTAAATTCAATTTTTTAGAAGAAAATATTATAATAACAATCTGACATATATCCTGCTGCTGTAATTTAAAATACACTATTCTTATCCAAAAACTAAACTACCATCCCTACTTGCATAATTTTCATTCACTTCTTATCCTTCAGAGCAAATTAGAAAGTCATGTAGAATCAGAACCTGGCCCAATTTGGAGAATTAAAAATCATGGTAAAGAATCTTCCAGCAATGCAGGAGATACAGGTTCAAGCCCTGGGTTGAAGAAAACCTCCAGTATTCTTGTCTGGAGAATCCCATGGACAGAGGAGCCTGGCAGGCTACAGTCCAGGGTTGCAAAGAGTTGGACACGACTAAGCAGCTAATACTTCCACTTTTCACTTTTATTATTTTATTGATAAAGTATAAATATAAATTAAAAGGTAACAAGAACATGAAAAGAGTTTTAGCAACACAGTAGGAAAAAATTTTTACTAACAAAAACATTTCAGTGATTGTTATTTGGATATATTTCAAAGTTAGAAATTGGAACTCTCGAACAAATTATTCAGATTGGATCCTCTAATGGAGCTTTTTATTTCTTAAATAGCAAATGTACAGCTTCCAAGCACTCCTGCAATGCAAAGGCCATTCAGAAGGCTGCCTCCCAACCTTAACTCCCACTTACTTTCCATGGTCTTCATCCTTGCAGGGGGCCAGATGTAGGGGTGATTCTCCTTCATGAAATAGGTCTTCAACTAATAGAAAAACTCTGAATGCTCAGTGACTATCAAATACAATATTGTTTTGAAGTTGTTTTTGGAAATGCAGAGGTATTTCCTTTGAAAGTTATAGCAAAACAGTTTTTTGGATAGATTAATTTCAATAGTATAAAGCATGTGCTGAAGTATGCTGCTGCTGCTGCTGCTAAATACTAAGTATGTATATAAGTACCACTAAGTACTAAGTATGCATATAAGTACTAAGTATGCATGATGCTCTTTCTATGAAACAGATGCTATTATCATCTTCCTCTTACAAATGAAGAAACAAATGGTTTAGAGAGTGTGAGGTTCCAAAACTACAGAATTAACAAGTGATAAAATGGGCTTTTGTTTATAGTCAAAAATTCTCATTCTCTCAAAATTGGCTATCTATGTGTAACTTTCATCAAGAGGCTTTTGAGTTCCTCTTCACTTTCTGCCATAAGGGTGGTATCATCTGCGATGAAAGTGAAAGTGGAGAGTGAAAAGGTTGGCTTAAAGCTCAACATTCAGAAAACAAAGATCATGGCATCTGGTCCCATCACTGCATGGGAAATAGATGGGGAAACAGTGGAAACAGTGTCAGACTTTATTTTTCTGGGCTCCAAAATCACTGCAGATGGTGACTGCAGCCATGAAATTAAAAGACGCTTACTCCTTGGAAGGAAAGTTATGACCAACCTAGATAGCATATTCAAAAGCAGAGACATTACTTTACCAACAAAGGTTTGCCTAGTCAAGGCTATGGTCTTTCCTGTGGTCATGTATGGATGTGAGAGCTGGACTGTGAAGAAGGCTGAGCGCCGAAGAATTGATGCTTTTGAACTGTGGTGTTGGAGAAGACTTTTGAGAGTCCCTTGGACTGCAAGGAGATCCAACCAGTCCATTCTGAAGGAGATCAGCCCTGGGATTTCTTTGGAAGGAGTGATGCTAAAGCTGAAACTCCAGTATTTTGGCCACCTCATGCGAAAAGTTGACTCATTGGAGAAGACTCTGATGCTGGGAGGGATTGAGGGCAGGAGGAGAAGGGGACGACAGAGGATGAGATGGCTGGATGGCATCACTGACTCGATGGATGTGAGTCTGAGTGACCTCCGAGAGCTGGTGATGGATAGGGAGGCCTGGCGTGCTGCAGTTCATGGGGTCGCAAAGAGTCGGACACGACTGAGCGACTGATGTGATCTGATCTGATGTGTAACTTGCATTAATGAAACTCTTCTACTGATTCACCAGAACCTTCTATTTCCCATCCATGGTTAAGAGTAGGTATTTACAATGACATCTTTCTTTTTGGAAGCAAGCTTTGGCAGCCTTCAAAGAGTCCTTGAACATATGTATTGCTCTCATGTCCATAAAATGGAAATAGAGGCCTGAGGTTAAGTTACTTTCCCAGGATCATGTGACTTGATATCCCAGCTTCTTATCTCTGAGGCCAATAGTTCAACTGGTAGGTCAGGTCTAAGGCTGAAGGCTGAAGAGTATGTTTCTTGCCTCAAACCAAAATTACGTGATGTCATGAACCAGAGTTTTGATAGATCCCATATCCCTCTGCTTGAACCCACTGGTGGCATCTAACACACTAGTTGTCATAGTATATTCTTGCACTTATTCATTTATTCAAGGTTTATAAAGCTTCAACTCTGTGCCAAATGTTAGGTATATAAAGGTGACTAATTGTAGGGTTATTCTTCTCTGGAGAAGCTCATTTTTCACTTAAAGTCACCTGGTAGTCATTTTTCTGCAAAAAATGGAAAAGATTTCATTCATTTCTTTATTTCAAATAAATGTTTTCTGAGAAATGAGTAGTTAGTGAATCACACATAAATAATCTGGTGGGAAAGGCAATGAACAAACCGTTTTAGATGTGATGGATTTATTCTGTGATTCCAACCTATACTACTTGAGTCGCTATGTGCAGTTAAAAATTATGTTGCCTGGCCTGTTTCTTCATTCTGATAAGTTCAGTTGCTATCTTAATCAAACTAAAGCTCCCAACAAGATATGGGTGAGACCCAGCTTCCCGCCAAAGAGAGAGAAGCTTGAGAAACTGCATTGGCCATGTTCCTAAATTAAACTACAATAATAGCTAATACTGAGCTTCCCTGGTGGCTCCAGTTTGATGGCTCAGACAGTAAAGAATCTATCTGCCAATGCAGGAGACCTGGCTTCGATCCGTGGGTTCAGAAGATTCCCTGGAGAAGCAAATGGCAACCCACTCCAGTACTCTTGCCTGGGAATTCCATGGACAAAGGAGCCAGGTGGGCTACAGTCAATGGGGTCACAAAAGAGTTGGACATGACCTAGCGACTAAATAACATCAACAACAATAGCTAATATCATGTTATGCTCAATAGATACATCACATACCATATCTATATGAACCTCAGAAAAATCCTATTAGTTAAGTAAAGAAGATATTTTTATTATTCCCATTTATTATCTTATTTATCTCAGGAGCAGAGTTGAGTTGAAAATTTATGGCATTGCATAGCACATTGTCATCGCCAACATGAGTGGGATCCCTTGTTTCTTGTTTGCCTGATTTTCCCTCTTCTTCCTCATCTTCAGTCCCACTCTCATCTCCCAAGAGGCACCCATTCTGATGTGCAAAATACTCAGTATGCTACAAGACTAGTGGTAAGTGTTAAGTCACCTCAGTTGTGTTCTACTTTGTGTGACACCAGGCTCCTCTGTTCATGGGATTTTCCAAGCAAGAGTACTACAGTGTATTGCCATGCCCTCCTCCAGGGGATCCTCCTGACCCAGGGATCAAACCCTCATCTCTCATGTCTCCTGCATTAGCAACCAGATTCTTCCCAGATTCACCTGGGAAGCCCCATACCACAAGACTGCTGCCGCTGCTGCAGCTGCTGCTGCTAGGTTGCTTCAGTCGTGTCCGACTCTATGCGACCCCATAGACGGCAGCCCACCAGGCTACCCCATCCCTGGGATTCTCCAGGCAAGAATACTGGAGTGGATTGCCATTTCCTTCCCCAATGCATGAAAGTGAAAAGTGAAAGTGAAGTCGCTCAGTCGTGTCCGATTCCTAGCGACCCCATGGACAGCAGCCTACCAGGCTCCTCCATCCCTGGGATTCACCAGGCAAGAGTACTGGAGTGGGGTGCCATTGCCTTCTCTGACCACAAGACTACACATGTTTAAATATTATACTGTATATTTTTTTTTGAATTTTTTTTTTTTTTTTTTTTTGCAGGGGAAAATGGACAAAGGAAAGGATCAATGAGAGTGGGAGGGAAATGGGAAGAAAGAAGGGGAGTGATGGTGGGGAAGAGTATATGTAATTTCTTAACCAATGGCTTTCTGTTTTTAATCACAAAGAACACTTAAAAAAAATCATGTTGAATTCATCCTATATTAGGAGGTTTGTTCTTGAAATGAAAAGTTAAGAAAACAAAAAGTCCAGTTTGGGTGTCCTCATCTTTAGGCACATCTTGGTATTTTGTATTGGTAGGTCTATCTTTACCACAATATATTATTTAGGACAGGATCACATTTGTCACCTCTTCCTCCCTACTACCCAAAGTGGTACCAAACCCATAAAATAGTCAATAAACCTTTACAGAGTGAACAATATATTTTTAAATTTTTATGTGTATTATGACATTTGATGTCTTAGAAAACTTTTCTGACTACAGAGAGATGAGACAGTTCAGTTGCTCAGTCGTGTCTGACTCTTTGCAACCCCATGAAGCGCAGCACACCAGGCCTCCCTGTCCATCACCAACTCCCGGAGTTCACTCAGAGTCACATCCATCGAGTCGGTGATGCCATCCAACCATCTCATTCTCTGTCGTCCTCTTCTCCTCCTGCCCCCAATCTCTCCCAGCATCAGGGTCTTTTCCAATGAGTCAACTCTTCACATGAGGTGGCCAAAGTATTGGAGTTTCAGCTTTAGCATCAATCCTTCCAATGAACACTCAGGACAGATTTCCTTTAGGATGGACTGGTTGGATCTCCTTGCAGTCCAAGGGACTCTCAAGAATCTTCTCCAACACCACAATTCAAAAGCATCAATTCTTCGGTGCTCAGCTTTCTTCACAGTCCAACTCTCACATACATACATGACCACTAGAAAAACCATAGCCTTGACTAGATGGACCTTTGTTGGCAAAGTAATGTCTCTGCTTTTGAATATGCTATCTAGGTTGGTCATAACTTTCCTTCCAAGGAGTAAGCATCTTTTAATTTCATGGCTGCAGTCACCATCTGCTGTGTTTGGAGCCCCAAAAAATAAAGTTTGACACTGTTTCCCCATCTATCTGCCATGAAGTGATGGGACCAGATGCCATGATCTTAGTTTTCTGAATGTTGAGTTTTAAACCAACTTTTTCACTCTCCGCTTTCACTTTCATCAAGAGGCTTTTTAGTTCCTCTTCACTTTCTGCCATAAGGATGGTGTCATCTGCATATCTGAGGTTATTGATATTTCTCCCTGCAATCTTGATTCCAGCTTGTGCTTCTTCCAGTCCAGCGTTTCTCATGATGTACTCTGCATATAAGTTAAATAAGCAGGGTGACAATATACAGCCTTGATGTACTCCTTTTCCTATTTGGAACCAGTCTGTTGTTCCATGTCCAGTTCTAACTGTTGCTTCCTGGCCTGCATATAGGTTTCTCAAGAGGCAGGTCAGGTGGTCTGGTATTCCCAGCTCTTTCAGAATGTTCCACAGTTTATTGTGATCCACACAGTCAAAGGCTTTTGCATAGTCAATAAAGCAGAATTAAATGTTCTTCTGGAACTCTCTTGCTTTTTCGATGATCCAGCAGATGTTGGCAATTTGATCTCTAGTTCCTCTGCCTTTTCTAAAACCAGCTTGAACTTCACGGTTCAAGAGATGAGACTCCCCTACCCCTTACCAGTCTCGTCAATAATTAAAAATAGTCAAGTTCATCTCACACGCTAGTAAAGTAATGCTCAAAATTCTCCAAGCCAGGCTTCAGCAATATGTGAACCGTGAACTTCCTGATGTTCAAGCTGGTTTTAGAAAAGGCAGAGGAACCAGAGATCAAATTGCCAACATCCGCTGGATCATGGAAAAAGCAAGAGAGTTCCAGAAAAACATCTATTTCTGCTTTATTGACTATGCCAAAACCTTTGACTGTGTGGATCACAATAAACTATGGAAAATTCTGAAAGAGATGGGAATACCAGACCACCTGATCTGCCTCTTAAGAAATCTGTATGCAGGTCAGGAAGCAACAGTTAGAACTGGTCATGGAACAACAGACTGGTTCCAAATAGGAAAAGGAGTACGTCAAGGCTGCATATTGTCACCATGTTTATTTAACTTATATGCAGAGTACATCATGAGAAATGCTGGACTGGAAGAAACACAAGTTGGAATCAAGATTGCCGGGAGAAATATCAATAACCTCAGATATGCAGATGACACCACTCTTATGGCAGAAAGTGAAGAGGGGCTAAAAAGCCTCTTGATGAACGTGAAAGTGGAGAGTGAAAAGGTTGGCTTAAAGCTCAACATTCAGAAAACAAAGATCATGGCATCTGGTCCCATCACTGCATGGGAAATAGATGGGGAAACAGTGGAAACAGTGTCAGACTTTGTTTTTCTGGGCTCCAAAATCACTGCAGATGGTGACTGCAGCCATGAAATTAAAAGACGCTTGCTCCTTGGAAGGAAAGTTATGACCAACCTAGGTAGCATATTCAAAAGCAGAGACATCACTTTGCCAACAAAGGTTCGCCTAGTCAAGGCTATGGTCTTTCCTGTGGTCATGTATGGATGTGAGAGCTGGACTGTGAAGAAGGCTGAGCGCCGAAGAATTGATGCTTTTGAACTGTGGTGTTGGAGAAGACTCTTGAGAGTCCCTTGGACTGCAAGGAGATCCAACCAGTCCATTCTGAAGGAGATCAATCCTGGAATTTCTTTAGAAGGAATGATGCTAAAGCTGAAACTCCAGTATTTTGGCCACCTCATGTGAAGAGTTGACTCATTGGAGAAGACTCTGATGCTGGGAGGGATTGAGGGCAGGAGGAGAAGGGGACGACAGAGGATGAGATGGCTGGATGGCATCACTGACTCGATGGATGCGAGTCTGAGTGACCTCCGGGAGTTGGTGATGGACAGGGAGGCCTGGCGTGCTGCAGTTCATGGGGTCGCAAAGAGTCGGACACGACTGAGCGACTGATCTGATCTGATCAACAAAGAATGTGCCTTTGATATGAAGATTAACAAGTCTAGAGCCTGACCTCTTCTCTCTGGTCCCCAACACATCCCAGGAGGCAGTTTTCCTAATCAGTAGGGGTTTTCCCAATGGCTCAGCGGGTAAAGAATCTGTCTGCAACTCAGAAGACACAGATTTGATCCTTGGGTCAGGAAGACCTCCTGAAGAAGGGAATGGCAAACCACTCCAGTATTCTTGTCTGGAAAATCCCATGGACAGAGGAGCCTCACAGGCTACGATTCATGGGGTCACAAAGAGTTGACACAACTGAGCACGCACATCCATGCAATAATCCCAATGCCAAGTAGCAGGCAAGGAGGGGCCTCTCCTATAGCTTAGAGCTCGCTGAAATTATTCAGACTCCCCAGTCCTGCACTGTTTCCCCTGTACAACTTTGCCTTTCCCTGGGGAACCCCAATCCTGTCTTCTGCTCACTGATCCTGTATTGTTTTTCCACATGGTCTTGTGTGGCAGGTCATGTCTCTCCTGTCTAGGACCTGTGAATATTATAAACTGTATTTTCATGAACCCCTTCTCTGACTCCCTTTGTAACTTCACCAGTGCTGTGTGCTAACTCACTTCAGTTGTGTCCCACTCTTTATGACCCTATGTACTGAACCCCACTAGGCTCCTATGTCCATGGAATTTTCCAGGCAAGAACCCTGGAGTGGGTTGCCATTTGCTTCTCCAGGGGATCTTCCCGACCCAGCAATCAAGCCTGCATCTTTTTTGTCTCCTGCGTTGCCAGGCGGGTTCTTTATCACTAGCGCCACCTGGGACTCACTCTCATAAAACATTACAGAACAAGTACTTAACAAAGACATGAATGGTATTGTGCTATAAATCTCATTTTGTTTTCTCAACCTCATACCTCATTCAACATTTTTATTTTTCGTTTTTACCCATGTCACTATGGATATCTAGCTCTTTGCTTCTTAATGCTGCATAGTAGTCTTTGATATTTGCATCACATATGTTCTTACAGATTTCCCGAGGGATGATCACCCAGATTGGCTTTCACTCCCTGCCAAGATATACAGTCCCATCTGGGACATCTTTGTGCAAAACCCTGCATTGATATCTTTGTGAAAACTGTCCTGGGAATGTGATTCCAGGTAAAGGCATTCCCATTAAGGAAGATACAAATTACTGCAAAAATAATTCATAGGTGAAGCTGCTTAACACCAAAACATATCAATAGTTCTCAAATTAATTTACAAATGCAATATATTTCAATCAAAACCCATTTTTACTTTTTGAGGAGCTCAATAAAGTATTTCTAAATTTTATAAATAAGGAAAGAATTCTGAGTAACTAAGTTAACTTTGAAGAATGAACATAGAAGAGAAATTTACTCTATCAGATATGATATACCACAAAGCTGTAACAAGTAAAAGTAATAAATGTAGGAATAAACAAACAGGTGTAAGAATAGACAAATAGATCAATGGAACACATAGAAACTTTAGAATATATAGAACATAGTATGTGAACAAGGAGAAATGCTGGGTTTTTAGTAGATTGTTTTGGGAGAAAGCGAGCTTACTCTATGAAGGGGAAAAAATGAAGCTGAATTCTTACACCAATTACATTGTAGACTCTAGGTGGAAGCCTGAAATGTGGAAAGATATGAAGCTAATAGATAAAAAGTATAAAATATCTTTGTGTTCTTTGAGAAGGAAAGATTTCTTAAATAAGTTCCCAAAGTAAAAAACTAAAACCATAAAGCAAAAAAAGAAAAATGATATATACAATTATATTAAAATTTAGCATTTCTCTTCAAAAAATAATACAATAGACACAGATTATAGGCCAGTAAAAGATGTATATTTGTAAATTTATGCATATTAAAAATTTTTAAAAAAACAGGAAAACAATTTTTAAATCATCAAAAGAGATAAATAGCAATTTACAGAAGCAAAGACAAAATGGCAAAGCAGAATGTGAAGAGTTGCTTAAATTCACTTGGAATGAGAAAAATGCTTCAAAAAATTGAAACAAGATACCATATTGCACCCATCTGAATGGCAAAATATAAGAAGGTAGACTAATATCAAATGTTGGCATGGCTAGTGGGAATAAAAGCTTATATAGGCGTTCAGAAAAGAAATCTAACATTATTTAGAAAAAAATAGGGATATAAATTCCCTGTTTTCCTTATATACTGAGGAAATTAAGGCTTTTGTGTGATAGAGTGACTGGCCAGAGTATCAGAATTCCCAGATATCAGAGCAAATAATCTGTGATTCTCTGACCCTAGAACTTGGAGATCTCGTGAAAGTATTTGTATTTGTTGTGGGCTCAATTGTATATCCCACTACTCCTGCCAAATTCGTATGTTGAAGTCCCAGTCCTCAAACCTTGGAATGTGATCTTAGTTGGAAACAGGGTCTTTAAAGAGGTAATTAAGTTTAAATGTGTTCATTAGGGTGGGTTCTAATCCAATGTGTCTGGTGTCCTTATAAGAAAAGGCAACTTGGACACAAACAGAGTTGGAAGGAAATGAGTTACAGAGAGGAGACAGCCATCCACCATCTAAGGAGAAAGGCCTAGAACAGATCCTTCTCTCACGACTCTCAGAAGTCAGCCAACAATCCAGCCAACACCTATTCTCAAAATTCTAGCCCCCAGAACTGTGAGACAGCAGACTTCTGTTGTGTAAGCCACACAGTCTTGGAGGCTGGAAATCTGAAATCAACATGCCATCTGGGTTAGGTTCTGGTGAGGGCCAGCTTCCTGACTTGCAGATGGCCATCTTTTCACTGTGTCTTTGCATGGAGGAGAGAACCCTGCTATATCTTCCTCTTATATATTGGTCCCAGGTTCTATCTGTGTAGGGCTTCACCTTTAAGGCTTGATTTAACCTTCGTCACCTCCTTAAAGGCCCTATCTCCAATACACTCACATGGGGGTGTTAAGGCTTCAACCATGAATTTCAAAGAGACAATTTCATTCATAGCAGGCACTGCTATCTCTAGCCTGCTCCCGCTGCTGCTGCTTCTGAGTCGCTTCAGTCGTGTCCGACTCTGTGCAACCCCATAGATGGCAGCCCACCAGGCTCTCCCATCCCTGAGATTCTCCAGGCAAGAACACTGGAGTGGGTTGCCATTTCCTTCTCCAGTGCATGAAAGTGAAAAGTAAAAGTGAAGTCGCTCAGTCGTGTCTGACTCTTCGTGACCCCATGGACTGCAGCCTACCAGGTTCCACCGTCCATGGGATTTTCCAGGCAAGAGTACTGGAGTGGGGTGCCATCACCTTCTCCGTGTCTCTAGCCTAGATTACCATAAAAGCTTTCTAACTGGAATCTCTGTGTTTACACATGCCAGCCTGTTCTTGACAGAGTGTTTGGAGTTATTGTAAAATATAAAGTAGATTTTGCTATTACTCTGCTCAGAACTCTATAAAGGCTCCCACTTTAGCAGAGTAAAAGCCAAGGTTTTAAGATGGCCCACAAAATTCTACATGGTTCAGCTACCTGACTCACTGGTAACCCCATCCTTCCACCCTCCTGCTTCCTCCCTCCTTGCCAGCTATTCTGGCCTGTATGCACTTCTTCAGAAATACCAGGCAGCCTTCTGCCTCAAAGTCTGTGCATGTGCTTTTCCCTCCCCCTGACACACCCTTCCCTCCAACATCCACATGGCTCATTTCCTCACCTCCTCCAACTCTTGGCTCAGGGAGATCTTGATCATTCTGTTTAAAATAAAACACAACCACCTCTCTCCCATCCGCTTCCAACCTCCCTTAACAAATATCTCCTTTTCCGTGTAGCATTTATCATCTTCTAACACAGTATATGAGCTTCCCTGGTGGCTCAGATGGTAAAGCATCTGCATGCAATGCGGGAGACCCGGGTTCAATCCCTGGGTTGGGAAGATCTCCTGGAGAAGGAAATGGCAACCCGCTCCAGTACTCTTGCCTGGAGAATCTCACAGATGGAGGAGCCTGGTAGGCTACAGTCCACGGGTTGCAAAGAGTCAGACACGACTGAGCAAGTGCTTATGGGCTTCCCTGGTGGCTCAGTGGTAAAGAATCCGCCTGCCATTGCAGGAGACCTGGGTTTGATCCCTGGGTCCGGAAGATCCCCTGGAGAAGCAAATGGCAACCCCCTCCACTATTCTTCCCTGAGAAAGCCCACAGACAGAGGAGCCTGGAAGGCTATAGTCCATGGGTTTACAAAAAAGTAGGATATGACTTAGGAACTAAACAACTTGTTTAGTATTTTATTATATTCTTTCTGTCTCTTCTCACTAGGTTCCATAAGGGTAGAGATCTTAGTTTTATTGTTATTTGTTTTGTTAAATTTTTTTTCCTGCATCCCAAGGACCTAGAATGTACCTGGCACATAGCCATCGCTTAATAAATATTTTTTGATGGTAGAATGAATAATTATTGTATTATTCCCTCATAGCTCAGTAGGTAAAGAATCTGCCTCCAATGCTGGAGACCCGGGTTAAATCCTGGGTTGGGAAGATCCCCTGGAGAAGGAAATGGCAACCCACTCCAATATTCTTACCTACAGAATCCCTTGGACAGAGGAGCCTAGGAGGCTAACAGTCCATGGGGTCGCAAGAGTCGGACACGACTTAGCGACTACACCACCACCACCACCAGTTCCTGAACACAAGCAGGTTAGGTTCACAAGTCCGTCCGTGTATGTGTTAAGTCCAGAATGACAGAAAGCTTTCATCTTGCAAACATAAGATACATTTAGAGAAAAAGAAAAAAAAATTTTGTTCAAATTTTAAAAACAAGGTATATATTACTTTCTTGCTGAAACCTTCCATTGTTCACCTATTTAAAAAAGAAAAAGAAGAATATTATCATTTGTATTGAACATTTGTTGGGTTACATGGCACGCCTTGATGATCTCCATGGCATGGCAGAGGTAACCATGGCACCCATGGTCTCAGCCTCACCTCTCTAATGAACTGTACATTCATCCAGGAGCTGCATCACAAGTTTCATCAGCTGCTCTTGACCTTAACCTCACCTTCTCTTTTCATCAGTGGGCTTCAGACACTAACTCTGACTTTCTATTCACCCACTCAAAATTGTTCTACTTTGTCAGTCAAGTCACCTTTCCTGGATCAATCACTCCAGAGCTAGAATTTTCACAGGTTGCATGGTTCATTCTTTGTCCTTCAAAATCATCCCTCCTCCTAAAATATGTATCCCTCAGGAACACATACCATGGCATTTTATCTCCTCTTTCATTTTTGGAAATATTTCTTGACTTTTGTCTCCATTATAACCTTTCTCTTATAAGATAGGACCAATAATGTGAATAAAATATCTCAAAACTATATAAAAGTCTGGCAACCTTTGTTTTTGTTCAGTCTGATGTTAAGTCGTGTCCAACTCTGTGACTCCATGGACTATAGCATGCCAGGCTTCCCTGTCCTTCATTATCTCCATTGAGTCAGTGATGCCATCCAACCATTGAGTCAGTGATGCCATCCAACCATTGAGTCAGTGATGCCATCCAACCATTGAGTCAGTGATGCCATCCAACCATTGAGTCAGTGATGCCATCCAACCATTGAGTCAGTGATGCCATCCAACCATTGAGTCAGTGATGCCATCCAACCATCTCATCTTCTGTCGTCCCTTCTCCTCCTGACTTCAATCTTTCTCAGCATCAGGGTCTTCTCTAGTGAGATGGCTCTTTGCATCAGGTGTCCAAAGTACTAGCAACCTTAGTACAGACTAAATAGCCACACAACTAAATCACCTTAACAGACAACTTGTACCTTCCACTGATGGGGGAAGACTTGTTATGCTTTTGATCTTAAGCATAACATTCATAAAAATATCAATAGACGTTTGAGGTAGAAAGTTCCCAAGTGAGTTTCAATGCATATTTTATTTTCTACATCTTGTTTCTCTAGCACAGGGACTCTCTCATTTTTTTTTAAATTTTACCAGTATTTCTCACTTTGCCTACCATGTTATGGGCAATAAATATCTGTTGAAAGAATGAAGAAAAAAAAAATGTACATGTTTATACCCTGAAGCCTTCTTTTTCTCTGTGCACTCTGAAATATCTCCACTGGGAGGCAGCACATGACTTTAATAACAGATTTTTAAAAAAAGAGGCTAATGCTATGATACCATTCAAAATATGGTACTGGGAAGCATTTCACAGTTACAAATTGAAAAAAGAGATGATAGTCTGACCTTCTTAAACTACTAAACTAATAATTACAAGGCTGAGCTATCTATTCAAATATTATATCTTACTACAGCTTCAAAACATTTAATAATGTCAGTACAAACCGCTGGAAATGAATTCTTAATAATAATTAGATGGTATTATAGCTGGTGAGATTTAATTGACATTATTTTTCTATCTCCAACCATCATAAAAATAAGACATGCTTTGTATTCTGTTTAATTCAAGGAATGGTCAGCATGCAAATTTGTAAGATGTCTTCAGCAAAACTGAATTTCATGAAAAATATAAACATTCTAACTCTAATTAGCTATTTTGTGCGTGGCTCTTTTCTACATAATCAGAACACAGGCTCTTGGGTTGACGTGGGACATTTCCAACGGCAATCAGTACAATATAGACTTCCCTGGTGGCTCAGCGGTAAAAAATCTGCCTACAGTGCAGCAGACTTAAGTGACGCAGGTTCAACCCCTGGGTAGGGCAGATCCTGCGGAGGAGGAAACGGCAACTGGCTCCAGTATTCTTGCCAGGAAAATCCCATGGACAGGGGAGCCTACAATCCATAGAATCATAAAGAGTCAGACATGACTCAGCTACTGAGCACACATACACATATACAATGTAGGAGAATTACTTTTGTTAACTGTGGACAAATTTCATACAGCTGTTTCCACATCCAGGCTAATTCCAAGTCTCTTCTGAGCAATAGTATATGTGATTCAAAGTATTAACTGACATTTACATTGATTACAAATTGTTACTCTTTTCTCTAGAATAATATTAGTTGATTTCTTCAGTGTTTTCACCAGCAGCTTATTCCAGACTTTCAGTTTTCCTGATTTTACTAAAACCTACCTTCTTTCTTAAAACTTTACAACTCTCATGGATACATTTTGCCAGTTGAAATCCTTTTCCTCCATAAATGCCACACACTCGTGAAACACATAGACAGCAAAAACATTTTTCAAATTAAAAAAAATCAACTATAGCATTCCATTTGCGGTGAGATCATGTATCTAAAAAGATTATTATTATAAACTAGGGAAGGCCTGGTCATAGACAACTGAAATTCATCCAGTTGTAACACTGTAAAATATACACAGTAAATTTGTTGTGCTGTGTATACAGTACCGGTAATAAAAATGACAAATTTGCTCTTTGAAGCATCTCACATATTTATCTTAAAAATTTTCAAAGGGCTTGAATAAAGCTGTTTACCAACAGGAAATATGTACAAGTTCTTCTGAGTCAATGTTCTGGACTGACATTGATAACTGCAAGTATTTTTAATATTTTATGTCTTCTTTTTGTCTTTTTCAAGCAATGGATACCGTATTTTTTCTGTTCAGCATATTATTCTCTTTTCTCTCTCCCTTTTTCCAAATGATCTCCTTCTAATGTGAGAACTCTCAGGTATCAGTTTCAAAAGATATCGTGAATAGGATTTTTTTTAAGTAAAATTTTCCTATAACTTTTCTTGAAGTTATTGTCTTTCCAGTGTACAGAAATCAATAGACTAATATCTTCCTTCTGCATGATAAGGGAAGCCAGGTTTTCAGCAAAATATCTGAAATCTCATTCCTGAAAGCCCCATCTCTTTCACAAAATTAACTCCAAGTTTTGGGCTCTGTTAATTATGACATCCTACTTCCAAACTCTGTATCAGTTATATCTAATGCTGCTTATAATATTTTTATAAAAAACATTGGCTTAAACAAAATATAAATATATTTTCTCTTGCATTAAAAAAAAGAAAAATCTGGAAAAAATAGTTCAGGAACCTAGTTTTCTAGCTTTTGATCCATTATCCATAAGGTCACCCCAAGAGCCAAGATAGCTCCTGAGCTCTTGCCATCATATCTAACTTTGCCTGTTTATAACTGTTATAAACCGTTATAAACCAGTTATAAACAGGTCCCTGCTGTTTGAATTAGTTGCATTAATTCTCTCAGAATTTTTACCTATAGTTTCTTCTGTGAGTTTTTAATATGGTGTTTTGTAGAGAAAAATAGGGTCTTTATATGTTTGTGCAAGGTAAATTTTAATTGCAGCAATTGATTATTTCAGGAAGTCATTGGCCCTATTTCCATTCTATCAGATATGATCATATGTGAAACTTTGTCACTGAGAGGTAAATAGGATATGTGAAATTCAAGTCTGCCTTTCCTATATGTATGACGTTAAGCCCTTTGTCTAGTTCTCTTTATCACTGAAATGGGCAGAAAAATGACTTTCTTACTTACGTAAAGGGAATATCTTAAAGTTAAAATGAGATAATTGATGGAAAATGTTTTGGAAAATAAAAAGTAGCATATACAATATTGGGGCAGCCTGGCTTATCTTAGAATCAAGGGGCTTATGCAGCATTGGGTTTTCTAAGCAGAAGCTATCATCTTTGGTGCTGCCCGCAACACCTGCAGCCAGTGTGGCTAAACAGGTTGGTTGCTACTTCAAAGGGCAGCAGAAAATTGAGGAAAGCAGGTGTTACAAGAAAGAAGACTAACTCTAATCCAGAAATCCCTCATGGAAAAGCAGCCATAATAATGTCTTGCATCACTTTCTTGGGCTAGATGGGTAAACCTTAATTTATTGTGTACATTGTATTGTATTAAAGGATTTTTAAAATATAATGTCCATGATTTTCTTAAAATAGCAATTTGCAAGAAGTTCACTAATTCCCAACAGCTCAGAATTAAGTATTTAAAACTCCTTGCAGGGAGAAAAAAGAAATCCCCAAAGATTAAGAACAAATACCCTATTCTCATTTAGTTAAAGCAAAAATGCAGCCTCTTAGAAAACTAGTCACTCTGAAAGCACACATGCACACACACACAATTATCTCATCTCCTTTGAAATGACATCTGTTTAACCTCTGTTTTCACAGGTGGAGATTATTGGGGTAGAGACCTGAGACTGCCTTTAGTGACAGCTGAATTTCCTCTGATTAAGCAGTGCTGTAGGGACTTTAGGAGTTCCTCTTCACTTGGGCCTCCTGTTCAGCACCTGGATAAGCTTATATTGCCTTGGTAACCAAGCCAAAACCCTTTCTTAATGTTGAAAAGGGTGATTGATGCTTATTGATTACGATAGTTTGGGTGAATTGTGGTTTCTGTCACCATGTAGAGGGGTTTCTCAGTTTTCTTTCTTCTGCTAAAGGGATTTTGTGAGGTACATTTAATAATAAACTCTGTATAATCCCCCATGTATATAGAGAACTTGTTTCCCAACATTTTAAGCTTCCTTGTATAATCCCCAGTCCCTTTGTGAGTTTTGTCTACTTTGAGGAAAGCCTTTGCACCTGTCATAGAGGTAATTGCCAATAGTTGTTTGTTTTTGAGACAGTCTCCTTTTTAAACATTTATTTATTTTTAACTGAAGGATAATTTGCTTTACAATATTGGTTTGATTTCTGCCGTATATCAACATAAATTAGCCATAGGTGTACATATGTCCCCTCCTTTAACCTCCTTCCCACCTCCCACCCTTTCCCATCCCTCTAGGTTGTTACAGAGCCTCAATTTGAGTTCCCTGAGTTATACAGCAAATTTCCATTGTCTGTCTATTTTACATACAGTAGTATATATGAAGAAGATTGAGAGCAGAAGGAGAAGAGTGTCAGAGGATGAGATGACTGGATGGCATCATCAATGCAATGAACATAAACTTGGGCGAACTTCGGGAGATGGTGAGGGACAGAGAGGCCTGGCAAGCTGCAGTCCACGGGGTTGCAAAAGTCAGACACAACTGGGTGACTGAACAACAACAAAGTGTATATGGCGAGAGTAACATGAAGCATATACACTGCCAGTAGCTTTCAAAACATGCACAGGCATCCCTCGGTATCTACTGAACACTGGTCCAGAAGCCCCTGTGGATATCAAAATCTGTGGATGCTCAAGTTTCTTATTTTTGTTCTTGTTTAGTCACTAAGTCATATCCAACTCTTTTGCAACCCCGTGGACTGTAACCCAGCAGGCCACTCTGTCCATGGGATTTTCCAGGCAAGTATACTGGAGTGGGTTGCTATTTCCTGCTCCAGAAGATCTTCCCGACCCAGGGATCAAACCTGCATCTTCTACATTAGTAGGCAGGTTCTTTACCACTAAGTCACCAGGGAAGCCCAAGTCCCTTATATAAAATGGCAAATCCCTTATATAAAATGGTGAAATACAGGTGGTCCTCCGTATCCACGGGTTCCATATCCATGGATTTAACCAAACAAAATCCATGACTCTAGAATCCACAGATGTGGAGGGACCACTTTACAAACACTGTTACCCTGCGAATGGAACAATCCATGAATACTTTCGTGATAATCAAAGGCCCCAGGCACTGAACTGGGTTTCTACCACAGTATTGAGACTTGCTCCAAGTAACTTCTCTACTCCAGTAATATTTCCATCTCTAAAATGTTTTAGACTTTAAATATTTCACCGGAATATAATCTACATGAGACTGGCTTGAAATTTCTTTTTAGAGGAAAAACTTCTATAACTTTTTTGCTAAAAGCAACATTGTGTTTTGTTACCATTGTTATCATAACTGTTAAAATTTGCTTTCTCCTTGCTTTTAGCTCTATGAGTACAGTGTCTTATATGGATGAACCTTGCCAGCCTGAAGATGCCTCTCGCCTCACAGTTCACATGGAAAATACTTACCAACTGGGTGTGTTATTTTATTACTCCTTCCTATTTAAAACTTCTAACTTCATGAGTGATACTTATTCAAAATAATATCTGACAACCTGGCATCATCTTCAATACTAGCATGACATAAGGAATCTTAATTAATTGGGTGATTTGATATTGCTTTAATTTCTTCCTCTGCAAAATGGGGCCAATACCCATTGCTTACCTTTTTTAATCAGTATTTTCTAAATACCAAGCAATTCATTGGCTGCAACTGAGGTGTAGTGTGTGATACTGATTAAGAAGTTCATTGGGTATTTCAAGGTTATCTTATGGAGTTTTTTGTATCTGCTTGAGTTAAATGCAATAGATAGGCATTAAGATTTTATTGAACAAAACCAATCAAGATTGCTAATGGATGGAGAAAAAAGCCTTCAAGGCAAAAGCAAATGATTCCTGGTCTCCTATTGATAGAGATATTTATCTTTTCCCACAGAGGTTTTGGGTCTTTGAAAACAAAAATCCTTGCATCTGCCCCTGTACTCCAGGTGGAATCCACAATGACTATCATTCCCCCTCACATTTTCTCACAGAACTACTTGTTTGCTCCAAATGTGTACCTGCCCACTATTATCTGGATCTACATATAATTATTGCTGTGTAGAAATTCCACAGAGACTTACCAGTAACCCAAGGAAGACACAATGGGCCAGAGTGACTTAATCTGTGGCCCGTTAACCTCAAGAAAATTATAGACCATCAACACATCCCATTAGACCTTCTAGGCAGTTTTCTATGGTAATCCCCAAGATGACATGGATTGTAAAGCGCCATAATTAGCCTGTCCACTGGTATTTTCACAGTGCCTATGGTAGACAGATAACATCCTGCCATTCAATATACCATTATACTCCATCTGATAACCTTACCCAGTTTCCTTTGGGGGAGCACCACCACTGCCATTATTATCACTTTTGGTCCATAAAAAGGAGTACGTCAAGGCTGTATATTGTCACCCTGCTTATTTAACTTATATGCAGAGTACATCATGAGAAACGCTGGACGGGAAGAAACACAAGCTGGGATCAAGATTGCCGGGAGAAATATCAATAACTTCAGATATGCAGATGATACCACCCTTATGGCAGAAAGTGAAGAGGAACTCAAAAGCCTCTTGATGAAAGTGAAAGTGGAGAGTGAAAAAGTTGGTTTAAAGCTCAACATTCAGAAAACGAAGATCATGGTATCCAGTCCCATCACTTCAGGGCAGATAGATGAGGAAACAGTGGAAACAGTGTCAGACTTTATTTTTGGGGGCTCCAAAATCACTGCAGATGGTGACTGCAGCCATGAAATTAAAAGACGCTTACTCCTTGGAAGGAAAGTTATGACCAACCTAGATAGCATATTCAAAAGCAGAGACATTACTTTGCAAACAAAGGTCCATCTAGTCAAGGCTATGGTTTTTCCTGTGGTCATGCATGGATGTGAGAGTTGGACTGTGAAGAAGGCTGAGCGCCCAAGAATTGATGCTTTTGAACTGTGGTGCTGGAGAAGACTCTTGAGAGTCCCTTGGACTGCAAGAAGATCCAACCAGTCCATTCTGAAGGAGATCAGCCCTGGGATTTGTTTGGAAGGAATGATGCTAAAGCTGAAACTCCAGTACTTTGGCCACCTCATGCAAAGAGTTGACTCATTGAAAAAGACTCTGATGCTGGGAGGGATTGGGGGCAAGAGGAGAAGGGGATGACAGAGGGTGAGATGGCTGGATGGCATCACTGACTCAATGGATGTGAGTCTGAGTGAACTCCGGGAGTTGGTGATGGACAGGGAGGCCTGGTGTGCTGCGCTTCATGGGGTCGCAAAGAGTTGGACACGACTGAGCAACTTATCTGATCTGATCTGATCTGATCCTGCTGAAGCTGACACTGGCTTCGGAGATGTAACAGTGACTGACCTAGGGATTCGGTCAAGGTCATCAAAGCCTTTGAGAGTCAATTCAGAGAATATTGTTTGAGCTATTGAAGACGTGGATCAGGCTCTGAAACCTGCAAGGATGTAAGCTCTATGGCAGCTTTTGCCATCTTGCCCCCACACAAAGCCTGAGACCAAGTCCTAAATACCCTGTGTACTCTTAGACTTTTTTTATTTAGGCAAGCTAAGCATGGGTCAAGTTTTCTTGTAACTAAAAGATCTTCACCATTCAGTGCCTTTGACTCTGGGCTCTGCATGCTAGAAGGGTTTGAATCGAAAGATGGCGAGAGATAGACATCATTTGAGCTCAACTCCCATGAGATGATTTCAATAAGATACAGCATTTGAAATATGAAGCCCTGCATTTCTTCAAAAATACATGCTTTCATAACTTACTTCCTCAAATAAGCTAAATTGTCTCATCAGTTTTAAAAGTACTGAGTGCTGAACCAAGTTAGAAAAATAATTTTAATTATACCTTGCTGCTAAGCTGCTAAGTCACTTCAGTCGTGTCCGACTCTGTGCAGCCCCATAGACGGTGGCCCACCAGGCTCCCCCGTCCCTGGGATTCTCCAGGCAAGAACACTGGAGTGGGTTGCCATTTCCTTCTCCAATGCATGAAAGTGAAAAGTGAAAATGAAGTCGCTCAGTTGTGTCCGACTCTATGCGAACCCATAGACGGCAGCCCACCAAGGCTCCCACGTCCTTGGGATTCTCCAGGCAAGAATACTGGAGTGGGTTGCAATTTCCTTAGTATAGAAAAAAAGTTTCCATGTTTTCTTTTAAAAAGTCATGCAAATTATTCTTCTACGATTAGTCTTGTGTACTTGACAATCAGTTTTATAAGAATTCAGGTAGCTATTTTGTTAATAATCAAATATGTGTTTCTACTTCTACCTGTTTCTGGGTTTATTTTGCATCTGAAAGATACTCTGTGGGCCTTTGGCAAAGATTTTCTCATATTTGCACAGTAAAAGGAGAAGGCAATGGCACCCCACTCTAGTATTCTTGCCTGGAAAATCCCATGGATGGAAGAGCCTGGTAGGCTGCAGTCCATGGGGTCGCTAAGAGTCAGGCATGACTGAGCGACTTCACTTTCACTTTTCACTTTCATACATTGGAGAAGGAAATGGCAACCCACTCCAGTGTTCTTGCCTGGAGAATCCCAGGGACGAGGGAGCCTGGTGGGCTGCCGTCTATGGGGTCGCACAGAGTCAGACATGACTGAAGCAACTTAGCAGCAGCAGCAGCACACAGTAAATACTGACTTGAGGAGTTAAAGCAATATCAGTCACCAGTATTACCGTGTTTAAGTTTGCACATTCTACCCAATAATATGTGCATCATTTAAACATATCTTAAATGTTTGGTATGGTTGTCCTCCCTTTATATGAGTAATTATAGCCACCAACAATGAGATTAAACATGAATATAATTAAAGAAAAAAAGGAAAAGGAAGAATGGAAATATATTTCTTATAATTATAAGAAATTTCTTATAATTAAAAGCCCTTTATCTCCTCCCATTAATTGATTACTGAAACATGAGTACAGCAGAAAATACTGGCTGTAGGGGCCAACGTACATGAGTCTGAATACTTGTTTTGCCCATTCCTAAATAAATAATGTTTGAGCAAGGTTTTCAGCATCCTTGAACCTCAGTTTCTTCCTCTGTAAGTAGGGATCATAGGTCACACATGGTAGGGATACAATGAGAATTAAATAAAGTATTATATTTAAACTGCTTCTCATTCAGTATGTTATTGCTTCTGACTATAGACCATCACCTTAGATCACTAATAATAAAAGCCTTCCATGACATCCAATATAACTTCCTCTTAAGTATGGAATGAGTTCTCCACAGGACATTTTATGGAGCAATGACTATCAGTTCAGTTCAGTCCAGTCACTCAGTCGTGTCCAACTCTTTGCGACCCCATGAACTGCAGCATGCCAGGCCTCCCTGTCCATCACCAACTCCCGCAGGTCACTCAGACTCACATCCATAGAGTCAGTGATGCAATCCAGCCATCTCATCCTCTGTCGTCCCCTTCTCCTCCTGCTCCCAATCCCTCCCAGCATCAGAGTCTTTTCCAATGAGTCGACTCTTTGCATGAGGTGGCCAAAGTACTGGAGTTTCAGCTTTAGCATCATTCCTTCCAAACAAATCCCAGGGCTGATCTCCTTCAGAATGGACTGGTTGGATCTCCTTGCAGTCCAAGGGACTCTCAAGAGTCTTCTCCAACACCACAGTTCAAAAGCATCAATTCTTCGGTGCTCCGCCTTCTTCACAGTCCAACTCACATCCATACATGACCACTGGAAAAACCATAGCCTTGACTAGATGGACCTTTGTTTGCAAAGTAATGTCTCTGCTTTTGAATATGCTATCTAGGTTGGTCATAACTTTCCTTCCAAGGAGTAAGCGTCTTTTAATTTCATGGCTGCAGTCACCATCTGCAGTGATTTTGGAGCCCCAAAAATAAAGTCTGACACTGTTTCCACTGTTTGCCCATCTATCTGCCATGAAGTGATGGGACTGGATACCATGATCTTCGTTTTCTGAATGTTGAGCTTTAAGCCAACTTTTTCACTCTCCACTTTCACTTTCATCAAGAGGCTTTTGAGTTCCTCTTCACTTTCTGCCATAAGGATGGTGTCATCGGCATATCTGCATATCTGAGGTTATTGAGGTTATTGATATGACTATGTGCAATTGATATGCATTGATATGCAATGACTATAGAGGTACCTGATTCTTTAAAAACACTGACTGTAATCCGCACACACAGGACTATAGATGGCCATCCTTGCTGACACATCAAGACAGCCCACCTGAGAATGCAGCCAATATAGTGAAAAATAGAATCGAAAGTTGCCAAGAGAAAGACATCATTTGAGCTCAACTCCCATGAAATGATCAGGCCCTGTTACCAGACGATTTATGGACAGAGAGCCTGCCAGTCTCTCACCGCTCCCTCTTTGCTCCACCCTATAGGGTCCTTCCCGCCTGTGGAGAGCTAAACCATCTCCCACTTTACACCATTGTCCATCCTGCTGCCTTCTGTCTGCTCACAATGAGGAGGCAACAGTAACAGCAGCAACACTATAATAAAGATCTAATGAGTAGCTTTTTGTGTGACAGACTCACTATTCTGAGCACTTTAAATACTTCATTGATTTCATCCCAACAAAAAAACAGTAGGTGGCAATTCTCATCACTACCCCAAGTTGGGACGCTAAGGCACAGATATGTTAACTAATCAAATTTTTATCTATTCTCTCTTAAATCTGTTTTTACAGATAAGTTTTTTCTTTATTTTCTCCATCCTGATCCTTCTTCAGATCTTTGCAATTTGATTTCTAAAAGCATTTTTTCCTCCTAAATTAGAAAAAAAAATTGCTCTAGAAAAGAAAAAAGGTTTCAGTTCAGTTCAGTCACCCAGTCATGTCCGACTCTTTACGACCCCATGAGCTGCAGCATACCAGGCCTCCCTGTTCATAAACAACTTCCAGAGTCCACCCAAACCCATGTCCATCGAGTCGATGACGCCATCCAACTCTCTCATCCTCTGCTGTCCCCTTCTCCTCCTGCCCTCAATCTTTCCCAGCAGCAGGGTCTTTTCCAATGAGTCAGCTCTTCGCATCAGGTGGCCTAAGTACCGGAATCTCACCTTCAACAGTAGTCCTTCCAATGAACACCCAGGACTGATCTCCTTTAGGATGGACTGGTTGGATCTCCTTGCAGTCCCAGGGACTCTCAAGAGTCTTCTCCAACACCACAGTTCAAAAACATCAATTCTTTGGCGCTCAGCTTTCTTTATAGCCCAGCTCTCACATCCATACATGACCACTGGAAAAACCATAGCCTTAACTAGACGGACCTTTGTTGGCAAAGTAATGTCTCTGCTTTTGAATATGCTGTCTAGGTTGGTCATAACTTTCCTTCCAAGGAGTAAGCATCTTTTAATTTCATGGCTGCAATCACCATATGCAGTGATTTTGGAGCCCCCCAAAATAAAGTCTGACACTGTTTCCACTGTTTTCCCATCTATCTATCATGAAGTGATGGGACCAGATGCCATGATCTTAGTTTTCTGAATGTTGAGCTTTAAGCCAACTTTTTCACTCTCCTCTTTCACTTTCATCAAGAGGCTCTTTAGTTCCTCTTCACTTTCTGCCATAAGGGTGGTGTCATCTGCATATCTGAGGTTCTTGATATTTCTCCCAGCAATCTTGATTCCAGCTTGTACTCTTCCAGCCCAGCATTTCTCAAGATGTACTCTGCTTAAATAAGCAGGGTGACAATATACAGCCTTGACATACTCCTTTTCCTATTTGGAACCAGTCTGTTGTTCCATGTCCAGTTCTAACCATTGCTTCCTGGCCTGCATACAGGTTTCTCAAGAGGCAGGTCAGGTGGTCTGGTATTCCCATCTCTTTCAGAACTTTCCACAGTTTATTGTGATCCACACAGTCAAAGGCTTTGGCCTAGTCAATAAAGCAGAAATAGATGTTATTCTGGAACTCTCTTGCTTTTTCAATGATCCATCGGATGTTGGCAGTTTGATCTCTGGTTCCTCTGCCTTTTCTAAAACCAGCTTGAACATCTGGAAGTTCACGGTTCACATATTGCTGAAGCCTGGCTTGGAGAATTTTAAGCATTACTTTACTAGCATGTGAGATATGTGCAATTGGGTGGTAGTTTGAGCATTCTTTGTCATTGCCTTTCTTTGGGATTGGAATGAAAACTGACCTTTTCCAGTACTGTGGCCACTGCTGAGTTTCCCATATTTGCTGGCATATTGAGTGTAGCACTTTCATAGCATCATCTTTCAGGATTTGAAATAGTTCAACTGGAATTCCATCACCTCCACTAGCTTTGTTCATAGTGATGCTTCCTAAGGCCCACTTGACTTCACATTCCAGGATGTCTGGCTCTAGGTCAGTGATCACACCACTGTGATTATCTGGGTCATGAAGATCTTTTTTGTACAGTTCTTCTGTGTATTCTTGCCACATCTTCTTAATATCTTCTGCTTCTTTTAGGCCCCTATCATTTCTGACCTTTATTGTGCCCATCTTTGCATGAAATGTTCCCTTGGTATCTCTAATTTTCTTGAAGAGATCTCTAGTCTTTCCCATTCTATTGTTACCCTCTATTTCTTTGCATTGATCGCCAAGGAAGGCTTTCTTATCTCTCCTTGCTATTCTTTGGAACTCTGCATTCAAATGGGTATATCTTTCCTTTTCTCCTTTGCTTTTCTCTTCTCTTCTTTTCACGGCTATTTGTAAGGCCTCCTCAGACAGCCATTTTGCTTTTTTGCATTTCTTTTTCTTGGGGATGGTCTTGATTCCTGTCTCCTGTACAATGTCATGAACTTCCATCCATAGTTCATCAGGCACTCTGTCTATGAGATCTAATGCCTTAAATCTATTTCTCACTTCCACTGTATAGTCATAAAGGATTTGTTTAGGTCATACCTGAACGCTCTAGTGGTTTTCTCCATTTTCTTCAATTTCAGTCAGATTTGCCAATAAGCAGTTCATGATCCAGCCACAGTCAGCTCAAGATCTTGTTTTGCTGACCGTATAGAGCCTCTCCATCTTTGACTGCAAAGAATATAATCAATCTGATTTCAGTGTCGACCATCTGGTGATGTCCATGTGTTTTACATGTGTTTACATGGTGATGTCCATGTTTTTTCACACAATGTCCATGTGAAAAAAGGTTTAGGCCTTTGCATTAGTTGACTCTGAAAGTTTTGGGAGCTTGTTTTGGAAGTCAGTGAGTGAATGAAAATCACTCAGTCATGTCCGACTCTTGGCAACCCCATGGACCGTAGTCTGCCAGGCTCCTCTGTCCATGGAATTCTCCAGGCAAGAATACTGGAATGGGTTGCCATGTCCCTCTCCAGGGGATCTTCCCAACCCAGGGATCGAACACATATCTTCCACATTGCAGGCAGATTCTTTACCATCTCAGCCACCAGAGAGGCCCATTTTGAAAGTCAAATGGTGATTATTGACTCTGTTTGCATATCAGCATCCAAGCCTAAGTAAGACAGTGGATGATTCTGCTGTATAGGTCCAAGGTCACAAAGAAGTGAGAGAAGAAAAGTTTAAACTTTTTTCGGAATTGAATCTGGTTAATGAGATTTTTTTAAAAATCTAAGGTAAGTGCAGAAAGGGCATTGGTGCAGCTGGACAGCAGGAGCTATTGGAGACTGGGACCTGGTGCAGCCAGGACTCCATCTTTCCAGCCCTAACTGTGTGTGGGCTCCCTCTCTCACTGTGGCTTGGCTTCCTTCTCACTATGAGAAACAGTTCCTGGGAGTCACATGTCATAACCTTTGACTCCAAAAAGAGACTGACTGACTTTTTTTTTTACCTAGTTCTAGTTTAATATAAAAGTTCCAAGAAAGGATTCTAATTGGCCTAGCTTAGGGCAAGTCCACCCAGTGCCAATCAACCATGACCTGGACTTGGACTCAAGAGAGATGATGATCCTAAAGATCCACATGGTTAGAGTGGGAAAAGGACCAGTTCCTTCCATTTGGGCGACGCTGTTCCCAAAGGACAGGGAGGTGTACCAGGTGGACACATGCACTGAAGGGACTTCCTGTTTTCTGAAAGGACCAATGCTCCCCATGGGTGATACAGGTCAAACTTAGGTAAATGTGATATGAGCGCTTGGCAGGAGGGAATGAAAAGGAGAGGTACCTAGCTAAAAGATATAATCTGTTTAATTAGGTCCAACCTGGTAGGAACATTTAAAATATTTTTTTAAACAGAAAGGGAGAAACCACCCTCACATTTAGCCTCATCTCACTATCATAAGCAAATGGAAATCTTCTAAAAGATCCACAGGACAACGACACAGTAGGTGTTTGGCCTAGGGGGCTGGTACCCCATGTCTGATCCCACAAAGCAAGAGCAATCAGGACCAACCCTTCACGGGTTTATAACTGCTTGTCTCTCTCCTGTAGAAGGGGAGAGATTCCTGCCGACTAAATATTTGGGTTAATTCTCCTACTCATTGTGTCTGATGTCTCTATTTTACTTGTCCGGATTCATTTCCCAGGCTGATTTAAATTTAATTGAATAATTCCTGTATAAGCCTCACAATAAAAATACTATAAATTGAGCCCCAGGAAGTTGACCTAACTGAATTCTAGGTGCGGGGTGTCACCTTGTAGTTAAGTTTAGCCACTGGGAAACTTCAGTGGGAAGTCAGAAGAGAGGAGTGTGAACCCCACCTAAGGGCTCACCTTGTGCTCTTTGCATCAATCAGCAGAAGGACAAAGGCTGCATGGAGGGAGCCCTCTCCACATGGCTCTTCTGGGATCTCTCGTAAGAATTCCCTCCTCAGGTTGGGATGAAAGTAACACCTTCTTTTTCACCAGCTGAAGGGGATGGAACATTCCTTCATGATTCCCTGCATCCTGCTCAGACCTCCCTAAGGAGTCTGTTTATTAAATCCTCTAGGAATTGTCCTAACTTTAATGCGTGATATATTTCCCTAGTCCCTGACTGATACAGTCATTGAAAATAAACACTTAAAAGATACTGATGACTATTGAAAATAGAACTGGGTAGAATTCTTCATCCATATCAACTCAACAAATAATGATCAAGCCTCTGTATACCGGGCACTGGGCACATGAACATGTTATTTAGTGACACTGGAAACCTAATTGGGACCACTTTTTTCCCTTCAATAGAGGCCACCCAGAAGATTAAATGTCTCCATGTTTTGATACTCTTTTGATTAAGCTATGGTGTGGGCAGATATGATTTGAAATTACTTCTTTGAAAGAAATTTCTTCTGTATTTTCAGGTCCTACCAAACATTTTCCTGTGGTCATTGTCAATCATATTCTGAAAGATGTGTTAACTACCTACCTACAAGAAGAACAGTATGAACCAGAACTCTGTAGACAGATGACTAAAACAATTTCTGAGGTATACGTGTGATTTCCTAAAGTGTTAACTATGACTAGAATATTTGCTGAAAGCACAACCCGCCTATTTTAATGAAAGCAATTAATTTGCAGCAGCAGTAAAATTGCTTATTTTTATCTTATGAAAATATTTATTAGGTCATATTCCATGTGTGTCTGTGTGTGTAAAAAGCCTTTGTCTAAAACAATTATTATGTGCATTACTTGCATGTATTCTGTTTTTAAAATGTGTAAAACTGCCCATTTATTTTAAAAATGTTATTATAAAAGATACAATATTTTAATGATCATTTTCTCTTCCCCAAAGATCCTTCTCTGAAGCGAAGTGAAAGTCACTCAGTCGTGTCCGACTCTGTGACCCCATGGACTGGTCCATGGAATTCTGCAGGCCAGAATACTGGACTGGGTACCCTTTCCCTTCTCCAAGGGATCTTCCCAATCCAGGGATAGAACCCAGGTCTCTCACATTACAGGCAGATTCTTTCCCAACTGAGCCACAAGGGAAGCCCAAGAACACTGGAGTGGGTAGCCTATCCCTTCTCCAAAGCACCTTCTTTGCATGCCATCAAATAAAAACATTGGGGCCTTTAAAAACATTTCGGTTTTTATCAACTAAAGTGCTGGCACTCCATCAAATTTTCTCTTTCTTTTTCATTATAATCTATCTAATCAGCGTTCACAGTTAGTCATATTACAGGAGACTTCAGATGTATTGTCCCCTAATTAGACATGAACAAGATGATATAATTGTAATGCCAGCATTCTTTGAAGGGAAGCCATTTCAACATAGATTTTCCAAGAATACAATAAATGTATTGAAAACTCTGCTCTCTGGATTATCATTTTTCCATGTGCCTTAGAAAAGGTAGATTTCTTGCTGGGGTTATCATTTTGTCCCTAAATGTCTTGTCTTAAGCTTGAAGGAAATTATAGCTACCTTTCTATAGCAATTACTGAAAGGATCCACAAGGTATTTTGCTATTTTCTTCAATTAAATCCACTATATTTATGAAAAAAATTAAGACTTTTAAATTTCAATGTGACTAAGTGAAGACCTTTTGTTTTACCTTTTAATTTCTAGGTTATTAAGGCCCAGGTCAAGGATTTGATGATCCCACGATATAAGCTGATTGTGATCGTTCACATTGGACAACTGACTGGCCAGAGCATACTGATTGGAAGCAGATGCCTTTGGGATCCTAAAAATGACGCCTTTGCATCTTTCACTTTCAGAAATTCTTCTCTCTTTGCTCTTGCAAATGTCTACACAGTTTACTTTGAATGACTGAAAACAAGAAATCTAGTTCATACTCTTTAAATCAAGATATAGGGTATCTATGTACACAAGTTTCACTGCCCAAACATCAGAGAAAGACACAACACTAATATTTCAAACAATTGGAAGTCTGGGGACTTTTTCATACTCTTGTAAGAGGGGAGAGAATATGGCACAAGAAAGAATCTTGTTTATCCAAAGGAGAAATGAAGTCTTGGTTCTCCTGGATTGTTTTTTCATAGACATAGATTCTTATTACATATTACTTTGGGTACTAATTATTTTAATTATGCTTTCATTAGAGAGTTAGAATTCCCTCCATTGTTTTTTAATGAAAATCTTTTTTAAAAAAAATACGGCTATACACCCTGACCAATAAATGATGGTAGACTATTCAATATGGTCTACACAAATGATCGATGTTACTACGTCTCAGTGCTGCATATAAAAAAATACTGGTTTTCATTTTGCATTTAATAAATTGAGCAGCATTCATTAACTGCAATTTTTGTTATATGTACCTGACAGTTGGAACTGCTGAGGTAGAATTAATGATTTCATAACAATTATTGTAGTCCCACAGGACTGCAAGCTAAAACTAGAAGCTCTTGTGGGTTGCTTGCACTTTACAAAATTGTGGGAGAACTGAATATTAGCTCTTCAATAATGGAAACACCAAATGAACAAAGGCTTTTTAGCACACTGAGGTAGATGTTGTGATATTAAATATACATGATGCTTAATGGTAATTGTGTCTGTAACACATAAATTCACATATTGGAAAGAGACACTGCTTTTAAATATACACTGCCTGATACACCTTTCAATAGCTTTTCCTGGGCTAACAAACTTTTACACAAAATATATAGCTGGCAGCTTAACAAATAAAACATGTGTATTTACTATTTTGTCCCTATGAATTTAATACTAAAGTGACCCAGTGTGGTTTTGAATGGATGGCACTAAAATTTATAGGGCTGCACTAGCTTATTATTCTGTGGGTTAATGTAGCTTGTACCATGGATCATTTATTTTTATGGGGCTTTCAGCCCTTTGTATGCATGTAAAATTGTGAGTGGCGTTGTTCTTGGATGGTAAGTGGACCGCCTAGAGGACATTTGTTAAAGGTTAAAGACGAATTGTACACATATGGAGAAAATTAGCAACTCTATACTCCTGAGGAAAAAATGATGTGTAATTCATATCAAAACGAATTTAACAAATGGACAAGCAGTCAATGCTTTATAGTTATGTACTGATGTCTTATTTTTCCCTCAAGACAGTGCATATTTTTTAAGTATACTTTTAAAATCCCTTTTCTTCCCTTTGTTTTGGCGTTTAAGGTAGCATTTCAAAATGAACTCATCAATTTTCATTGTTTTTTTCTGTTGGTGCCTTTTTTTCTGTTAGTGGGAATATGTCTGTATAATAATTTATCACAACCAAGATTTGTCAATCTCCATAGCCAGTTTGGAATCTGGATTAGATCATTAAGTATAGTACATAAATGAATTTTCTATTTTCTTTGCCTACTTATGAACATCTCCCCTCTTAGAACAATAGCAGGGAAAATCATACAGCAATTTTGCATGAATAAATCATGTGAAGAAATTTTTTTAGTATGTAGGAAGTCCACTATAAAAATTGCCTTATTTTTTAAAGTTATAAAATCTCAACCATGAAGTAATTTCTTGCCATCTGTCCTAGGCTGTATTAGGATTCAAAACCTTACAACATGATGGCAGTTAAAAAGCAAAAAGGAAGCAGTTTGCCAGCATATTGCCATATACTGTAACTCAGATAGTCAATGATGAATTTTAGCAATTATTATAACAACATAAGAACATATAGTAAAAGTTCACTAATTGTGACTATCTTGGAGGAATGCTGGTCAGTAAAAAACAGTTTTGTGATGAGAACTTTTGATAGATGTGTCAGCTAACACCTATTCCAATCTATAAATGTATCAAATTATTATGTTGTTCGCCTTAAATTTATACAATGTTGTGTCATTGTATTTCAATTTTAAAATGAACATTTAAAAAATAAAGAAATGACACTAAGTTGGAGGGAACTGTTTTACTTTGAAGCCTACTGAACTTTCCGGGTGTTTTTCTTCTCAATAGACATACCTAAAGTGCCATCTCTACCTCACAGTGACATTGTATGCTGCTGCTGCTGCTGTGTCGCTTCAGTCGTTTCCGACTCTGTGCGACCCCATAAATGGAAGCTCACCAGGCTCCCCCATCCCTGGGATTCTCCAGGCAAGAACACTGGAGTGGGTTGCCATTTCCTTCTCCAATGCATGAAAGTGAAAAGTGAAAGTGAAGTCGCTCAGTCGTGTTGGACTCTTAGCGACCCCATGGACTGGAGCCTACCAGGCTCCTCCGTCCATGGGATTTTCCAGGCAAAAGTACTGGGGTGGGGTGCCATTGCCTTCCCCGGTGACATTGTATAGGACGTGATAATCAAAACCATCTCCAAGAAAAAGAAATGCAAAAGGCAAAATGGTTGTCTCAGGAGGCCTTACAAATAGCTGAGAAAAAAAGAGAAGCTAAGGGCAAAGGAGAAAAGGAAAGATATACCCAACAGAATGCAGAGTTCCAAAGAATAGCAAGGAGAGAGAAGAAAGCCTTCCTCAGTGATCAGTGCAAAGAAATAGAGGAAAACAATAGAATGGGAAAGACTAGAGATCTCTTCAAGAAAATTAGAGATGCCAAGGGAATATTTCATTCAAAGATGAGCACAATAAAGGACAGAAATGGTAGGGACCTAACAGAAGTAGAAGTTATTAAGAAGAGGTGGCAAGAATACACAGAAAAACTATATAAAAAAGATCTTCATGACCCAGATAACCACGATGATGTGATCACTCACCTAGAGCCAGACATCCTCGAATGAGAAATCACGTAGGCCTTAGGAAGCATCACTATGAACAAAGCTAGTGGAGGTGATGGAATTCCAGTTGAGCTATTTCAAATCCTGAAAGATGATGCTGTGATAGTGCTGCACTCAATATGCCAGCAAATTTGGAAAACTCAACAGTGGCAACGGGACTATAAAAGGTCAGTTTTCTTTCCAGTTCCAAAGAAAGGCAAAGTCAGCGAATGTTAAAACTATCACACAATTGCACTCACAAAGTAATGTTCTCAAACGATAGCAAAGTAATGCTCAAAATTCTCCAAGACAGGTTTCAACAGTATGTGAACTGTGAACTTACACATGTTCAAGCTGGATTTAGAAAAGACAGAGGAACCAGAGATCAAATTGCCAACATCCAATGGATCATAGAAAAATCAAGAGAGTTCCAGAAAAACATCTATGTCTCCTTTATTGACTATGCCAAAGCTTTTGACTGTGTGGATCACAACAAAGTGTGGAAAATTCTGAAAGAGATGGGAATACAAGACCACCTGACCTGCCTCCTGAGGAATCTGTATGCAGGTCAAGAAGCAACAGTTAGAACTGGACATGGAACAATGAACTGGTTCCAAATTGGGAAAGGAGTTTGTCAAGGCTATATATTGTCACCCTGCTTATTTAACTTATATGCAGAGTACATTATGTGAAATGCCAGGCTGGATGAAGCACAAGTTAGAATCAAGATTGCTGGGAGAAATACTGATAACCTCAAATACGCAGATGACAACAACCTTACGGCAGGAAGTGAAGAACTAAAGAGCCTCTTGATGAAAGTGAAAGAGGACAGTGAAAAAGCTGGCTTAAAAGTCAACATTCAAAAAACTAAAGATCATGGCATCCAGTCCCTTCTCTTCATGCCAAATAGATGCGGAAACAATGGAAACTGAGACAGACTTTATTTGGGGGGCTCCAAAATGACTGCAGATGGTGACTGCAGCCATGAAATTAAAAGACACTTCCTTCTTGGAGGTAAAGCTATGACCAACCTAGACAGCATATTAAAAAGCAGAGATATTACTTTGTTGACAAAGGTCCATTTGGTCAAAGCTATGGTTTTCCAGTAGTCTTGTATGGATTTGAAAGTTGGACTATAAAGAAAGTTGAACCTGATGCTTTTGAACATTGGTGTTGGAGAAGATCATGAAGGCAGGAGGAGAAGGGGATGACAGAGTATGAGATGGTTGGATGGTATCGCCAACTTGATGGACATGAGTTTGAGCAAGCTCCAGGAGCTGGTGATGGACAGGGAAGCCTGGCATACTACAGTCCATGGGGTTGCAGAGTCGGACATGACTGAGCCACTGAACTGAACTGAACTCAGCTCAACTCAATCAGTGGTCCTTATAGCAAAAATAAATGCAGCAGGAAGAATTAAGACTAAAATACTAAACTTGATTTTGCACTTGTTGAATTTAAGTTAATAACTTAACGTTCAGTTGTACATTGCCGGGGGCAGCTGAAAAAGTGGGGCTGAAGCTGAGCTACAACAAGGTGAGAAATTTAGACTTGGCAGACATCCAAATCGAGACCTAATATCTTCCTCCTGCTTTATAAAATATTTATTAGCAGCAAGTAGAGTCAGTACTAGTTGCAAATTACTGAATATTCAGTTAACTCTAGGACCGTCAGCAGGAAACCTTTCCAAAAATCTATAGAGAAAAAATTTCCCCAAACAAAAATTAACTGATACCTTCCTTTTTTTCTTCATTAAAACAAAAAAAAAATTCTATATGATCTGATGCTGTTGTCAGATATCACAAGAAATAAAATGAATGGTTCAGTCCTAAATACATTGGCACCTTAAATGGAAGGGTCAATAATACTGTCATCTGCTGTCATCGTTAGTAAAAAAAAAAAAAAAAACCTTAAAGAAAACACATAATAAAATGCCCTTACAACAGAGTCCAACAGATTACGTGTCAGGTAATTGAGCTATCTCAGCTCATTGATTTTCTAAAAAAAAACTCTTGGGAATTATCCTGTGGATAGGTTGGCTTACCCTCCTTGCCCCCTGCCAAAAAAAAAAAAAAACAGTAGAGATATCAGAATTTTAAATCTAGCCATATTAGAGAATGAACATCTTCCTTCTTGGCGCCATGACTTGACCATCTTTCTAGATATTATCAAAAAATGCATCAAGAAAACTCAATATTAAATAGCATTGATAATCTACTACCCTTTTGTGCTCCTTAAATTCTTAAAGAAGTGGCCTGCACCACTACATCTGGCTTCCTCTGCTGCTTTCCCTTTCACCTCCTGCAATCAGGATCTCAGCCCCACTGGTACGTTGCTTTCCCAAACACCAGAAGTAGTCCCCCGGGTCAAATGCACCAACCATTCCTCCAGCTGCATTCCACCTCAGCTCCCCTATGAATTCATTTCTTTTGAGCCACAGTGTGAATAGGTTTGTTTATTTTAAATCACAGATTTCACAGACGTGAATCTCATTTTAGCTTCTAGACTTTATTAGCTGTGTGGCTTTGGGCAAAGTGGCTACTGCCTGGAGCCTCAGCTTTCTCAAAGGTAAAATGATTGTAATAATGATTGCTACTTATCACAGATCAACAGTGATCACTAATTCTGTTCTTGTCATGAAGATGAAAAGGGAAAGTGTATATAAAATGTCTGACCCATCGCAGAAGGCTCATTCTCCAACCCCAACTTCTTTGTGCAGAAATAAAGAAAGGATCATATGTTTTAACAATTTCTGCTCTCCACCATAATGTAATATTATAGATTACTTATATTTTCTTTTAAAAGTTTTAATCACCCATTTTGGCTTTCCTTTGAGTCAGAAATATTGAATCATTTCTCCTCAAGTTCACATTTATTATTAAATAATCCTCATCCCTGAATTTATCTTCTTTTTGCTAACTTCTGCCTATTGTTTATTTTACTTCTGATTGAATTTCTTGTCTCCCACCTCAAGACTTTTTTAGTTTCTTTTAAGGTTTTTGCTTACTGCTACTTACCTACTTACTTTTTCATGTCTTAGTGTCCATTTGAGTTTACATGGTCTCTTCCCTTCTTCACTTACATGAACATGGAATACTAGAAGGTTTATTGAGACTTTAACTATGCTAAAAGTTTTATTGAGGCTTAACTATGCTATGAAATTAAAAAGACGCTTCCTCCTTGGAAGGAAAGCTATGACAAACCAAGACAGTGTATTAAAAAGCAGAGACATCACTTTACTGACAAAGGTCCATATAGTAAAAACTATAGTTTTTCCAGTAGTCATGTAAGGAAGTAAGAGTCGGACCATAAAGAAGGCTGAGCACTGAAAAATTAATGCTTTCGAACTGTGGTGCTGGAGAAGATGCTTGACAGTCCCTTGGACTGCAAGGAGATCTAACCAGTCAATTCTAAAGGAAATCAACCTTGAATATCCATTGGAAGGACTGATGCTGAGGTTGAAGCATCAATACTTTGGCCACTTGATGTGAAGGGCCAACTCACTGAAAAAATACCCTGATGCTGGGAAAGATTGAGGGCAGGAGAAGAAAGGGGCAACAGAGGATGAGATGGTTATATAGCATTACAGGTTCAATGGACATGAATTAGAGTAAACTCCAGGAGATAGTGAAGGACAGGGTAGCCTGGCACCCTGCAGTCCATGGGGTCACAAAGAGTCAAACATGACTTAGTGACTGAACAACAACTATGCTGTGTCTAACTAAAGTTTCCCGCAATCTCTTCTCAGTTTCTTTCCTTGCCAATTTAACTACTGTGCACAATTTTTTACAATTTTATTTTAGTGCAGGACATAACTAGAAACTTGAGGTTCTCCACCCACCCACTAGGCCATTTCTCTACTTAGGGAGGCAGGGAACCAGTGTAACCAGTATGGAAAGCTCTAAGCTGCATCTTCTATTGGTAATAAAAAAGGATAATCTATTGCTTCCCACAGACAGCAATACAGGTGGATCTCATAACCACCAAAACACAGGATATCCAGCCTGATTTGTGCAGAGGGTGCTGAGAAATAATTTTTAAAATTCATATGAGAAATATTAACCTTAGAATCATTTCATTTAGGAAATAACAATACATGTTAATTATAGAAATACATTATATTTTCCCTTAAAGAAAAATATTCTATAGTAAGAACTTTACTTTGATCAGATCAGATCAGTCGCTCAGTCGTGTCCGACTCTTTGCGACCCCATGAACCGCAGCACGCCAGGCCTCCCTGTCCATCACCAGCTTCCGGAGGTCACTCAGACTCGCATCCATTGAGTCAGTGATGCCATCCAGCCATCTCATCCTCTGTCGTCCCCTTCTCCTCCTGCCCTCAATCCCTCCCAGCATCAGAGTCTTCTCCAATGAGTCAACTCTTCGCATGAGGTGGCCAAAATATTGGAGTTTCAGCTTTAGCATCATTCCTTCTAAAGAAATTCCAGGACTGATCTCCTTCAGAATGGACTGGTTGGATCTTCTTGCAGTCCAAGGGACTCTCAAGAGTCTTCTCCAACACCACAGTTCAAAAGCATCAATTCTTCGGCGCTCAGCCTTCTTCACAGTCCAACTCTCACATCCATACATGACCACAGGAAAGACCATAGCCTTGACTAGGCGAACCTTTGTTGGTAAAGTAATGTCTCTGCTGTTGAATATGCTATCTAGGTTGGTCATAACTTTCCTTCCAAGGAGCAAGCGTCTTTTAATTTCATGGCTGCAGTCACCATCTGCAGTGATTTTGGAGCCCAGAAAAACAAAGTCTGACACTGTTTCCACTGTTTCCCCATCTATTTCCCATGAAGTGATGGGACCAGATGCCATGATCTTCGTTTTCTGAATGTTGAGCTTTAAGCCAACCTTTTCACTCTCCACTTTCACTCTCATCAAGAGGCTTTTTAGCCCCTCTTCACTTTCTGCCATAAGAGTGGTGTCATCTGCATATCTGAGGTTATTGATATTTCTCCCACCAATCTTGATTCCAACTTCTGTTTCTTCCAGTCCAGCATTTCTCATGATGTACTCTGCATATAAGTTAAATAAACATAGTGACAATATGCAGCCTTGACGTACTCCTTTTCCTATTTGGAACCAGTCTGTTGTTCCATGACCAGTTCTAACTGTTGCTTCCTGACCTGCATACAGATTTCTTAAGAGGCAGATCAGGTGGTCTGGTATTCCCATCTCTTTCAGAATTTTCCATAGTTTATTGTGATCCACACAGTCAAAGGCTTTGGCATAGTCAATAAAGCAGAAATAGATGTTTTTCTGGAACTCTCTTGCTTTTTCCATGATCCAGCGGATGTTGGCAATTTGATCTCTGGTTCCTCTGCCTTTTCTAGGGCAGCTAAAAAATTAAACATATAGCTGAACTTTTATTTACATCCCAGTTTACAAGCACAAGCAAAAGCCTTCTAAGGACCCACTCTATGGAGTTGCGTCAACCAGAGGATATTAGAATGTCCTTAATCACAGGCCAGCAAACCATAACGGACCAGACAGTAAATATTTTCAGCCTTGTAAACCATGCAGTCTCTGTCACAACTACTCAGCTCTGCTGTCAAAGTACAAAAACAGCCAGGGACAATAAATGTGGCAGCATTCTAACAAAACTTTATTTATAAAACTGAAAATTTGTGTGCGCATGTGCATGCTCAGTTGTTTGATTCTTTACCAGCCATCTAAAAAGTAAAAACTCTTCTTAGCAAGTGACCCATAAAAATCACATAGTAGAACAGATTTGGTTCCCAGGCCATAGTTTAACTACCCTACCTCTAAAGGATTCATCTTAGTGGAGGAGGGGAATTGGAATCATAATAGAGAGTAGTCAAGATTTTGTACATCCAAGAAGAAAGTGGAAAGTAACCAGCAAATGGAAAAGCACAGTAACATTTCTGAATTAACAAGTGAGGAAGGGGAATTGGGCATGCAAACAAAAGAATTAAAATTAAAATAAATACTTTGTATGGATAATAATCAAGATTATATAGAATATAATCAAGTATATTGTGTCACTCATTAAACATGAATTGGCTTAACCTACCTGTGACTTTAAGAATCCATACTGAAAACCAAAAGACAAGAAAAATAGGATTTGAAATTCAGTTAAGTTTGAAATTTTGGCCAAAGATATATCACAGAGACACAAGCAAATAGTCAATGTCAGTACTAATATTAGACAAAGTAAATTTCAAGACCAAAAGCATTAAATAGAAAAAGAATTATATCTGCTGTGGACTTAGTTGTGTCCTCTCCCAAATTCATACGTGGAAGTTCTAATCCCCAATGTGACTATGTTTGGAGATACAGATATTAGGAGGAAATTAAAATTAAAATAGTGTTATCTTCTTTATCTAGAAGGCTTCCCTGGCGGCTCAGATGGTAAAGAATCTGCCTACCATCCAGGAGACCTGAATTCAATCCCAGGGTTGGGAAGAACTCCTGGAGAAGGGAACAGCTACCCACTCCAGTATTCTTGCCTGGGAAATTCCATGCACAGAGGAGCCTAGTGGGCTAAAATCCATAAGGGTCTCAAAGAGTTGGACATGACTGAGCAACACAGCATGCATGCACATCTTTACCCATTCGGGCTTCTCTGGTGGCTCAGACAGCAAAGAATCTGCCTCCAATGCAGAAGATCTGGGTTCAATCCTTTGGGAAGATCCCCTGAAGAAGGGAATGGCTACCCTTCCACTCTTGCCTAAAGAATTCCATGGACACAGGAGCCTGGTAGGCAACAGTCCTTGGGGTCACAAAAAGTTGGGCATGACTGAGCAACTAACACTCACTCTTTATCCATTCACCTGCTGATGCACATTTACGTTGTTCCCAAGTCTTGGCTATTGTGAATAGTGCTGCTGTGAACATAGGAGTGCATGTATCTTTTTGAATTGTAGTTTTGTCTGGATAACCTCAGATATGCAGATGACACCACCCTTATGGCAGAAAGTGAAGAGGAACTCAAAAGCCTTTTGATGAAAGTGAAAGAGGAGAGTGAAAAAGTTGGCTTAAAGCTCGACATTCAGAAAACGAAGATCATGGCATCTGGTCCCATCACTACATGGGAAATAGATGGAGAAACAGTGGAAACGGTGTCAGACTTTATTTTTCTGGGCTCCAAAATCACTACAGATGGTGACTGTAGCCATGAAATTAAAAGACGTTTATTCCTTGGAAGAAAAGTTATGACCAACCTAGATAGCATATTCAAAAGCAGAGACATTACATGCCAACAAAGGTTCACCTAGTCAAGGCTATGGTCTTTCCTGTGGTCATGTATGGATGTGAGAGTTGGACTGTGAAGAAGGCTGAGCGCCGAAGAATTGATGCTTTTGAACTGTGGTGTTGGAGAAGACTCTTGAGAGTCCCTTGGACTGCAAGGAGATCCAACCAGTCCATTCTGAAGGAGATCAGCCCTGGGATTTCTTTGGAAGGAATGATGCTAAAGCTGAAACTCCAGTATTTTGGCCACCTCATGCGAAGAGTTGACTCATTGGAGAAGACTCTGATGCTGGGAGGGATTGGGGGCAGGAGGAGAAGGGGACGACAGAGGATGAGATGGCTGGATGGCATCACTGACTCGATGGATGTGAGTCTAAGTGCCCTCCGGGAGTTGGTGATGGACAGGGAAGCCTGGCATGCTGCAGTTCATGGGGTCGCAAAGAGTCGGACACGACTGAGCGACTGATCTGATCTGATCTTTGTCTGGATATGTGCCCAGGAGTGAGATTGCTAGATCATATGGTAATGCTATTTTTAACTTTCTTAATAACCTCCATATTGTTTTTCACAGTGGTTGCACCAACTACATTCCTACCAACAGTGTAGGAGGGTTCCATTTTCTCCACATCCTCTTAAGCATTTGTTATTTGCAGACTTTTTAATGATGGCTATTCTGACTGGCGTGAGGTAGTACCTCATTGTAGTTTTGAGAAGATATAGTACATATATACAATGGAATACTACTCAGCCATAAAAAGAATAAAATAACACCATTTGCAGTGACATGGATACAACTAGAAATTATCATACTAAGTGATGTAAATCAGAAAGAGAAAGACAGATACCATATGCTATCACTTAAACGTGTTATCTAAAATATAACACCAGTGAACTTATCTATGAAACAAACAAAACTCAGGGACATATAAAGAGGTTGCCAAGGGGAAGGGAGGCATGAGAGGGCTGCATTGGGAGTTTGGGATGAGTAGATGCACACTGGTATATATAGAATGGATAAATAACAAGGTCCTACTGTACAGCACAAGCTTCCCATTTGGAACAGTAGTAAAGTATCCACTTGCCAGTGCAGGAGATGTAGGAGACATAGGTTCTATCCCTGGGTCTGGAAGATCCCTAGGAGGAGGAAATGGCAATCCACTCCAGTATTCTTGTCTGGAAAATCCCAAGGACAGAGGAGCATGGTGGGCTACAGTACATGAGGTCACAAAGAGTTGGACATGACTGAGTGACTGATGTATAACATAGGGAATTATATTCAACATCCTGGGATAAACCAAAATGGAAAAGAATATGAGAAAGAATGTATATATATATATATATATATATATATATGTGTGTGTCTGTGTGTGTGTGTGTGTGTGTGTGTGTGTGCATTTGCATGTGTGTGTGTGTGTTTATATGTATAACTGAGTCATTTTGCTGTATGGCAGTAAGTAACACATTTTAATTCAACTATACTTAAGTTAAAGAAAAATTTTTTAAAGAAATCAGGAGTCCCCAATCCATGGGCCACAGACCAATACTGATCCACAGCCTAGGAACTGGGCCACATAGTAGGAGGTGACTGGAAGGCAACTGAAGCTTCATCTGCCACTCCCTTACACTCGCATTACTGCCTGAATCATCTCCCCCAGCCAGTCCATGGAAAAATTGTGTTCCATGAAGCCAGTTGATGAAAGTGAAAGAGGAGAGTGAAAAATTGGCTTAAAACTCAACATTCAGAAAACTAAGATCATGGCATCTGGTCCCATCACTTCATGGCAAATAGATGGGGAAACAATTGAAACAGTGACACTTTATTTTGGAGGGCTCCAAAATCACTGCATATGGTGACATGAAAATTAAAAGCAGCCATGAAATTAAAAGACACTTACTCCTTGGAGGAAAAGCCATGACCAATCGAGACATCATATTAAAAAGCAGAGACATTACTTTGCCAACAAATGTCCATCTAGTCAAAGCTATGGTTTTTCCAGTAGTCATGTATGGATGTGAGAATTGGACTATAAAGAAAGCTGAGCATCGAAGAATTGATGTTTTTGAACTGTGGTATTGGAGAAGACTCTTGAGAGTCCCTTGGACTGAAAGAAAATCCAACCAGTCCATCCTAAAGGAAATCAGTCCTGAATATTCATTGGAAGGACTGAGGCTGAAGCTGAAACTCCAATACTTTGGTGACCTGATGCAAAGAACCGACTCATTGGAAAAGACCCTGATGCTGGGAAAGATTGAAGGTGGGAGGAGAAGGGGACAACAGAGGATGAGATGGTTGGATGGCATCACCGACACAACAGACATGAGTTTGAGTAGGCTCCAGGAGTTGGTGATGAACAGGAAAGCCTGGCGTGATGCAGTCCATGGTGTTGCAAAGAGTCAGACATGACTGAGCGACTAAACTGAACTGAACTGATGAAACCAGTCCCTGGTGCCAAAAAGGCTGGGGACCATTGGATTAAAAGGGATCAAAGGGTGAGACCTAATTTGATAGTATTAGTGGCCTTATAAGTACAGGAAGAGAGACGATTCTTTCTCTCTCTCTTTTTCTCTCTCCTTTTTCATGACCACACATTGAGGAAAGGCCATAGGAGGATATAGGGAGAAGATGGCAGCCTGCAAGTTGGGAAGAGAGCTCTCACTAGAAACTGACCCTGCCAGACCTTCATCTGGGACTTCTAGCCACCAGAACTATGAGAAAATGAATCTTTGTTTTTAAGACATCCAGTCTATGGAATGTTGTTATGACAAGCTGAGCTAGCTAATACATTTTCACATAATAATAAAGGATATAGTTCATAAAGAAGGTAATCATCATGCTAAGTTGCTTCAATCACATCTGACTCTGTGCGACCCTGTGGACAATAGCCCACCAGACTCCTCTGTCCATGGGATTCTCCAGGCAAGAATATTGGAGTGGGTTGCTGTGCCCTCCTCCAGGGGATCTTCTCAACGCAGGGATGGAATCTGCATCTCTTAGGTCTCTGCCTTGGCAGATAGGTTCTTCACCACTGCTGCTGCTGCTAAGTCGCTTCAGTCGTGTCCGACTCTGTGTGACCCCATAGACGGCAGCCCACCAGGCTCCACCATCCCTGGGATTCTCCAGGCAAGAACACTGGAGTGGGGTGCCATTGCCTTCTCCAATGCAGGAAAGTGAAAAGTCAAAGTGAAGTCGCTCATTTGTGTCCGACTCTTAGCAACCCCATGGACTGCAGCCCACCAGGCTCCTCCATCCATGGGATTTTCTAGGCAAGAGTGCTGGAGTGGGGTGCCATTGCCTTCTCCACTAACAATGATCAAATTTTGTATATCAAATAACAACAAGAAAAGCAGTATTGATATAAGGAAAAGCAGATTTCAAAGTTTAAAAGTATCAGATGAAACAAAGAAAAATAATATTAGTAGAGATGGAAATTGAAGGGGGGTATAACAACAGCAAATCTTTAGGTACCCAATAATCACAGTCACACATGTAAAGTAAAAATTCCTAAAAATAAAAAACCTGGTAAATCATGATTAAATTAGGAGATTTTAGTATGTATTGTATAGAATATTTAAAAGGGCAAAAATAAGACATGGAGAATTTTAATAATTTTTTAAAAACTTGATTTAGCAGTTACATGTAGAGGGAACGACACATCCTAAAATAGAGAATAGATATTTTCATCTATTAGGTTAGCTCAGTGTTTGGGATTGAATTGTGTCCCCCCAAAATATGTTAAGTTCCTAGCCTCTGGTACCTATGATTCGGATCTTATTAGGAAATACAGTCTTCACAGATATCATTAACATGTAAGTTAACATGAGATTATATTGGAATAAGGTGGTCCCTTAGCTTTTTTGAATTATGTCCTTATAAGAAGAGGAGAAAAGACACAATTCAACCCCATACAGAGAGGAGAACATCATGTGGCAATGGAGGCAGCAATTGGAGTCACATTTTTACAAGCCGAAAAATGTCAAGAACTGCAGACAAGACTGGAAGCTCCCTCAGAGACCTCAAAGTGCATGGCCCTCATGGTACCTTGATCCAGACTTTAGCTCTTTAGAACTACAAGAGAATAAATGCCTGCTTTTATAAGCCTTGTGGCAATTTATTACAGCAGCCCTCAAAACAGTTAGCTTCCCCAGAACAGGCTCTGAAACATTGAGGAAATGTTTTGAGGAGGAAGAGAGAAAGGAAAACAGCAAAGGAAACACACCTTGATACTGGGAAAGATTGAAAGCAAAAGGAGAAGGGGGTGGCAGAGGATGAGATGGTTGGATGGCATCACTGACTCAATGGACATGAGGTGGAACAATCTCGGAAAGATAGTGGAGGACAGGGAAGGCTGGCATGCTGCAGTTACATGGGGTTGCGAAGAGTCGGACATGACTGAGTGACTGAAAAACCACAACAAACAAACATATGTTCTCAGTTGGAGTCTAGGTTCAGCCCAAGCCCTGGAGCAGGAGGTGCACCACATTGCTGGTTCTGCTTTGACAAAAGGGGGCTAGCCCTTTGTCCCCTAAGTCAGTCATTATATGTTGCTGATGACTGAGTAGGGGAGGGAGGTCAGAGAGAGGGGCACATAACCACCTTCGTGAGACAGCCCATTTGGCTAGGGCAATTCTCTGAAAAAGGGATAGCTGTGAGCTGTTAACAGCCAATACTCACACTGTCAACTATATATTCTGTACCTGGAAAAATTTTTTGACTGTTTTGGCTCCTAGAAAAACTTAAATAAATTTAAAAATTAGAGAATTTACAGACCTTAATCTTTGATCATAAACTTCTAAGTTTACAAATCAATAATTAATCAGTGCCTAAGAAAACAGAATTGTCTTATTTTGAAATTATGAAACACTCCAAATAATTCTCAAGTCAAAGGTGAAGACAAAACTAAAACTGAAAATAATTTAGAACATAGTAAGAGGGTGAATGCTTCATAATCAAACCCATAGCTGAAGAAATACCCAGAAATACATTTTTAGACTTATATACACTAGTGAATAAAAAAGGAAAGAAATAATATTAGTAATTAAGAAAGCATTTCACAACAAACAAAACAAAGGGGAGATTTATACAGACAAATAGGGGAGGGAGATTCCTACAGACAAAAATGTGAAACATGAAATTAAAAAATTAAAAGCTAATAAAATATTTTCTTTCAAAAGACTAACAAAATAAAAGCATTGTTCTCTCCCCAAGTATCAGCAAGCTTGATTAAGGGGGAAATAGAACATAAATATATAACATTAAAATATTATATTCATTCATTTATTATTTTATTCATTCAATTGAAATATACTTATTGATTAGAAACTCTGTATCAGGAAGAAAGAGAAAATAGTGATGAGCAGTGATTCTTGTACTATAGATTATGTACACTGAAATACAAATAAATGTTCATAATATGATCAGAATTTGTGTGTTAAAGATAAATTCTTGAAACCAAGGACATATACTATGAAGGAAAGCCTAGTGATTGCTGTCATGCAAACTCCAGAAGAAATTCTGAGTAATAACTCACTACCTAGATTAACCCTCAAAATGATAGACTATCTGAAAAGGTCAATATCTACAAATATCTTTCTGTCCCCTTTTTATATACTTTCTCTTCAGCCTCTGTCATTATCTAATATTATCTAATATTTCTTTTGCTTATGTCTGTCTTCTTTAAGAATATACATTTTGTCTGTTTTATTCACAGGTATATCCTTAGCACCCACACAATGCCTGTGCATTACCCTCTCAATAAATAATTTCTGCATAATGAGTTATGTAACAAGACGAGATTATGGAGCAGTAAGCTTAAATATTGCAAGAGACAAAATTAACTTTTTTTATTAGTAGATGATAATATTGAATACCTAGAAAACCCAACATAGACTGATAATGTAACCATTAAATTTAATAAAATAATTGGACAAGGTGGCTGGAGATGAGTATATAAAATCAAGATTTTTTTCTTTGTATTGTAACATGCATTTAGAAATGAAGATGGGGCAAATGTCTCATTCATGGGGACAAATAAAAATTGCAAATACAAAGGTAACATAAAATTAAAAAGTAATGTAAAAAGACAGAACCTATATAATAAAAATTCTAAAAAGAAATAAAACACTATATTATTTTAGTAATATATTTTAGATATGAATTCTTAATATATTACAATATAAATGTTTTCTATATTGGTATAACTTTAAAACAGTTCATACTATAATTCCAATTTTTTTGGAAATTGGATTATAAAATTACAGAAAAAAGTATGTCTCATAATATCCATGAAAAAAATTTTAATCTACAATGTTGGAAAACTTTCCTTAAGAGATACTAAAATTTACTATAAAGTTATTGGAACCAAAATAATATGGGACTAATTTGAGGATAAATAGAACAAAGAACAAAATAAAGGGTCTACACTACCTCCAAACATAATGTGAAATAACATATGACTAAAATGAAATGAAATTTATATGGGAAGAGGCTGGTCTACTTAATAAATTATGCAGGAAAAAATGTTCTGTTCATTTTAAAGAAAATAAAAAATCAAGCACCTCATACAATACAAAAATAAATATAAGATGGATTAAATTTAAATTCAAAGGATAAAAATTAAATTATTAGAATATAACTTAGCAGACTTTTTCACAACTACACTCGCAGTAAGGGAGGTCTTCTAAAGTCAAACAGGAAATCCGGAAAACATAAAAGAAAAGACAGACATTGTATGCAATGACATTATATGCAAAAGACTGAGGCTAAGTGAAATCAATGCATACCAAAGGCTTAGGCTGGAGGATATTTTACTAAGGTGGCAGTCAAAAAATCAATATCTTTAATATTAAAAGCTTTAAATTTTGACAATAAACCTATTATAAATAAATAGAAATAGAAAAATGGGCTAAGAATATGAACAGACTAATTTACAGAAGAGAAAATACAAATGTCCAATAAATACTAAAAGGCAATCATAGTCATGATACTGCATATACAAAAAAATTATACTCAATATTTTATCTATAAAAATGCAAAGTTTTGCAAGTGTAATAACATCATGGACTGGGGAGAATATAGAGAAACAGTCACTCTCATAAATTTCTAGTAAAAACATGAACTAATATAAACCTTTTATGTGGTGATCTTTTGGTATGTGTTTAACATATGCCGCACCTACTAGAATGTTATTGAAATAGTTCCAAGATGTACTAAACATAACAAAGAGTGTGATTCCTTTCTGTGTAAAATAGAATGATGGATTTAGTACATATTGTATTAGAATAGTTTACAGCCATACAAAGTAGAATCATAAAACAAGTCATATTGCTTGCTGAACTGAGAGGGAGGGAGAAAGACTTGATGGACTAGTCTTGGAAACAGCATATATCACTACTATTCACATTTAATTAGCTAGAACTCAGTCATGTGACCACAGGAAATTGCAAAAGGGACTGAGAAAATGTAATCTATCTGTGCCCAAGAGAAAGAGAAGAAGGTTTTAATGGACTGTTAAAAGTCTCTGTTATAGATAGAAATATATAGATGGTGATATTAATAGATAATAGACATAGGGCAAGCTATCTGACTATATCTGTAACTATACCACATAAATTCAGTATAACCATAATTTCTATTTCTGGCAGAAATTTTAAGAAATTCTGAATGAGGATTGTGCTATTATTTCAGGATCAAATAGAAGAGAGTAAGAGTTTTATTGTATTTTATACCTCTCTGGACATATACTCCCTAAACATATATATTTTTTCCCTTTTTCCCCCCGAAAAAGGGACTACAGGATGTAAGTAAAAAGACAAGATCCCATTTTTCTTCTTTGTTTCTCTGTGCATTTAAACTGAATAGATGCATTTGTAATAACTAATAAGCACATAACAAATAAAGAATAACTACTAAAAGTATGCTGAAAAAAATACACATATTTTTCCACAAGCAACTTGACAAGCTATCCTATTAAAATGAAAAAGTCAGTATGTAAAGATATATAAACTAGGCTGTTTATTGCATCTTTATTTGTCATGGCAGATGTAACAACCTGAACGTCTCTTGATGGAACCTGAAAAATTAGTGGCAAAACATATTATGGAAGAGCAATTCTCAGACTTTTTTGGTTTCATAATATTTTCACACTTTTAAAACTTATTAAGGACTTCCAAGAGTTTCTGTTTATGTGGGTTGAATTTATCACTATTTTTCATATTAAAATTTCACTACGAAATTTATTTTTTTTTAATTTTTTTAAATTTTATTTTATTTAACTTTACAATATTGTATTGGTTTTGCCATATATCAAAATGAATCTGCCACAGGTATACATGTGTTCCCCATCCTGAACCCTCCTCCCTCCTCCCTCCCCATACCATCCCTCTGGGTCATCCCAGTACACCAGCCCCAAGCATCCAGTATCATGCATCGAACCTGGACTGGTGACTTGTTTCATATATAATATTATACATATTTCAATGCCCTTCTCCCAAATCATCCCACCCTCTCCCTCTCCCACAGAGTCCAAAAGACTGTTCTATACATCAGTGTCTCTTTTGCTGTCTTGTATACAGGGTTATCGTTACCATCTTTCTAAATTCCATATATATGCATTAGTATACTGTATTGGTGTTTTTCTTTCTGGCTTACTTCACTCTGTATAATAGGCTCCAGTTTCATCCACCTCATTAGAACTGATTCAAATGTATTCTTTTTAATGGCTGAGTAATACTCCATTGTGTATATGTACCACTGCTTTCTTATCCATTCATCTGCTGATGGACATCTAGGTTGCTTCCATGTCCTGGCTATTATAAACAGTGCTGCGATGAACATTGGGGTACATGTGTCTCTTTCAATTCTGGTTTCCTCAGTGTGTATGCCCAGCAGTGGGATTGCTGGGTCATAAGGCAGTTCTATTTCCAGTTTTTTAAGGAATATCCACACTGTTCTCCATAGTGGCTGTACTAGTTTGCATTCCCACCAACAGTGTAAGAGGGTTCCCTTTTCTCCATACCCTCTCCAGCATTTATTGCTTGTAGACTTTTGGATCACAGCCATTCTGACTGGTGTAAAATGGTATCTCATAGTGGTTTTGATTTGCATTTCTCTGATAATGAGTGATGTTGAGCATCTGTTCATGTGTTTGTTAGCCATCTATATGTCTTCTTTGAAGAAATGTCTATTTAGTTCTTTGGCCCATTTTTTGATTGAGTCACATTTTTTGATTAGGTCATTTATTTTTTTGGAATTGAGCTGTAGGAGTTGCTTGTATATTTTTGAGATTAGTTGTTTGTCAGTTGCTTCATTTGCTATTATTTTCTCCCATTCTGAAGGCTGTCTTTTCACCTTGCTTATAGTTTCCTTTGTTTGTTGTGCAGAAGCTTTTACATTTAATTAGGTCCCATTTCTTTAGTTTTGCTTTTATTTCCAATATTCTGGGAGGTGGGTCATAGAGGATCCTGCTGTGATGTATGTCAGAGAGTGTTTTGCCTATGTTTTCCTCTAGGAGTTTTATAGTTTCTGGTCTTATATTTAGATCTTTAATCCATTTTGAGTTTATTTTTGTGTATGGTGTTAGAAAGTGCTCGTTTCATTCTTTTACAAGTGGTTGACCAGTTTTCCCAGCACCACTTGTTAAAGAGATTGTCTTTAATCCATTGTATATTCTTGCCTCCTTTGTCAAAGATAAGGTGTCCATATGTGCATGGATTTATCTCTGGGCTTTCTATTTTGTTCCATTGATCTCTATTTCTGTCTTTGTGCCAGTACCATACTTCTTGATGACTGTGGCTTTGTAGTAGAGCCTGAAGTCAGGCAGGTTGATTCCTCCAATTCCATTCTTCTTTCTCAAGATAGCTTTGGCTATTCAAGGTTTTTTGTATTTCCATACAAATTGTGAAATTATTTGTTCTAGCTCTGTGAAGAATACCATTGGTAGCTTGATAGGGATTGCATTGAATCTACAAATTGCTTTGGGTAGTATACTCATTTTCACTATATTGATTCTTCCAATCCTTGAACATGGTATATTTCTCCATCTATTAGTGTCCTCTTTGATTTCTTTCACCAGTGTTTTATAGTTTTCATATATAGGTCTTTAGTTTCTTTAGGTAGATATATTCCTAAGTATTTTATTCTTTTCGTTGCAATGGTGAATGGAATTGTTTCCTTAATATCTCTTTCTATTTTCTCATTATTAGTGTATAGGAATGCAAGGGATTTCTGTGTGCTGGTTCTTTGAAAGGATAAATAAAATTGACAAACCATTAGCCAGACTCATCAAGAAACAAAGGGAGAAAAATCAAATCAGTAAAATTAGAAATGAAAATGGAGAGATCACAACAGACAACACAGAAATACGAAGGATCATAAGAGACTACTATCCGCAATTATATGCCAATAAAATGGACAACGTGGAAGAAATGGACAAATTCTTAGAAAAGTACAACTTTCCAAAACTGGACCAGGAAGAAATAGAAAATCTTAACAGACCCATCACAAGCACGGAAATTGAAACTGTAATCAGAAATCTTCCAGCAAACAAAAGCCCAGGTCCAGATGGCTTCACAGCTGAATTCTACCAAAAATTTAGAGAAGAGCTAACACCTATCCTACTCAAACTCTTCCAGAAAATTGCAGAGGAAGGCAAACTTCCAAACTCATTCTATGAGGCCACCATCACCCTAATACCAAAACCTGACAAAGATGCCACAAAAAAAGAAAACTACAGGCCAATATCACTGATGAACATAGATGCAAAATTCCTTAACAAAATTCTAGCAATCAGAATCCAACAACACATTAAAAAGATCATACATCATGACCAAGTGGGCTTTATCCCAGGGATGCAAGGATTCTTCAATATTCACAAATCAGTCAATGTAATACACCACATTAACAAACTGAAAAATAAAAACCATATGATTATCTCAATAGATGCAGAGAAAGCCTTTGACAAAATTCAACATCCATTTATGATAAAAAAACTCTCCAGAAAGCAGGAATAGAAGGAACATACCTCAACATAATAAAAGCTATATATGACAAACCCACAGCAAACATTATCCTCAATGGTGAAAAATTGAAAGCATTTCCTCTGAAGTCAGGAACAAGACAAGGGTGCCTACTTTCACCATTACTATTCAACATAGTTTTGGAAGTTTTGGCCACAGCAATCAGAGCAGAAAAAGAAATAAAAGGAATCAAAATTGGAAAAGAAGAAGTAAAACTCTCACTGTTTGCAAATGACATGATCCTCTACATGGAAAACCCTAAAGACTTCATCAGAAAATTACTAGAACTAATAAATGAATATAGTAAAGTTGCAGGATATAAAATCAACACACAGAAATCCCTTGCATTCCTATTCACTAAGAAATTTAAATGTTTAATAACATTTGAAAATAAAAATAAACTTACCACATATTAACACATAACATATTTTATTTAAAAATGGATATTTTCACAAAACAAAAACATTTATTGAAAAGAGTGGAACATTTATATTTTTGCAAGTCTCTAATGACTGTCTTTATAAAATACAGCTTCAATCAGCTTTTACATTTTTAATCTGCTGCTGTGTGTTATGTTGGCTGATGTACATGAAGAAAACTCAGCCACAAATAGGTATTTAATTTCAAAAGGGGAGATTAGTTTAATAGCATTTTCAGATCATTTTTATGTTCTTATTTGGTATTATACCAAAACGTAACAAGTAACTATTTATTAAGGGTTAACTGCCATGTAAAATCTGAAATCTGTATCAGTGAATTTTTTGTGCAGTTAGATTAAAATCTTTATTTTGCACTTTAAGCAGCTCTTTTACCCTTTTATGATTTTGCAGAATCATGCATTGATCATTTGGGAAATATTGGTTCATTAAGTTATAGCAGATCTCCCAAATGTTGACACATCATTATATAATATCAAAGAATCAACTCTATTAATATACCAATGATGCTCAGGGTGGTAGATAAAAGTCTTCTAAAATTGCTTATAAGCTTGAACTTGATCATCAACCAAAAAAATCATCAGTTATTTTCCTTGAAGTGACAGGCTCACTTTGTTCATTTTTAAATCTTATTTCATTTAATTTCCAATACCCAGATCTAAATAACCAGTTTTTCAGTCTTTAGTTTTTCTTAAAAACGGTGCTTCATGGAAAGCGCAGCTGCCTTTAAGCTCACAACTCGATTACAGATGAGCTTTTCCTTGAGGCAGCCATCATACTTCAGTCTGCCAGAAACATGCTTCATGCAGTCTTCTCATTTCACCAGCCAGAATATTAAAGGGGCATATACTCAAGGGTTGAGATTCAATATTATTAATTTTTGCTATCTCATCAAAAGACATTCTTCAGTGAAACTGACTTCAAACAGAGAGAGTCCGGTGGTAAAGAGTAATTAACTGCCAGTGCAGTTTAATGTGACTGCCTTGATTCATGCTAAGTGGCACTAGTGGTAAAGAACCCACCTGCCAATGCAGGAAACATAAAGATGCGGGTTTGGTCCCTGTATTGGTAAGATACCCTGGAGTAGGAAATGGCTACCCACTCTAGTATCCTTGCCTGGAGAAACTCATGGACAGAGGAGCCTGGAGGGCTACAGTCCATGGGATTGCAGAGTCGGATGTGACTGAAGGGACTTAGCACAGTCCAAGTTTGGATCAGTGATATCAACTCTTTAGCTGTGTGACTTAGGAGACATTTACTTAATTCTAGAGAGACTCAGTTTTTTGTTTTGTTGTTGTTGTTGTTGTTTTTATCTGCAAAAAGCAAAGCAATCACAATTGAAGTGCCTAATACGTAGTTCACAAATTTCAAATACAGACTGGAGTATTAATATGCAGCACCTCAGATGAACAAAGAGTTGAACAGTTGTAAAATCTATTGGGGAGTTGGCTGGCTGACAGAGTTAGGAATAAAACCATATTTTATGATATTTACTTTGTCTTTTTATCTGTGAAGATATCCAATTATGACACAATGATGTGGCTATCTGAGTTTTAGTAGTTCGGTCCCCAGAATGAGAACAGCATGTCTTTTCATCTCAGTAGTAGCTGAAGGCAAAATCTAGGCTGTCCAGACTAAAAGAAGGAGGTAAAATACCCAAACATTTTCTGTATTTTGGCTGTTTATGGACCCTATTTGACCCATATATGCACCCAGCTATTCTCAAGTAGAATGTTGAAGAGCCGCATGATAGAAAACATGCATAGAGCACTCTTAAGAACTTTTGAAAAAATGTACTTTGTTTAGATTCTTATACTTGACTGTGAATCAGTTTAAATTTTCAGTAATAATATATAGTAACACAAAAGTAGAGTGGTGAGTTATTTCTAAATGATAAAGTAATCATTGGTTTTTATTTTCTTTTTATGCTTTCTTTGTTTTTCTACCATTAGCATTTTTGTTTACTGTTTTAGTTATTTAAAATTGTTTTAAAAACAGAAAAATCACAGTGAGCTTGGTTTATGGCAATTTTATTGCAATTTTGCATAGCATTTAAATTTTCAAAGGATTAGTTAAAATTTGAAAAGAACTGTGCATTTACCTTGGCAAAGGGAGAAAATAGACTTTGTGGTGGTTTTAGCCTTTCATCCACAACTTTTAGGAAAGGACTGCCTACCCAAAAACCATTAGTTTAATGACACAATGTAAGTGTTATTCTGGGAAGCAAAACGCTGTGATTAAACATGTACTAAATCTCTGCCACCCTTGGGAATTTGCTCTTGTCCTAACAAAGAGTGCTCAAGTCAGACAGGGAACAGCCTTCAGTACAGCACAAGGCTTGTAAGTCTTGTCTTGACATCACCAAATGCTTCTTTGACCTCCAAAGCCCTTCCGTGGGCAGCTGCTCACCCGGAAGACTTTCTTCCCCTGAGAAATCCATCTTCAGAAGGTTGTGAGCTGCTCTTTCCTCAGAAATCTCTTTTTCATTTGGAAGCTGGAAGTGGTTTCCTCTCTCAGCTATAGAGAAGGGAAAAAATAACTTTCTTAGAGCGCTCTGACAAAGGCAGCAACCAACTTCTACTCTGGGGGAAATGCATTGGATTTTTGGAAGGTAACTGAATCCTAAAGATGACTTTTACTTTTAACGTTGGTCTGGGGCTTCGGAGAAATTACATATTTTAGGGAGAACTCAGTCATCTCCACCTTCCTCATTTTACAGAGGAGGAAATGTGGGTGCAGAGAGGAGGAGTGAGAGAGCCAGTGTCACTCAGCTGGTTAGCAGCCAAGTCAGGGCCTGACATCAGTTGCACTGGCTACTTGCGCATGGTGATCAGTGACTTCCAAAGGTATTAGTTATACGTTATTAACAAAAAAACAATCAACCAAAAAATAACCCTGTGTACATTCTGCAAAGCTGATCAGTAAGGAAGGAAGTGGAGATTTAAATTTCTATATTTGAAAATTAAAAGTGGGTCCCACTGTTTTATCAGTGTTGTTCCCAGAGTCCATGGATAAGCCTCTCTCACTTTAATTTCATTCAGACTTACGTATCAGCACGTTAGCACACTGGCAGGCACCAGAAAAAATTTAGATGAATGAATACTGATTGGGAAGCCAGTAGTGGATTAAACATCTAATGTATGGGGAAGTACTCTGAAAGCCTGTGAAAGGTTAAATAACAGTATTATGAAGTCAGTGGTGTTAAAAGGGAATAGCCTAACACAGACATACATTCCATTGTCCCATGTCTTACAGATACCAAAATGTATATTTTTTTTAACTGTATTTTGACTTGCTAATCAAGAGATTGATAAAATATAGTCAATGAGGTAAATTATTTTTATTCTCTTGAGATTAAAAACATTATTGTGTATTAACATCTAGTAACTATGATGGAGAAGGCAATGGCACCCCACTCCAGTACTCTTCCCTGGAAAATCCCATGGACAGAGGAGCCTGGTAGGCTGCAGTCCATGGGGTTGTTAGGAGTTGGACACGACTGAGCGACTTGACTTTCACTTTTCACTTTCATGCATTGAAGAAGGAAATGGCAACCCACTCCAGTGTTCTTGCCTGGAGAATCCCATTGATGGGGTGGCCTGCCATCTCTGGGGTCGCACAGAGTCAGACACGACTGAAGCGACTTAGTAGCAGCAGCAGCAGCAGCAGTAACTATGAACCTCTCATTATTAAAGTAGGAGTGGTGGATTCACAATTTTTCAAGACATTGGCCCACCAAAATACAAAAACTGTAGATCATTTTCCAAAATCTTTTTGCTTAACAAAATCATTTTAAATCAAATTGAAACCTGTAAAGTCTTTATATCTGGTATGTGGTTGCAACATTTATTATATAAGCATACTTTTCTCTTTTAATTATAAGACATAACAAATACAATTATTAAAATAGAATATTAAATAAAATTTACCTCACACTTTAATATAGGATTAGTAGAAAATGGTCAACTTTGAAATTAACCTGAGTTGAAAAACAGATACAGTGAAGTCAGTCACCTCACTGTTTCTGAAACACACTAGGTTCACTCTCATCTTGAGACAATATCTACTCTCATCAGCACTTAATTATTACTGCTAGAATTCCCACCCCACTCCTCATAACTTCTTAGAGCCTCTATCAAACATCACCACCTCCACAGTGCCATTATGTATTATGACACACGCACCCACCAGCTTCTTGCCACCTGAAATGCACTATAAAATAAGGAAAAGATCTCGACTCTTGTAGTCAGAAAGCCCTGGTTTTCTTCCCAACCACACTGCTGACCAGCTGGGTGAACAATTTTGTCCTCAGTAAAACTGTAAATAGTGGTAATATTACTTACTTCAAAAGATCCTTATCAGAAGATGAAATATTGCACGTGAAACTGCCTGGCACATAATAAGTGCTCAATAAAAGTTAGATTCTTTCCTCCCATTCTCATTTAGCAGCTGCCTGAATGCCAACTTATTATATTCTATAATTATCCATTGTGAAAATCTTGCTTATACAACATGGCCCTTGAAGTCACCTGCTTCTCCCTGCTCAACCACCAGGATCTGCCATAGATGCTAAGCTCACCAAAATAGTTATGCAGTCAACTCATTACAAGCTGGGGACTAAAGAATACAATGTCATATTTTTTGAAAATGAGCAGTTCATCTCTTTCCCAAGCCAAATTAAGCTTATTTTGATAATTCCCTAGATTGAAATGGATGTGGCTTAGTAGTAGCTAGAGAAACAGTTATTAACACAAATCTTCAAAAAATAATAATAAATGAAGAAGTCATGCACATCCATGTTACCTTGCTGACCCTGCAGGAGTGCCCCCCGGTTGCAGCCTCCACCTGGAGCTGGCGCAGATGTAGATGACCGTGCGTATGTACTCGGACCCGCAGAGCTTCCTGGATCCTTCACTCCTTGCTTCTGAAATGGCAAGCATAACAGAGAAGGTAAATAACATAAAAATGAAACCCCTCATTTTGCTGAGGATTGAATGAGAGTCTGATATGGTGAATATTGTCAAACCAAGTTTTGAAGTTGCCTTCCCACTCTCCGCCAATTTATAAAAACTTTCCTGCCATTTTATTGGTCAATATCTCACCTTAACGATATTTGCTAAGCACACATAGATGATACCATGAGGTTTTAAAAATGAGTTTTTATGATTATTACTAGTTATTCAGTCACTTTGAACAGCATCACTTACTATTTACCTGCATTCATGAGACAACAGGACACTTGGAAGACATCATGGAAAACATATAGATTTTAAAAGTAGGCAAGTCTGAGTTTCAGTGTCAGCCTTACCCCTTACTGAGTGATATAGGGCAAGTTTTAAACATTTTAAGCCTCAACAATCATGTCTATAGGGGCTTCCCTGGTAGCTCAGTTGGTAAAGAACCTGCTTGCCATGCTGCTGCTGCTGCTAAGTCACTTCAGTCGTGTCCGACTCTGTGTGACCCCATGGACGGCAGCCCACCAGGCTCCCCCGTCCCTGGGATTCTCCAGGCAGGAACACCGGAGTGGGTTGCCATTTTCTTCTCCAATGCATGAAAATGAAAAGTGAAAGTGAAGTCGCTTAGTCGTGTCCAACTCAAGAGACCCTGGTTCAATTCCTGGGTAGGGGAGATCTCCTGGAAAAGGGATAGGCTACTCTCTCCAATAATTTTGGGCTTCCCTGGTGGCTCAGACAGTAAAGAATCCGCCTGCAATATAGGAGACCTGGGTGATCCCTGGGTTGGGACGATCCCCTGGAGGAGGGCATGGCAACCCACTCCAGTATTCTTGCATGGAGAATCCCCATGGACAGAGGAACCTAGTGGGCTACAGTTCTAGGGGTCACAAAGAGTCGGACACAACTGAGCAATCAAGCACAATCATGTCTATAGAATGGGAAAACCTATCTCATAAGGGTTTTTGTAAGTACTGAAAGCACTATCTATTTCAAAGCAATGACAATGTACACTTAAGAATTCAGGTTCTCATATTTTGGGCTTGAATCCTGCTTTCCCACTTGCCAGATCTAGAATCTTAATCAAGATGTTTAACATCTCCAAGCATCCTTCACTGTAATATTACATTGATGACAGTGACGACTTACTAGAGCTAATGAGACAATGTGTCTCCTGCTTGACAAAATAGTCAATAATTATTGATTGTCTGCTTCTCTTATCATCCAGACAAAGTAGAAAGATAATGTTCCCAGAAAAATAAAGTCTGACACTATTTCCACTGTTTACCCATCTATTTCCCATAAAGTGATGGGACCAGATGCCATGATCTTCATTTTCTGAATGTTGAGCTTTAAGCCAACTTTTTCACTCTCCACTTTCACTTTCATCAGAGGCTTTTGAGTTCCTCTTCACTTTCTGCCATAAGGGTGATGTCATCTGCATATCTGAGGTTATTGATATTTCTCTTGGCAATCTTAATTTCAGATTGTGCTTCATCCAGCCCAGCATTTCTCATGATGTACTCTGCATATAAGTTAAATAAGCAGGGTGACAATATACAGCCTTGATGTACTCTTTTTCCTATTTGGAACCAGTGTGTTGTTCCATGTCCAGTTCTAACTGTTGCTTCCTGACCTGCATACAAATTTCTCAAGAGGCAGGTCAGGTGGATGAGATATAATGGTGTCTTAAACTAAGGTCCTGGTAGAGAAGATGGGACAGAAAGATAATTAGATAACTGAAGGATTTGGTACTCACTGGGCAACAGAGATAAGGGAGAGAGCAGCCATAAGTTGTACTTTGGTTTCTGGTGTGCACAGCAGAGAGGTAGAGTGTTTATTTGCTAAGAAAATCACCAAAGGTGCAGGGATGGTTTTGACATCAAGCAGAGCTATATTGTCTTTGATGAGCCAAAACTGGAGGTTACTCTGTGTCATTTGTCAACTCCAGAGGGGCATCTTCATGACCAAGTCTAGTACACACACATCAGCAATTATCCAGCCATTTATTCCCAACTTTTTCCTTTCTCTGGAGACTTATACTGCCCAACTTGATAAAGCTAGTTTTCACAAAGCACTGCAGTAAAGCTGTAAATCAGTGGCTATGGGCTATGCTTCTACAAAACCCCAAAGAAAATTATTCAGCCAAGGAATGACCCCTACCCTAGATATTGGATATACTCTGTTTTCTCTGAACTCTGCTATCACCCTTACTTGATCTCCTAAGGCTCAAAATAGTCTCCTCTTTTGCCAGCTCTAAAGACCTCATCAGGGCTCTTGCTAATCTGGGATGAAGATGAGAGGCCTGCAAGACCTGAACTCAGCCTGTGACCAAATGCAGGCAAGCTAACCAGCCATGTCAATTGTCCAGATGAAAAAGCTACTGCCAAGAATGAAAGCCCCAGCTGCAGAGCCTCAAATTCAGGGGCTTACTTTGTTTTCCCCATTTTTGAGTTGACAGAGTAGGATTGAATTACTTAAAGAACTCTTTTGAACTTGAAATTCTAAGTCTTGCTATAATTGGCTGATTCTGTTACTCCCACCCCAAAAACGTTCAGTGGCTCAGCATTACCTGGAGAATTAAATGCAGTCTGGCATTTAAGGCTCTCCACAAAGGTGCCCAAATATGACTCCTTTCACATCCTTCAAGGTCCAATCAGAGAGGAGACAACCTAAATGAAAATTAATCTTTCTAATCTCTTGACCAACAACAGTTTGTGCTTATACCTCTAACTGGAGCCCTTAATCCATTTTGTTGGGAGGTTAACACAACTTTTTCTACTCAGCAGCAGCAGTCTGTAACTCAAGTTACTATCTGCATGGCAATGATTGTGTAATGGCTTCTCTGAGCTTTAGTTTCCTCATCTGCGAGGAGATAATAATCTGCATTTTATGTTGTCTTTAAGATGGTACAAACTGACATAAGTGAAGCACCTAGCATGATATATGATGCTTAGTATATACTCAAGTAAATTAACAATTCATATGCAAGAGATCAGAACATGTAATTTTGGGTCACAACTAGTTAAAAAATATAATTTGGGGTCTTTTATGCATAATTCTCAATCTCAAAGTTTATCCATAAATTTGCAGTCTTTTTTCCCCTTCTTTTATTCTTCCCTTTCCTTCTTTCCTCTCTTCTTTTCCACTTATTTCCTCTTTAGAAATAAGTTCTAAAAAGACAGAACCTTAGAATACTCTTTCCTAAAGTGTTGTCTTCAGGACATGAGTCTTTTCAGATGATTTTTGGAGAAAAAAGTACCCCATCCCAAAATCCCCTTTCCTAAAGATCAGTAAGTAAAGCTTACTAATATAGTCAGGGCTCAAACAAGATTTGTAGTTAGGAAACTTCTTTAACTTTGTTTAAATCAATGTTTCACAAACTTATTTGGCTCTAGAAACTTTCACTGTGCAATTGATTAACACCTGGGATAGTCATGAATTACTAGAGTAGATATGTCTTTGTGCTAAGTTGCTTCAGTCGTGTCCAACTCTGTGTGACCCCATGGACTGTGGCCCACCAGGCTCCTCCATCCATGGGATTCTCCAGGCAAAAATATTGGAGGGCTTGCCATTTCCTTCCCCAAGACATGTCTCTAGTTCCAAGCAAATGGTAGGATTATATTTCTCTGAACTTTAAACTTATTTGTGGCCACGAGACATAGTTTAGCAAATAAAATGTGAGTGGAAGGGACATATGTCACCTCTCCCTGGCATTTAAGGATCACTGCCTGGTTCCCCAGTTCTACCACTCTCCTCCTGCCTTGGTGACCAACAACAATCCTGATGATGGAATCTGGTCTCTGAGTCAGAACAATATGGAACAGGGCCACCTGCTAACCTGTAATGAACAGGTAATATGAATGAGACATCCTTATTATTTAAAGCCACTGATATTTGGTAATTTTTGATTGCAGCAACATCAGCAAAAGTAAGATGAACTATTCAGTTCAGTTCAGTTCAGTTCAGTCACTCAGTTGTGTCTGACTATTTGCGACCCCATGAATTGCAGCACGCCAGGCCTCCCTGTCCATCATCAACTCCCAGAGTTCACTCAGATTCATGCCCAGAGTTTCTCATGATGTACTCTGCATATAAGTTAAATAAGGAGATGAATTATTTGGTCTTAATAATTGGCTTTAATTATCACAAGCTCAAAATTATCAATTACATGAAGGTCCAGAATTAACATGACCAGAAATTTCAAATTAACAACTAGACAGTGAATTCAGTAAACTTTTCACTTATACACTGCTTATAGAGGAACTGTGGTGAGAAGAATGCCTAATAGATGGTTTGGGGAGCAGACTGGCATAAAAGTTGTAAGTACTGTCTGTAGAATTAGATGTGGGAAATTTTATCTCAGTTCTGTCACTTTATATCTGTGTGACCTCAGGAAATATGTATGACTCTGAATCTCAGTTTCTTCATTTATAAAATGTAGATAACACTGCTGACAACACTAGGCTAGTTGTAAGGATTAAAGTATGAAAGAGCACTGATCAAGAGTCTCTAGCACAAAGAGAACTTTTAATAAATTGATCACTGATGGTAATCATAATAATTCTACCAAATATTATTACACTATACCATAGTGATCTTGGTGTTAGAATGCTCGAGTATTATCATCGCCACTCTAGTTTTTAGTTGAGAGAGGATGAGAAAGTAATTTAACCTGCATTACATTTTCTAATTTGGAAAACATCACAGCATCAAATGAAGTAATGTTAATTATATATTGACAAATTATGTAGCATACCATACAAAGCTACTTTGTGGTAATGATGATTATGAGATCACTGTATAAATTCATTAGCAAACACTAACTTATTTTTATCATTTTTTAACACAGAGTTAGTGCTGCTAATCCTTGGCTAATATTCCTATCTACTGCTTCCAGAGGGTGTTTTCATTATACACTATACACTCAACTATTCTCATGGGTCATTCACAACTCCTCATACTCCCTCACTCTTCACTGACTGAATCCTCCTGCACACACACATACACCCATTAAATCATAGAATCTCATTACTTCTACCTTCTAAATGTCCCTCTGGTCCACCCACTACTGAATATCCCCTCTGCCATTATCTAAATTTCCTTTCAGTTCAGTAAAGTTGCTCAGTCTTGTCTGACTCTTTGCAATCACATGGACTGCAGCATACTTGGCCTCCCTATCCATCACTAACTCCCAGAGTTTACTCAAACTCATGCCCGTTGAGTCAATGATGCCATCCAACCATCTTATCCTCTGTCGTCCCCTTCTCCTCCCACCTTCAATCTTTCCCAGCATCAGGGTCTTTTCAAATGAGTCAGCTCTTCACATCAGGTGGCCAAAATATTGGAGTTTCAGCTTCAACATCAGTCCTTCCAATGAACACCCAGGACTGATCTCCTTTAGAATGGACTGGTTTGATCTTGCAGTCCAAGGGACTCTTAAGAATCTTCTCCAACACCACAATTCAAAAGCATCAATTCTTTGGCACTTAGCTTTCTTCTTAGTCCAACTCTCACATCCATACATGACTACTGGAAAAACCAAAGCTTTGACTAGATGGACCTTTGTTGGCAAAGTAATGTCTCTGCTTTTTAATAAGCTGTCTAGGTTGGTCATGGATTTTCTTCCAAGGAGCAAGCATCTTTTAATTTCATGACTGCAGTCACCATCTGTAGTGATTTTGGAGCCCCCCCCACAAAAAAAGTCTGTCACTGTTTCCACTGTTTACCCATCTATTTGCTATGAAGTGATGGACCAAATGCCATGATCAACATTCAGTTTTCTGAATGTTGAGCTTTAAACCAACTTTTTCACTCTCCACTTTCACTTTCATCAAGAGGCTTTTTAGTTCCTCTTCACTTTCTGCCGTAATGGTGGTGTCATCTACATATCTGAGGTTCTTGATATTTCTCCCAGCAATCTTGACTCCACTTGTGCTTCATCCAGCCCAGCATTTCTCATGATGTACTCTGCATATAAGTTAAATAAACAGGGTGAAAGTATACAGCCTTGACGTACTCCTTTTCCTATTTGGAACCAGTGTGTTGTTCAATATCCAGTTCTAACTACTGCTTCCTGACCTACATACAGATTTTTCAAGAGGCAGGTCAGGTGGTCTGGTATTCCCATCTCTTTCAGAATTTTCCACAGTTTGTGGTGATCCACACAGTCAAAGGCTTTGGTGTAAGTAAATAAAGCAGAAATAAATGTTTTTCAGGAACTCTATCGCTTTCTTGATGATCCAACAGATGTTAGCAATTTGATCTCTGGCTCCTCTGCCTTTTCTAAATCCAGTTTAAACATCTGCAAGTTCATGGTTCACATAGTATTGAAGCCTGGCTTGGAGAGTTTTGAGCTTTACTTTACTAGCATGTGAGATGAGTGCAATTGAGAGGTAGTTTGAGCATTCTTTGGCATTGTCTTTCCTGGGGATTGGAATGAAAACTGACTTTTTCCAGTCCTGTAGCCACTGCTGAGTTTTTCAAATTTGCTGGCATATTGGGTGCAGCACTTTCACAGCATCATCTTTTAGGATTTGAAATTGTTCAACTGGAATTCCATCACCTCCACTAGCTTTGTTTGTAGTGATGCTTCCTAAGGCCCACTTGACTTCACATTCCAGGATGTCTGGCTCTAGGCGAGTGATCACACCATTGTGATTATCTGGGTCATGAAGATCTTTTTTGTACAGTTCTTCTGTGTATTCTTGCCACATCTTCTTAGTATCTTCTGCTTCTGTTAGGTCCATACCATTTCTGTCCTTTATTGTGCTCATCTTTGCACAAAATATTCCCTTGGTATCTCTAATTTTCTTGATGAGATATCTCGTCTTTCCCATTCTATTTTTTTCCTCTATTTCTTTGCACTGATCACTGAGGAAGGCTTTCTTAGCTCTCCTTGCTATTCTTTGACACTCTGCATTCAAATGGGTATAGCCTTCCTTTTCTCCTTTGCCTTTCACTTCTCTTATTTTCACAGCTATTTGTAAGCCTTCCTCAGACAACCATTTTGTCTTTTTGCATTTCTTTTTCTTGGGGATGGTCTTCATCATTGCCTCCTGTACAATGTCATGAATATCCGTCCATACTTCTTCAGGCATTCTGTATCAGATCTAATCCCTTGAATCTATTTGTCACTTCCACTGTATAATCGTAATGGATTTGATTTAGGTCATACCTGAATGGTCTAGTAGTTTCCCCTACTTTCTTCAATTTAAGTCTGAATTTGGCATTAGGGAGTTCATGGTCTGAGCCACAGTCAGCTCCCAGTCTTGTTTTTGCTGACTGTATAGAGCTTCTCCCATCTTTGGCTGCAAAGAATAGAATCAATCTGATTTCAGTATTGATATCTGGTGATGTCCATGTGTAAAGTCTTCCCTTGTGTTGTTGGAAAAGGGTGTTTGCATTCTCTTGGCGAAACTCTATTATCCTTTGCCCTGCTTCATTCTGTACTCCAAGGCCAAATTTGCCTGTTACTCCAGGTATTTCTTGACTTCCTACTTTTGCATTCCAGTCCCCTATAATGAAAAGGACATCTTTTTTAGGTGTTAGTTCCAGAAGGTCTTATAGGTCTCCATAGAAACATTCAACTGCAGCTTCTTCAGCATTACTGGTTGGGGCATAGACTTGGATTACTGTGATATTGAATGGTTTGCCTTAGAAATGAAGAGAGATCATTCTATTGTTTTTGAGACTGCATCCAAGTACTGCACTTCAGACTCTTTTGTTGACTGTGATGGCTGCTCCACTTCTTCTATGGGATTCTTGCCCACAGTAGTAGATATAATGGTCATCTGAGTTAAATTCACCCATTCCAGTCCATTTTAGTTTGCTGATTCCAAAAATGTTGACATTCACTCTTGCTGTCTCCTGTTTGACCACTTCCAATTTGCCTTGATTCATGGACCTAACATTCCAGGTTTCTATGCAATATTGTTCTTTACAGCATTGGACTTTACTACCATCCCCAGACATATCCACAAGTGAGTGTTGTTTTTGCTTTGGTTCTGTCTCTTTATTCTTTCTGGAATTATTTCTCCACTGATATCCAGTAGTATATAGGGCACTTATCGACCTGAGGATTTCATCTTTCAATGTCCTATCTTCTTGCATTTTCATACTTTTCATGGGGTTCTTAAGGCAACAATACTGGTTTGCCATTTCCTTCTCAGTGGACCACATTTTGTCACACTTCTTATCTATACTTTCATTTAGATTACAGCAATGGCCTCTCACTTGGCCTCACATCCTTCATCAATCCGTTCTTTATACTGCTGCCAGAACACATGATTATTACCCACATTGAAGATTCTTCTTTGATTTCCTGTTTTCCTCAATAAAAAGTAAAAATTTCTTTCACCTGGCCTGCAAGGCTTTTTATGATCTGGCAGTACTCATATAGGTCTTTGATACCCTGAAACTGTAAATTGTCCACCTACAGCAAATATCTGAGTTTTGGGAAAAGTTTGTGTTCTCTACCTTTCTAGGCCTTTCACATACTGTTTTCTTCATTTAAAACTCCTTCTCCTCCCCTCTTTAAAATTGGTTAACTGCTACTGTACAAGTATCTGTAGAACCAATATTGAAATACCCTTTATCTAGATAACTCTGCATAATCTTATGGATAAAATTTTACCATTCATTTTAGTGATTTTTAAAATGCCCTATCAGTGAGAATTAAATGAGTAGCTAAAAATATTTTTATTAGTGATATCAGAAACAGTAATATATAATGCTTCATTTGTATTGACAGAGAATTTTTATTCTTTTTACATTTGCATTGTTATTTTGGGCTTTTAGAAAATGTTAAAGCAATCATCAGAATATGTGTAATAATTTAGAAAATTCACTAAAACTATTATTGAATTATGACAAAAGGTCTCTAAAGCGTCCTGGGATCTGTTCTTCCTGTATAATGACATCATATCTTTTAACAGCTGGCTTATCCAAAGAACATACAGACAAGGAGAAAGTACATTTTTCATGAGACATTACCGATGCTACCTATATGTCTTATCAGTTAAAAAAAAAAAAAAAAAAAGCAGTGCTCATTTTATAAGATTCATAACCATGCTTTTAAAGGTTCCAATTTAGTGAGCATGTTCTGCTTTCCATTTAATCCAGGACTAGTTTCATGTAAATTGTTAGCCTTTTAGTTTTATCACCAACTGGGTAAGCCAACCTAAGCAAATGAAGACAAATAGCCTAGTAAATGTTCTATGGATCTGAGGGTGGATTTGAACATTGTACTATATCCTGAACAAACAAGACATGAAGCCCAGATGTTGTATTAAGGAACAAATGAGGTCATAAGCACAATCTGTATTTCCCGCAGGAGGAGTTGGGCCTTGGCAAGGACCCAGCCAGCTGCTAAGAGCAAAGAGGTTCTCAGAGCAAGAAGTGGAGATATGGTCTGGGATCATCAAAGTGAGAACGACTACTTCTGAGGACCAACTTCATACCAGGTATCTTGCTAAGTGCTTTACTCTGAAGGGAAACTGCTCCAAATTGTCAGCAATATAATCTCACAAAATGCAGCAGTACTGCTCACCCAAAGAACGTGATCATAGATTTGTTTATACCTTTTTTCTTAAGGGAGAAAATGGATTTTATCTTGTTGTAGACAAAAAAGACCTTTGATCTATTTTTAGCAACTTTCAAGGCTCATTTTATAAGTTTTCCACCATTAAAATGTTTTTACCCTCTGTGATATTGAGACATTTTGTTAGGATGTTGAAGAAGTCATATTTAAGATATTAGATCATGTTGTAATATAGGGAAAGCATGGCCAACACTTCTTGCATTAATGTGATAATTCATTTACTCAGCAAATATTTGTGGTAATAATTTCTCTGTGGATGTGCTGTTCTGGGTGTTGAATGTACAGCAGTGAGCAAAACACATAGTTCCTGTTCTCAAGGAGCTTACAGTCTAGGGAGGAGGCAGACACTATGCAAATGACCACAGAAATATTTAGCACAGCAGGTATGAATTTCAATTCAGAAATTCAGGAATCCAAGGAATGTATTTTCTATAATTCAGTTTCTAACTTCAAGTCTTCATTTCACTCACCTGGCAGAAATAAACAACACACCAAAAAAAAGTTAATGTTAGTATCTCTCAGAGTTGGTTTTATTCCATTTCCAGGACATAATTCTAGCATCTTACTCTATGCCAAGGCCCGTCTATCATCAAAGTGCTGCTTCTTGGTGGGTCATTAATCATCCTCTGTTGCTGGTTTTTCAGTTCCAGTGCTTCTTTGCTGTTTCTGCACATCATTCATCCCATGGAGAATGGTTTTTTGAGGTTCCCTATGGTTAAATGGCACCCCACCCCAGTACTTTTGCCTGGAAAATCCCATGGACGAAGGAGCCTGTTAGGCTCCAGTCCATGGGGTCGCTAAGAGTCGGAGACGACTGAGCGACTTCACTTTCACTCTTCACTTTCATGCACTGGAGAAGGAAATGGCAACCCACTCCAGTGTTCTTGCCTGGATAATCCCAGGGGCGGGGGAGCCTGGTGAGCTTCCGTCTATGGGGTCACACAGAGTCGGACACGACTGAAGTGACTTAGCAGCAGCATGGTCCCTCCTACTTCCTGAACAGTACTTTTCAGAAGTAGGACATTGGCCTCTGCTGCTTCATGAATCCACAGGTCTCTCTCTTTTCCTCATTCCCCTCCCTCTCTAGCCTTGTACATTCCCCTACACATTCAAGATATTTGGAGCAAATTTAGCCTGGCTGGGCGGCAGGTCCTATAGGAGGGAACCCTAAAGTGTTTCTCCTGAGAATATGAGGTATGAACTGAGATCTGAAGTGTGAGTGAAGAGCTAACACATTGAAGAGGAGTGAGGAGCGAGGAGAGTGCTCCCAGTCCATATGGCAAGGTCTAATAGCAGGGGATAAAAACTGAGAAAAACTGCTTTATTATTTGGAGATAAAACTTTAATTATAGAAGAATACATACTCTTTTATGTTTTGGTGTATAAGACCTCAGAAAAACCATATAGGCATGAACCATTGATTACACAATAGTGGAAAATGTACAAGAGCTGTTCAAAGCTTTAGGTTTAAGCTCAAGTCTCAAAGTAAAGTTCAAGTTACCAGATATATGGTCTTTGGCAAATGATATCATCTTTTTAAGCCTTAATTATATCATCTTGAGGGCTTTCTAGGTGGCTCAGCAGAGAAGAATCCACCTGCCAATGCAGGAGACACAGTAGACAGGGTTTGATCCTTGGGTAAGGAAGATCCCCTGGAGGAGGAAATGGCAACCCACTCCAGTATGCTTGCCTGAAAATCCCATGGACAGAGGAGCCTCGCAGGCTACAGTCCACAGGATCTCAGAGTCAGACGTGACTGTGCAACTGAGCATGCATGCACATATCATCTGGAAAATAAAGATTATGATAATGATACAACTTCTTATTTCACCTGTCTCATAGGATCACTGTAAGGGTATAATGTGACAATGGACTTGAAGTTGCTTTTGCAAAATGCAAAGAACTTTAACATGCACATTGTTACTAGCATGTTGATAGCACTATTCACAGTAGGATGCAACATTTTGAGAGACTCCTACTGGGACAGAGTAGCAAATACTAGTGTTTTATCTCTCATTTATAATTGTTGGAGAAGGAAATGGCAACCCACTCCAGTATTCTTGCCTGGAGAGTCCCAGGGACAGGGGAGCCTGGTGAGCTTCCGTCTGTGGGGTCGCGCAGAGTCGGACACGACTGAAGCGACTTAGCAGCAGCAGCACATAGAGGTAGGGTGCTAGAGAAGACTCTTGAGAATCCCTTGGACAGCAGGGAGATTACCCTAGTCAATCCTGAAGGAAATCAACCCTGAATATTCATTGGAAGAACTGATGGTGAAGCTGAAACTCCAATAGTTTGGCCACCTAATGTGAAGAGCCAACTCATTGGAAACATGATGCTGGAAAGATTAAAGGCAGGAGGAGAAGGGGATGACAGAGGATGAGATGGTTCGATGGCATCACCGACTCAATGGACATGAATTTGAGCAAGCTCCAGGAGATGGTGAAGGACAAGAAAGCCTGGCATGCTGCAGTCCATGGGATCACAAAGAGTTGGCCGTGACTGAACGAGTGAACACCACCGCCACCATCACCACCACAGAGACGAACCTAATGAACATACTAAGTATGATGTACAACTATATACTAGCAAATACAATCTTCCTTCCCTAGACAAGTTGGAAGAGCAGCTAACAATTTACTCTCAGAACTCTCAGTAAGTTCTTCACGGGACATGCCTAGTAGAGAATGACCAAATGAAATAATGAATACCTAGCACAAAAGCCTAAAGTTAGCCTAGTTACTCACTCCTTCCTTAGGCCCTTAACTCGGATAAAATGAGTTGGCTAACAATTCTTAAAATTTTATGGTAAACTCTACATTATATCAGGAAATGTCATCAGGAAATGCAAATTAAAACAATAATGAGATATCACTACACATCTACTAGAATGGCCAATATTTGGACCACTGATGATACCAAAGCTGGCAAGAATGTGGAGCAATAGGAACTCATAAATTGCTGGTGGGAATGAAAAATGTTATAACCACTTTGGAAGACAGTTCAGGACTTTGTTTTTTTTTTTTTTTTATAAAATTAAATACACTCTTACCATATGATCCAGAAATTGTACTCTTTGGTATTTTCTCAAAGGAGCTGAGAACTTATTCTACATAAAAACTTGTTAATGGATGTTTATAGCAACTTTAATCATAACTGCCAAATTTTTAAAAGCAACCAAAATGTCTTTCAGTTGGTGAATGACAAACTGTGGTACATTCAGACATTGGATATTATTCAGCCCTAAAAAGGAATGAACTATAAAGCTATGAGCATATATAGACAAACCTTAAATTCATATTATTACATGAAATAAGTCAATCTGAAAAGGCTATGTATTGTATGATTTCATACAATGGAATAGATTCAGTTCAGGATCAGTTGCCTAGGATCCAAGAAGAATAAAATGGCTTTGCTTTTCATTTAGGCCTGATGAGCAATGAGAATAGAATATGTGAAAATTTTCTAAAATATAAAATAAAAAGAGACACATTTTTCCAATTACATTTTTATTTTGTTATACAAAGTTTTATGGAAAGTCCAAACCTTTAAAAAAAAAGACAAAGAATTAATGACTTAAACCAATAGAAAAATTATAACTTATAAATCCTAATAACCTGAACGTTTATAATCCTTATAACCTTATCTAAACTTTCAGTCCACCTAAAAATTGCCTTTATTTTGTTTAAAGGATGGCTCCAAAGAAATGAAGATTGTGAATGGATACTCGTAAAAGGTAATTCCCACTGTTGCACTGATTCCATTCTGTTTTTAATATATGTTACTTTTCAGACAGTTTAGTTAGTTCAGTAGCTCAGTCGTGTCCAACTCTTTGTGACCCCATGAATCGCAGCACGCCAGGCCTCCGTGTCCATCACCAACTCCCGGAGGTCACTCAGACTCACGTCCATCGAGTCGGTGATGCCATCCAGCCATCTCATCCTCTGTCGTCCCCTTCTCCTCCTGCCCCCAATCCCTCCCAGCATCAGAATCTTTTCAAATAAGTCAACTCTTTGCATGAGGTGGCCACAGTACTGGAGTTTCAGCTTTAGCTTCAGACAGTTTAGTGACTTTCAAGTACCGTATGCTCTCCTCTCCACTTAGAATGCTTTATAGAACAGGCTATACTGCCTTATGGTCTCAGGTAACAAACACCAGGACTTTTTAAAACAAACAGCAAGGAACACACTGTTGCGATCTATATTTGAAGGAGTTGCTGCCTCCCACTCCTCTTATTTCTATAAGGTTGCTCTAGAACTGTTCACAAAATAACATCCCAATGAAAACTATAGATCAGGAACTCTCTATATTTTATCTGGGCCTACTTAAATCTGGGCTTAAAACCCAGAGCAGATTCTGAAGGATGCAGAGAAGAATGCCCTGATGTGTTCCAGACTAATTCTTATCTCTGAATTGGGAGTGTGACGCTTGCTGGCCAAACAATGCAATTCTGACATTGGCTGTCATATCTTTTGCTAGTCAAATAGTCTAACTCAGTTCTATAGCTGTACCTCTCAGCTCTAAGAGTATAAAGTTCTTATTTAAAATTCGGTATGAATATCCAATATTTTCATAATGCTAACAGCTGCATAATTTTTAAACACTGAAAAACAGAATTTGGAAAGCAGAAATTTAAAAGTGTATGGACTTTTTGTCTTAATAAAGATTCTGTTTTAAGTAATCCTAATACTTTACAAGCTTTGCTTCTAAAGGAATAACAATTTCTAACGTATTTGGATATTTTATAAGTACATATTTGTACTTATAATGTCCTTGGAATATTATGAAGAAAAAGAATCAAAATACATTTCAAAAACTAAGAAAAATACAATGAAACCTTAAAGTTAGCTCAAATAATAAAACTAATCACATTTATCTGAAGTAAAAGTTCATAAATTTATATTAAATTTAGATGGAGGTTATATATCAAGTAGTGTTTTCTAGAATCAAAATCCCAGCTTACTTCATACAAACCAGACAATTGGTTATTAAACACTGTTCTACTACTGATGATGAACTATGCTTTGACTTGACTTGGGCCCAAGCAAAGTCACTATTACATCTCCCTGAAAAGAAAAAAAGTTACACGATTAAAATGCAATAAAATACAAATTAAGAGGTAAAGTAGTGTTTAAAATGCCACTTAAAATTTATAAGTTAGTGATGTACATATAAAAAACATCCAATAGGACTATAAAAGGAAACAAACCAAGTTAAATTTAAATAATAACATTTACTTCCTAGTATGAATTTGCTCTTTCCTTTGAGAGGCCCTCTTAATGAAGTTTGATAAACAATTTTATAAGGATTCAGTAAAGGGACAATTTGGGCAGCTCCTGTTTAGCTTTAATGCTTAATCCTCTGTTTTTTCATCTGTAAAATCACTTTTAGTCTTAATGGTACCTTAAGCTCTTTGTTGATCTGTAGTGGTTCATTAAAGAGAGTAAAATGTCTGAATTTCTGTGTGGATTGGTATTTCATTTAATAATAATGATCTTTGTATCAAAGGGGTAAATGAAACCAAAGACGGGAAGTGAGTTTTCAAGAAAGACACAGTAAAAAGATCGGAATTGGAAGCAGAAGGCTAGGATTTTCTCTATCACATAGAAAAGTTGATCTTGAAGAAATCACTGATATCTGGGAATCTTAGTTTCTTTAAATGCATAATGAAAATATTAACATCCAGTTCCAAAGATTGTTGTAAGAGATGATTGAGCTAATGTAGTTGAAGGTATTTTATAAACTGCAAAGAGTTATAAGCACCATAGATAATGTCATGTAAGTCAGTTCTTATCATTTAGCTTATACTATACTCTCTTCGGCACCTCCCTATCCTTTTAAGCTCTGACACACCAAATCCATTGCTAAAGTGGAGAGGGTGGGACAAACTGAGAGAGTAGCACTGATATATATACAATGCATGCATGCTGTGCACGTTGTCATACTAAGCCACTTCAGTAGTGTCTGAATCCTTATGATCCCATGGACTGTAGCCTTCCAGGTTCCTCTGTCCATGGGATACTCCAGGCAAGAATACTGGAGTGGGTTGCCATGCGGTCCTCCTGGAGATCTTCCCAACCCAGGGATAGAACTCATGTCTCTTTTATCTCTTGCATTGGCAGGCAAGTTCTTTACCACTGAGCCACAAGGGAAGTCCACAATATATACATACCATTGTGGCTCAGCTGGTAAAGAATCTGTCTGCAATGAGGGAGACCTGGGTTCCATCCCTGGATTGGGAAGATCCCATGGAGAAGGGAGCTCCACTCCAGTGGCCTGGTTGGGAAGATCTCATGGAGAAGAGAAAGGCTACCCACTCTAGTATTTTGGCTGACTCTATACAAAGAGTCAACGCGACTAAGCGAGTTTCATACACTTGACTATCACACTATATATACAATATCATGTATAAAATAGAAAGCTAGTGGAAAGCTGCTGTATTACACAGGGACCTCAGCTTGGGGCCCTGTGAGGGGTAAGATGGGGGGTGGGAGGGAGGCTCAAACCTACCTAGATCTAGTTCAGTCTCTCACTTGAGCAGATTAGTAGGTCATTACTATAGCTTGTTCACAGTTTTATTTTAGTGTCTAAAACAGACCCTGTCACATAACACATGCTCAGTAAATATTTATTGAATGAGTGGTCTATCTTTTCTGCCTTCAATGTTTCTCAACATTGATTTATATATATATATATATATATATATATATACACACACACATATACATATATACATACATACACACCCATGTATGTATGTATGTGAATGTGTTTGTATTTTTGAAGATTTCACTTCTCTTTTTGTTTTTCTCTTCAGATCAGATCAGTCGCTCAGTCATGTCCGACTCTTTGTGACCCCATGAACTGTAGCACTCCAGGCCTCCCTGTCCATCACCAACTCCTGGAGGTCACTCAGACTCACATCCATTGAGTCAGTGATGCCATCCAGCCATCTCATCCTCTGTCATCCCCTTCTCCTCCTGCCCCCAATCCCTCCCAGCATCAGAGTCTTCTCCAATGAGTCAACTCTTTGGGGGAAAAAATGTACATTCAAAAGTATGGAGGAAAAGATGCAAGCATTAGCATACTGAAATGTAAGAGTAGAAACAGTATTTAGGAGTGATTCTCTACAGGCTGCTTCCAGAAAAGGAGTTGGTTCATGCCACTGAAATTGGCTTCTGCCAAGTGCTTAAGCCATAATTCTGTTCAATGCAAGACTTAGGCCCCCAGCAACCAAGCCCCAGTGCACCAAGAGAGGAGCTGGTGCTTCAAACAACAATAAATGCCAAGGTGGTGGTAAGTCCTGTCAATATCCAGTTACATCATAAACTTGTAACTGCAAGGTTTGGACCCCAACCTCCTGTTCATGTCAGGCACCAGGCTGATGCACCGCCATAGACATGAGCCCTGAGTCAGCAGGATAGGGCTAGAGCCAATGTCCGCCATATCCTATCACAATGATATTCTGACCCTTGGTCACATTGGGAGGGTCCAGAGTTTCAGAAAATTATGTCACTTAAAACCTCCACAGCTCTTTCTCCTTCTGTGTAAGGCCAGAGAAAGTGATGGGCAATGAGAAGATGAGCAGGTGTTGTGGTCCTAAAGTTGCTATTGATCCTTTCTCCAAGGCTTTCCCTCAATGAACCCTGTTCCAGTACACTCGATGCATGGGCTGTCTGGTACTTAGCCTTTGTGAACTACATATTTACCCTAAATAAACAAATGTCATCTTTGCCTTGAATATTTTTTAGTGAAATAAATAAAACTTTACTGATGAAGTTCTCTTTGTACCCCTCTCCAATTCTATTCTTCCCTCACCTTTCATTTCCCAGAGGCAGCCTTTATCATAAATTTGGTGTACATATTTCCTGTATGATAAAATCATATGACTTGCAAAATTTTGATTAACTCTTGGTTTAAATTAACAGAGAAATTGTAGATCATAATGTTACATGGTAAGATATCTTTATGGGAAATAATGGTTTGACATTAATTACTTTGAGACTTTAAATTACTATTATGATTGCAATTCTTCGCTGAAAAGCTAAGGAGGAAGTGTACCAGTTAAGCTTGTGGTCAGTTATAATTAACATAAAATCTGATTAATGATTTTTTGTTTAATCTCTCAGAAATATAACCCCTTGAACCCTTAAAATTCAATGGCCAAAAAGAATGAAAAACTTATTTGTATTAGGAAACTGTATTTACTTACTAAGGTATGGAATATATTTGTTAAAAGAAAACTTATGCTTACCCAGCATTGAAATCATTCACATACACACCCCTCCCCCGCCACACACCCACACACATACACACACACACACTCATTTTTTGAAAACATTCAGACTCTCTGATCTTAGCCTTCTGCTTACAGAGTATGCTGCTCAAAATAAAAGATGTCTCTAAGTGATTCAAATCAAAACACAAAGATGAAAATTTTCTTTCACTTTCTAATCTATATTCTTTTCTTTTACTAACTATAAATATAACAAGTAAAGGACATAATTTTGAGTTGTGTGTCTAAATAATATTACATAAATCATAACGTATTTACCTTCTGACAATTTGCTTTTGTCATGCAACACTATGTTTTTTAAGATTTTTTTCAAAATTTGTCAAATTGACATATTGAAATATATATCAAACTTCTGTATTGTAGTCATTTATTGATTATGCCATATTTTATTTATCCAATATCCCACTGATGTTCATTTAGATTGTTTCCAATTTATCAATATAGAAACAAAGCTGTTATGAGCGTTCTGTTCTCATTAGCACGTCTTTCAGACCACTACCAAGAAATTGAACAAAGCCCTAGGAGATATACAGAATCCAAACAGATGTCATATAAACATCTAGAACAATTATCATTCTACAAGATAGGAAAACTTGTAATTTAGAATTAATGACACAGTCAATAAATGAACTGAAATGAATCAAGATGCAGCAACACATTCAGAGTTGCAGACTTGCAAGAAAACATGTGATAGGCAGGTAATATATAACCAGACTTGAAGAGAATGGGCTTTGAGATGCCTGCAGGTGGAGGATGTTGACAAAACAACTAAAATAGGGCTCAGCCTGCAGCCAAGGTAGTCGGGAAAATGCCCTTGAACATCTAATACCAATATGCATCTAGGCCAGTTGAGAAAATAATCTCCAAACTACTTGGGATATTTCACTCATTTCTTTATTGGGAAAACATGTTTGCCCTGAGAAGAATAAAAACTGAGTATAGAAATAATGCAGCAAATTAAATAGGTAATTATAATATTTTTGGATTAAAGCATTTGTACACGCTTGGTATTTTAAATATTCATTATATATAAAAGAATTTGTCATATTTGATTATCTAACAAATAAGTTTGTGATTCTAATGAAAATTACCTATAATGTAATTAGGTAATTGATTTAGACTTGTACTCATAGATTGAAATATTATTAATTTGTAAAAAGCATTGGAACATTTAGGAAAATTTAAGATTCAGCATATTCAATATTTTAAACTTATTAAGTTAATAGGAATTCCTTAAGTATCTGAGATTTGTTTGCCCTAAGACAATTGAAGTATTTAAAATCCAATATATTAAATTTATAAACGTAATTTAAAAGATTCAAAGAAATTTAATTGTTACAAAAACTCACTTAAAAGTATTTATTAAGCTTTCCTAGACTTAGAATGGCACCCCACCCCCGTACTCTTGCCTGGAAAATCCCGCAGATGGAGGAGCCTGGTGGGCTCCAGTCCATGGGGTCGCTAAGAGTCAGACACGACTGAGTGACTTCACTTTCACTTTTCACTTTCATGCACTGAAGAAGGAAATGGCAACCCACTCCAGTGTTCTTGCCTGGAGAATCCCAGGGACAGAGGAGCCTGGTGGGCTGCCATCTATGGGATCGCACAGAGCTGGACACGACTGAAGCGACTTAGCAGCAGCAGCAGCAGACTTAGAATAATAAAATATATAATCTAAGACTTTAAGGTGAACTAAGACTAAATTTTTTTTAAATTTTGTAATGTGAATGTTTTAAGTGAACCTGAACTGAGTTATCATTTCTGTCTGAAAGAAACATTAAAAAAAAACTCATATTGCCACCTTATATATATATCCCTTAGTACACATGTGCAAGAGAATCTCATGGTATCACTGGCTTACATGATATCTGAATTTTCAGTTTTATTGAATTGCTCTCCAAAGAGGTCATGCTAATTCATATTCCCATGATCCCTGCATAAGAATTCCTAGTTCCCTACAACTCTGCTAATACTTGATATTAACTAATATTTTAATTTTGGTAAACTTGATCAATATGAACTGATATCTTGCAAATTTTTAATTGCACATTTCCTCATTATTCATGAGAATGAATGTTGCTTTTCAAGTTTATTTGATAATTTAGTTTCCTCTACTCTGAGCTAATATTTTATATGCTGCCCATTTAAAAAATTGAGTCATTCTTATTGTTTTGTAGGTTTTTACATACACTGGATATTAAATGTTTTCCATATATCTTGGAAATTTCTTCTTCCAATCAGTTGTTTTTAACTTGGAATATGAAATCCTGGACAGAAAATATGAATTTTGACAAAATAATCATACAAAAAATAATTGAGACTTATAGAGAGTTTACTATGTGCCAGTAACAGTTCTAACCACTGCTGCTGCTAAGTCGCTTCAGTTGTGTCCGACTCTATGCAACCCCAGAGACGGCAGCCCACCAGGCTCCCCCGTCCCTGGGATTCTCTAGGCAAGAACACTGGAGTGGGTTGCCATTTCCTTCTCCAATGCATGGAAGTGAAAAGTGAAAAAAATGAAGTCGCTCAGTCATGTCGAATTCTTAGCGACCCCATGGACTGAAGCCTGCCAGGCTCCTTTGTCCATGGGATTTTCCAGGCAAGAGTACTGGAATGGGTTGCATTGCCATTGCCTTCTCCCTTCTAACCACTTTGTACATATTAACTCATTTTTTTTTTTTTTTTTTATGTAGCAGACTTTATTAAATGTTTAAGAAAGTGGATGGAACAAGTCTGCCTGACAGATATTAAAACAACTTAAAATTGAAATATAAACACCAGGGTACCTAAAAGGCCATCCTTTCCTTTCCTTTTTATTTTTTTCTAACCATTCTCACCTCCCAGACTGAAACGTTTTCATTCTTTCCAACAACCTTTGATTCTAGTGCCAATATTATACCTATTTTACAAATAAAGAAAATGAAAAAATTTGAAAAAAATTAGATTTGGGGTGGTCATTTTTTAAAAATCTATCCTGACTTTAAATTATTAACACATTATCCTACATTTTCTTTTAGGAGTTTGTTTATTTTCCCCCATAGTCTTCAATCCATTTGCCATTCACTATTACACAAAATGTGAGATGGGGGTTTAATTTTTTTCCCCTTTGTCACTTCTGGAATTGTAAACCTTAAATAGCTTTTAGTAATCTGTATGAAAGTGAAAGCCGCTCAATCCTGTCTGACTCTTTGTCATCCCACGGACTATACAGTTTATGGAATTCTCCAGGCCAGAATACTGGAGTGGGTAGCCTTTCCCTTCTCCAAGGGATCTTCCCAACCCAGGGATCGAACCCAGGTCTCTGACATTGCAGGCGAATTCTTTATCAGCTGAGCCACAAGAAAAGCCCAAGAATACTGGAGTGAGTAGCCTATCCCTCCTCCAGCAGATCTTCCCCACCCAGGAATTGAACCAGAATCGGACCGCGGTCCCCTACATTGCAAGCGGATTCTTTACCAACTGAGCTATCAGAGGAGCCCTGGTAATCTATATAATAAAGATCAAATTCTTTAACTTGGCAGTCATACATTTTCTGGTCCTAAATGGCCTGACTGGTCCTTTTGTTGTTCTTTTCTCAAGCGATCTCTTTACCAGTCAAAAAGTCTACTCACAATGTCCTTAAAATGCCAAGTTCAGTTCAGTTCAGTCGCTCAGTCCTGTCCAAATCCTTGCGACCTCATGGACTGCAGCACGCCGAGGACCTCTTCAATTCTATATTTTTGTTCAAGCCTTTCTCTCAGTCTGGAATAACAGTTCTACTCTCTTGCTACAGGAAAAATCCTGATCCTCTAAAACATTGTTGAAACTCAGTCTCCTGTGTGAAAGCCTTCCCCAAAGCATTCTTATTTTTTCTTTTTATTCTTCCTATTCTCCTTTCAAAAGTCAACTATTTTCCTGCTCTGTGTTTATATAGGAGTTTGCTTATTATTTTGTTCTTTATTACCCAATTGTGTTTCTTAAGCATATGTTGTTTCTTTCTTAGAAACCATATGCCTTTTGTCTGTAGGTTTGTTCATTCACACATCTATTCAACACTTGCTGAATGTCTATTATGTGCTAGTGCTATGCTAGACACTTGAATATAAAAGTTTCAAACAGCTCAAATTAGTAAGAAAGACGTGTATACAAATATTATCATTTATATTGACAAATTATTGTAGCATTTGATAGGTACTAGATAAAAATATATGTGATGAAAAGAATCAACATGCTAATGCTTACAGATTTCCCTCCAACCACTACACCAACACATACTAATAAAATTTTTTAAAAAATTCAAACCCCCCTTCCCCATGGCCCCCAGTTCAGAGCTTGTGGACAAGTTCTTCACACTGAAAGAATTACAGAGACAAAAAAGGATGGATTCAGGCCTTGAGTTTATATTTAGGATTTGAGAGCTATGGGTGGAAGAAGCAAAAGGAATACTATGAATTATATATTTGGATTCATTTTAATGTTTCTTTGAAATACTTGAATAAATAGAATTCTCTTTTAATTTCTTTTGGCTGTTGAGCTGTATATCTTAAATAAGATTCATTATGAGCACAAATATCCCCATGCTGTAAAAATGTCTTGTACTCAATGAATGTGAGAAAATGAAAATATTAAAATAGTTTATATCTTGGAAAAATAAGGCATTAGAAATGCATTCCTCAGAGCACACTCAAACTATTTTGTAAGGAGACCAATGCATTTAAACAATTACTTGATGTACTATAATGACTTGTAAAACAGATAAGTATAAGACTAAAATTCACTTATGATCCTACCTCTAAGAAACAATGCTTCTAATATGTGATTTTTTTTCTCTAGCTTTTCAATGCATATTTATTCAAAAACATTTATTGATAACTACTATAAGCCTGGCTACTGTCTATGGGGTCGCACAGAGTCAGACATAACTAAAGCGACTTAGCAGCAGCATAAGCCTGACACTGTACTAAGACATAGCCCAAGACAATAGAGACAAATTCAATGTTTATGTAGAGTTTATAATCTAGCTGTGGGAGATGGGCAATTAACAAAATCAATCAATGCAAACTCCAGTATTCTTCCCTGGGAAATTCCATGGACAGAGGAGCCTTGTGGTCTACAGTCCCTGGGGTGTCAAAGAGCAGGACACCACCGAGTGACTGAGCGCATGCGTGCACACACACACATACACACACACACAAAGACAAGTGTTATTAAGAAAATTAGTCATGGAAGAGTATTGAATAGGGAGTGTGGGGGAGAGTAGAGGCTGCAATTTTAAATAAGGTGGCCAGGGAAGACTTCACTAAGAAATTTGACATTTGAGCAAAGACTTGAAGTGGGTAGAGGATCAAACTGTGTATAAAGTCCCAAGCAAGCTAGGATGTATGTGTGTAAGTAAGTATTTTCTGTCTGCTTGTTTGTTTAACATTTATAGCCCATATGGCTGGGGTAAAACTCCACCTCTTACATGTAACCCAAATCTAATCAGCACCTCTGACTTGCCTAGTCATATTTCCCTCTGGTTGGATATTTAGATGGTTCCTTTTCCTTTTTTTTTCTTTCCTTTTCTTTTTTGTCTCATCCTATCACAAAACATGCTATAATTTCTTAGATTGCCTTTATGAATATTTCTGTAAGATAGAATTCCAAAAGTCAACAATTCTGGTTCAGATTGCCAAAATGCTCCCAAAGAACTTACACTAATTTTTATTTCAACTGTCAGTATAAGAGAGGACCTATCTTACCAAATGTCTGTCAGTAATAAGTAGTCCAATTAAAAGAATTAATTAATTTGATATATGAGAATTCTATTAAATGAATGCATTTAATTTAACTTAATGAAATATTTTTTGTTAATGAGGTTAAATTTTAAAATATATTTACCAGCCATATTTTGTGAATGAACTGTTCCTGACCTCACTCACCCTTCTATTGGAGTCTTAGTGGTTTTTCTTATTGATTCGTGTATATTTTTATATTGTTAACATGTTGATATATTCATGGTAATATTTACCAGATCATCCTTAAACTAGAAATCTAAACATAAACAGAAAAAACTGAAAAGCTATCTTGAAAATAATGGACATCTATATAGCATGTGTGTGTATATATATATATATATATATATATATATATATATATCATATACATATACACACACATATATATATACACACACAATGGAATATTACCCAGAAATTTTAAGAAAATGAAATTCTGCAATTTGCAACAACATGGATGGATTTGGAGGGTATTATGCTTAGGGTATGGAGAAGGCAATGGCACCCCACTCCAGTACTTCTGCCTGGAAAATCCCATGGGTGGAGGAGCCTGGAAGGCTGCAGTCCATGGGGTCACTGAGGGTCGGACACGACTGAGCGACTTCACTTTCACTTTTCACTTTTATGCATTGGAGAAGGAAATGGCAGCCCACTCCAGTGTTCTTGCCTGGAGAATCCCAGGGACGGGTGAGCCTGTTGGGCTGCCATCTATGGGGTCACACAGAGTCGGACACGACTAAAGTGACTTAGCAGCAACAGCAGCAGCATGCTTAGGGTATACTGTCACCCTGTTTATTTAACTTATATGCAGAGTACATAATGAGAAACGCTGGACTGGAAGAAACACAAGCTGGAATCAAGATTGCCAGGAGAAATATCAATAACATCAGATATGCAGATGACACCGCCCTTATGGCAGAAAGTGAAGAGGAACTCAAAAGCCTCTTGATGAAAGTGAAAGTGGAGAGTGAAAAGGTTGGCTTAAAGCTCAACATTCAGAAAACGAAAATCATGGCATCTGGTCCCATCACTTCATGGGAAACTGATGGGGAAACAGTGGAAACAGTGTCAGACTTTATGTTTCTGGGCTCCAAAATCACTGCAGATGGTGACTGCAGCCATGAAATTAAAAGACGCTTACTCCTTGGAAGGAAAGTTATGACCAACCTAGATAGCATATTCAAAAGCAGAGACATTACTTTGCCAACAAAGGTTCGCCTAGTCAAGGCTATGGTCTTTCCTGTGGTCATGTATGGATGTGAGAGCTGGACTGTGAAGAAGGCTGAGCGCCGAAGAATTGATGCTTTTGAACTGTGGTGTTGGAGAAGACTCTTGAGAGTCCCTTGGACTGCAAGGAGATCCAACCAGTCCATTCTGAAGGAGATCAGCCCTGGGATTTCTTTGGAAGGAATGATGCTAAAGCTGAAACTCCAATACTTTGGCCACCTCATGCAAAGAGTTGACTCACTGGAGAAGACTCTGATGCTGGGAGGGATTGGGGGCAGGAGAAGAAGGGGATGACAGAGGATGCTGGATGGCATCACTGACTCGGTGGATGTGAGTCTGAGTGAACTCTGGGAGTTGGTGATGGACAGGGAGGCCTGGCGTGCTGCAATTCATGGGGTCGCAAAGAGTCGGACATGACTGAGCGACTGATCTGATCTGATCTGATCTGATGCTTAGTGAAGTAAGTCAGAGAAAGACAAATACAATATGCTTTCACATATATGTGAAATCTAAAAAAGAAGATGAACAAGTGAAAGTAACAAAATAGAAACAAGACTCACAGATACAGAGAACAAATCAGTGGTTACCAGTGTGGAGAGGGGAGGAGAGAGCAGCAAGATAAGGGAAGGGGATTATGAGGTACAAATTACTAGGTATAAAATAAATAAGATACAAGGATATAATGTATAGCACAGGAAATATACCCAATATTTTATAATAACTTTAAATTAAGTATAATATCTATGTGATTTAATACTATAAATCAACTTTACTTCAATTTTAAAAACTTTTAAGCAACAAATAAGCAAAAAATAGATATATAATATTAAAAATAGTGGACATCTAGTGATGCTGATTTATTTATCAAAGTTTTATAACTAAGCTTTGATATCTGAAGATCAGAGTTAGGGAAGAGGACAATGTCAAACCAATAGAAACAAATGGCAACCTTAGGAACACTGGATAACATCTAAAAATATTATTTCCAAAAAAATTTAAAAATAAAAATATTATTTCTTTTTACAGCCAGTTAGGCTGACTGTGCTCTTCCTCACAGGGGCCCAGTGTGCAATCGCTGCAAACAGCAGCCTCCTTGGCTATTGCCTGTACAGGTTGCCCTAAGGGATCTTGGAGACAACTCTTTCTACTGGACCTTCATGACTGGCATGCTGTTCTGTCTAGGCTCCAGACAGGTATGCTTGGTGCCTTTGGAAAGTCCCAGGGAGCAGTGGCCGGAGTCATAATGGCCATCCATCCCTAGCAGCAGAACAATAAGCCTGCGACTGAGGCCCTCCTCAGAGCCAAGTTCAAGTTCCCTGGCCACCAGATGATCCACATCTCCAAGAAGTAGGGATTTATATAGTTTAATGCAGGTGAATTTGAAAACATGATGGTAGAAAAGTGGCTCATTCTAGATGGCTGTAGGGTCAAATATATCCCTAATCATGGCCCTCTGACAAATGAGTCCTACACTCATGAGAGCCTTGGCGCTGCCCCTCCTTACTCATGCTTACCCATAAATTCTACTTTCTTGACAAAAATAAATAAATAAAAACATTATATCTTGTAAAAGTCTTTGAATATTTGCAGAGAACAGTCATAACCATAAACTAGGGATAGTTTTAAATTATTTCATATAATATTTATAATTATTCTGCTCAACATTATTTACTTTTAAAAATAAAGAATGATGTTTTCATTTAACAGATAAAGACCATGAGGCTCAAATAAAATAAGCCTACTAGGCACCATGCCACTCTTGGGACTTATATATCTTCCCACTGTGCCACACTTCAGATATTTGAGAAATGTAAATCTCTCGTATGACACAAAATTACAGCTGAATAAAATCATAAAATGACATAAGATTTTAACTTTGAAGTCTTACCCTGTTAGAATCCAAAGTAGTGGGCATATTTTTTAATTCATATACAGCAACTTGTCCATCGCTATCTCCCACCAGAAGGCAATCTGTTTGCTTAGCAAAAAGAACAGTTGTGAACTTGATTCCAGGGTTAGCAACGTTGACAATCAGAGGGTCCAAACTGTAATGGAATATTGTATTTGTAAATTTAGTTATTGCTAATATGTTCTTTTTACATACAAACTAAGAAAAGCCCAAGATATTTGTGATTTCATGTAACAAAAACCAAAAGCATCTTTATGTGTTTCCAAAAGCAAAATAACTACTTCTCACCCTTTATTCAATCAAAGCTTTCATTCTTTCAATAAACTAATTTCAATGAAATAAATTAAAGTATTCACAATTAAGATGTGTGAAGAAGGCTGAGCACTGAAGAACTGATGCTTTTGAACTGTGGTGTGTTGGAGAAGACTCTTAAGAGTCCCTTGGACTACAAGGAGATCCAACCAGTCCATTCTGAAAGAGATCAGCCCTGGGATTTCTTTGGAAGGAATGATGCTAAAGCTGAAACTCTGGTACTTTGGCCACCTCATGCAAAGAGTTGACTCATTGGAGAAGACTCTGATGCTGGGAGGGATTAGGGGCAAGACGAGAAGGGGACAACAGAGGATGAGATGGCTGGATGGCATCACTGACTCGATGGATGTGAGTCTCAGTGACCTCCGGGAGTTGGTGATGGATAGGGAGCCCTGGCGTGCTGCAATTCACGGGGTCGCAAAGAGTTGGACACGACTGAGCGACTAATCTGATCTGATCATACTTTAAACTCCTGTGATGATTAATTTTATGCATTGATTTGGCTAGGCTGTGGTTTCCAGTTGTTTAGTCAAACACCAGTCTACACACTGATGTGAAGGTATGATATGATTAACTTAAATCAGTAGAATTTGAATAAACCAAATTATCCTTCACAAAGTGAGTTGGCCTCATCTAACTTGTTGAAAGCCTTCAAAGAAAAGACTGAGGCCCTCAAAACTGAATAAATTTCTGCCTCTATATTGCCTTTGCACTCAAGACTGCAACATGGACTCCCCTGATGGCAATTCTGGCTTGCTACCCTGTCAAGCAAACTTGGGAACTGCCAGGCCCCACAATCACATGAGCCAATATTTTTAAATCTCTCTTTCTCTCTCCCTTCCTCCCACCATCTCTATTTTATGGGTTCAGTTTCTCTGAGGATCCCTAGTACAACTTCTTAAATAATGAATGTCTTTTAAAGGAAGCATGTTTTGATCCAAATGAATCCCTAGACCATAAGTGAATCTGAACAAGATTTAGAACCTTGTTCCAAGGTTCTCTAAACAAGAACCTTCTCTACTCTTACTCATCCAAAGCAATCCATTGACATTCTTATAAAAGAAGCAGTAACTTGCATTCTTCTTCTGAAGAAATTTTGCCTGGGAACTGCAATTTTATTAGGGAAAGAAAAAAATCAGAGATGACACTCCTTTAAGTAACCACTTTCTACATTAGTCATCTCATACACAAAAATATATTGCTTTGTGTTGTACTCCTTGAGTTTTTGGTTCAAATTGTTTTATAGAATGAGTCGTGAAAAAATTTTAAAGTTACTAAACTATTAATCTCTAGGAAAAAATTTGCAATGATTAATAAACCCATTGAATTTTATATCATTTATTTCAAATAAGAATGTATTTCCATGCTTCTCTTCCTTAATAACTTGCCTAAAGGTCTACAGTATTTTCTAATATTGAAATAATGATTGAAGAAGTAGAATCATTAAACACAATTCCAGCACTTTATAAACTTTCATATTAAAAAGGACGGTCTATGGCCCTCTAATAACTTTGATGTAACGCTTAAAGAAAAAAATTTTAATTAAACTGCATGTTTCTTCAAATATGTTTTAAAATGAGGTAAGAGAATAAGTAAATATCATACAAAAACACTTATTTTGCTCCCTTTCTTTATCTTACTAATAAAAGGTCTTCAGTTAAGAATAATTAGAGAAGTGCCTCTCTGCATTCTTCCATAAACCAGACAATGACAAAGAATTCAAGGTAGTTATGATATCCTATATCAGTCTATAAAAATTTGATGAGGGACTACCGTGGTATTTCAGTGGCTAAGACTCCATGCTCCCAATGCAGGGGATCTGGGTTCAATCCTTGATCAGAGAACTAGATCCCACATATTGCAACTAAGTTTGCATGTCACAACTAAAAGATCTTACATGCTACAACTAACATCTGATGCAGCCAAATAAATAAATAAATAAAATTTTTAAATTGAGGAGATAGAGTAACCCATTTTCATTCAAATATTTTTAAACTATTAACACGTATGATGTAGGTAATTAATATATTATCCTGGCACATCACTTTATTCATAAAGGACCCTCACAGTGTGAACTATTACTTGTTTTAAAGTAACTACAGTTCTAACCAATGTCAAAACCATCAAGCATCATTTAGATGGAACTGTAATTATCTTCTACTTTTATTATCTACAATTATCTTCAAGAAAAATGTTAATATTTACGTGCTGATGTGAAGGTCCCAAATCTCCACTCTGCTCTCATTTGCAGCTGCAAATATGTAGGATGATTTTGGAGACCAGGCAATATCATAAACAACATAAGTAGTTGGATAAAAACTCAAAAATGGTTTGAGATTCTCATGTTGCCATATAATAACACCCCAATCAGCAGAACAGCTTAAGAAAACATCATGGCAAAATGGATTCCATGCTATTTTATACACTGGTCCCTAGGATTAGAAAAATAAATTAAAATACATGTAAGTATTTAATGTCTTATACTTTAAATTTGACGAACAAACTTACAATGCTCAGATTTCTAAAAGCTTTATATACCATGCATTATTGTGTAAGTATTATTTTAGCTAAGAATACTAGGTCAAGGTTGAATCTCTTCCCTAAATTATGGCATACAGAAGCATACAAATATAGTTGCTACTGCTGCTGCTGCTGCTAAGTCACTTCAGTCGTGTCCTACTCTGTGCGACCCCATAGACGGCAGCCCACCAGGCTCCCCTGTCCCTGGGATTCTCCAGGCAAGAACACTGGAGTGGGTTGCCATTTCCTTCTCCAATGCATGAAAGTGAAAAGTGAAAGTGAAGTCGCTCAGTAGTGTTCGACTCTTAGCGACCCCATGGACTGCAGCCCACCAGGCTCCTCTGTCCATGGGATTTTCCAGGCAAGAGTACTGGAGTGGGGTGCCACTGCCTTCTCCAATAGTTGCTACAGTACTTACTAAATATTAATATATACTATAGTATTTTAAAATATTTAGGAATATTAAGAAAAATAAAGGAGAAAATGAAGAAAACATGGTAGGAATTAGCATTTTAAAATGTAGGGAATGTGTATATGCCAGAGTCAGTTTTACTTTGAGATCAGCATGTTAAATCAGCAGTCTTTTAGAAGCAAAAATTGTGACCTAATAACTTATGAAAAGAAATCAAGGATATCTAGAAGCCAAATTAAAAGCCCCACATACTATGGGTATTTTATCTACAAATTCAAGCTTGTATTTTTAAATCTGAAGCTATAAATTATTGCATAAAAACGCTGTGTCTAATGACACTGTTTTTTCAGAAATATAACAAGATAAAATTTTCCATACCTACTGTAATTAAAACTAACCTTATGTCCTCTGTAGGTATCTAGATATTGTTCATTATATGAACAGGAACACTTGTGAATATGACCTTCTTCAGTACCAGCCAAATAGATATTTGTGTCCTAAATACCAAAAATCAGAATGCATTAACTTGTGATGTATTAGTAAATGTGCTAAACAGAAGACAGAATTCAAGATTTCTTAAAAAATGTTCAAGAACCAAAACTAGAAATACTATCTTGTAGACAACTGACTGTAGTCTTTTTCTTTAGATCATGATTTTATAATAATTAAACTCCCTGAAGGATGGCTGTGCAAAGAAAATACAGATTCTTTTCTTTGCTAAAATAGAGTATAAAACTTAGTATCCTATCTAGAAATTATATGGAGAAACATTCACTTAAAATGAAGAAGAAACTTTCTAACATTTCAAGAGAGAGCTAACAGTCCAGGGAAACAGTATTATTTCACTAGAATTAGTCAAAGAGAAGACAAATGACTTAACAAGAACATGATTTTTGCTGAGAATGAGAGATTAAACTAGACGGAGTCTCAGACATCTCAGATGTATGTACCAAATAGGGATTTAAAATGTGTTTTCTATACTGAAGTTATAGTCAGAAAGTCTGAAAGTCAGGGCTCTATGTGGAGCTATGTCAAGTCAGCATCACCTGGTAGTATTATCAGTTCAGTTCAGTTCAGTTCAGTCCTCAGTCGTGTCCGACTCTTCGCAACCTCATGAATGGCAGCACGCCAGGCCTCCCTGTCCATCACCAACTCCTGGAGTTCACTCAGACTCACGTCCTTCGAGTCAGTGATGCCATCCAGCCATCTCATCCTCTGTCGTCCCCTTCTCCTCCTGTCCCTAATCCCTCCCAGCATCAGAGTCTTTTCCAATGAGTCAACTCTTTGCATGAGGTGGCCAAAGTTCTGGAGTTTCTAGAACTGTAGAATGTCAGGCCCTGCCCCAGACCTGCTGAATCAGAATCATGTTAACAAGATTCCCAGGTAAGTTATAAGAACCCTGAAATCTGAGACACATTGCTCTAGCATATATCAGTACTTAAGAATACAGTTACTAGATCATGGGGGTCTATGTAGTTTAAATTACAAAATAGAAGTCCAATTTTCCCCCACAGTAGTATTACCAATTTACATTCAGCAGTATATAAAAGTTCCTTTTGACACATTCTCTTCAACAGTTTGGTTACATCAGAAATCTTAGATTTTGCCATCCTATTAGGTATTAACTTACACTGAATGGTTTTAAGTTTCATTTATGTGGATATTAACAAAGTTGAGCACATTTTTACGTTTATTGGCCAATTGAATCTCTTCTGTTCATATTTCTTGACCATTTTACTAATAATCTTTCTTTTTCATATTCATTTGAATAAGTTCCTAATATATTCTATTACATATGCTTTGTCTATTATTAGGTTGCAAAAATCTTCTCCCAGAATACAGCTTATTTTTTTTTTACAAACTCTTAGTGTCATTTAGTAAATAAAAGTTCTCATTTTAATGTAGGTGGTATTATATATTTTATATAATTAGGATTTTGTGTTTTAAGAAACTTCCTACTTTGAAGTCATAGAGATATTCTCCCATATTTTCTTCTAAAAGTTTTTGCATATAAAGGGGTAGGGATCTAATTCCTTTTTTATATGCGAACAATGATTATCTCAGTAGTATTTATAAGTAGGTCATCTTTCTCTGGGCTTCCCTGGTGGCTCAATGGTAAAGAACCTACCTGCCAATGCAAGAGACACAGAGATGTGGGTTCAGTCTCTGGGTTGGGATAATCCCCTGGAGGATGGTATGTCAAACCACTCCAGTATTCTTGCCTGGAGAATCCCATGGACAGAGGAGCCTGGTGGGCTACAGTCCATAGCATCACAAAGAGTTGGACGTGACTGAAACAACTTAGCACACAGATAAACGTCTTTCTCTAGAGCTCCTCAAGTTTGCTGTAAAGCTGGGTTCCTCAGTATATAAACCCGAGACTGAGATTTCCATGCAAGAAGTTTATTGGGAAGTTCTCTCAGAAACAACCTCTTTGAGGGAAACAGGAACAGGTAGAGATATTTAAATTAAACTATGATGTAGCTGCAACAGAGTGCTCGGTCCAACCTATAATAAGCTTTAGAGCTGAGATAGCCGTTCAGAGTCCTACCTCCAGAAAAGGGTCAAATATGTTTCGCATCTCTTCCCAAACATGAATTAGTCAAGAATGATGATAGACTCAAATCAAACTAAATCAACAATCAAACTAAAGGTAAACTGTGTAAATATCAAAAAAGTCAGAGATTCTAGGACTGGATAAAAAAGCAAAATCCAACAATATGCTCCCTATAAAAAACATTCTTTAAATATAAAGACATAAATAGGTTAAATGTAAAAGAATGTAAAATGATAAACTGTGCTAATATTAGTTAAAAGAAAGGTGCAGTGGCTACATTAATGTCAGACTAAGTAGATTTCAGAGTATAGAATGTTACCAGCTATAAATAAGGTCATTGTATAATAAGGGAATCGATTAATCAAGAGAACATGACAATTCCAAACCCTTATATACTTAAAGCTTCAAGATACATAAAGAAAAAATTGATAGAATTTCAAAGGGAGAAAAGACAAATTCACAATTATGGTCAGACACTTCAATACCTTTCTGTCAATAAATCACGGAAGAAACAGGCAGAAAATCAGGAAGGATATAGTGAACTTGAACAATATCATCAACCAACATAACCTGATTGATATTCACAGAACATTTCACCCAACAGTAGCAGAATATACACTTTTCTCAAATATACAGGGAATATTTACAAGTAAACATCACATTCTAGGCTCTAAAACAAATCTCAATAAATTCAAAAGGATTCAGTTTATAAAAAGTTTGCTCTCTGATCATGATGGAATTGAATTAGAAACCAACAGAAAGATGCTTAGAAAAACCGTGAATATTTGGAAACTAAATAACATGCTTTATCAGTCAAAGAAGAAATCAAAGGAGCAATATTGATGTTTTGAGCCAGCTAATTCTTTGTTTGGGTGGGGAGAGGATGGTGGTTGTCCTGTGCATTGTAGAGGGTTTAGCAGCATCCCTGGACTCTGCTCGCTAGATATAACTCTCCTCCCTACATCCCACCTCCCACAGCTGCAATAACCAAAAATATCTGAAGAAGACATTGTGAAATGTCCCTGATAGAAAGTATTCCCCTCCCTGCCCACACTGAGAACTACTCTTCTAGAGTCAAGGTGACAAGCAGATTATAGGAATTTGAGAATGAATGCAGTGAGAATATGACTGCAGTGATAAAAGGGCTTCCCTGGTGACTCAGAGGTAAAGAATATGCTTGCAATACAGGATACTAGGGTCTCATCTCTGGGTCAGGAAAGATCCTCTGGAGAACGGATTGGCTACCCACCCCAGTGTTCTTGCTTAGATAGTCCCAGGGACAGAGGAGCCTGGCGGGCTACAGCCCATGGGGTCACAAAGAGTTAGACACAACTGAGTGACCATATACATAGTGATAAAAGTGAAAAATAACAAAAGCCTGGACTGTATAAATAGTAGGCTTGGACTAAAAGAAGTAGGATGATAAAACCTAAATATCATTTGGGTGATAGAGTAGAATAGAGTAAAAACTCAAGTTTTGGTTTGCAAAAGTAGGTGAATAATGGTATCATTAAAGAGATGATTGTATTACATATAATAGAAAATATATAGGAAATGTTTTCCTGTAAGAGTCACAGTGGCTGAATTTTCTGATTCCAAAGAGCCTCCAGGTAAAAAGAATTAGAAAAGCAGAACTTTACTAACAGTGCTCTGATTTCATTTTGGTTTTGATAGGCATAATCTGAAGTGGTCTTCCCAATCCCCAGAATCATGAGAGTCACCACTCACAGTGAGATATGGAAAGACTATATAGTGGATTTGGTTTCTGTCACTATGATAGAACAGGAGAGTACCCAAGAGGGGCAAGGTGGGGCATTCAAGTTGAAATGAGCAATTGAGTAGATAATCCTTCTATTGTTGCTCAGAAAAACAGACCTTTCTTCTAAAATGTAGATGAAGGAGAGCCAACTGGAAAGTGCCATTTCAGCTTAGGCTAATACCTAAGTTTGTTAGTTTTCTGCTTACAAGTCACAATATTTATTAACATGCTAACCTTTCATCTTTGTTTTTGGCCACGAGACATGTGTGATCTTAGCTCCCTGACCAGGGACCGAATCTGCACCTCCTGCCTTGGACAGTGAAATCTCAAACACTGGGCTGCCAGGGAAATCCCAGCCTTATATCTTAATACACTTCAATGATTAGAAGTTGTATTGAAGTAATTTACCTTGGGATGAAAAGCAAAACACATTCCAGGAGCCTGTCGAGATATCAAAGCTTCACCTTTCTTTTCCTTTTCCGCTCCTTTTTTGCTGGTGCTAGCAGTCGTTCGCCTCAAGCGCATCAAATCTTTAAAGAAAAAATAGATAGCTTATCTACCACGTGAAAAATATTGTAGATATAATATGTCCCTTCTGCAAACAATATGAGTTCTGCCATTCTTTGCATGTTATTAGGTTAAAATAAGCAAATACCAGAGTTAGATGCTTAGCAAAATGATCAAGCCCAGTTTTTCTCTTATTTAGTCAAACCTAAATTTATCACTTTTTTTACATTGTTCTGGGGAAGGCAATGGCAACCCATCCCAGTACTTTTGCCTGGAAAATCCCATGGACGGAGGAGCCTGGTAGGCTCCAGTCCGTGGGGTCGCTAAGAGTCGGACACGACTGAGCGACTTCACTTTGACTTTTCACTTCATGCATCGGAGAAGGAAATGGCAACCCACTCCAGTGTTCTTGCCTGGAGAATCCCAGGGACAGGGGAGCCTGGTGGGCTTCCGTCTGTGGGGTCGCACAGAGTCGGACACGACTGAAGCGACTTAGCAGCAGCAGCAGCATACATTGTTCACTAGGAATTTTTAATTCAGCACATAACAAGAGAAAGATAATTTGTGTGTGGGGTGTGTGTGTGAGAGAGAGAGAGAGTGTGAGTGTATTTATTTATTTTTACCATGACAGTCCAGTCCTTTCCGTATAACCCATTTAGAGATTCTTCCATCCGCTGATATAGAAACTAGTATTTCTCTTTTGTCATCACCTGTTGTCCCTCGATCTTGTTCTATCCACTGCAGTTGCCATACAGGTCCCAAGTGTTTTTGAGGTGATTCACTAAAACAAGGAAAATCACTAAGTAAAAAAAAATCATAATTTTTAAAAAGACTTGTAATACTAAGTGATAAGGACAACTCCCTAGAGCATCATGACTTACAGAACAATGCTTTTATTGTTCTGAACTGGACTTCAACTTTAAATATTTTTAAAATCGGGGGAAAAAAACACTTTTCTAATATTCACTGATGTTTTTCTCATTTCTTACAAAAAGAAAGTTTTATTGCTATCATAATAGGAATATAAAAGCAAATATTTCTTTACGAATCTACTCCTTTTACTCTATTCACTTACTTTTTCCTAGTTGTGTAAATTTAGTTTATTTAGATACACTGAATATATCTCCACTTTTACAAGGATATTTCTCATAGTTTAAATAAGTAAGTCATTGCAGTCCTATTCGAGTAAATAGTTACTTCACCCTTCTTATATTTCTGCATTGTCCACTGGCTTGATTCTCTCTAAGGCTGAGACTTAAAATTTTTCTGAAAAATTAAAATCACTTCTCAGATTACTACTTTCCTGTCTGATTAATGGGTTGCTTTGTTCCTATTACTGACTCTCTTGATTTTTTATGTGAATCCTCCAAAGCAATAGGGCTGAATACTTTTAAATCTAGATATACTTGATTATTTGGTAAAAGTTATGAATCTTCTGCCCGGAAATAAACACAAGGCTCACACTTACAAAACTATGCAAATAATTTCAAAATTAAGCTAAAAAACACCTGCTTTAAAGGCTATTTCCAGTTCTTCTGAAGTTTATTCAAACACTAATATGAATATAGGGCCTCATTTTTGCTCCACTAATGTCAGGTTTATTATAAAAACTTGAGGTATCTTTAGATCTCTTTCACCTTAAACTTTTTTTATTTTCTCAATATGTCACATTAATTATTTCTTTCATTTATAAAATGAAAGTTCTTGAAATCTAATGCACATCATGGTGATTATAGTTACTAATACTATGTTGCATACATGAAATTTGCTGAGAGACTAGATCTTAAGTGTTCTCACCACACCCAAAAAAATGGTAACTATGTGAGGTTGTTGTTATTTAATCACTAAGTCATGTCTGACACTTTGTGATGAAATAGACTGTGGCCCACCAGGCTCCTCTGTCCCTGGGATTTTCCAGGCAAGAATAATGGAGTGGATGGCCATTTCCTTTTCCAGGTATGTGAGATTATGGATGCATTAATTAATTTGATTGCATTAATCATTTCACAATGTATATATATTAAATCATCACATTGTACACTTAATCATGTTGTACAACCTAAATAAACTCAATATTTATTTGTCAATTATACCTCAATAAAGCTGGAAAAAATTTTAGCTTTTTAAAAAGCAGCAGCATACACCAAAAGAAGTTTGTTGGTGAGCAGGCAGAAAAGATGATAAAGAGATGTTAAAGCTGAGCATTCCAGTTGGAGAGACGTTATGAGGAATTATCAAATGTTTGAAAGATAATGGTATCACTCTCAATAACAGTATAAACATTCACTCAAAACTAAATAACATTATTTTTTTTCTTCTCCCGAAAAAAAGTACATGTTACATATTTATCTAATTCTTGGATTTTCTCACCTACTATCAAGAACCGGAAGGTTACTGTTGTTCTGTACATTATAAATTGCAATAGTGCCATTGTGATAGCCGACTGCTAAAAGGTTAGGTGAGCCGATTGAAAAATCCACAGCAGTGACTCCATACGGACTCTGATAAGTACGCTCCGGCCACTGAATAAAAAATATATATTATATTACAATTTAAACTTGGTTTTATAGACCACAGTACAGGAGGGTATGATAGTGACCAAAGACCAGGCTGATGGCACTGGGGATGTGAGGAGACTTAACCTGCATTCAGTTACTCCTAACTTCCTATATATATGAGAACAAAACCTTCATCAGTTCATTTATTTTGATGAACCCTCAGAGCTCAGTAATTTTGCAAAATACAGCATGTGGCTCTACAATAATTATCATTTTTGGTAATCTTCTAACAGGATTTTCCATCACAAGTCTGCATTCTTAAAAATACAAATAATAGCCACCAAATAAATTATCCTGCATATATTCCTATCTCCCAGTATCTGTTTCTAATGCTTGTATTATCTAATCATTTCTAAATAAGGATAGAAGAAGTTCTAAAACTTTCTAAGTTACTCTTTTCTACAACTCTGACAAGAGTTTTACTGTTTTGTTTGAATGTCCAATTCAAATCCTTTCTTGTTTCTAACAACCTAGGTGGAAAAGAAGACAACTTGCTGTTATGAATCCTGTCAATCCTTCCACATGTTTAGAATTGCTTCTTCCTTTCTTTTAGGCTATATAAACCCAACTTCCTAACAGATGAGGGTTATTTATAAGAACTCCAATTATTTTTGTATGCCTTTCTGATCTTTTTAAAGTAGTCCACTTTACATTTCTGTTGTAAAGTAAAAACTAAGGGTAAAGGGACCTCCCTGGGAGTCCAGTGGTTAGCACTCTTTGCTTCCACTGCAAGGGGTGCAGGTTTGATCTCTGGTGAGAGTACTTAAGATCCCGCATGGTGCGATAAACACACACACACACACAAACCCTAAAGGCAAACCTGTAAGTGACAGATTGACTAGAGCTATTTAGTAAAAAAAAAAAAAAAATAATAACTGATTCTTGTTCATTTTCTTTAAAAATTTATAACAGTAAGACATTATATGAATATATTTTACATCTATTGAGGATAACAAATCTATCTTATAAAGTGATGAGTTATTCATATACTGAAAAACAATCCAATAGTAAACGAAACAATTTTTAAAATTTTTGCATTTGCAAATATTTTTCTTTATAACAGGCAGTGATATATAATAATGGTTCAGCCCTGGATCATCAGATCTAACAGCACATAGTAGTGAATTTACTTTATCCTATAAAGTATCAGAATAAGTTTTAATTATTTAATTGTTACAGATTTAAACCAAAGATAATACAGTCTTGCATGATAAAACTACCTTGACTTTGCTTAATTATCAAATACAACTATCTACTACTTGACGAGAATTATGTCAACATTTAATTAAATAAAAATAGATCTTATTCCTGCTCGAGTTACCATGGGGTTCTTTATTGACCAACAGCAGGCCAATCCTCTTTTTTGCTCCTTAAATCCAAAGTGTCCATAGCCAACAGCCAAAAGATCCTGAAAACCAGAAAAATTCAAACTAAGAGAGTATAGCATAAAAATATTGGCAAATGTATAAAGATGTATATTAATGAACTGTGTTAAGAAGAGTGATGATATTTTAATTAAGGTTAAAAAAACACCATACGCCATCTATTTTCACTCTATGGTTCTATCTTCCTAAGCAAAATCACAACAATAATCACATTTTCAGACTAAAAAATAAGTACTCAAAAAGAATCAATTGCTAACAAGCTCTTTTACATATTGAGATAATCTTCAAAAATTGTATTATTACATTATAATCTCCTATGAAGGCAATGGCACCCCACTCTAGTACTCTTGCCTGGAGAATCCCATGGACGGAGGAGCCTGATAGGCTGCAGTCCATGGGGTTGCTAAGAGTCAGACATGACTGAGACTTCACTTTCACTTTTTACTTTCATGCACTGGAGAAGGAAATGACAACCCACTCCAGTGTTCTTGCCTGGAGAATCCCAGGGACAAGTGAGCCTGGTGGGCTGCCGTCGATGGGGTCACACAGGTTCGGACATGACTGAAGCAACTTAGCAGACGCAGCAGCATGGGTTTTTTAAGGATGATCTAATTTTTTCAAATGTAAAATAGAAGACATTTAAAGTGAGGTACTATGGACTGAATGTGTCTCCTCTCCTAAAAGTCATCTGTGGAAGTCCTAACTCCTAATAATATGTGATTATATTTGAAAATAGCTGTGAAAAGAAAAGAAGCGAAAAGCAAAGGAGAAAAGGAAAGATATAAATATCTGAATGCAGAGTTCCAAACAATAGCAAGGAGAGATAAGAAAGCCTTCCACAGTGATCAATGCAAAGAAATAGAGGAAAACAACATTTTCCCAGAATGGGAAAGACTAGAGATCTCTTCAAGAAAATTAGATATACCAAGGGAACATTTCATGCAAAGATGGGCTTGATAAAGGACAGAAATGGTATGGACCTAACAGAAGCAGAAGATATTAAGAAGAGGTGGCAAGAATACACAGAAGAACTGTACAAAAAAGATCTTCACAACCCAGACAATCATGATGGTATGTCACTGACCTAGAGCCAGACATTCTGGAATGTGAAGTCAAGTGGGCCTTAGAAAGCATCACTATGAACAAAGCTAGTGGAGGTGATGGAATTCCAGTGGAGCTATTCCAAATCCTGAAAGATGATGCTGTGAAAGTGCTGCACTCAATATGCCAGCAAATTTGGAAAACTCAGCAGTGGCCACAGGACTGGAAAAGGTCAGTTTTCATTCCAATCCCAAAGAAAGACAATGACAAAGAATGCTCAAACTACCGCGCAATTGCATTCATCTCACATGCTAGTAAAGTAATGCTCAAAATTCTCCAAGCCAGGCTTCAACAATACATGAACTGTGAACTTCCTGATGTTCAAGCTGGTTTTAGAAAAGACAGAGGAATCAGAGATCAAATTGCCAACATCCGCTGGATCATGGAAAAAGCAAGAGAGTTCCAGAAAAACATCTATTTCTGCTTTATTGACTATGCCAAAGCCTTTGACTGTGTGGATCACAATCAACTGTGGAAAATTCTGAAAGAGATGGGAATACCAGACCACCTGATCTGCCTCTTGAGAAATTTGTATGCAGGTCAGGAAGCAATAGTTAGAACTGGTCATGGAACAACAGACTGGTTCCAAATAGGAAAAGGAGTACGTCAAGGCTGTATATTGTTACCCTGCTTATTTAACTTATATGCAGAGTACATCATGAGAAACACTGGACTGGAAGAAACACAAGCTGGAATCAAGATTGCTGGGAGAAATATCGATAACCTCAGATATGCAGATGACATCACCCTTATGGCAGAAAATGAAGACAAACTAAAAAGCCTCTTGATGAAAGTGAAAGTGGAGAGTGAAAAAGTTGGCTTAAAGCTCAACATTCAGAAAACTAAGATCATGGCATCTGGTCCCATCACTTCATGGGAAATAGATGGGGAAACAGTGGAAACAGTGTCAGATTTTATGTTTCTGGGATTCAAAATCACTGCACATGGTGATTGCGGCCATGAAATTAAAAGACGCTTACTCCTTGGAAGGAAAGTTATAACCAACCTAGATAGCATATTCAAAAGCAGAGACATTACTTTGCCAACAAAGGTCCATCTAGTCAAGGCTATGGTTTTTCCTGTGGTCATGTATGGATGCGAGAGTTGGACTGTGAAGAAGGCTGAGCACCGAGGAATTGATGCTTTTGAACTGTGGTGTTAGAGAAGACTCTTGAGAGTCCCTTGGACTGCAAGGAGATCCAACCAGTCCATTCTGAAGGAGGTCAGCCCTGGGATTTCTTTGGAAGGAATGATGCTAAAGCTGAAACTCCAGTACTTTGGCCACCTCATGCGAAGAGTTGACTCATTGGAGAAGACTCTGATGCTGGGAGGGATTGGGGGCAAGAGGAGAAGGGGACTATAGAGGATGAGATGCTGGATGGCATCACTGACTTGATGAATGTGAGTCTGAGTGACCTCCGGGAGTTGGTGATGGACAGGGAGGCCTGGCGTGCTGCGATTCATGGGGTCCCAAAGAGTCGGACACAACTGAGCAACTGAACTGAAGACAATCCCGATGTAGGCACTAACAATTCATCTGTTAAATGCATGACATACACTTAACAGTGTTGCTAAATAGAGTACAGTACTATAAATGTTGATCCTTTGATCTGTTGATCGTAGAAAAAGCAAGAGAGTTCCCAGAAATACATCTACTTCTGCTTTATGGACTATGCCAAAGCCTTTGACTGTGTGGATCACAACAAACTGTGGAAAATTCTTAAAGAGATGGGAATACCAGACCACCTTATCTGCCTCCTGAGAAATCTGTATGTAGGTCAAGAAGCAACAGTTAGAACTGGACATAGAACAACAGACTGGTTCCAAATTCGGAAAGGATTATATTGTCACCCTGCTTATTTAACTTATATTTGGAGTACATCATGCAAAATGCTTGGCTGGGTGAAGCACAAGCTGAAATCAACACTGCTGGGAGAAATATCAATAAATTCAGATACACAGATGACACCACTCTTATGGCAGAAAGCGAAGAACTAAAGAGCCTCTTGATGAAAGTGAAAGAGGAGAGTGAAAAAGTTGGCTTAAAACTCAACATTCAGAAAACTAAGGTCATGGCATCCGGTCCCATCACTTCATGGCAAACAGATAGGGAAACAGTGGAAACATTGACAGACTTTTTTTTCTTGGGCTTCAAAATCACTGCATATGGTGATCGCAGCCATGAAATTAAAGGACGCTTGCTCCCTGGAAGAAAAGCTATGACCAACCTAGACAACATATTAAAAAGCAGAGACAGTACTTTGCTGACAAAGGTCAGTCTAGCCAAAGCTATGGTTTTTTCCAGTAGTCATGTATGGATGTGAGAGTTGGACTATAAAGAAAGCTGAGTGCTGGAGAATTGATCTTCTGATCTTTTTGACTTTGGTGTTGGAGAAGACTCTGGAGAGTCTCTTGGATTACAAGGAGATCCAATCAGTCAATCCTAAAGGAAATCAGTCCTGAATATTCATTGGAAGGACTGAAGCTGAAGCTCCAGTACTTTGGCCACCTGATGTGAAGTACTGGCTCATTGGAAAAGACCCTGATGCTGGGAAAGATTGAAGGCAGGAGAAGGGGATGACAGAGGATGAGATGGTTGGATGGCATCACCAACTTGATGGACATGAGTTTGAGCAAGCTCCAGGAGTTGGTGATGGACAGGGAAGCCTGGCGTGCTGCAGTCCATGGTGTTGCAAAGAGTCACACACGACTGAGTGACTGAACTGACTATAAATGTATTTTCTCTTTCTTATTATTTTTCATAATAATATTCTCTTTCTCCTAGCTTGCTTTATTGTAAGATTACAGTTTAAAATACGTATAACACATAAAACATGTGTTCACTGACCGTTTATGTTTGGTAATACTTTCGGTTGACAGTAGGCTATTAGTAGTTAAGTTTGGGGGTAGTCAAAAGTTACACTTGGATTTTTAACTGCATAAAAGGTTGGCACCCCAAACCCCCTTTTGTTCAAAGTCAACTGTATCAGTACATATGCACAAAAGTTTAATTATCAAACAAACCCAGACTTTTCTTTGTAATCAGAAAGAATACAAAGATAGTCCTCCCACCATCCTACCTCCCAAGCAACATCATGTCTCCACAGTTCTCTCTGTCTTAAAATACTCTTCATCACTGCCCTTGACATTGACAAACTCTTATTCATCTCTTTTAGACTCAGCATAGACGTCAGTTCCTCTAAGAAGCATTCACAACCCTCTCTTATGTGTTCCCATGGTATTATTTTTCCTTATTAAAGCACATAGGAAACTAGTGTATGGCCAGGGCCTACATGCGACTAAATTACTACTGTATCTCCAGTGCTTTAACAGAGTTTTTGCACAGAGTTAATACTCAACAAATATTTACAGAATTACTTAATAAATATGACAGATGCCATCTGTTATATTTTTAGCTTCATTCTAAATTAACTTTATTCTAAATAGCAATATATTAATTTTTAGCTGTGAGTATATTCAGTTTCTTAAAATGATTCATCTGTCTTTATTACCCAGTTATTATTGATTTATTAAATTTCACTTATCTACAAGATGTTCCCTAATATAGTTTTATAAAGACACGTCCACACAAAAAGTATTTTATTTTATTCAAAATAATACACATAATTTAAGTAACGTGTTATTTGAGTCCAGTTCAGTCACTCAGTCATGTCTGACTCTTTGCGACCTCATGTTCTGCAGCATGCCAGGCCTCACTGTCCATCACCAACTCCCGGAGTTTACCCAAACTCATGTCCATCAAGTCAGTGGTGCCATCCAGCCATCTCATCCTCTGTCATCCCCTTCTCCTCCTGCCCCCAATCCCTCCCAGCATCAGGGTCTTTTCCAATGAGTCAACTCTTCCCATGAGGTGGCCAAAGTATTGGAGTTTCAGCTTCAGCATCAGTCCTTCCAATGAACACCCAGGATGGATCTCCTTTAGGATGGACTGGTTGGATTTCCTTGCAGCCCAAGGGACTCTCAAGAGTCTTCTCCAACACCTCAGTTCAAAAGCATCAATTCTTCTGTGCTCAGCTTTCTTCACAGTCCAACTCTGTGTAGAAGTTGGACTTCTTCATACATGACCAGTGGAAAAACCATAGCCTTGACTAGACAGACCTTTGTCGGCAAAGTAATGTCTCTGCTTTTGAATATGCTATCTAGGTTGGTCATAACTTTCCTTCCAAGGAGTAAGCACCTTTTAATTTCATGGCTGCAATCACCATCTGCAGTGATTTTGGAACCCCCAGAAATAAAGTCTGACACTGTTTCCACTGTTTCTCCATCTATTTCCCATTAAGTGATGGGACCAGATGCCATGATCTTCGTTTTCTGAATGTTGAGCTTTAAGCCAACTTTTTCACTCTCCTCTTTCACTTTCATCAAGAGGCTCTTTAGTTCCTCTTCACTTTCTGCCATAAGGGTGGTGTCATTTGCATATCTGAGGTTTTGACAAATGATTATAGTTTCATTTTTCATTTAAAAATTTTTATTGGAGTAGAGTTGATTTACAATGTTTTGTTAGTTTCAGGTTGATTATAGGTTTTTAATATCCATAACAACTATCACGTTTGCATACAGTACTTTAAAAGGTATAGTGATAAAACAAGGCTAATTCTTAAAATATGCATAAAACAACACAGTTTAAACAAATTAGTTCTGATGACTTTAAACATACATCAGGGACCTCCCTGGTAGTCCAGTGGTTGGAGGTCCACTTCCCAATGCAGAGTATATGGGTTCAATCCCTGGTTGAAAACTGGAATTCCATAAATTGTGGGACAACACAGCCTGAGCCAAACAACAACAACCAAGAGAAAGATGCTGCAACTAGCACCCAGTGAGGCTAAAATAAATAAATATTTCTCAAAAAGGACCAAAAAAAAAAAAAAAGTTATTTCAGAAGCACTAGTTGATAATCGGAGAAGTAAATGGCAACCCACTCCAGTATTCTTGCCTGGAGAATCCCAGGGATGGAGGAGCCTAGTGGGCTGCCGTCTATGGAACTGCACAGAGTCGGACACGACTGAAGCGACTTAGCAGCAGCAGCAGCAGCAGTTGAGAATCATGTCATCAGAACACGTTTATAAATCTCAGGAAAAAATAACTCTCATTACTCTATAATCATTCTTTTTTTTTTTTTAAGAAAACATACCATTCCCCAGCTTGACGATTCATCTAATTTTCCTCAAGATGATTTTTAACAGAGCAGTACTAAAGGGCGTCCCTATAAGCTAAGTTGGTAAAGAATCCGCCCCTGCAATGCAGAAGACGCTGGTTTGATTCCTGGGTCTGGAAGATCCCCTGGAGAAGGGATAGGCTACCTACTCCAGTATTCTTGGGCTTCACTGTGGCTCAGTTGGTAAAGAATCCGCCTGCAATGCGGAAGACCTGGGTTCGATCACTAATTTGGGAAGATCCCCTGGAGAAGGGAAAGGCTACCCACTCCAGTATTCTGGCCTAGAGAATTCCATGGATTATATTCAGAAGCAGAATATATTAAGAAGAGGTGGCAAGAATACACAGAAGAACTATACAAAAAAGAGCTTCACGACCCAGATAATCATGATGGTGTGATCACTGACCTAGAGCCAGACATCCTGGAATGTGAAGTCAAGTGGGCCTTAGAAAGCATCATTACGAACAAAGCTAGTGGAGGTGATGGAATTCCAGTGGAGCTATTCCAAATCCTGAAAGATGATGCTGTGAAAGTGCTGCACTCAATATGCCAGCAAATTTGGAGAACTCAGCAGTGGCCACAAGATTGGAAAAGGTCAGTTTTCATCCCAATCCCAAAGAAAGGCAATGCCAAAGAATGCTCAAACTACCACACAGTTGCACTCATCTCACACGCTAGTAAAGTAATGCTCAAAATTGTCCAAGCCAGGCTTCAGCAATATGTGAACCGTGAACTTCCTGATGTTCAAGCTGGTTTTAGAAAAGGCAGAGGAATCAGAGATCAAATTGCCAACATCTGCTGGATCATGGAAAAAGCAAAAGAGTTCCAGAAAAACATCTATTTCTGCTTTATTGACTATGCCAAAGCCTTTGACTGTGTAGATCACAATAAACTGTGGAAAATTCTGAAAGAGATGGGAATACCAGACCACCTGATCTGCCTCTTGAGAAATCTGTATGCAGGTCAGGAAGCAACAGTTAGAACTGGTCATGGAACAACAGACTGGTTCCAAATAGGAAAAGGAGTATGTCAAGGCTGTATATTGTCACCATGTTTATTTAACTTATATGCAGAGTACATCATGAGAAATGCTGGACTGGAAGAAACACAAGTTGGAATCAAGATTGCTGGGAGAAATATCAATAACCTCAGATATGCAGATGACACCACCCTTATGGCAGAAAGTGAAGAGGAACTCAAAAGCCTCTTGTTGAAAGTGAAAGTGGAGAGTGAAAAGGTTGGCTTAAAGCTCAACATTCAGAAAATGAAGATCATGGCGTCTGGTCCCATCCCTACATGGGAAATAGATGGAGAAACAGTGGAAACAGTGTCAGACTTTATGTTTCTGGGCTCCAAAATCATTGCAGATGGTGATTGCAGCCATGAAATTAAAAGACGCTTACTCCTTGGAAGAAAAGTTATGACCAACCTAGATAGCATATTCAAAAGCAGAGACATCACTTTGCCAACAAAGGTTCGCCTAGTCAAGGCTATGGTGTTCCCTGTGGTCATGTATGGATGTGAGAGCTGGACTGTGAAGAAGGCTGAGCACCAAAGAATTGATGCTTTTGAACTGTGGTGTTGGAGAAGACTCTTGAGAGTCCCTTGGACTGCAAGGAGATCCAACCAGTCCATTCTGAAGGAGATCAGCCCTGGGATTTCTTTGGAAGGAATGATGCTAAAGCTGAAACTCCAGTATTTTGGCCACCTCATGTGAAGAGTTGACTCATTGGAGAAGACTCTGATGCTGGGAGGGATTGGGGGCAAGAGGAGAAGGGGACAACAGAGGATGAGATGGCTGGATGGCATCACTGACTCGATGGATGTGAGTCTGAGTGACCTCCGGGAGTTGGTGATGGATAGGGCTGCCGTCTTATGGGGTCACACAGAGTCGGACACGACTGAAGTGACTTAGCATAGCATAGCATAGCATAGGGAGGCCTGGCGTGCTGTGGTTCATGGGGTCGCAAAGAGTCGGACACGACTGAGCAACTGATCTGATCTGATCTGATCTGATATAGTTCATAGGGTCACAAAGAGTCGGACAAAACTGACCGACTTTCACTTCACTTTCACTAAAAGCAAGAACTCTAGAGCTGGATGTCTCGGTTTGAATTCTGTTTCACTTACGGGTTATATAACTTTGGGCAAGTTATCCTTTCTGTGCTTCAGTGCAACATAATGAGGAAAATAGTATCGTATTCACAAATTTGTGATAATACAAGTAAACCGTTTACAATAGTGCCTGGTACATAGTAGGTGCCATTTAAGTATCCACTGTAGTATTAGTTTCCTAAGGAATCTCAAAATTATTTTGCACTTTTACAGGGTCACTGGATCAAGCTGTTATTGTTGTTATTTAGTTGCCAAGTCATGTCTGACTCTTCTTCAACCTCATGGATTAAGTACATACTTCCAAATATGGTTTCTTTAAAAAGAATGCAAATTTGGGTGCATGAATTTGGTTAACATGTTAAACTAAATAAATATATATTATTTTCTTGTCCACTTCTCAACATCTGACATAGATTAACATGTTAAACTAAATAAATATATATTATTTTCTTGTCCACTTCTCAACATCTGACATAGATTCAGCCATATTCCAAGTACATCTCTTAAAATAAAAATGGTGACATTTTCATATTAAAGAAGACAAAACATTGTTTTCTAGCTGTTGCATTTCCCCCTTTTTAAAATATAAACTTGTTTTCAGAGGAATTTTAAAACTAGAAGTTGTGTCAATTTAAATCCCTTGCCTAAGAGATGAGAAAAGAAAATCATTAATGTTATACTTGGTAAGTGCCCTTAAATGCTAGAGACAGCATTATTAAAACATGTGATAACTTACTGGATTTGCTTTATTCCAGGCAAGGCTGCTCACGTTAAGGCCTTTGGTTAGGTCACAGGAAAAGGACCAGAGTCGTTCCAAATTGGCTGGTATTGTTGATTGTTCTGAACTTATTTCTAAATCTTCTTCCTCTTCCTTCTTAGCCTCTTCTTCGACCACTTCAAGTTTTCCATCTACTAAAAAGTCTCCGGGCTCTTCAGGTTCTGGTTCTAAAATTAAATCAAATGAAAAGAAGATCATGGTGCTCTACACCCATCTGCTAAAGTTTCCAAAGAACAGCTCTATCTACCACTGATACTTCAGACAGCACTGGATCTGCTAGGTCACAACGCCCAAGGGACAGGGCACCTACAACAGCAGCTTGAACCTGCTGCAGAATCTTCTGTTGTTCTGAGCCCCACTCAAAGCTATTGGCTTTTCAGATCACTGAGTAAATGAACCAGAATAACATCCAAATGAGGAATGTGTTGCTTCTAAAATGCAAAGATGGCTTCCCTTATGGCTCAGTCAGTAAGAAATCCGCCTGCAATGCAGGAGACCCAGGTCCAATCTCTGGGTCAGGAAGATGCCCTGGAGAAGGAAATGGCAACCCATTTGCTTTAGTATTCTTGCCTGGGAAATCCAGTATTCCTGCCTGGGAAATTCCATGCACAAAGGAGCCTGGTGGGCTATAGTCGAACACAACTTAGCAACTAAACCACCGCCAATGAAATGCAAAGAGATCCACTAGGAATGCGTGTCTCTCTCTCTTTTTTTTTTTCCGTTGCAGAGGACTCAGATGCAACTGCATATCTTTTACCTTAGAAGGTATATCTTGACATATTCTACTGGACCCTTGGAAATTTCACTGAGGTGGAAGGCCCCTGAAATTTTGTCAGATTTATTTCTCACCCTCTGACATGCAAATGTCTTGCAAATTTACTTCTTGTTCACTAGGTCCAATCAACATGATACCAGCAGTGTAATGGACCAGTGCGATGTCTTGCTGAAGGCAAAGCTTGCTGCAGACTAAATTATGACATAAAGCAGAACAGTGAAGGTGTACTGCTGACCTGGCCAGCTGAGAGCAAATAGCTTTGGTTTACCCAACAGGTACTGAAGGGAAAAAGCATCAGCATCTACACATTGTGTACCACAAGTTGTGTTAGCTTGCTCAGGCCATGAGACTCTGAAACACCAGCTGAAGCTGGAGTCACCATCTGGTTAAGCTTACAATAATCCAGTTACTCTCTAAGAGTCATGTGTTTTCTGTGTAAGCCAGATAGATGAGTTGAATGGTGGGAGTCAACATTCCTGCATATTTCAAGACCTTGATGGTGGTATTAATCTCTCAGATCCCTCCAGAAAGGTGGCATTGCTATGGTTTACTATTTTCATAGGTATAGACAGCTCTAGGGGCTTCCACTTCACCCTCTCTTCTCAAAATAGCTCTCGTTCCACAAGCCAAGGATCACATGGGGGCTTCTGCCAGTCTCTAAATATTTCTATTTCAAGAATACATTCTGGAACAGGGAAAATAACTGCAGGATGATGGGTGGATACACTGTGAGATGAACCTGAACTAAAATTCTGTTGATCACCTGATTTTAAATCCTAGTGGACCCCAGTGATGTTTTGGGTCTCCCTGAGTTAGTGTGAACTCAGAGCCAGTGTTTAGTAATCCACGAAATTTCTGATGATTTCCTTATCCATAGTGTACACTCCTTCTAATAAAATGCTATAGATCTTTATGGAGAAAGCTGAGATAAGTATTAACAGTACACACTCTTAACAATGTAGCATGAAACGTTCTCAAAGTGACTGAGTCTCCACTTCATTCAAGACAGTCTGGTTCTGTAAACTGGCTCAAGTCTAGGAATAGGTTAAGGGGCTGTGACTTTGTTTTTTGGTGTTTCAAATTAGAAACACTTGACCTAGAACTTTATTGCTTATATAGATTAGGTGAGAATTTATAAGATGACAGTCTATTATGGGATAAATTGTTTCCCTCCAAAATTCATATATTGAAGTCATAATGACTCAGAGGTAAAGAATCCACTTATGATGCAGGAGACACAGGTTTGATCCTTGAGTCAGGAAGATCCCCTGGAGAAGGGAGTGGCTACCCACTCCAGTCACCAACCTGGTTAAGCTGGTGATGACTGGGAAATTCCATGGGCAGAGAAATCTGTAGGCTTCAGTCCGTAGGGTGGCAAAGAATTGCACAAGGATGTGTGACACAAGTCTGTGTGACACACAGAGCACACACAAGAATAGGAGTATGTCAGAATGTAACAATATTTTGAGAAAGGACTTTGAAGTGGTGATTACATTAAAATTAGACCATTAGAGACGGTCCCAATCCATTGATTGATATCCTTATAAGAAGAGGAAATTTAGATACAACAAGAGAGACAAGCGATGAACACACACAGAGAAAAGACCATGTAAAGAGGCAGCAAGAAGGTGAACATCTGCAAGCCAAAGAGAGAGGCCTCAGAGGAAACCAACCCTGCTGGCACCCTGATCTTGGACTTTCTGTCTCTAGAATTGTGAGGAAGTAAATGTGTGTTGTCTAAGTCTTTAGTCAGATGTATATATTGCAAACATATTCTTCTAGTCTGTTGATTGCATTTTTCCCTGCATTTTTTCCCTACTGTTAGCAGTGTTATTCAAAGAGCAGACATTTTAACTCTTGCAAAAGTCTTATTGATTTTTTTTCTTTTATGCCTTGGGATTTTGGGGCCTTCCAGGTGGCTCAGTGGTAAATAATCTGTCTGCCAATGTAGGAGATGCAGGTTTGATCCCTGGGTTGGAAAGATCTCCTGGAAAAGGGAATAACAATCCACTCCATTATTCTTGCCTGGAGAATACCATGGACAAATAAGCCTGGTGGGCTCCCGCCCATGGCGTCACAAAGAGTTAGACATGAATGAACACACCTACACTTGGGATTTTTGTGTATTAAGTGGATCTTTTCTTATGCTAAAATCACAAGTATTTTTTTCTTTTATCTTCTCCTAGAACTTTATAGTTTTAATTTTTACATTTAAATCTATGGTCCATTCTGACTTAATTTATACATTTAATAGGATGTGAGGATTGAAGCTCATTTTTCTCCCCATAAGGATATCCAGTTCTTTCAGCACTGTTTTTAAAAGATCAACTTCTCTCTATTGAATTGCCCTGACATGTTTGTTAAAAATTAGTTAACCATATATGTTTATTTCTGGACTCACTAGTCTGTTTCAATCATCTACATGTCTACCCTTAGACAAATACTCAGCTGCCTTGATTACTGTATCTTTATAGTCAGTCACTTCAGTATGACTTCAATGAAGTTGAAGGGTTAAGTCCTTCAACTTCATTCTTCTGCTACAAAATTGACTTAGTTATTCCATGTCCTTTGCTTTACCATATAAAACATAGAATAATATTGTTTACTTAATGATCTTTAAAGAAATTTCAAATGGTGGGAAATGTCTCTTACTTTTATTCACATTTTCAAATTCTAGCACTCTCCATTCTTTTCTGTAGATTCTAATTTCTGTAATTATTTTCTATCAGCCTGAAGAACTTCCTTTAACTTTTTTTGCAATGCTGGTCTGCTGCTGCTACTGCTGCTGCTGCTGCTGCTGACAATGAATTCTCTCAGCTTTTGTTTGTCTGAACATGTTTTTATTTCACCTTGATTTTTGAAGGATATTTTCTCTAGATATACAATTTTTAGCACAGTAAAAATATCATTGCATTGTTTTCTGGCTTCTGATATAGAAATAAGGGCATTATTAATTTCTCCCCTGTATGTAATGATTTTTTTTCTGGCAACTTTAAATTTTTTTTATATAGTACTTATGCCTCAGTGTGCTTTTCATTGTGTTTATCTTGCTTGGGTTTCATTGAGCTTCTTATAATTATTGATTTAAAGTTTTTTCAAATATACAAAACTTCTAGCAATTCTTCCTTTAAATATCTTTCTGTTCTTCCTCTTTATTCTACTACTACAATTCTAATTACATATATATTAAACCACATGACCTTGGGACACAGGTCACTGAAGTTCTATTTTTTTAGGCTTTTTTCTGTACTTTAATTTGGAATGTTCCTCTTGCTTGTCTTTTAGTATTCTGTCAAACCCAAGCAGTATATTTTTTTCAAGTACTATGTATTGTATTTCATCTCTAGAGGTTCCATTTGGTCCTATATGTACCTTTCATTACTATCATCATTGTATTCTTATTTTTTCTTTTAAATCTTTAAGCATATTTTAAGAACTTATTCTTTAACAGACTTTATTTAGAGTAGTTTTAGTTTCACAGCAAAACTGAACTCAAAATGAAGAGTTCCAATATACTCACACCCAGATTTACACATAGCCTTTTCCAGATCAACATCCTGCACCAATAGTACAGTGTTACAATTAGTGAACTCCCAGTGAAAATTATTAATACTCAAAATCTATATAATTCACTTTAGGATTTACTCTTGGTGTTGTACATTCTATGAATTTGGATGAGTGTACAATGTATCCACCACTAAGTATTATGCAGAATAGTTTTATTGCTCTACAAATCTTACATACTCTGCCTATTCATTTCTCCCAACCTCTAATCCCTGGAAACGTCTGATCTTTTTACTGTCTCCAAACCTTTCCAGAATGTCATATAGTTGGAGTGACAGCATATGTAGCCTTTTCAGATGGGCTTCCTTCACTTAGTAATATGCATTTAGACTTTGTGTCTGTTCATGGCTTGATAATTCATTTCTTTTTAATGCTGCTAAGTCGCTTCAGTCGTGTCCGACTCTGTGCGACCCCATAGACGGCAGCCCACCAGGCTCCGCAGTCCATGGGATTCTCCAGGCAAGAACACTGGAATGGGTTGCCATTGCCTTCTCCATTGTGTGAAAATGAAAAGTGAAAGTGAAGTCGCTCAGTCGCGTCCGACTCCTAGCGACCCCATGGACTGCAGCCTACCAGGCTCCTCCGTCCATGGGATTTTCTAGGCAAGAGTACTAGAGTGGCTTGCCATTGCCTTCTCCATTTTAATGCTGAATAATATTCTATTGTCCAGATTTACCGCAATTTTTTCATTCATTCACCTTCTGAAGAACATCTTGTTTGCCTCCAAGTTTTGGAAGTTATGAATAAAGCTTCAATAAACATCTGTGTGCAGACTTTTGTGTGGAAAGAAGTATTCAACTCCTTTGGGTTAATACCAAGGAGTACAATTATGGACCATAAGGTTACAATATGCTTAGTTTTGTAAGAAACTGCCAAACTATCTTTCAAAGTAGCTAAACTATTGTGCATTCCCACCAACATTGAATAAGAGTTCTTGTTGCTCCACATCTTAGCCAGCATTTGGTGGTATCAATGTTTTGGATTTTAGCTATTCAATAGTTGTATGGTGGTATTTCATTGATGTTTTAATTTGAAATTCCTTAACGACATACAATGATGAACATCTTCTTAAACTTATTTGCCATTGGTATATCTCTTTGGTGAGGTATCTATTAGGTCTTTTGTCTGTTTTTAAATTATATTATCTGTTTCCTTATTGTTGAGTTTTAAGAGATATTTGTATATTTTGGACAAGTTCTTTATCAGGTATGTATTTTGCATATAGTTTTTCTCGTCAGTGACTTGACTTCTCATTCTCTTGACAATGTATTTCACGGAGCAGATTTTTAATTTTGATGAAGTCCAACTTATGAATTATTTCCTTTAATAGATTGTGCCTTTGGTGTCAAATTTAAAAAATCATCACCATACTTAAGGTTACCCAGATTTTTTCCTAAGTTGTCTTCTGGAAGTTTTATAGTTTTGCATATTTCATTGACGTTTATGACCCATTTTGAGTTAATTTTTGTGAAGGGTATAAGGTCTGTATTTAGATTATTTATTTTGCCCATAAATATCTTGATGTTCCAGTATAATTTTTTGAAAAGACTATGTCTTTTTTTCCCATTATATTGCCATTCCTCTTTGGTCAAAGATCAGTTGACTATAATTATGTGGATCTATTTCTGGGCCTTTATTTTGTTCCATTGATCTATGTGTCTGTTCTTTCACCAATACCACACTATCTTAACAACTGTAACTTAACAGTAACTCTTGAAGTTGGATGATGTCAGTCCTCCAACTTTTTTCTTCTTCTTCAATATGGTCTTGGCTATTCTGAGTATGATAGCTTTTTAAAAGTTCTTATCTGTCTTTTACCATCTCAGTCACCTTTTTATCTGTTTCTATTGACTGACTTTTTTAGCTTTAGCTCACATTTTCCTGCTTATTTACACAGCTAATAAATTTTTACTGAGTGCTGTGCATTATAAATGTTACAACACTGAATGTCTGCATTGTGTTTTCTTTGATACAATATTGTATTGAAGTTTGTTTTGTTGAGCAGTTAACTTACTTTCAGATTAGCTTGATTTTTAAAATTAGCTTTTACAAATAAAATTTTTTAAAATTAGCTAAAAAGTTTATTGGTGGGGATGAGGGTCTAGACTAGTCTTCATTCTCGGGTTATTCTAGCTCTACTCTTAAGGTATAGCTATTCTGGATATATACTGAATTCCCTATTTCTACCCCGCTGGCCAGTCAGAAATCAAATGTGTCGCAGCCCTGTGTGAACTCCGAAGACTTTTTAACTTAGAGCTTTCTGGTAGTTGTTCTTTCCTTGCCTTCTGGAGTTTTAGTCTAACATACACAGCTTATGTTTCAGTCAAAGACTAAATGATAGATTTATGGAGTTTTTTTTTTCCTCTACATAATTTCCTAATATCTGGTTATTCCAATTACAGTCACTTCAGACTCTTTGACGGAGAAGGCAATGGCACCCCACTCCAGTACTCTTGCTTGGAAAATCCCATGGATGGAGGAGCCTGGTGGGCTGTAGTGTATGGAGTCGCAAAGAGTCAGACACGACTGAGCAACTTCACTTTCACTTTTCACTTTCATGCATAGGAGAAGGAAATGGCAACCCACTCCAGTGTTCTTGCCTGGAGAATCCCAGGGACGGGGGAGCCTGGTGGGCTGCCGTCTATGGGGTCGCATAGGGTTGGACATGCCTGAGGCAACTTAGCTGCAGCAGCAGCCTCTTTGAACTCTTATCTGGATGTCATCATATGAGCAAAACTGCAACACTACTACAGTTCATCAGCCTGTCCTCTCCTATGGTCTCATAATTATTTACATCCTAACTAAAACCAGAACTACTATTTCTTCTTTTTTAAATGATCAGTGATACATTCCTGGGCTGGAGGAAGCACAAGGTGGAATCAAGATTGCCGGGAGAAATATCAATAACCTTCGATATGCAGATGACACCACCCTTATGGCAGAAAGTGAAGAGGAACTAAGGAGCCTCTTGATGAAAGTGAAAGAGGAGAGTGAAAAAGTTGGGGTAAAGCTCAAGATTCAGAAAACGAAGATCATGGCATCTGGTCCCATCACTTCATGGGAAATAGATGGGGAAACAGTGGACACAGTGTCAGACTTTATGTTTCTGGGCTCCAAAATCACTGCAGATGTTGACTGCAGCCATGAAATTAAGAGACGCTTACTCCTTGGAAGGAAAGTTATGACCAACCTAGATAGCATATTCAAAAGCAGAGACATTACTTTGCCAACAAAGGTCCGTCTAGTCAAGGCTATGGTTTTTCCAGTGGTCATGTATGGATGTGATAGTTGGACTGTGAAGAAAACTGAGTGCCAAAGAATTGATGCTTTTGAACTGTGGTGCTGGAGAAGACTCTTGAGAGTCCCTTGGCGTGCAAGGAGATCGAACCAGTTCATCCTAAAGGAGATCAGTCCTGGGTGTTCATTGGAAGGACTGATGCTGAAGCTGAAACTCCAATACTTTGGCCACCTCATGGGAAGAGTTGACGACTCATTGGAAAAGACCCTGATGCTGGGAGGGATTGGGGCAGGAGGAGAAGGGGACAACAGAGGATGAGATGGCTGGATGGCATCACCAACTCGATGGACATGAGTTTGGGTAAACTCCGGGAGTTGATGATGGACAGGGAGGCCTGGTGTGCTGCGATTCATGGGGTTGCAAAGAGTCAGACACAACTGAGCGACTGAAGTGAACTGATGCAACTTTAGAAAGTTTCTATAACCTTCATTTCATTCATTCAAAAATTGAAAGTTTAATTAAATAATCTCTCAAATCCTTAAAAATATTGTAGCCATAAGAACAGGAAGAATGCCTGTGTAATAAAATTAGGGAGAGGTAATAAAAGCTAGAACCTGGACAGTATCAATGGCAATGGAAAGGGGTGTTTGACTATGAGAGAATAATTCAATACTGGAACAACAGAGAGGAAAGAGCTTACAAAGTTCTGAATCTAAGAGACTATCTCTTTCTTTGGGCTTCCAGGTTTGGACTCTCCTGCTATTCACTTTTAGTGCTGGAAGCTATATAAAAATGTCTTCTGATAAGTGATGTGTGTGTATGTGCTAAGTTGCTTCAGTCATATCTGACGCCTTACAACCCCGTGGACTGCAACCCACCAGGCTCTTCTGTCCATGGCGTTCTCCAGGAAAGAATTACCGGAATCAGCTGCCATTTCCTTCTCCCTGATAAGTGATAACTCAGTTTAAAGACTGCATTTAGCAATAATAATACCATTTGATTTTTTTTAATTACTTGAGCTTGTCTAAAAGCGATTATATTTAAATATCTTTTTTAAAGTATAAAATCTTTATTTCAAAACAACACTATTTTTTAAAAAGATGTTTTAGTATATAATGTGTTAAATACCTTTTAAAATAGGAAGCTGACGATAAGCTGCAAGTTTTGGCTGAAATATATTTTCCATTATAACTCGTTCCATAAAAAATAAGTCCTGCTGAAACTTATCAGATTTAAATACTGCATCTGAGTTGTCTTCTTCTTCATCACGAACTTTAGCCAGAATTACATTTTCAATATCCATTAGAGAACTACCGTCACTAACTGTAAAATACAAATATGATGCAATGGTAACATAATTCAAATATTTTAATATTAGCTGGTTTGGACATTCTAAAGATTTATCAATGACATTTTGCCATCAAAATGTCATTTGTATTTGTATTCCTCCAGTATTCACAACAATAGTTACTTATTGAATGCCTTTTAGGAACCAAGCACATGAAAGATATACATATATTACCTCATTTTGGAATCCAAAAATGTGCTGTTTTAAGAAAATAAGCAATGATAACTCATAAGGTAATTTCTATCTCCATATATTTTTATTCAAATTGAAATTAAATCATTATCAGTCTTCATTACACCTTCAGATAAAGGTTTAATTTATTGCTTTATAGGAATACTACACTATTGTTGTTTATTAATGCTATAACAAATTACCAAAAATTTAGTGGACTAAATTTAAAGTTCTAGATTAAATTTTAAATTAAATTTAAAGCGGATACAAATTTAAAGTTCTGTAGGTTAGCAATCAACTCAGGTCTCACTTGGCCAAAACCAAAAGGTTATTAGGGTTATGTTCCTTTCTAAAGGCTCTAGAGAATTAATTTCCTTGCCAATTTCTAGAAGCCACCACCAACCCACTGTCCATCTTCAAAAGACAGCAACATTGCATCTCTCTGATGGTCCTGCCATTATATCTTTCCCTGATCAGAAATGGAAAAAATACTCCAAAGTACCCATTTGATTGGTTTGAGTCCACTCAGATAATCCAGGATAACCTCCCTCTTTTAGATCCTTAATGTAGTCACATTTGGATAGTCTCTTATCTCATGTAAGGTAACCTATTCATAGGTTCCTGAGATCAGGATGTGTATATATTTGAGGAATGATATTCTACCTATTACTTAGTTAAAACAGAATGAAGGGGAATCCTACATCCATGAAGACAGAGTAAACACACTTTTCCCTATTCCTTTGCTAAATACAACTAAAAATCTTGGGAAATTAATTAATTTTTTTTTTTTTTTTTTTTTTTAGAGGAAGCCTTTGAAAGCCTTTGTCAGAAGAAGGCAGAGGAAAAAGATTGCTCAGGACCCAGGGAATGACACAGTGGTGAGTTTCCTGGATTTCCTATTACTGCAGATACTCCAGACAAACCTCTTCTTTTTAGCCAAAAGCCAGGAAAACAACAACCTTGCAGAAAAGAAAACTTTTAGGATATAACCATTTCTCTCCAGGAAAAAGAGAAAAATTCTAGCCGCACCCATTCCACAAATACCACTAGCCAAGCGGGAAGTCTAGACTTTCATTCTTGCCAGTTCTAACAAGGCTTTCCAATCTCCCAGCCTTCCAGTGGGTGTGGTGTCAGAAAAGGCTCAGTAAGGAGCTAGGACTTTCAATCCTGCCCAAAAAAGAAAAAAATGACTGTGCTGCCCTTTGTGCAATGTCAGTTAAGATCTCTTGGGAAACATGGAATTCCACAGCTAACTGGCAGTAAAAAGGTTTTTCCCAATAGTCAGAGTTGGACTGGTACAGTCAGAACTTACAGAACTGCCCCCAAAGTAATAAAGCCAAGTCCCAATCCATGGTGTCAGGAAGTGTTAATGAGGTGCTCCTATCCCTCCCAGCCATGTAGGTATCAATGGAAGTTAGAGCTCACTATCTAACTTACACAAGGTTAGAGCTCCCCATCTAACAGTACAGAACAGTAATGAGATGATCCCTTCCCTCAGTGTAATTGATGGGCAAGGGAAAAATATGGACTTCTACTCCAGTAATGGGTGTTTCCCAGGTGGCACTAGTGGTAAAGAATCTGCCTGTTGATGTAGGAGACGTAAGAGACCGACGTTCAATCCCTGGATCAGGAAGATCCCCTGGAGTAGGAAATGGCAACCCTCTCCAATATTCTTGCCTGGGAAATTCCATGGACAGAAGAGCCTGGTGGGATACAGTCCATGGGATTGTAGAAAGAGTCAGAAACGACTGAGTGAACGTGTGTGCGTGTACACACTCACACACACACACAAAATGGAGCCGTAAGCCCCACTTTACTTTCACCTCGCGGTAATGGAGCAGTAAATTTCCCTGTCAAAATAGTGTCAAACAAATCCTGCTAAAAATGAAGTTTAAACAAGATCCAGTTCTCAAATCATAATACCTCAAGTCTCTAAATTTCAACTGAACGTCACTGATCAAAGAACCAAGAAAATCTCTACTTAAATGAAACCAAAAAAACACACAAAACAATAGAAACCAACACTGAGATGACAGAGAGGCTTAAATTATCTGACAACAGATAAAATATATCTGACATAAAAAATATCTGACAAAAAATTCAACAGATGGGCTCAACAGCAAAATGGAAGGGACAGAGAAGAGAATCAGTGAACTTGAAGAGAGAAAAATAGAAATTACCAAATCTGAAAACCAGAAAGAAAATAATCTGCTATATATATATGAATAGAGGCCCAGAGACCTCTAACAAGATATATAATATTCACATCATTGGGGAGAGGAGAAAAGGATGAGACCAAAAAAGTACTTAAAGAAATAATAGCTGAAATTTTCCAAAATTTAGCAAATAAAAACATACAGAATTAAGAAACAGTGAATTCCGAAGATAAACCTAAAGAAATTCACACCAAGATACACCATACTCAAGCTTCTGACATCTGAAAACAAAACAAAAATATAGAAAGCACCAAGAAAAAAATACTGTCTTATATACAGAGGGAAATAAACTAAAAACCTTCTGCATAGCAAGGAAAACCATCAATAAAATGAAAAGACAATCTACTGAATGGGAGAAGATATTTGCAAACCATATATCTGATAAGGGGTTAATACAAAGAGCTCAAAGAACACAATAGTAAAAAAAAAAGAAGATAAGCTAAAGAGACATTTTTCCCAAACGGCACATGAGATGTTCAACATCACCAATTATCAGGGAAATGCAAGCCATTACGTTCAGTGGTCCTTTTCATCATAGGGGACTGGAATGCAAAAGTAGGAAGTCAAGAGATACCTGGATTCAGGCAAGCTTGGCCTTTCAGTGCAAAATGAAGCAGGGCAGAGGCTAACAGAGTCTCACCAAGAGAATGCACTGGTCATAGCAAACACCATCTTCCAACAACGCAAGAGAAGACTCTACACATGGACATCACCAGATGGTCAATAGTGAAATCAGATTGATTATACTTTTTGCAGCCGAAGATGGAGAAGATCTATACAGTCAGCAAAAACAAGACTGGGAGCTGATTGTGGCTCAGATCACGAACTCCTTATTGCCAAATTCAGACTTAAATTGAATAAAGTAGGGAAAACCACTAGGCCATTCAGGTATGACCTAAATCAAATCCCTTGCATACAGTGGAAGTGACAAGTAGATTCAAGGGATTAGATCTGATAGAGTACCTAAAGAACTATGGACGGAGGTTCATGACATTGTACAGAAGGCAGGGATCAAGACCATCTCCAAGAAAAAGAAATGCAAAGAGGCAAAATGGTTATCTGAGGAAGCCTTATAAATAGCTGTGAAAAGAAGAGAAGTGAAAAGAAAATGACAAAAGGAAAGATATACCAATCTGAATGCAGAGTTCCAAAGGATACCAAGGAGACATAAGGAAGCCTTGCTCAGTGATCAATGCAAAGAAATAGAGGAAAACAATTCCTTCAAGAAAATTAGATACCAAGGGAACATTTCATGCAAAGATGGGCATAATAAAGAACAGAAACATATCGACCTAACAGAACAAGAAGATATTAAGAAGAGGTGGAAAGAATACACGGAAGTATACAAAAAATATCTTAATGACCCACGAAGGTGTGATGACTCACCTAGAGCCAGACATCCTGGGATGCAAAGTCAAGTGGGCCTTAGGAAGCATCACTACAAACAAAGCTAGTGGAAGTTATGGAATTCCAGCTGAGGTATTTCAAATGCTGAAAGATGATGCTGTGAAAGTATTGCACTCAATATGCCAGCAAATTAGGAAAACTCAGCAGTGGCCACAGACTGGAAAATGTCAGTTTTCTTTCCAGTTCTAAAGAAGGGGAATGCCAAAGAATGTTCAAACTGCCACACAATTGCACTCATGTCACACACTGGCAGGTAATGCTCAAAATTCTCTAAGCTAGGCTTCAACAGGACGTGAACTGAGAACTCCCAGATGTTCAAGCTGGATTTAGAAAATGCAGGGGAAACCAGAGATTCCATTGCCCATATCTGTTGGATCACAGAAAAAGCAAGAGAATTCCAGAAAAAACATTTCCTTTTGCTTCATTGACTACACAAAAGTCTTTGAGTGTGTGGCTCACAATAAAATATAGAAAATTCTTAGAGATGGGAATACCAGACCACTTTATCTGCCTCCTGAGAAATCTGTATGCAGGTCAAGAAGCAACAGTTAGAACCAGACATGGAAAAATGGACTGGTTCTAAATTGGGAAAGGAGTTTGTCAAGGATGTATATTATCACTCTGCTTATATAACCTATATGGAAATTACATCATGCGAAATGCCAGGTTGGATAAAGCACAAGCTGGAATCAAGATTGCCTGGAGAAACAGCAATAACCTCAGATATGCAGATGACGCCATTCTATGGCAGAAAGTGAAGAGGAACTAAAGAGCCTCTTGATGAAGGTGAAAGACAGAGGGAAAAAGCTGGCTTAAAATTCAATATTCAGAAAACTAAGATCAAGGCATCTGGTCCCATCACTTCATGGCCAATAGATAGGGAAACAATGGAAACAGTGACAGGCTTTATTTTCTTGGGCTCCAAAATCACTGCAGATGGTGACTGCAGCCATGAAATTAAAAGACACTTGCTTCTTGGAAGAAAAGCCATGACCAACCTAAACAGCAGAGACATTACTTTGCCAACAAAGGTCCGTCTAGTCAAAGCTATAGTTTTTCCAGTAGTCATGTACAGATGTGAGAATTGAACCATAAAGAAGGCTGTACACAGTGAAGAACTGATTCTTTTGAAGTTTGGTGTTGGAGAAGACTCTTGAGAATCCCTTGGACAGCAAGGAGATGAAACCAGTCGATCCTAAAAGAAATCAACCCTGAATATTCACTGGAAGGACTGATGCTGGAACTGAAGCTCCAATACTCTGGCCACCAGATGAAAAGAGCTGACTCATTAGAAATAAGACCCTGATGCTGGCAAAGTGTGAAGGCAGGAGAAGGGGATGACAGAGGATGAGATGGTTGGAGGGCATCTCTGACTCAATGGACATGAGTTTGAGCAAGCCCCGGGAGTTGGTAAAGGACAGGGAAGCCTGGTGTGCTGTAGTCCATGGGGTTGCAAAGAGTTGGACACAACTGAGCAACTGAACAACAATGTTAAGTGAAATAAAACAGAGAGAGAAAGACAAATACTGTATGATTTCACTCATATGCAGAATACAAAAAAATAAAAACAAAACTCATAAACAAATTAATGGACACGACTGAAGCGACTTAGCAGCAGCAGCAGCAGCAGCAGAGGTGAAGGAGGTTGAGGGGTAGGTGAAATGGCTAGAGAGGGGACAGTAACTAGACTTATTGTGGTGATCACTTTGTAGTGTATACAAAGATCAAATTATTATGTTGCACGTTTGAAACTAATATAATGTTATAATTCAATTATCCCAATTTTTAAAAAACTGAAATAAATGAAATCTTACTTTTTTCTAAATTACTCCCTAGCACTGTTTGTTCCCAATCTTTTGAAGGTGCAGTTGCTTTATTACTTGAGTCAATCATAGATCGTTTTGGTGGTAAAGATGAAAGCTCCATAGCATTGTAAGAATCATACAAATCCCAAGCCGTGGACATTATACCTAAATAAAGAAAAGGAAGGTAAACATTACTTTAAACCAAATTATAATATTTTAGCTTATATATAGCTAGCTTAAGCAAAATCTAAGGTAAGAATATCTATTGTTTAGGGAAAAACTATTGTTTTACAACAATGGCAAGAAATAGTTAATGATGCCCATGGATTGATTGTAGCTTACCAGGCTCCTCTATCCATGGCATTCTCCAGGTCAGAAAACTGGAGTGGGTAGCCATTCCCTTCTTCAGGGGATCTTCCCAACCCTGGGATCAAGCCCAGGTCTCCAGCATTGCAGGCAGATTCTGTACCATCTGAGCCACCAGGGAAGCCCCAATTTTAGTTTCGGTAACATCATTACATTTGTTCATGGGACAAAATATAATTAACCTAAGAAACAGAAAACCTAGGAAATAGATACTATGTACATGCCATAATTATGTACAAGTTAGAATAATAATCATGATTGTGACTTCCTAATTCTATACTATCATACACTATTGAAATCTTATTTTAGCTACTATCAGAAAAATGGTATTCCTATCTATACCTAAGTTTTCAGTATTGCTGAGTGTAAGATTGTGTAAATAGTTTTTAAAAGTTTTAAAACATTGTTTCTATCTACTGGTTTAATTCAGACTATAAAATAACAATTGGTCATATAACATTTATAGAAAAATAATTTTATTTTAGCTGAGTAAAAAGACATAATTACTGTAGAAGAAAAGGTAAATAAGACTTACATTTCCATAACCTAGAAACAACTGGTAACATTTTCTTGCATGTCCTTCCAGATTGACATAAATATATATGTGTTAACACACGAACAAATACACATGCATTTTTAACTAAAATGATCTCATATCACACATACTTCTTAAAAGAGTTTTTACTATAGTATATAATGTACATAATAAACAAACTGTCTTTATGAAATGTACCAAGTTTTAGAATTTAACTCCATTTTAAAAAGTTAGCCAGGAACACTAATACATTCATTGAATTATCCATTTATTTGAAATGCAACTTCTATAATAAAGTATTGCATGTGGACTGTTAGGTAGGAAACTTTTTGTCAGTTTTTCTAAATCTTTACAGAGGCCACTTCAGCTAAATTGACATTTCTGGCTTCTCTATGTCCCTCATTCATACATTACCAGGCAAAGAGAAATGACTAATCCTACAGGAAAGTTTAGGAGATGGAATTACAACTTGGCCACTTCTGCATTCTTTTGTTAAGTCTGCTCATTTGCAGAAAGCATGCATTCTCATCTGTTCTCACCCATGCACAGAAGGTCTGCGCTTTCTAGCTGTGCCAATTATTGTTGGTAAGATCTATTCTGAAGGGAAGAAATAGCAAGTCCACTCAGCTGTGGATGAAAGGCTACATGTTTCAATTAACTTCATCAGTAGTAAAGGCACTTTTTAAAATTTCCATCTCTTCTATTGATCCGTAGTCTCAATATTTACTTGATCTTTGTCAAATTCTTTAGTATAAACTGTAGCATTGGTTTTAAAAATTCCAATGGGAGTATAGTTGATTTTTGGAGAGGGCAATGGCAACCCACTCCATTACTCTTGCCTGGAAAATCCCATGGACAGAGGAGCCTGGTAGGCTGCAGTCCATGGGATGGCTAAGAGTCAGACACGACCGAGTGACTTCACTTTCACTTTTCACTTTCATGCATTGGAGAAGGAAATGGTAACCCACTCCAGTGTTCAGGCCTGGAGAATCCTAGGGACGGGGAGCCTAGTGGGCTGCCGTCTATGGGGTTGCACAGAGTCGGACACGACTGAAGTGACTTAGCAGCAGCAGCAGCAGCAGCAGCATAGTTGATTTACAAGGTTGTGTTAGTTTCAGGTGTATAGCAAAGTGAGACAGTTATATACATACATATATCCACTCTCTTTTATATTCTTTCCCCATATAGGCCATTAGGGAGTACTGATTAGAATTCCCTGTGCTAACTAAGAAAAAAGTACTAATATCATATGTGAAAGAGAGGATGTCCCTGCAGATTCCATGAACATTAAAAAGATAACAAAGGAACACTATGAGCAACTCTATCCCAATAGATTTGACAGTCTTGATGAAACTGACCAATTCCTTGAAAGACACAATCTGCCAAAACTCACACAAGAAAGAATAGACAATCTGTATAGCCCTATCTCAATTAAGGAAATGGAGTCATAATTAATAATCTTCCAAAACTAAAAGCACTGGGATCAGATACAGGCACTGAATTCTACTAATAATTTAGGGAGAAAATTGCACCAATTCCCTGTAACATCTTTCAGAAGATAGAAATAGAGGGAATACTTAACTTGAACTTTCAGGCCAGCATTACTCTAATACCAAAAACAGACCATAACAAAGGAAAATGGCAGACCAATAACTTTCATGAACATAGATGCAAGAATCCTCTACAAAATATTAGCAATCAAATCCAACAATATATAAAGAGAATTACACACCACAACTAAGTGGAGTTTCTCCCAGATATGCAAAACTAGTTCACCACTGGAAAATTGATTGATGTAATCCATAATATCAGGCCAAAGAAAGAAAATGACTTGATCATATCAACGGATTCAGAAAAGGCACTTGGCAAAATCTAATACTCATTCGTGGAAAAAACTCGCAGTAAACTAGGAATAGAGGCGGAACTTCCTCAACTTGATAAAGAACACCTATAAAACCCAATGAGTTTCTTCTAGAAACTAGAAAATATTTCACTAAGATCAGGACAAGGCAAAGATGTCTCCTCTTACCACTCCTTTCAGCATCATACTGGAAGTCCAAGCTAATGCAGTAAGATAAGAAAAAGTAAATGCTAATAAAAGAAATACAGAATGGAAAGGAATAAATAAACTATTTTTGAACTCAGATGACATAATCATCTATATAGAAAACCTGAAAGAATTAACAAAAAAACTACCGAACTAAGTGATTACAGCAAAGTTTCAAGGTACAAGGTTAACACTATACAAAAATCAATCTCTTTGCTATATATTAACAATGAACAAAGGAATTTGAAATTTGAAACAATATGATCTGCATTAGCACCCAAAAGTGAAGTAGGAATAAGTCTAACAAAATATGTACAAAACGTGTGTAACAAAATATGTACAAAACATAAGGAAGACTACAAAACTCTGATGAACAAAATTAAAGAATGAAATAAATGGAGAGATATTCCATGTTTATTGATAGCATGACAACTCAGCATTGTCATGATGCCTGTCCTGCCCAAATTGATCTATAGATTCAATGCAATTTCAATCAGATCTAAGCAAGTTACTTTGTGCATATCAACAAACAGATTCTACGGGAGACTCTCAAGATGGTGGAGGAGTAAGAAATGGAGATCATCTTCCTCCCCACAAATACATCAAAAATACTTCTGCATGTGGAACAACTCCTACAGAACACCTACTAAATGCTGGCAGAAGACCTCATGCTTCCAGAAAGAAACCAACACAACAATGTAAAGCAGTTTTCCTCCAATTAAAAAAGAAATGAACTGACAAAAAAGAACTGATTCTAAAGTTTACATAAAGGGACAAAAGACCAAGAAAAGCCAGCACAATATTGAAGACAAAGAACAAAATAGGAGCACTAACACTAGTCAACCTGAAGACTTATTACACTGCTACAGTAATCAAGATAATGTGCATGGAACAGAATAGAGAGCTCAGAAATACACTGACATTAACATAGCTAATCTCTGTCAAAGGAATAAAAATAGATAAAGCAAATATAGTCTTTTCAACAAATGGTGCTGGAACAAACTGGACATCCAAGCGCAAAAAAAAAAAAAAAAAAAATTAATCTAGATACAGATCTTACATCCTTCAGGAAAATTAACTAAAAACTTGTTTTAAGCCTAAAAGTAAAAGGCAAAACTAGAAAACTCATAGAATAAAATATAGGCAAAAATTTAGATGACCTTGAGTATGGCAATGACTTTTTAGAAACAATAGCAAAAGTACAATCTATTAAGCAATAATTGATAATCTGGGTTTCATTAAAATTAAAAATGTATGCTCCGTAAAAGAAAATGTCAAGAGAATAGCAAGACAAGCCACACACTGGAAGAAAACATTTGCTAAAGATACAATTGAAAAAGGACTATTGTCCAAAATATACAAATATCTTTTGATCCTTAACAATAAGAAAACAAACAACCAAATTTTAAAATGGGCCAAAGAATTTAACAGATATCTCATCAAAAAAAAAAAAAAGACATACAGGTGGCAAGTCAGATCAGATCAGATCAGATCAGATCAGTCGCTCAGTCGTGTCCAACTCTTCGCGACCCCATGAACTGCAGCACGCCAGGCCTCCCTGTCCATCACCAGCTCCCGGAGGTCACCCAGACTCACACCCATCAAGTCAGTGATGCCATCCAGCCATCTCATCCTCTGTCGTCCCCTTCTCCTCCTGCCCTCAATCCCTCCCAGCATCAGAGTCTTCTCCAATGAGTCAACTCTTCGCATGAGGTGGCCAAAATACTGGAGTTTCAGCTTTAGCATCATTCCTTCTAAAGAAATTCCAGGATTGATCTCCTTCAGAATGGACTGGTTGGATCTTCTTGCAGTCCAAGGGACTCTCAAGAGTCTTCTCTAACACCACAGTTCAAAAGCATCAATTCTTTGGTGCTCAGCCTTCTTCACAGTCCAGCTCTCACATCCATACATGACCACAGGAAAGACCATAGCCTTGACTAGGCGAACCTTTGTTGGCAAAGTAATGTCTCTGCTTTTGAATATGCTATCTAGGTTGGTCATAACTTTCCTTCCAAGGAGTAAGCGTCTTTTAATTTCATGGCTGCAGTCACCATCTGCAGTGATTTTGGAGCCCAGAAAAACAAAGTCTGACACTGTTTCCACTGTTTCTCCATCTATCTCCCATGTAGTGATGGGACCAGATGCCATGATCTTCGTTTTCTGAATGTTGAGCTTTAAGCCAACCTTTTCACTCTCCACTTTCACTTTCATCAAGTAAGTATATGAAAATATACTCCTCATCACATGTCATCATGGGAAAATAAGTTAAAACAAAAAATGAAGGGAATTCCCTGTGGTCCAGTGCTTGGGACTTGGCACTTTCACTGCAGGGATCAGGGTTTGATTCCTAATTGGTGAACCAGAATTCCGCAAGCCATGCAGCATAGCCAACACCCACCCAAACAAACAAAAATAAGTTACCATTGCACACTACTAGAATGGTCAAAATCTGGAATACTGACAACAAGAAATGCTAGTGAGGATGTGAAACCACAGAAACTCTCCATCACTGCTGGTAGGAGTAAAAATGGTACAATCACTTTAGAAGGCAGATCAGATCAGATCAGATCAGTCGCTCAGTCGTGTCCGACTCTTTGCGACCCCATGAACCGCAGCACGCCAGGCCTCCCTATCCATCACCAGCTCTCGGAGGTCACTCAGACTCACATTCATCGACTCAGTGATGCCATCCAGCCATCTCATCCTCTGTCGTCCCCTTCTCCTCCTGCCCTCAATCCCTCCCAGCATCAGAGTCTTCTCCAATGAGTCAACTATTCGCATGAGGTGGCTAAAATACTGGAGTTTCAGCTTGAGCATCATTCCCTCCAAAGAAATCCCAGGTCTGATCTCCTTCAGAATGGACCGGTTGGATCTCCTTGCAGTCCAAGGGACTCTCAAGACTCTTCTCCAACACCACAGTTCAAAAGCATCTATTCTTCGGCGCTCAGCCTTCTTCACAGTCCAGCTCTCACATCCATACATGACCACAGGGAACACCATAGCCTTGACTAGGCGAACCTTTGTTGGCAAAGTGATGTCTCTGCTTTTGAATATGCTATCTAGGTTGGTCATAACCTTCCTTCCAAGGAGTAAGCGTCTTTTAATTTCATGGCTGCAGTCACCATCTGCAGTGATTTTGGAGCCCAGAAAAAGAAAGTCTGACACTGTTTCCACTGTTTCTCCATCTATCTCCCATGTAGTGATGGGACCAGATGCCATGATCTTCGTTTTCTGAATGTTGAGCTTTAAGCCAACCTTTTCACTCTCCACTTTCACTTTCATCAAGAGACTTTTGAGTTCCTCTTCACTTTCTGCCATAAGGGTGGTATCATCTGCATATCTGAGGTTATTGATATTTCTCCCAGCAATCTTGATTCCAGCTTGTGTTTCCTCCAGTCCAGCATTTCTCATGATGTACTCTGCATATAAGTTAAATAAACATGGTGACAATATGCAGCCTTGACGTACTCCTTTTCCTATTTGGAACCAGTCTGTTGGTCCATGACCAGTTCTAACTGTTGCTTCCTGACCTGCATACAGATTTCTCAAGAGGCAGATCAGGTGGTCTGGTATTCCCATCTCTCTCAGAATTTTCCACAGTTTATTGTGATCTACACAGTCAAAGGCTTTGGCATAGTCAATAAAGCAGAAATAGATGTTTTTCTGGAACTCTCTTGCTTTTTCGATAATCCAGCGGATGTTGGCAATTTGATCTCTCATTCCTCTGCCTTTTCTAAATCCAGCTTGAACATCAGGAAGTTCATGGTTCACATATTGCTGAAGCCTGGCTTGGACAATTTTGAGCATTACTTTACTAGCGTGTGAGATGAGTGCAATTGTGCGGTAGTTTGAGCATTCTTTGGCATTGCCTTTCTTTGGGATTGGGATGAAAACTGACCTTTTCCAATCTTGTGGCCACTGCTGAGTTTTCCAAATTTGCTGGCATATTGAGTGCAGCACTTTCACAGCATCATCTTTCAGGATTTGGAATAGCTCCACTGGAATTCCATCACCTCCACTAGCTTTGTTCCTAGTGATGCTTTCTAAGGCCCACTTGACTCCACATTCCAGGATGTCTGGCTCTAGGTCAGTGATCACACCATCATGATTATCTGGGTTGTGAAGCTCTTTTTTGTACAGTTCTTCTGTGTATTCTTGCCACCTCTTAATATCTTCTGCTTCCGTTAGGTCCACACCATTTCTGTCCTTTATCGTGCCCATCTTTGCATGAAATGTTCCTTTGGTATCTCTGATTTTCTTGAATAGATCCTTAGTCTTTCCCATTCTGTTGTTTTCCTCTATTTCTTTGCATTGATCGCTGAAGAAGGCTTTCTTATCTCTTCTTGCTATTCTTTGAAACTCTGCATTCAGATGTTTATATCTTTCCTTTTCTCCTTTGCTTTTCGCTTCTCTTCTTTTTGCAGCTATTTGCAAGGCCTCCCCAGACAGCCATTTTGCTTTTTTGCATTTCTTTTTCTTGGGGATGGTCTTGATCCCTGTCTCCTGTACAATGTCACGAACCTCATTCCATAGTTCATCAGGCACTCTATCTATCAGATCTAGGCCCTTAAATCTATTTCTCACTTCCACTGTATAATCATAAGGGATTTGATTTAGGTCATACCTGAATGGTCTAGTGGTTTTCCCTACTTTCTTCAATTTCAGTCTGAATTTGGCAATAAGGAGTTCATGGTCTGAGCCACAGTCAGCTCCTGGTCTTGTTTTTGCTGATTGGATAGAGCTTCTCCATCTTTGGCTGCAAAGAATAGAATCAATCTGATTTCAGTGTTGACAGGGTGCTGACAGGGTGTGGTCCGCTGGAGAAGGGAATGGCAAACCACTTCAGTATTCTTGCCTTGAGAACCCCATGAACAGTATGAAAAGGCAAAATGATAGGATACTGAAAGAGAAACTCCCCAGGTCAGTAAGGGCCCAATATGCTACTGGAGATCAGTGGAGAAATAACTCCAGAAAGAATGAAGGGATGGAACCAAAGCAGAAAGAATACCCAGCTGTGGATGTGTCTGGTGATAGAAGCAAAGTCCGATGCTGTAAAGAGCAATATTGCATAGGAACCTGGAATGTCAGGTCCATGAATCAAGGCAAATTGGAAGTGGTCAAACAAGAGATGGCAAGAGTAAATGTTGACATTCTAGGAATTAGCGAACTAAAATGGACTGGAATGGGTGAATTTAACTCAGAGGACCATTATATCTACTACTGTGGGCAGGAATCCCTCAGAAGAAATGGAGTGGCCATCATGGTCAACAAAAGAGTCCGAAATGCAGTACGTGGATGCAATCTCAAAAACGACAGAATGATCTCTGTTCGTTTCCAAGGCAAACCATTCAATGTCACAGTAATCCAAGTCTATGCCCCAACCAGTAATGCTGAAGAAGCTGAAGTTGAACGGTTCTATGAAGACCTACAAGACCTTTTAGAACTAACACCCAAAAAAGATGTCCTTTCCATTATAGGGGACTGGAATGCAAAAGTAGGAAGTCAAGAAACACCTGGAGTAACAGGCAAATTTGGCCTTGGAATACGGAATGAAGCAGGGCAAAGACTAACAGAGTTTTGCCAAGAAAATGCACTGGTCATAGCAAATACCCTCTTCCAACAACACAAGAGAAGACTTAGAAGGCAGTGTGGCTATTAAAAAAAATAAATAAAAATACTGTTTCCATACAGTCCAATAATCACACTCCTCAATATATACCCAAAGGACTTAAAAAACCTATGTCTACACAAAAACTTGCACATAGATATTTATACTAGCCTTATTGATAATTGCCAAAACTTGAAACAATCAAAATGCCCTTTCAGTAGGCAAATGAATAAATTAACTGTTGGTATATCCAGATAAAGGATAATTAAGAATCTGGCTACCTATGGTTTTACAAGCCTTCTATGAGGGAGGAGAGGATTTCAAGGAGTCTCTGTGTATAGCATTCAGTATGCATTGGGGTTTTTGTTTGTTTGGGGTTTTGTTTTGTAGGGTTTTTTTTTGTTTTTTTTTTTTTTGCTTAAGTACTCATTGTATAGTCAAAACTATGATTTTTCCAGTAGTCATGTACAGATGTGAGAGTTGGGCCATAAAGAAGGCTGAGAGCCAAAGAATGGATGCTTTTGAACTGTAGAGCTGGAGAATACTCTTGATAGTCCCTTGGACTGCAAGGAGATCAAAGCAGTTAATCCTAAAGGAAAGCCACCCTGAATATTCATTGGCAGGACTGATGCTCCAGTACTTTGGCCACCTGATACATAGAGCCGACTCACTGGAAAAGACTCTGATCTTAGGAAAGATTGAGGGCAGGAAGAGAAAGGGGCGACAGAGGATGTTTTTTACAAAGCATCACTGACTCAATGGACATGAATTTGAGCAAACTCCAGGAGATAGTGAAGGACAGGGAAGCCTGGTATGGTGCTGTTCATGGGGTCACAAAGAATGACTCAGTGACTGAACAACAACAACCCATGTCTTGATCTGTGCCTGGTATTCTCCATCTAAAGAGTCTCTATTTTGTCCTCTCCAGAGTAGAAATTTTTGACATCTTCCAGGGTAGAAGAGGGCAAGTTTCTCAGAGAAGGTACTTTATTCCTTTTGGGACTATAATGAATTATATTTCATTGTATGTATTTACGAGTCTTCCTGATAGCTCAGTTGGTAAAGAATATGCCTGCAATGCAAGAGACCCCGTTCAATTCCTGAGTCAGGAAGATCCACTGGAGAAGGGATAGGCTACCCACTCCAGTATTCTTGGGCTTCTGTTGTGGCTCAGCTGGTAAAGAATCACCTGCAATGCAGGAGACCTGGGTTCAATCCCTGGGTTGGGAAGATCCCCTGGAGAAGGGAAAGGCTACCCACTCCAGTATTCTGGCCTGGAGAATTACATGGATTGTGTAGTCCATGGGGTCACAAAGAGTCAAACATGACTGAAAAACTTTTACTCACTTCACATATGTATTTACACACTTTGTCTGTTCATTCATTCACTGATTGACATTTTAGTTGTTTCTACTTTTTGACTGTGGTAAATATTGCTTCCAAGAACATGTGTGTACATATATTTGAGTACCTAGTTTCAATTCTATGAGGTATATACCTTGGAGTGCAACTGCTGAGTCATAAGGAAAGTCTTTCTTATTATTTGAGGAATTACCAAACTCTTTTCCAGAGCAGCTGCACCATTTTACATTCCCAACAGCACTGTATGGGAGCTTCAATTTATCAACTTCTTTGTCAATGCTTGTCCTCTGGTTTGTTCTTTTTAATTAAGCCATTTAATGTGGGAGAAGCAGCAACTCACTGTGGTCTTGACTGTATTCTCTAATGACTAATGGTGTTTAACATATTTTCTTCTGCTTGTTGGTCATTTGTTTTCTTCCTTTGGAAAATAAGCTCAAGTCTTATGCCCACTGTTTTATTCTGTTGTCTTCTGGTTCTTGGATTATAAGTGTTCCTTATATAGTCTGGATACTAGACCTTAAAAGAAACCAGACCAGATCAGATCAGATCAGTCGCTCAGTCGTGTCCGACTCTTTGTGACCCCATGAATCGCAGCACACCAGGCCTCCCTGTCCATCACCAACTCCCGGAGGTCACTCAGACTCACATCCATCAAGTCAGTGATGCCATCCAGCCATCTCATCCTCTGTCGTCCCCTTCTCCTCCTGCCCTCAATCCCTCCCAGTATCAGAGTCTTCTCCAATGAATCAACTCTTCGCATGAGGTGGCCAAAGTACTGGAGTTTCAGCTTTAGCATCATTCCTTCGAAACAAATCCCAGGGCTGATCTCCTTCAGAATGGACTGGTTGGATCTCCTTGCAGTCCAAGGGACTCTCAAGAGTCTTCTCCAACACCACAGTTCAAAAGCATCAATTCTTCGGCACTCAGCCTTCTTCACAGTCCAGCTCTCACATCCATACATGACCACAGGAAAAACCATAGCCTTGACTAGACGAACTAGACTAGTTCGCAAAATAATGTCTCTGCTTTTGAATATGCTATCTAGGTTGGTCATAACTTTCCTTCCAAAGAGTAAGCATATTTTAATTGCAAACAAAGTAATGTCTCTGCTTTTGAATATGCTATCTAGGTTGGTCATAACTTTCCTTCCAAGGAGTAAGCGTCTTTTAATTTCATGGCTTCAGTCACCATCTGCAGTGATTTTGGAGCCTAGAAAAAGAAAGTCTGACATTGTTTTCACTGTTTCCCCATCTATTTCCCATGAAGTGATGGGACCAGATGCCATGATCTTAGTTTTCTGAATGTTGAGCTTTAAGCCAACTTTTTCACTCTCCTCTTTCACTTTCATCAAGAGGCTTTTAGTTCCTCTTCACTTTCTGCCATAAGGGTGGTGTCATCTGCATATCTGAGGTTATTGATATTTCTCCCGGCAATCTTGATTCCAGCTTGTTTCTTCCAGTCCAGCATTTCTCATGATGTACTCTGCATATAAGTTAAATAAGCAAGGTGACAATATACAGCCTTGATGTACTCCTTTTCCTATTTGGAACCAGTCTGTTGTTCCATGTCCAGTTCTAACTGTTGCTTCCTGACCTGCATACAAATTTCTCAAGAGGCAGATCAGGTGGTCTGGTATTCCCATCTCTTTCAGAATTTTCCACAGTTTATTGTGACCCACACAGTCAAAGGCTTTGGCCTAGTCAATAAAGCAGAAATAGATGTTTTTCTGGAACTCTCTTGCTTTTTCCATGATCCAGCGGATGTTGGCAATTTGATCTCTGGTTCCTCTGCCTTTGCTAAAACCAGCTTGAATGTCAGGAAGTTCACAGTTCACATATTGCTGAAGCCTGGCTTGGACAATTTTGAGCATTACTTTACTAGCATGTGAGATGAGTGCAATTGTGTGGTAGTTTGAGCATTCTTTGTCATTGCCTTTCTTTGGGATTGGAATGAAAACTGACCTTTTCCAGTCCTGTGGCCACTGCTGAGTTTTCCACATTTGCTGGCATATTGAGTGCAGCACTTTCACAGCATCATCTTTCAGGATTTGGAATAGTTCAACTGGAATTCCATCACCTCCACTAGCTTTGTTCATAGTGATGCTTTCTAAGGCCCACTTGACTTCACATTCCAGGATGTCTGGCTCTAGGTCAGTGATCACACCATCGTGATTATCTGGGTCGTGAAGATCTTTTTGTACAGTTCTTCTGTGTATTCTTGCCACCTTCTTAATATCTTCTGCTTCTGTTAGGTCCATACCATTTCTGCCCTTTATCGAGCGCATCTTTGCATGAAATGTTCCTTTGGTATCTCTGATTTTCTTGAAGAGATCTCTAGTCTTTCCCATTCTGTTGTTTTCCTCTATTTCTTTGCATTGATTGCTGAAGAAGGCTTTCTTATCTCTTCTTGCTATTCTTTGGAACTCTGCATTCAGATGTTTATATCTTTCCTTTTCTCCTTTGCTTTTTGCTTTTCTTCTTTTCACAGCTATTTGTAAGGCCTCCCCAGACAGCCATTTTGCTTTTTTGCATTTCCTTTCCATGGGGATGGTCTTGCTCCCTGTCTCCTGTACAATGTCATGAACCTCAGTCCATAGTTCATCAGGCACTCTATCTATCAGATCTAGGCCCTTAAATCTATTTCTCACTTCCACTGTATAATCATAAGGGATTTGATTTAGGTCATACCTGAATGGTCTAGGGGTTTTCCCTACTTTCTTCAATTTCAGTCTGAATTTGGCAATAAGGAGTTCATGGTCTGAGCCACAGTCAGCTCCTGGTCTTGTTTTTGCTGACTGTATAGAGCTTCTCCATCTTTGGCTGCAAAGAATAGAATCAATCTGATTTCGGTGTTGACCATCTGGTGATGTCCATGTGTAGAGTCTTCTCTTGTGTTGTTGGAAGAGGGTGTTTGTTATGACTAGTGCATTTTCTTGGCAAAACTCTATTAGTCTTTGCCCTGCTTCATTCCGTATTCCAAGGCCAAATTTGCCTGTTACTCCAGGTGTTTCTTGACTTCCTACTTTTGCATTCCAGTCCCCTATAATGAAAAGGACGTCTTTTGGGGGTGTTAGTTCTAAAAGGTCTTGTAGGTCTTCAAAGAACCGTTCAACTTCAGCTTCTTCAGCATTACTCGTTGGGGCATAGACTTGGATTACTGTGACATTGAATAGTTTGCCTTAGAAACGAACAGAGATCATTTTGTCGTTTTTGAGATTGCATCCGAGTACTGCATTTCGGACTCTTAATATCTTATTCCATCATGTAAGTTGTCCTTTCACTTTTTTGATAGATATTTGATGGACAAAGCTTTTAATTTTGATGCAACTCAGTATTTTTTGTTCTGTTCACCATGATTCTAGTGCCCTATCTAAGAATGTACTATCAAGGCAAAGGCAAAAATATCTACCTCAATTTTTTCTAAGAGTTTTATAATTTTGGCTCTTATCCCACATCCAAGGGCAAAGGAGAAGCCTCAGCAAGACAGTAGGAGGGGTGAAATTGCATATAGAATCAAACCATATACTTGCCAGAGACACTCAGAGGGCTCAAAAAAACCTTGTGTGCACCAGGACCCAGAGACCCCACAGAGACTGAGACAGAACTCTGAGTGTCTTTTGCATAGGTACGGGTCAGCAGTACACTGCTGTGGGGGTTATGGGTGCAGTAGACCTGGGTATGGCATAAGTCCTCTTGGAGGAGGTCACCATTAATCCCACCATAGAGCTGCCAGAACTTAAACAAGAATGGGGAAATAGACTCTTGGAGGGCACAAACAAAGCCTTGTGTGCACCAGGACCCAGGAGAAGGGAGCAGTGACCCCACAAGAGACTGACCCAGAGTTGCCCATTAGTGTCCAGGAGTCTCCAGTAGAAGCATGGGTCGGTGATGGCCTGCTGCAGGGTTGGGGGCACTGAGTGCAAAAGTGCGAGCATGGAACCTTTCAAATGAGGTCAAAATTATCTTTATCACCTCCACCATAGTTTGGCCTCAGGTCAAATAACAGGGAGGGAACACAGACCAGCCTATCAACAGAAAATTGGATTAAAGATTTACTGAGCATGGCCCTTCCCATCAGAACAAGACCCGGTTCCCCCCTCAGTCAGTCTCTCCCATCAGGAAGCTTCCATAAGTCTTTTATCCTTCTCCCATCACTTCATGGCAAATAGATGGGGAAACAGTGGAAACAGGGGCTGACTTTATTTTTTGGGGCTCCAAAATCACTGCAGATGGTGACTGCAGCCATGCAATTAAAAGACACTTCTTGGAAGGAAAGTTATGACCAACCTAGATAGCATATTAAAAAGCAGAGACATTACTTTGTCAACAAAGGTCCGTCTAGTCAAGGCTATGGTTTTTCCAATAGTCATGTATAGATATGAGTGTTGGATTATAAAGAAAGCTGAGCGCAGAAGACTTGATACTTTTGAACTGTGGTGTTGGAGAAGACTCTTGAGAGAGTCCCTTGGACTGCAAGGAGATCCAACCAGTCCATCCTAAAGGAAATCAGTCCTGGGTGTTCATTGGAAGGACTGATGTTGAAGCTGAGGCTCCAATACTTTGGCCACCTGATGCAAAGAGCTGACTCATTTGAAAAGACCGTGATGTTGGGAAAGATTTAAGGCAGGAGGAGAAGGGGATGACAGAGGTTGAGATGGTTAGATGGCATCATCAACTCAATGGACGTGAGTTTGGGTAAACTCCAAGAGTTGGTGATGGACAGGGAGGCCTGGCATGATGTGGTTTATGGAGTTGCAAAGAGTCAGACATGACTGAGTGACTGAACTGACTGACTGATCAAAGGGCAGAAAAAATGATAACCAGAATCACAGAAAACTAACCAATCTGATCACATGGACAAGAGCCTTGTCTAACTCAATGAAACTATGAGCCATGCCATGTAGCGCCACCCAGGATGGATGGGTCATGTTGGAGAGTTCTGAGAAAACATGGTCCACTGGAGAAGGCAATGGCAAACCACAACCTCATGAACAGTATGAAAAAGCAAAAAGATAGGACACTGAAAGATGAACTCCCCAGGTCAGGAGGTGCCCAATATGCTACTAGAGATCAGTGGAGAAATAACTCCGAAAGAATGAAGAGACAGAGCCAAAGCAAAAACACCCAGTTGTGGATGTGACTGGTGATGGAAGTAAAGTCCAAGGCTGTAAAGAGCAGTGTTTGCATAGGAACCTGGAATGTTAGGTTCATGAATAAAGGCAAATTGGAAGGGCTCAAACAGGAGACGACAAGATTGAACATCAACATTTTAGGAATCAGCAAACTAAAATGGACTGGAATGGGTGAATTTAACTCAGGTGACCGTTATTATCTACTACTATGGGCAAGAATCCCTTAGAAGAAATGGAGTAGCTAACATAGTTAACAAAAGAGTCCAAAATACAGTACTTGAATGCAATCTCAAAAACAATAGAATGATCTCTGTTTGTTTCCAAGGTAAACCATTCACTATCACAGTAGTCTAAGACTATGCCCCAACCAGTAATGCTGAAGAAGCTGACATTGAATGGTTCTATGAAGACCTACAAGACCTTCTAGAAATAACACCAAAAAAAGATGTCCTTTTCATTATATGGGACTGGAATGCAAAAATAGGAAGAGATAGCTGGAGTAACAAGCAAATTTGGCCTTGGGGTACAGAATGAAGCAGGGCAAAGGCTAATAGCATTTTGCCAAGAGAACACACTGGTCATAGCAAACACCCTCTTCCAACAACACAAGAGAAGACTCTATACATGGACATCACCAGATGGTCAACACCGAAATCAGATTGATTCTATTCTTTGCAGCCAAAGATGGAGAAGCTCTATACAGTCAGCAAAAATAAGACCAGGAGCTGACTGTGGCTCAGATCATGAACTCCTTATTGTCAAATTCACACTTAAATTGAATAAAGTAGGGAAAAACACTAGACCATTCAGGTATGACCTAAATCAAATCCCTTACAATTATACAGTGGAAGTGACAAATATATTCAAGGGATTAGATCCGATAGTGTGCCTGAAGAACTATGGACAGAGGTTCATGACATTGTACAGGAGACAGGGATCAAGACCACCCCCAAGAAAAAGAAATGCAAAAAGGCAAAATGGTTATCTCAGGAGGCCTTACAAAGAGCTGTGAAATTAAGAGAAATGAAAGGCAAAGGAGAAAAGGAAAGATGTATTCATTTGAATGCAGTGTTTCAAAGAATAGCAAGGAGAGCTAAGAAAGCCGTCCTCAGTGATAAATGCAAAGAAATAGAGGAAAACAATAGAATGAGAAAGACTAGAGATCTCTTCAAGAAAATAGAGATACCAAAGGAACATTTCATGCAAAGATGGGCACAATAAAGAATAGAAACAGTATGGACCTAACAGATGCAGAAGATATTAAGAAGAGGTGGCAAGAATACACAGAAGAATTATAAAAAAAGATCTTCATGACCAAGGTAATCACAAGGCTGTGATCACTCACCTAGAACCAGACATCCTGGAATGTGAATTCAAGTGGGGCTTTGGAAGCATCACTACAAACAAAGCTAGTGGAGGTGATAGAATTCTAGTTCAGCTATTTCAAATCCTAAAAGAAGATGCTGTGAAAATGCTGCACCCAATACGTCAGCAAATTTGGAAAACTCAGCAGTGGCCACAGGATTGGAAAAGGTTAGCTTTCATTCGAAACCCAAAGAAAGGCAATGCCAAAGAATGCTCAAACTACTGCACAATTGCACTCATCTCACACGCTAGCAAAGTAATGCTCAAAATTCTCCAAGCCAGGCTACAACAGTACATGAACCCCGAACTTCCAGATGTTCAATCTGAATTCAGAAAAGGCAGAGGAACCAGAGATCAAATTTCCAACATCCATTGGAACATCAAAAAACTGAGACAGTTACAGAAAAACATCTACTTCTGCTTTATTGACTATGCCAAAGCCTTTGACTGTGAGGACCACAACAAATCATGGAAAATTCTTCAAGAGATGGGAATACCAGACTATCTGAACTGCCTCCTGAGAAATCTGTATGCAGATCAAGAAGCAACAGTTATAACTGAACATGGAACAACAGACTGGTTCCAAATTGGGAATGGAGTACGTCAAGGTTGTATATTATCACCTTGTTTATTTAACTTTTATACAGAGTACATCATACAAAATGCTAGACTGGATGAAGCACAATCTGCAATCAAGATTGCTGGGAGAAATATCAATAACCTCATATGCAGATGACACCATTCTTATGGCAGAGAGTGAAGAAGAACTAAAGAGCATCTTGATGACAGTGAAAGAGGAGAGTGAAAAAGTTGTCTTAAAACTCAACATTGAGAAAACTAAGATCATGTCATCACTTCATGGGAAATAGATGGGGAAACAATGGAAACAGTGAGAGACTTTATTTTTTGGGGGCCCCCAAATGACTGCAGATGGTGACTGCACCGTGAAATTAAAAGACACTTGCTCCTTGGAAGAAAAGTTATGACCAATCTAGACAGCATATTAAAAAGCAGAGACATTACTTTGCCAACAAAGGTCCATCTAGTCAAGGCTATTGTTTTTCCAGTGGTCATGTATGGATGTGAGAGTTGGACTATAAAGAAAGCTGATGGCTGAAGAATTGATGCTTTTGAACTGTGGTGCTGGAGAAGACTCTTGAGAATCCCTTGGAGAGCAAGGAGATCCAACCAGTCCATCCTAAAGGAAATCAGTCCTGAATATTCATGGAAGGAGTGATGCTGAAGCTGAAACTCCAATACTTTGGCCACCTGGTGGGAAGAACTGACTCATTTGAAAAGACCCTGATGATGGGAAAGATTGAAGTCAGGAGGAGAAGGGGATGACAGAGGATGAGATAGTTGGATGGCATCACCAACTCGATGGACATGAGTTTGAGTAAGCTCAAGGAGTTAGTGATGGACTGGGACACCTGGTGTGCTGCAGTCCATGGGGTCACAAAGAGTCGGACACAGCTAAGTGACTAAACAACATTTTTGAGATAATTTTTGCATATGATATGAGGTCTGAATCCAACTTTATTCCTTCATATGTAGCTATCTAGTTGTCCCAGCACCAGCTGATGGTCTTGGCACCTTTATCAAAAATCACTTAACTATATATCTGATGGTTTATTTCTGGGAGCCCTATTCTATTCTTCTGGTTTATATATCTATCTATATGTTGGTACAACCTATTTTGATCTTAACTTTTTAGCAAGTTTTTAAACCAGGAAGTATGAGGTCTCTAACTCTGTTCTTTGTCAAGATTGTTTTTGCTACTTGGGGATCCCTTGATATTCTGCATAAATTTTAGCATGGTTTTTTTTCTGTTGTTGCAAGAAAGTCTTTGGGGGTACTTCCCTGGCAGTCCTGTGGTTAAGACTTTGCGCTTCCACTATAGGGGAGCAGGGTCATCCCTGGTCAGGGAACTAAGATCCCACCTGGCTTACAGCATGACCAAGAAACGAAAATTTAAAAAAAAATTTCAACATCTTTGGTATTATTCTGAGTGGTATTCACATCTTAATAACCTTAAGTCAATTCATAAACACAGAATACATTCCCATTTATTTAGGTATCCTTTAAATTTTTCAGCAATGTTTTATAGTTATCAGTGTATAAGTTTTTCATCTCCTTAATTATATTTATTCTGACATATTTTACTATCTTGGATGCTATTAGAAACACAATTACTTTCTTAATTTCCTTTTTGGAGTGCTCATAGGTAGTATGTAGAATACTCATGAATTTTGTGTGTTAATTTTATATCATACAACTTTTCTTTTTATTGTAACTATATGTTTATTTAACATCCATGTTAATAAACATGTTAAATGTTTAAATAAACATTTTATTTTAAATGTTTATATGTTAAATAAACCTGTTGTGGTGATCATTTCACAATACATGTAAATCAAACCATCATGTTGCACTTATACATTGATGCATGTCAATTATTTCTCAATAAAATTGGAAAAAACAGTCTCTTGTTAGAAAACAAATAGATGGATCATGGTTTTTTCTTACAGTTTTTTTTGATGTTTGCTGTCTTTTTAAAATCCATCCTGCCAACTTTTACTCTTTAATTGGAGTTTTTAATTCGTTTATTTAAAGTAATTATTGTTTAGGAAGAACTTATGATGCTTTTGTCTTCTTTATGTCATACACTTTCTTTATTCTTCAAATCCTCCACAACTGTCTTCTTTTATGTTTGATATTTTTTACAGTGTATCATTCTTATTCCTAGTTTTCCTTTCTGCAATTTTTAAGTTATTTCTTGGTGATTGCCTTGGGGATTAAAATTAATTTCTTAAAATTTTAACAATCTACTTTAAAATAATACTACCTTACTTCCATTATATAAACTGCTTCTATACAGCTAAATCCCATCCACTTTAAGTTGATGTCATAAATTATATCTTTAAACTTTGTATGCCCGGTAGCATAGATTTAGAATTATTATTTAATGCATTTATTTTAAATCACATTACAAAAATACAGGAGTTACAAATCAAAATTACAATACTGGCTTTTGTATTTACCTATGTAGCTACCTTTATCAGTGTTCTTTATTTCTTTCTACATCTTTGAGTTACTTTCTAATAGTGATAAGCATAATATAGTCTTCTTGAATTAGGCAAGAAAAGACAAAAGCCTTGATTCAATATTCCAGGAAGCTCCTAGACATGTTAAAACATACAAGCCAAATTCTTTGAGAATAAGGTCTGCTCTGTTCCTTCTAGAACCAAGGGCCACATTCTCACACTAGGAAGGCAGGCTTCTGTCTTTAAAACCACCACTGTATCCGGGAGGGGAGTGGGACAAGAGAAAATAAAGATGCCACAAATCTGCCCTTAATATGTGAAGAGTACAAAGTTCCATGATATAGTTTGTATAAAAATTAAGATCGATAATTATGCTATTCCAATCTTCTGAATCTGTATTTATTACTTATTAACTAAATTGTCAAACTTTTAAAGTTGTAGATCACAGTACCCAGCTATTGTTGTGATTTGGCCAAATCATTTTTTTGCCTTATATACTTTATTATAATAGTTGTTAATCAATAGACCCAATGGATGTATATTAAAATATGGTAATTTGCCAATCAGAATATAACATAAATTACCTTTGTCTTCTTTCAAGATTTTGTCACATTGAACGTCTTTATTCTTTGGTGCTCCATTAATAGTCTGCATCATCCTTTCTACGTATAAGTCATTGCCCAATCTATTTCGACAAAGAGTCTCATAGTTCTTGTTTCTCTGGCTATAAAAAAATAATATATACTCAAATTACTAATAAAAATTAATTTTACCACACATATCTTTTTATATTATACTTTTTTCTCAAAATTACATTATTTAATATAGATTGCACTAAAAAGTGATCAAAAATCTCAGGAAATGACTGCATTAAGCTACCTCCAAAGGACTCTTTACACTATACTGCCCAACATCCCTACAACTTTGAGTACCCACCAATAGTGCAATAGGCCTTGCACTATTTCCATATAGGTTTTACGAACTTTGATACAGACACTCAAAAAAACCACAAATTTCTCTCAAAGTACTACTTTTGTATCATTCCATAATATGTATTGCACGTGTGTGTGCTCAGTCGTGCCCAGCTCTTTGCAACCCCATGGACTGTTGCCTACCAGGTTCCTCTGTCCATGGGATTCTGCAGGCAAGAATACTGGAATGGATGGCCATTTCTTTCTCTAGGGTTCTTCCTGACCCAGGGATCAAACTTGGGTCTCTTGCATCTCTTCATTGGCAGGTGGATTCTTTACCACTAGCATGGCATGGCGGAGAAGGCAAATGGCACCCCACTCTAGTACTCTTGCCTGGAAAATTTCATGGACGGAGGAGCCTGGTGGGCTGCTGTCTATGGGGTCGCGAAGAGTCGGACATGACAGAGCGACTTTACTTTCACTTTTCACTTTTATGCATTGGAGAAGGAAATGGCAACCCACTCCAGTGTTCTTGCCTGGGGAATCCCAGGGACAGGGGAGCCTGGTGGGCTGCCGTCTATGGGGTCGCACAGAGTTGGACACGACTGAAGTGACTTAGCAGCAGCAGCAGCATGGCCTGGGAAGCCCTGTACTATGTATTATTTTCATAATTATTTAGTTCTGTATTTCTTTGATTTCCATTATGATTTCTCCTTTGGCTCATGAGGAATTTACAAAATGCACTTTTTAACTTTCAAAAGTGTACATGAATATGTCTATATATTTTAGTTGAGATTTATGCTAATTAATTTTTAACTTCATTCCACTGTGGTCAGAGAATTTAATTTGTCAGATACCACTTCTTTGAAATTTTTGATATCTTGCTTCATGGCCTTGTACATGGGTGAGTTGTATAACATTCTATGTGTCCTTGAAAAGAGTGCGTGTCCTCTAATTGTTGAATTCAGAGTTCTATATATTACCATTAAACTATGGTTTTGTTTCAAATTTTCTATAACTATACTAATTTTTTATCTGATTGACATCAATAATTAAGAGAGGTATGTTTATATCTCCTATTTTAATACTTATCAAGTTTCCAATTTTCGCCTCATATATCAGGTTATTTTATTAGAAGTTTCATGTTTAGAATTATTTAAACCTTTAACCTCTGAGCCACCAGGGAGTGGTATATTTAGAATTATTATACCTCCCTTATCATTATGAAGTGACTCTATCTCTAATAATGCTATTGGTTTGTTTCTCTGTAAATGATATGTTCTTCACTGTTTTCTTCTGCTTTTAAAATCTTTTAGGAATTATCTTAGTGGTTCAGTGGCTAAGAATCCACCTTCCAATGCAGCGGACATTGTTCAATCTGTGGTCAAGGAAGTAAGATCCCACATGCTGCAGGGCAATGAAGCCAACACAGCACTACTACAGCATCTGAATGCTGTAACTGGTGAAGCCTGCACGGCGCAACGACTGAGTCCACGTGCTCTAGAGCCCCTGTGCCACAAGAGAAGCCCATGTGCCACAACAAAGAGCCCAAGTGCTGCAGCAAAGACCCAGAGTAGCAAAAAAAAAAAAAAAAATCTTCTGTTAATATTTGGTATTTTGGAGTACAATGTATCCATTGGTGTGTGTGGATTTCTTTTTTTGTTAATTTATTCCTATTTCTGTGGAATGGTGTTTTTCAACAGTTTGAGGAAATCCTTACTGTCTTTGAATAGCACCTATCTTCCATTCTTTGCATTCTGCCCTTTTGGAGATGATTATGTGTACGTTAGACCTTTAGCCTATTATCAATATCTGTTTAATTTCTCTCTGATGCTTCAGGTATCATTTTTCTCTCCAAGATTTTGTATAACTTAGATCTAAGTCTTGATTTATTAAATATCTATTTAATTATGTCTCGTTTCAATTTTAAATGCTGGGACTTCCCTGCTGGTCCAGTGGTTAAGACTCTCAGCTCCCAATGCAGGGGGCCCAGGTTCAATCCCTGGTCAGGGAACTAGATCCTACGTGCTGCAACTAAGACCTGGTGAAGCCAAATAAATATTTTTTTAAAAATAATAAATTTTAAATGCTTACTTTTTAATAACAAAGTTAAAGCTTTGTTTACTTTTTAATTTTAACAACTATATAAACTAAACTTTATTTTAAAATTCTTTTAAAATGTTTTTGCAATTATCAGTCATCATGTTGATAGCTTCTTAGGGTTAATGATGTTTTAACTCTATCTTATTTTTCTTATAATATTTTTTGTTATATTTGACTGTGCGAGGTCTTCGCTGTTGTGTGTGGGCTTTCTCTAGCTGCAGCAAGCAGGGCTACTCTCTAGCTGCAGTGCACAGGTTTCTCATTGCAGCGGCTTCTCTCGGTGCAGAGCACAGGCTCTAAGGCGAGCCAGGTTCAGCAGTTGTAGTGTCAGGCTCAGGAGTTGCAGCGCAGTGGCCTACTTGCTCTGAGGTGTGTGGGACAGAACCAGTGCCCCCTACATCATAAGGTGGACTACTCTCAACTACTATAACACCAGAGAAGCCCCTTAACTCTTTTATTTAAATATTTCACATATATTTTAAACTTTATATTTGGTAACATCATTATCTATAGTCCTCAGGATCTAGATATAAGATTTCTTATTTTTTTAACTTCTCATCCATAATGTCTTATTTCTTTATTGGTAATTTTTACTAAACACACTGAGGAAACCTTAAGAGTCTAACTGGGATATGCCTTCCCCCAGAGAAGAGTTGTATTTCCCTATGATAGTAGCTAGGAGACCCTACTGACCTGGCCCACTTGAGATAACTGAGATTCTTTTAAGGGTCTTGGTTTAAAATAAGAGCCTCTCTTTTGATTCTCTCAATTTGGGGGGGGGGGGGGCGGGGCGGGGATCCAAGACTTACCAGTGGGCTCTAGATCCATGTGCTAATATTATCATTTGCCTCTAGCATCTCTCCGTCTCTGATTTTAGATCACTTATCTATCCCATTGCTATTCTTTTCCTTTCCTTTTTTTGGTCCTAGGACTTTTCCCTGATGTCTCATGTACTTTAAAAAAGTATGTTATTCAAGATTTAATTGTATTATATTTTATAGTCCAAACAATTTTACAATATTTTATATTTGGGTAAAAATAATACCTTAAAAATTATGCTAGTGATGAATTTTTTAGTACTGTGAATCATATTCAAATTATACGTGAAGGCAAATAATCTGAATAACTATATAGATACTAAATAATCTATTTATATAGCTATATTAATTTAGTCAGAGCACACTTTGGAGCAAAGAAAATTATTTGAGATAAAGAGGGGTATTATATAATGATAAAGGGGTCAAGTCTACAAAAAAATGTAACAATCCTTTATGTATATGTGCCTAACAGCAGAACTTCAAAATACATGAGTCAGAAATCCAGTTATATTCATTAATAAAGAGAAATGAAAAATCTGCTCTCAATAGTAAATTCCATCATATTCCCATAACACATTTTCCCTTCTTAAGTTTAAGTTGTTTTGAATATAAAACTGGCAGTCATTTCTTTTTAAATTGAAAATAATTCAAATATGTATAAAAGAAAAAACCATTAAAACCTATACTGAGACTTAGAAGATTCCTTTATTTCTTCTGTTATTTAACTTAGTAGCTCACCTATTTTTTAAAGAATATGGTAAAGCTATGAGTTACTCCTCTAGGAAGAACATACAACATATATACTTTACATGTAATTTCATGGGGTACAAATATCACTTTATAGGATGCAATTTCACAAGGCACATATACCACCAGTGTTTATCCAGAAATCCTCAAAGACAGAAACAAGGATAGAGTCCTCTGATTTAGCATTTAAATTACAAAAGCAATGTAAACAATTAAACCACACATACCTTACTTTCTCAGCTTCTTCAGATTCTACAGAAAACATAACTGTTGGTAGATTTAAAAAGTTCACTGTTTCTGTCTCTGTGAGAATTATCTCTACAGTCTTCTCCAGGTCTTCTTTTGTTATAATTTTTCCAGGTGCTGTCCTCATAACTCGTAAATCTAAAATATATAACTTAATGAAAATAATCTACTAACTGCTAATTTTAATCATCATTTCATCAAAATGTCATTATGAGTCATACATTGCAGGTGGCTTTATATGCTCAAAGAATACGTCATGTTGTGAGATGTAGTCTATTTAAACATTCTGAAGCCAAACTGGATCCTATGGCTCATAAACCATCTCTGCTGCTGATATATCAAGCTTACTCCAATATCAAGTGTATAGTCATGACTACAAGGGCATCCCATTACATCTATCCCATAATATTAACAGGGAGATTGAGGTGAATGACTGTTGATACAACTCAAAAGGAATAAGGACAAGTATATTTCCCAAATAATATGCAACCCTTCTCCGAGTCCTGAAGCTAATTTCTTGTCTATATTTAATATCTTGTCTTATCTTCTTGTCCTTCCTATCTGTTGACTTTTGATTTAGATGATAGCCCACCTCTAATCATCTTCACCAAGAGCTCAAAAGATTCTCCAATGAAAGTTGTGGTTAAATACAGGAGAAAAACAGACTTAATATCCACACAAAAAATACATTGAAAAGAGTCAATCTCAAGTCTGTAGTCTAGTCAGAAATCCAAGGTTCTTAAAAAATTTCACTGAGGACAGAGTTTCAGGGCTGGGAGTCTGGACTTGGTTGTGTGGGTAATAAAGGAGCCATGACAAGGATATATAGGTCAGAATTCAATGTTTTCTGTTAAAAATCAGGGTGAGAAGCAGGGATCCATGAGATTCTGACATGGGTAAAGCTTGAATAGGCAAAGGGGATAAACTTTCCAGAGATTAAGGCTTAGTCTCCTTAAGAAGGCCCAGAGTATGAGAAAAACACCTTTTTCATAGCCTAAAAAAAATACAAGCTACTAATTCCACAAATCAATCACCAACATTTGGAATTGATAAATTAGAGTATACTCATCTATGAATATTAAGTAGTAATTAAATATGATATTAAAATTATGAAAATGTTTGTGATAAAATGTTAAGTGACTAAATAGTCTATGAAAAATCCATAGTATGATTGTAACAATTAAAATACTAGTGCCCATGGAGAAGCTGAGGAAACAAAATTTTAAATTACCAATCCTTTACAGTATTGGATAATTCTTTTTAAAAATGTTTTTTAATTTTTATTATTTATGCAATAAATTTAAAATGAGGGAGAAATAAGTAAATCTACCTACATAGCAGATATAGGATAAGTGAAAAAATAAAGTATCCACATGGACACAACTGGAGATATATCTAGTCCAAACTGTTAGTTTGATCAATGAAGAAAATGAGAGACAGACAGGCTAAGTGAGAAGTTTAAAGTCACACAGTTTTGAGCTCTTCTCTAAACTTCCTTTCTTTAAGACCACCAGGTCTTCATCTATGATTTAGTTACATATACCTCAAAGTAGCTATGACAAAACTAGACAGCATATTAAAAAAGCAGAGACATCACTTTGCCAAAAGAGGTCCATATAGTCAAAGCTATGGTTTTTCCAGTAGTCATGTACGGATATGAGAGTTGGACCATAAAGAAGGCTGAGCACCAAAGAATTGATGCTTTCGAATTGTGGCGCCAGAGAAGACTCTAGAGAGTACCTTGGACTGAAAAGATATTTAAACCAGTCTATCCCAAAGGAAATTAACCCTGAATATTCATTGGAAAGACAGAAGGTAAAGCTGAAGTTTCAATATTATGGCTATCTGTTGTGAAGAGGTGACTCAATTGGAAAAGACCCTGATGCTGGGAAAGATTGAAGGCAAAAGAAGGGAGTGACAGAGGATAAGTTAGTTAGATAACATCAACAACTTAATGGCCATGAATTTGAGCAAACTCTGGAAGATAATGGAGGACAAAGGAACTTGGTATGTTACAAACAGTCCATGGGGTCACAAAGAGTCGGACATGACTTAGCAACTGAACAACAACCTCAAAGTACCATTATGACACAGATAATGCTAATTATAAAAATGAATGATCTTACAGTAGATAGAACCAATAGAGTAACACCTTAGTTACCTACCATGATTGAGGAAAGTAGTAATTTTCTTTTACTTAGTGGCAGAGGATCTACCATTCATAGACAAAAGCCTAGGATGGAAGAAAGAATTTTTGTCTAGATCTCTCTAGCAACCTTTGCATGAATGTTGGTTGAATATGTTATGTATTGACAAACTGCTTCAAACTCCACTATATATCTATGCTAAGCTACTGCTAAGCTGCTACGTCACTTCAGTCGTGTCCAACTCTTTGAGCCCCCATAGATAGCAGCCCATCAGGCTCCCCCATCCCTGGGATTCTCCAGGCAAGAACACTGGAGTGAGTTGCCATTTCCTTCTCCAATGCATGAAAGTGAAAAGTGAAAGTGAAGCCGTTCAGTCCTATCCGACTCTTAGCGACCCCACGGACTGCAGCCTACCAAGCTCCTCCATTCATGGGATTTTCCATATACCTATAGAATTTGTCTATTCATTGACCAGATACCCTAACCCTAAATGGACTTTAAACCAGATTTAACTACATATCACTCTCCACCTAGAAACACATCACAATATATCAATCTGCCTTGCCTGTTCTTATTTACTGCTGGTGATGGAGGGAACATAGTTCCACTCCTGATGATTCTTACAAAAGGAAGAAGCTCTAGAATAACAATCTTGGCTCTTCTCTACACCTTTACTCATGATTCCCATTGAGAGGGTTGCAGTAGGCCTGAGATGGTCTGGTGTTTTATTGAATGGGTGGGTAAGTCTGTCAAATTTGAGAGTTTAACAGCAGGCCTTTATTCATAATGTGATATTCTGGCTCTAATATACCATATCTACATTTATTACATTTTTCAATTAATTCAGAACTGCATAGGGGAAAGGGATGTCATTACTTGGCTACCTTCAAAGACCCCAGTAGCTAATCATCTATGAAGCCTTCCTTGGCCTCTGCATAAGCTAGAATTGGTGTGATAAAATTGCAATGCAATTCAGTCACTTAAGCATCTTATTCTCACCCTTCCTTACAAATTACATACGTAACAAGACACTTTATGAGTTCACATAAAAGATAGCTATTATTATTCAATTTTTCTGTGAGACCATCCACAATCTATAGGTAAGATTATGTTTTGGCTCCTACCTTGCCATTAAAACCATAAGCTTTTGTAATCATAAGCCTCTTTTTGGTTATACAGTAAAAACAATGGCTCTCAAACTTTAGCATGCAACAGAATCATCTGGAGAACTAATTAAAGACTGCTATGACTCACACTTAGACATTTTTTTAACATTTAATAAATATTAATTTTAGAATAGTTTTACATATACAGAAATCCACAAGAATATTACAAAGAGTTACTGTATACCCTGTACCCAGTGTTTCTGATTGTTAACATTACTTTGGTACCTTTATCACAACTAATAAACCAAAACTGATGCTTCATTATTAACAAAAGTGAACACTCTATCCCAATTTCCTTAATTTTTAACCAATGTCCTTTTCATTTTTCAGGATATATTATAGGATATATTATGTACATGTATATACATGTAGGATATATTATGTCTATCCATTGTGTCTCCTTAAGTTTCCCTACACTGTGACAATTTCTCAAACTTCTCTTGTTTTCATGACCTTGAGTTTTGAGGAATACTGGTCATGTATTCTGTAGAATGTCCATCAGTTGCGTTTGTCTGATATTAGACAGGTTATGGATTTCTAGGAGGAAGACTACAGAGGTGGAGTGTCTTTCTCATCATATCATATCAAGGGTACATGCTATCAACATGACTTACTACTGAGGATGTTCACCTTGACCTGAGGTAGACTTTGTCAGCTTTCTCTGCATTAAAGTTACTCTTTCCCTCCCCTTCTATATCCTGTACTTCTTAGAAGGAAGTTGATATGCAAATGCTATGCTATGCTATGCTAAGTCACTTTAGTCGTGTCCGACTCTGTGTGACCCCAGAGACGGCAGCCCACCAGGCTCCCCCGTCCCTGGGATTCTCCAGGCAAGAACACTGGAGTGGGTTGCCATTTCCTTCTTCAGTGCATGAAAGTGAAAAGAGAAAGTGAAGTCGCTCAGTCATGTCTGACTCTTAGCGACCCCATGGACTGCAGCCTACCAGGCTCCTCTGTCCATGGGATTTTCCAGGCAAGAGTACTGGAGTGGGGTGCCATATGCAAAGCCCACATTTAAATGAGACAGTTAAGCTCCACCTTCTTGAAGGAGAAATATCTATATAAATCATTTGGAATTCTTTTGTATACATTTGTTCTCAATCATTAATTTAATCAGTCATTCACTATGGACTCATGGATATTTACTTTATACTTTGGGTTGTAATCTACTATTACATAACATATTTTGTTCTTGAAATTATTCCTCCTATTACCATCACAGATGTTGGCTGCTATGTCCTTTTCACATACCTCAGATTTTTTGTTTGTTTAATGTAGTTTTTTCTCTTTAACACTTGTTTCAGTTCAGTTCAGTTCAGTTCAGTTGCTCAGTCATGTCTGACTCTTTGGGACTCCCTGAACCGCAGCATGCCAGGCCTTTCTGTCCATCACCAACTCCCAGAGTCCACCCAAACCCATGTCCATTGATTGGGTCGGTGATACCATCCAACCATCTCATCCTCTGTCATCCCCTTTTCTTCCTACCCTCAATCTTTCCCAGCATCAGGGTCTTTTCAAATGAGTCAGCCCTTCGCATCAGGTGGCCAAAGTATTGGAGTTTCTAACCCTTGTTTACCTTCTGATTTACCCTATATATTCTCTGTTCCAGTCTAGAAGCAGTCATTTCTCTAAAGACCCCTGGTTCCTTTATTTGGAGAACAGTATCAGAAACCAAGATCTGGGCAGGGGGTATGCTTGTTGCTATAGGGGTGTCATTTCTTCTAGGCTTTCTTGGCAGAGAGGGCTTAAGAAATATTTGTGTCTATAGTAAACCCCCAACCACACACATATAATCTGTATATACATTAAGCTAAACATTAGTTTACTCTTTCTGATTCTCACTCAGTATCATATGGATAATTCTAACCTTCTTCCCTTGTTTGCCTGAAATCTCCAACTCCAATGACAGTGAAAAAATCTAGTTCGTACTATCTGCCTTCCACTTATTTACATGTTTAATACTAGTGCTGCTGCTGCTAAGTCGCTTCAGTTGTGTCCGACTCTGTGTGATCCCAGAGACAGCAGCTCACCAGGCTCCCTGTCCCTGAGATTCTCCAGGCAAGAACAATGGAGTGGGTTGCCATTTCCTTATATACGTACAATGCTTCAGATTGTTAACTCACACTCCAGTGGAAAATGACTGTATCCAATAAGAGTATGGAGGCTATGTGTATTTCCATGTTTTTAATCTTCTGCGCGAATGTGAAGTCGCTCAGTCGTGTCTGACTCTTTGTGACCCCATGACTGTAGCCTACCAAGCTCCTCTGTCCATGGGATTTTCCAGGCAATAGTACTGGGTGAATTGCCATTTCCTTCTCCAAGGGATCTTCCCAACCCAGGGATCGAACCCGGGTCTCCCACATCGTAGACAGATGCTTTACCATCTGAGCCATTCTAATTTCCATTCAATTTCAGTGTTACTTAGGGTACCTCCCCTGACACCTAGTCTCTCAGTGAAGTTATATATTTGTAAAGCACTTAGATTCTTATGTCACAGTTTGTATTTCATTCTGGGTGCTCTGATCTCTTGAATTTGTTTTTTTTTCAATGTAGTATATTAAGGTTGACTCTTTGTGCTGTAAGAGTCTATGGATTTTGATAAAAGTATAATGTCATGTGTCCACTACTATGGAATCACACAGAATAGTTTCACCATCCTAAAAAATCCACTGCACATTTCTTTTCACATGGACTATTTCTTTGATATTCAGGATTCATTCTATGATAATTAAATCAGAATTCTGGATATGTGATCTAGGTTATCAGTATTTTTAATACTAATTTATAAAGGTGTTATATATTAGAAACATGTGGGAAATTTTTAAATATACCCAAAAATATACCCAACATTTTTTTAAATATACCTAGAGCAGGACTGAACCAGCTTGCAAGGGGCAATTATTAAATTATCAGGAATTTTGTAAGCTAATCGTTAAATAGTAATTATTCAAAATTAAATTATATAAACTTACAACTAAATACATATTAAAAACCAAGATTTATAACCACTCAAAACTTACCACTTCCTATGTTATTAAATTTTATTATTCTCTAGACTCTTGCAGTTATTTATATTTATTGTATCTGTATGGTAAAAGTACTGAATAACAATGTTTCACTAAGCATGTCTTACAAGCTTCCCACTCAGAAATTTCATGTTGGTAGCTTGAATTTGTTGGGGGTGAAAATATTTATACCACAGAAACTGACAAATACTACAAATCAGGACTTTCTCTACTTCAAAGTAGGTTAGTTTTATACTTATCAACACACCACTGCTTATGCCTAACTCCCTCTGCCAGATATTCCTATATTGTTGGCCTAGAGTAAGACATGAGTGTGGGAAATTTTTTAAGGTATATAGATTATGTTATTGTGCATTCAAGATTTAAAAATGTGAATCTAAATGAGTTGCCAGGTCATCAGTTCAGTTCAGTCGCTCAGTCATGTCTGACTCTTTGTGGCCCCATGGACTGCAGCACGCCAGGCCTCCCTGTCAATCACCAACTCCCGAAGTTCACCCAAACCCATGTCCATTGAGTCGGTGATACCATCCAACCATCTCATCCTCTGTCGTCCCCTTCTCCTGCCTTCAATCTTTCCCAGCATCAGGGTCTTTGCAAATAAGTCAGCTCATCACATCAGGTGGCCAAAGTATTGGAGTTTCAGCTTCAAAATCAGTCCTTCCAATGAACACACATGACCGATCTCCTTTAGGATGGACTGGTTGGATCACCTTGCAGTCCAAGGGACTCTCAAGAGTCTTTTCCAACACCACAGTTCAAAAGTATCAATTCTTCAGCACTCAGCTTTCTTTATAGTCCAACTCTCACACCCATACATGACTACTGGAAAAACCAGAAGTAAAATTGTTTGGGTGTGACTCACTTACAGAGGCTTGACTTTGTAGTTAGGATTAGCCAGCAAACCAAGATAATTGATACTATTCTTCAACACTTCTGGAGGTAAAGTTTTGATACTTTAGATTGTTTTTGTTAGAAACAAGTAGAGGTAGTAGCTATGCCTGGGACTCTCCAGGCAAGAATACTGGAGTGGATTCACGTGCCCTCCTCCAGGGGATTTTCCCAATCCAGGGATCGAACCTGTATCTCTTAAGTCTTACATCGGTCAGATCAGATCAGTCGCTCAGTCGTGTCCGACTCTTTGCGACCCCATGAACTGCAGCACGCCAGGCCTCCCTGTCCATCACCAGCTCCCGGAGGTCACCCAGACTCACACCCATCGAGTCAGTGATGCCATCCAGCCATCTCATCCTCTGTTGTCCCCTTCTCCTCCTGCCCTCAATCCCTCCCAGCATCAGAGTCTTCTCCAATGAGTCAACTCTTCGCATGAGGTGGCCAAAATACTGGAGTTTCAGCTTTAGCATCATTCCTTCTAAAGAAATTCCAGGACTGATCTCCTTCAGAATGGACTGGTTGGATCTTCTTGCAGTCCAAGGGACTCTCAAGAGTCTTCTCCAACACCACAGTTCAAAAGCATCAATTCTTCGGCGCTCAGCCTTCTTCACAGTCCAGCTCTCACATCCATACATGACCACAGGAAAGACCATAGCCTTGACTAGGCGAACCTTTGTTGGTAAAGTAATGTCTCTGCTTTTGAATATGCTATCTAGGTTGGTCATAACTTTCCTTCCAAGGAGTAAGCGTCTTTTAATTTCATGACTGCAGTCACCATCTGCAGTGATTTTGGAGCCCAGAAAAACAAAGTCTGACACTGTTTCCACTGTTTATCCATCTATTTCCCATGAAGTGATGGGACCAGATGCCATGATCTTCGTTTTCTGAATGTTGAGCTTTAAGCCAACCTTTTCACTCTCCACTTTCACTTTCATCAAGAGGCTTTTTAGCCCCTCTTAACTTTCTGCCATAAGAGTCGTGTCATCTGCATATCTGAGGTTATTGATATTTCTCCCAGCAATCTTGATTCCAACTTGTGTTTCTTCCAGTCCAGCATTTCTCATGATGTACTCTGCATATAAGTTAAATAAACATGGTGACAATATGCAGCCTTGACTTACTCCTTTTCCTATTTGGAACCAGTCTGTTGTTCCATGACCAGTTCTAACTATTGCTTCCTGACCTGCATACAAATTTCTCAAGAGGCAGATCAGGTGGTCTGGTATTCCCATCTCTTTCAGAATTTTCCACAGTTTATTGTGATCCACACAGTCAAAGGCTTTGGCATAGTCAATAAAGCAGAAATAGATGTTTTTCTGGAACTCTCTTGCTTTTTCCATGATCCAGCGGATGTTGGCAATTTGATCTCTGGTTCCTCTGCCTTTTCTAAAACCAGCTTGAACATCAGGAAGTTCACGGTTCACATATTGCTGAAGCCTGGCTTGGAGAGTTTTGAGCATTACTTTACTAGCGTGTGAGATGAGTGCAATTGTTCGGTAGTATGAGCATTCTTTGGCATTGCTTTTCTTTGGGATTGGGATGAAAACTGACCTTTTCCAATCTTGTGGCCACTGCTGAGTTTTCCAAATTTGCTGGCATATTGAGTGCAGCACTTTCACAGCATCATCTTTCAGGACTTGGAATAGCTCCACTGGAATTCCATCACCTCCACTAGCTTTGTTCGTAGTGATGCTTTCTAAGGCCCATTTGACTTCACATTCCAAGATGTCTGGTTCTAGGTCAGTGATCACATCATCATGATTTTCTGGGTCTTGAAACTCTTTTTTGTACAGTTCTTCTGTGTATTCCTGCCACCTCTTCTTAATATCTTCTGCTTCTGTTAGGTCCACACCATCTCTGTCCTTTATCGTGCCCATCTTTGCATGAAATGTTCCTTTGGTATCTCTGATTTTCTTGAAGAGATCTCTAGTCTTTCCCATTCTGTTGTTTTCCTCTATTTCTTTGCATTGATCACTAAAGAAGGCTTTCTTATCTCTTCTTGCTATTCTTTGGAACTCTGCATTTAGATGTTTATATCTTTCCTTTTCTCCTTTGCTTTTCGCTTCTCTTCTTTTCACAGCTATTTGTAAGGCCTCCCCAGACAGCCATTTTGCTTTTTTACATTTCTTTCCCATGGGGATGGTCTTGATCCCTGTCTCCTGTACAATGTCACAAACCTCATTCCATAGTTCATCAGGCACTCTATCTATCAGATCTAGGCCCTTAAATCTATTTCTCACTTCCACTGTATAATCATAAGGGATTTGATTTAGGTCATACCTGAATGGTCTAGTGGTTTTCCCTACTTTCTTCACTTTCAGTCTGAATTTGGCAATAAGGAGTTCATGGTCCAAGCCACAGTCAGCTCCTGGTCTTGTTTTTGCTGATTGTATAGAGCTTCTCCATCTTTGGCTGCAAAGAATAGAATCAATCTGATTTCGGTGTTGACCATCTGGTGATGTCCATGTATAGAGTCTTCTCTTGTGTTGTTGGAAGAGGGTATTTGCTATGACCAGTGCATTTTCTTGGCAAAACTCTGTTAGTCTTTGCCCTGCTTCATTCCGTGTTCCAAGGCCAAATTTGCCTGTTACTCCAGGTGTTTCTTGACTTCCTACTTTTGCATTCCAGTCCCCTATAATGAAAAGGACATCTTTTTTGGGTGTTAGTTCTAAAAGGTCTTGTAGGTCTTCATAGAACCGTTCAGCTTCTTCGGCATTACTGGTTGGGGCATAGATTTGGATTACTGTGACATTGAATGGTTTGCCTTGGAAACGAACAGAGATCATTCTGTCATTTTTGAGATTGCATCCAAGTACTGCATTTCGGACTCTTTTGTTGACCATGATGGCCACTCCATTTCTTCTGAGGGATTCCTGCCCGCAGTAGTAGATAGCACCATCTGGGAATTCCTTAGAGGTAGGCCTCAAGGCAAATTGTTACATAAAGATAATTGTCTTTTTCTTAAGAGCAATGAAAATTCATTGAAGGGTTTTAAGCAGTGAGAATGCAGTTAGATTGCTAAAAATATTGTAATAGGGATAGAATAGGATAACTAAATGGTTTAGAAATCCCTCTAAAGGATTAAAGACAGAAAGGGAATTTTAAGGGAGTTTAGGGAGACTGTTGTAAACTACTGACCACTCAAGAAAAGAATCTACTAATCTAGCAAAAATCCACACTACCTTGAAGAAAGACTAGGTGCATCTAAGCACCAGGCACACTCAAGCCACAAACTCTGATTGTTAAAACACAAGACAATATATGAAAAGTGAAAGTGAAGTCACTCAGTCGTGTCCAACTTTGCCACCCCATGGACTGTAGCCTACCAGGCTCCTTTGTCCATGAGATTTTCCAGGCAATACTACTGGAGTGGATTGCCATTTCCTTCTCCAGGGGATCTTCCCTACCCAGGGATCGAACCTGGGTCTCCTGCATTGTAGACAGATGTTTAACCATCTGAGCCACCAGGGAAGTCCTAAGACAATATATATAGGGTCTAAATCTTGTTATAAATACATGAAGTCAGGAAGTTAATGGTTCTTGAAAAGTAGCATTTCTGCATGTAGTCAAGACAGAAACACAGGTGAAAAGGGAAAGAAAGTAGGTGAAAGGGGACATTATACCAAAACCCGAGACGAATTACTATGTGGTGGTGGTGTAGTCATTAAGTTGTGTCTAACTCTTGTGACTCCATGGACTGAAGCCCACCAGGCTCCTCTGTCTATGGGATTTCCCAGGGAAGAATACTACAGTGGGTTGCCATTTCCTTCTCAAGGGGAACTTCCTAACCCAGGAATTGAATCCAGGTCTCCTGCATTGCAGGTGGATTCTTTACTGACTGAGCCACCATATATCACCATCCTTCTAATAATATAGATCTGATTTAAATAGTGTCATGACAGTCCCCATTAGAACATATAGAGTCAAAGGAAGAACTAATAATGCAACCCATGCCATCTACCCAAAAATGAGGAAGAAGATGATCTTCTCCCCTGCCCACTTATTCTTTAACTCTAAAAAAACAAAAGCCCTTTTTTTTCTCAGGGCTGTGCTCCCTTGTTGGCCTGCTTGTAGCACTCACAGGAATCCTGTGCTTATATAAATTCACTCTTGTCTATCTTTGCCTCACACTGAATTCTTTCTGCAAGGAGACAAAAGAATCTAAGCTTCATTAAGTCCTTGCACAAGGTGAGCAGTTTCAATTAAAAGACAGTGGATTTGAGTTCCCTCTCAAGTTAGGGAATCGTAGGTTCAAGCACCAATATGAGGTGTGGCTCAGTTTGAGTCCCAACCAAGGAGTGCGTAGTTTGGAAAAAATTGGAAGGTGGTAAGAATATATGTAGAGACTGCTGGGGAGGATATGACAATAATTTAATTCTCTTTCTTCCATCCTGAGAGGATGGGCTTCTTCCTACAACAGACATTCCTAACGTCTTAATTTTCACTGCTAAGCCTTTCTCTCTTCCGAGGCCTCTTTCCATTAATATTTCCTGAAAAATCAAGTATTTGGCTTTTCCAGCCTCTCTTGAAGCTGGTGGCAGTGTGACACAGTTCTGGCCAGTGAGATAAAAGCAGAAATACACAGGAAAAAGGAAAGCTTCTGGGAAACGTTCACTCTCCTGACAAATGAGGGAGATGGAACTGGTGCCCAGAGTTGGGACAGGTATCATGAGGTCCTGTGGCAAGAAATGAGAAAAGGCTGAAAAAAGAATAGCAGAGCTGCCAGTTCTGACTCTGATATGACTATGCCACAAACGCAAAGCCAAAAGCTATCTACCTTTCAGTTCAGTTCAGTTCAGTTGCTCAGTCATGTCCAACTTTTAAGACCCCATGGACTGTAGCACACCAGCCTTCCCTGGCCATCACCAACTCCCAAAGCTTGCTCAAACTCATGTCCATCGAGTCAGTGATGCCATGCAACCATCTCATCCTCTGTCATCCCCTTCTTATCCTGCCTTCAATCTTTCCCAGCATCAGGGTCTTTTCTAATGTGTCAGTTCTTCTCATAGGTGGCCAAAGTATCAGGCTTCAGTTTCAGAATCAGTCCTTCCAATGAATATTCAGGACTGATTTCCTTTAGGATTTACTGGTTTGATCTCCTTGTAGTCAGTCCAAGGGACTCTCAAGAATCTTCTCCAACACCACAGTTCAAAAGCATCAATTCTTTGGTGCTCAGCTTTCTTTATGGTCCAATTCTCACAACCATACATGACTACTGGAAAAACCATAGCTTTGACTAGATGGACCTTTGTTGACAAAGTAATGTCTCTGCTTTTTAATATGATGTCTTGATTGGTCATGGCTTTTCCTCCAAGGAGCAAGTGTCTTTTAATTTCATGGCTGCTTTTAATTTTCATGTCACCATATGCAGTGATTTTGGAGCCCTCCAAAATAAAGTCTGTCACTGTTTCCATTGTTTCCCCATCTGTTTGTCATGAAGTGATGGGACTAGATGCCATGATCTTTGTTTTTTGAATGTTGAGTTTTAAGCCAGCTTTCTCAATTTCCTCTTTCACTCTCATCAAGAGGCTCTTCAGTTCCTCTTCCCTTTCTGCCATAAGGGTGGTATCATATGCATATCTGAGGTTATTGATATTTCTCCCGGTCATCTTGATTCCACCTTGTGGAATCCTATCCAGCATTTCACACGATGTACACTGTATATAAGTTAAATAAGCAGGGTGACAATATACAGCCTTGACATACTCCTTTCCCAATTTGAAACCGTCCATTGTTCCATGTCTGGTTCTAACTGTTGCTTCTTGACCTGGGTACAGATTTCTCAACAGGCAGGTCAGGTGGTCTGGTATTCCCGTCTCTTGAAGAATTTTTCACAGTTTGTAGTGATCCACACAGCCAAAGTCTTTGGCGTAGTCAATAAAGCAGAAATAGTTGTTTTTCTGGATCTCTCTTGCTCATTCGATGATCCAATGGATATTGGGAATTTGATCTTTGGCTCCTCTGCCTTTTCTAAATCCAGCTTAAACATCTGAAAGTTCTCAGTTCACATACTGTTGAAGGTCTGGAAGTAATAGCAACTCCATGTATATCTTCAACTTCCTTTAATGTGTAAAAACTGTCTTCATTTAAGTAATGGTAGTTGGGTATTCTCTTACTTGTCAGAAGCATTCTGTTACATAGTCTAACACCAGAAAGAAGAGTTCATTAAGCAATTTTCCTATAAATATTTTAACTAATCCTTCATTGTCATCTCAGAGGAAAAGACATCCATACCACACTCCAGCGCAAATGTTCCTCAAGCAAATAGCCACTTCTTCCAGTGCTTTAGTCAACCACTATTTCCTCTTTGATCTTCACTCACATAATCCTTCGTATTACCTCATGTTTTTATCTTCTACCTGGAATGAGTCTCTTCAATTTGTTCTCCTGACAAATTACTAATTATCTTTAAAAACCCAATTCAAAAGTCAATAATGTTCTTAATGAATGTTCTGCTGCTTTTTACTTTCCACCTCATAGTAATCTTTTCTAAGTGTTCCCATCACATTCTATTTATGTCTCACTACGGAATCAATCACAGTATATCAGAATTATTTGTCTCCTGAGTTAGAAGCTGAGCTTTTTTAAACATGGTTTGTGATTACTGAGGCTGTTGGTACAAGGGAGTCACTTGAGAATTTAAAAAATATATATAAACATTACCCTGATAATTCTCACGTAGCTGTTGCACAAGCCAGCATTTCGGAATGACTACCATAGTTCTTCTGTCTCAAGCACCCAAAAAATAATGAGCACATTTACAAAGAAATAAGGAACTGTTATTTAAATGAAAGACTGGATTCTCATTACCTGTAAAACTAGACAATCTTTCCCGTTTAAAGGATGGTTCTTCTAGGTCTTCTGCCATTGATTCACTAGTGGATACACTTGACTTAGAAACTGTGCTGCTTCCTAAAACTGACCTTTAGCAACGAAAAACAATATTATTTATTTATTCATATGTCCTTATGGGCAATTAAATGTATAAATGAAAACCATCAGATACACACAGAGAAATCAAATACACTGTAATCATATAAGCAAAAGTGATAAAAATAAAGTAATTCTTTAAAAATTAAGTTGATGATTAGTGTTCTTTAAGTAAAAGTCTTAAAGTCCTTTTGTCTAAAGTCTATGTCTAAAGTCTTTCAATGGATTCCCAACAGTATGTTTAGGATAAAAATCTAAAATACAGCCTATATACCGAGATTCTCCATCTTATCATCGTATCACTATTCTTTTTTTTTTTTTTAAAGTTCCTCAACATTATGGAGCTCTCTTACTTCAGGGCCTTAGCCTGGAATACTCTGCCTTTAATTTTCACCATGTTTCTGCTCATTATTCAAATCCCATCTTAAATGTACTTTTATTCAATTTGATAAATGTCTTCTCAAGATTTAATTTAAAATAAAGTTTATATATTTGGTGAGAAATCAATACATTGAAGAGTCCAAAAATAATTTCCTTTAAACATAGGAACTTAACATTACTCCATGATATTACATACTTTTTCCTTTCTATTTATAGTTTCAATTGGCCTCCAAAAGGTTGGGCTCAGTTTATTGGAACATCCTTTATTTTACACAGAACTCCCATGGCATCTGTATGCCAATTTGGAGGTAGATTCTAGACAGCAAATTTTCTTCTAAAATTTCGTGCTTAGTTAACATCTAGAACTTTTAATTTGTCAGATTGAAAGTTACACACTAAAGTACTTCCCCATAATCTTTTAGATTGTTTTAGGAATACTGTTTTATTATCGCAAAGATTGAACTTCTCTATTGGAAGCTCTAAAATTTTTCAGTTATGTAAGTATCTGCATATGTAAATGCAAAACATATGATTTACCAAAAAAAGTTATAAAACAAGACAGAAATCAAAGCTTAGGAGAATAAGGATTTATGTGGAAGAACAGGGAGGGAAAAAAAGAGAAGCCCCTAAATTGCAGCATAAAAGAAAGTGAAGAAAACTAAAGAAATATGTCTGTAATGCTAGGTCCCATCTTTTTGGTTCCACAGGAAATCTTGAGTAAAATCTATATGTTTTCACAAATGTGTTGGTAGGAGTATAGACGTAAGCCACGCATCTAGTTAAAACATACGACGAACGCAAGTGGTAGCACACTAGGATGAGAGAGCAGAGCTGGCAGACAGGACAACTGACATCTAACTTCCACATGTGCAACTTAAATGAAAATATGTAGTAAGATATAAACACAAAGAAGCGTAGAATAGTATACTCTACCTTGTAAACTGCCCTAACATACTAGGATTTATTGTATTCTGATAAAGGCTATAGGAAGCTATGAAGTCTGATGTATGTGATCCGTCTTGTGAAGTCAATAGTTTATTTGGCTTTCCTGTACCAGAATATGGATCTGGACGGTAAAGAGGTTTGGGAGTAACATCAACTCCATGTATATCAGTCACCTGTAGAAAATAGCGATTTAAAATAAAATAAGTAAAAAAGATGGGGTTTCTGTATAACAAGTTCTAAAACTAGAGATAAAAATGGTAGAGAAAAAGATAAAGTGTGTAGGATAGGACAAACATGAAAAATTGAATGATAAAAGATTTTATGTTTAAAAAACTTCTTAACTGAGGTAATACAACTTTAAAAAATCTCATTCATGTTTTATCTATATACAATAATACATATTAATTTTGAGAAAATTAAAAAATGTAGAAGGAGAATTCAGATTGTTAATATTTTGGTGTATTTAATTTTTGTATAATCTTTAAAAAACCCACAATTTTTCATTTAATATTTTATTAATAAACATTACCCAAGTTACTACACATTTTTGGCTTATATGTTTTTGGCAATTTTCAATAATGAAATTTAACACATGCTGCTGCTAAGTCGCTTCAGTCGTGTCCGACTCTGTGCGACCCCATAGACGGAAGCCCACCAGGCTCCCCCGTCCCTGGGACTCTCCAGGCAAGAACACCGGAGTGGGTTGCCATTTCCTTCTCCAATGCATGAAAGAAAAAAATGAAAGTGAAGTCGCTCAGTCGTGTCCGACTCCCAGCAACCCCATGGACTGGAGCCTACCAGGATCCTCCGTCCATGGGATTTTCCAGGCAAAAGTACTGGGGTGGGGTGCCATTGCCTTCCCCGAATTTAACACATACATAAATGTAATTAAAACATAACAATATAGTTAAATAATACAAAGCAAACATTGTTATAATCACAACTAAAGTAAAAAATTAGAACACTTAAAGAACCTCTAGGAGAATTTGCTCCTTCTAGACAAAAACAGCTCTGCTGTTTTTACTCCTCCTGTGTTACTGCCTCTCCCTCCCTCCCAAGTGAATACCATTAACTTGATTTTGGTAGTTATTTTCTTTCCTTTTTTAATAGTTTTTTTAAGTATGCATTCCCAAATAACAGCATTTACTTTTCAAAACTTATATTGAAGTAATATATACATAGACTTATACACATAAATGATAGCTTAATATTTTTTCATAAACAGAAGACACCCAGGTACCTACCATTCAGACTTAGAAAATTACCAGCATGTTAGAAGTTCCTTCCCTAAGAGTCTCCATCTCCTATACCAAAGGTAATGATTATTTTGACTCCATGGATTAGTTTGGCCTTTGTAAACTTTATTTTGATGAAATCAGGAAGCATGCACCCTTGGTATCTGGTTTCTTTTGTTCAAAATTATATCCACATTTGTGAGAGCCATTCATATGGTTAAGTAGAGTTGCAGATGGTTAATTTTCACTGTTGTACAATATTCCATTGTGTCAATATATCACAATTTATTGTTCATGGATTTTCGGTAGTTCCCCAATTTTTGGCTAGTACAAATGATGCCACTATTAAGATGGATGTGCGTGTGTTTTGCTGACTATACTGTATGAATTTATGTTGGGAGTATACCTGAGTGAGATCCCTGGGTAGGGAATTATTTTTATGTTCACATATAGTGCTGCTGCTGCTAAGTCGCTTCAGTCATGTCTGACTCTGTGCGACCCCATAGACGGCAGCCCACCAGGCTTCGTCCCAAGTGGTTCCCACCAACAAAGTATGAGAGAGTTCTGGTTGCTACAGATGTTGGTTAGCACTTAGTATCTATCTAGTTTGGTAAGGCAATTTAGTTTTTAAAATTTATAATAGTCATATATCATGACTGAATTATCTGACATCTTCTGTTCAGCAGCACATTTTTGTTTATCTCTCCATATTGTTGAATGTATAATAGTTTATGCTGCTGCTAAGTCGCTTCAGTCATGTCCGACTCTGTGCGACCCCACAGATGGCAGCCCACCAGGCTCCCCCATCCCTGGGATTCTCCAGGCAAGAGTACTTGAGTGGGTCGCCATACTGGCAATTTAGCATATCATATTTTATTTGTCCATTTTACTTTTAATTGACACTGAAGTGTTTCCAGTTTTTGGCCATCATGAAAACTGTTTCAATATATATTTATGTAAAAGCATACTGTTATACCAAGAATGCATTTCTGTAACGGACAGATAGATGTGGAATTGATGAGTCAACATGATTAGATAACACCAAACTCTTTTCCAAGTTGACTGTAAGCTGTTCATGATTACCAGCATTGTGACAGTTACTGTTACTTTATATTCTCATCAACAACTAGCATTGTCAGATTTAGAAATTTAAACTAGTATAGGTATAGGTATCAGGTATCTCATTTTGACTTTTTCATAAAGTTGAACTTCTTTTCATATGCTTATTCCCATTCTGACTTCCTTTTTTGGAGGAAAATGTCCCATACATGTCCTTTGCACACTTTTCTATTGAGTTCTATCTCTTTAAAATTTACATTAGAGTTCATTAAACATCCTGCAGTCACGAAATTAAAAGACAGTTGCTTCTTTGAAGGAAAGCTAGAAAATCCCATGAACAGAGGAGCTTGGCAGGCTACAATCCACAGAGTCTGACACGAATGAGCAAGTTCACTTGACTTCACTTCACACTTTTCTATTGAGTTCTATCTCTTTAAAATTTACATTGGAGTTCATTAAACATCCTGCAGTCATGAAATTAAAAGACGGTTGCTTCTTGGAAGGAAAGCTATGATAAACTTAGTGTAAAACACTAAGATCAACATTCAAACAATTAAGATCATGGTATCCGGTCCCATCACTTCATGGCAAATAAATGGGGAAGCAATGGAAACAGTGACAAATTTTATTTTCTTGGGCTCCAAAATCATTGCAGATGGTGACTGCAGCTATGAAATTGAAAGACGCTTACTCCTTGGAAGAAAAGCCATGATCAACCTGCTGCTGCTGCTGCTGCTGCGTCGCCTCAGTCGTGTCCAACTCTGTGCGACCCCATAGACGGCAGCCAACCAGGCTTCCCCGTTCCTGGGATTCTCCAGGCAAGAACACTGGAGTGGGTTGCCATTTCCCTCTCCAATGCATGAAAGTGAAAAGTGAAAGTGAAGTCGCTCAGTCGCGTCTGACTCTAGCGACCCCATGAACTACAGCCTACCTAGACAGCATATTAAAAGCAGAGACATTACTTTGCCGACAAAGATTCATCTAGTCAAAGCTATAGTTTTTCCAGTAGTCATGTACGGATGTGAGAGTTGGATCATAAAGAAAGCTGAGCAGTGAAGAACTGATGCTTTTGAACTTCGGTGTTGGAGAAAACTCTTTAGAGTCTCTTGGACAGGAAGGAGATCAAACCAGTCAATCTGAAAAGAAACCAACCCTGAATATTCATTGGAAGGACTGACACTGAAGCTGAAGCTCCAATACTCTGGCCACGTGCTGAGAAGAGCTGACTCATTAGAAAAGACACTGATGCTGGGAAAGATTGAAGGCAAAAGGAAAAGGGGGTGGCAGAGGAAGATGGTTAGATAGCATCACCAATTCAATGGACATGAATATGAACAAACTCTGAGAGACAGTGAAGGACAAGGGAGCCTGGTGTGCTAAAGTCCATAGAGTCACAAAGAGTCAGACATGACTTAGTGACTGAACTACCACAAAATTTTCTGACTATGAATCTTTTCTGTTTTATGTTATGAAAATGTCATCTTTCACTTTATGGCTTCATTTTCCTTGTTGCTGTTGTTCAGTCACTCAGTCATGTCCAGCTCTTTGCGACCACATGGACAGCAGCATGTCAGACTTTCGTGTCCTTCACCATTTCCCAAAGTTTGCTCAAACTCATATCCACTGAGTCGGTGATGCCATCAAACCACCTCGTCCTCTGTTGTCCCCTTCTCCTCCTGCCTTCTGTCTTTCCCAGCATCAGGGTCTTTTCTAATGAGTCACCTCTTCACATCAGGTGGCCAAAGGATTGGAGCTTCAGCTTCGGCATCAGTCCTTTCAATGAATATTCAGGATTGATTTCCTCTAAGGTTGACTGGCTTGATCTCCTTGCAGTCTGAGGGACTCTCAAGAGTCTTCTCCAACACCACAGTTCAAAAGCATCAACTCTTTGATGCTCAGCCTTCTTTATGGTCCAACTCTCACATCCTACATGACTATTGGAAAAACCATAGCTTTGACTATACAAACCTTTGTTGGCAAAATAATGTCTCTGCTTTTTAATATGCTACATTTTCTTTGTAGTATCTTTTAATAAAAAGAAGTTCTTTTTCTTAGTGCAGTTGAATTTATCACATTTTCCTTTATGGTTTACATCTTAGATGTTTCATCCAAGAAAACATTCCCAATCCTTAAATTATTAAAATATTTTTGCTTTTCATGTTTAGAACTATAAAACACCGGGAATTGAGTTTTGTGTATGGTTATGATGTGTATGAGTATGATGTGTATTTTGTGTATGACTATGATGGCTACTCCATTTCACATCACCTGATGTGAAATGGAGTAGCCATTATGGTCAACAAAAGAGTTCGAAATAAACAGTACTTAGATGCAATCTCAAAAAACGACAGAATGATCTCTGTTCATTTCCAAGGCAAACCATTCAATATCATAGTAATCCAAGTCTATGCCCCAACCAGTAATGCTGAAGAAGCTGAAGTTGAACGGTTCTATGAAGACCTACAAGACCTTTTAGAACTAACACCCCAAAAGATGTCCTTTTCATTATAGGGGACTGGAATGCAAAAGTAGGAAGTCAAGAAACACCTGGAGTAACAGGCAAATTTGGCCTTGGAATACGGAATGAAGCAGGGCAAAGACTAATAGAGTTTTGCCAAGAAAATGCACTGGTCATAGAAAACACCCTCTTCCAACAACATAAGAGAAGACTCTATACATGGACATCACCAGATGGTCAACACTGAAATCAGATTGATTTCTATTCTTTGCAGCCAAAGATGGAGAAGCTCTATACAGTCAACAAAAACAAGACCAGGAGCTGACTGTGGCTCAGATCATGAACTCCTTATTGCCAAATTCAGACTGAAACTGAAGAAAGTAAGGAAAACCACTAGACCATTCAGGTATGACCTAAATCAAATCCCTTATGATTATACAGTGGAAGTGAGAAATAGATTTAAGGGCCTAGATCTGATAGATAGAGTGCCTGATGAACTATGGCCTGAGGCTTGTGACACGGTACAGGAGACATGGATCAAGACCATCCCCATGGAAAAGAAATGCAAAAAAGCAAAATGGCTGTCTGGGGAGGCCTTACAAATAGCTGTGAAAAGAAGAGAAGCGAAAAGCAAAGGAGAAAAGGAAAGATATACCCATTTGAATGCAGAGTTCCAAAAAATAGCAAGGAGAGATAAGAAAGTCTTCCTCAGTGATCAATGCAAAGAAATAGAGGAAAACAACAGAATGGGAAAGACTAGAGATCTCTTCAAGAAAATTAGAGGTACCAAGGGAACATTTCCTGCAAAGATGGGCTCGATAAAGGACAGAAATGGTATGGACCTAACAGAAGCAGAAGATATTAAGAAGAGGTGGCAAGAATACACAGAAGAACTGCACAAAAAAGATCTTCATGACCCAGACAATCACGATGGTGTGATCACTGATCTAGAGCCAGACATCCTGGAATGTGAAGTCAAGTGGGCCTTAGAAAGCATCACTATGAACAAAGCTATTGGAAGTGATGGAATTTAAGTTGAGCTATTTCAAATCTGAAAGATGATGCTGTGAAAGTGCTGCACTCAATATGCCAGCAAATTTGGAAAACTCAGCAGTGGCCACAGGACTGGAAAATGTCAGCTTTCATTCCAATCCCAAAGCAAGGCAATGCCAAAGAATGCTCAAACTACCGCACAATTGCACTCATCTCACACACGAGTAAAGTAATGCTCAAAATTCTCCAAGCCAGGCTTCAGCAATACGTGAACCGTGAACTTCCTGATGTTCAAGCTGGTTTTAGAAAAGGCAGAGGAACAAGAGACCAAATTGCCACCATCCACTGGATCATGGAAAAAGCAAGAGAGTTCCAGAAAAACACCTATTTTTGCTTTATTGACTATGCCAAAGCCTTTGACTGTGTGGATCACAATGAACTGTGGAAAATTCTGAAAGAGATGGGAATACCAGACCACCTGACCTGCCTCTTGAGAAATTTATATGCAGGTCAGGAAGCAATTTTTAGAACTGGACGTGGAACAACAGATTGGTTCCAAATAGGAAAAGGATTTCGTCAAGGCTGTATATTGTCACCCTGCTTATTTAACTTATATACAGACTACATCATGAGAAATGCTGGGCTGGAAGAAGCACTAGCTGGAATCAAGATTGCCAGGAGAAATATCAATAACCTCAGATACGCAGATGACACCACCCTTATGGAAGAAAGTGAAGAGGAACTAAAAAGCCTCTTGATGAAAGTGAAAGTGGAGAGTGAAAAGTTGGCTTAAAGCTCAACATTCAGAAAATGAAGATCATGGCATCTGGTCCCATCACTTCATGGGAAATAGACAGAGAAACAGTGGAAACAGTGTCAGACTTTGTTTTTTGGGCTCCAAAATCACTACAGATGGTGATTGCAGCCATGAAATTAAAAAACACTTACACCTTGGAACGAAAGTTATGACCAACCTAGACAGCATATTCAAAAGCAGAGACATTAGTTTGCCAACAAAGGTCTGTCTAGTCAAGGCTATGGTTTTTTCAGTGGTCATGTATGGATGTGAGAGTTGGACTGTGAAGAAAGCTGAGCACTGAAGAATTGATGCTTTTGAACTGTGGTGTTAGAGAAGACTCTTGATCAAGAGTCCCTTGGACTGCAAGGAGATCCAACCAGTCCATTCTGAAGGAGATCAGCCCTGGAATTTCTTTGGAAGGAATGATGCTAAAGCTGAAATTTCAGTACTTTGGCCACCTCATGCGAAGAGTTGACTCATTGGAAAAGACTCTGATGCTGCGAGGGATTGGGGGCAGGAGGAGAAGGAGACGACAGAGGATGAGATGGCTGGATGGCATCACTGATTCGATGGATGTGAGTCTGAGTGAACTCTGGGAGTTGGTGATGGACAGGGAGGCCTGGAGTGCTGCAGTTCATGGGGTTGCAAAGAGTTGGACACGGCTGAGCGACTGAACTCAACTGACTGATGAGAAAGGAAGTCAATATGTTTTTATTCCATCAGATCAGATCAGTCACTCAGTCGTGTCCGACTCTTTGCGACCCTATGAACTGCAGCACTCCAGGCCTCCCTGTCCATCACCAACTCCCAGAGTTCACTCAGACTCACATCCATCGAGTCAGTGATGCCATCCAGCCATCTCATCCTCTGTCGTTATTATTATTCCATATGAATACCCAACTGTTTCCACAAGAATTTTTGAAAACCCTATTATTTTCCCATTACTCTCTAGTGTACATTTATTATAAAACACGTGTTTATATGTGCTTGAGTCACTTGTAGACTTTTTGTCTATACCTTTGTTAATGTTACACTTTTTATAAAATTTGTTACCTAGGAGAGTTAAGTCCTTTCTCATGGATCTTATTCAGGAGTATGTTGGGGACTTCCCTGGCGAAACAGTGTATAAGAATCCACCTGCCAATGCAGGGGACACAGGTTGGATCCCTGGTCCGGGAAGATTCCACATGCCAAGGAGCCACTGTGCCTGTGCTCTAGGGCCCACGAGCCAGAACTACTGAGCTCACATACCACAAGTATGAAGCCTGCACACTCTAGGGCCATCAGGCCACAACTAAGGAGCCCTTTTGCCACAACTACTAAAGCTTGAGTGCCCTAGAGCCAGCAAACTGCAACTAATGAGCCCACACGCTGCAATTACCAATGCTCATACACCTAGAGCCTGTGCTCTGCCACAAGAGAAGCCACCATGATGAGAAGCCCATACACCGCAACTAGAGAGTAATCCCCCCTCTCTGCCTCTGGAGAAAACCCATGCACAGCAACGAAGACACAGTGCAGCCAAAAATAAAAATAAATGAATGAAATCTTTTAAAAAGAGTATCTTGGTTATGCCTACACTTTAGCAGTTTTATGTAAGCTTTAGAATTACCTTGATAAGTTCCTGGAAAAAATAAAATGAAAAAAAAACACAACTTTTGAGATTTTAACTGAAATTGCAAAGAACCTATAAATCAAAATTTGGGTAAAACTGATACACTTAGAATATGGGCTCTTATTATGCATAAACAGCTCTCTCTCCATTTGTTTGCGTCTTAATATCTCACAGCAAAATTTATAGGTTATGTGTATGTTTGTTAAATTTATCCACAAGTATTTAATATATTTTAGTAGTTATAAATGGCATCACTAAAAAATATGTAATTTTTGAAATATGTGCAGCTGATATATACAAATATATATTTTTTGCTTTTGATTATTTTTGTTATCCAATAATCTTGCTAAGCTCTTATTAATTTGATAATTATTAGGCGATTTAAAATTTTATATGTAGGTAATTGTGTCATCTACAAATACTCAAAATTCTGTTTCTTCCTTTCCAACTCTTATACTTTACATTTCTTTTTCTTATCATACTGAAATGCCTAAGACTTCCAAGAATGTTGGCTAGAAATGGATTCTTCTTAGAAATGCTTTACCATTAAATATGATCATTGGTGTAGGATTTTATAAATGAGATTAAGGAAATTTATTGTGATTTCCAGTTTCAGAAGAATCTTTTAAATCTAGAATAAAATTTTAATCTTATCAAATATTATATTGAGATGATCATATGCTTTTTTTCAAGCTATGAATGTGAATTATACTGATGGATTTTTAAATGTTAAACCAATATTAATTTCTTGATATAAACTCAACTTTCTTATAATGTATTATCTCTTTCTATTGTTATTGAATTTTAATATTTTATTGAGGATTTCTCCATCTATGTTTCCAAGTAAGACTGACTTGTAAAGTTTATTTCTCATACTACTGTAGTCAGATTTTGATATCAGGATAAGTCTAGCCTCATATTTTACAGTATACCCACTTTTCTTGTTCTGTTTTTGTCCTTATGTGTTTGGCATATATCACTAGTGAAACCATATGGGCCTGGAATTATCTTTGACAAAAGATTTTTAAATTACTCATTTCTTTAATAAAAGCTTCCAATTTTCATTTTTATTTTTCTCTTTTTAAATGTTAATTTTTCCATTTTATATTAATTTTCAAATCTTTCAAAATTTAAAATTGGCATAAAGTTACATACAATCTGCAAGAATTATCTTTTTAAATAGCTTTGAAAGTGTACATTTCAGTGGTTTTTAGTGTATTCACAGATATGAGCAACCATCACCACAGTTAACTTTAGAACTACCTCAAGAAGAAACTCTGTATCCTTTGATTCTGAGTCCATAACACTTGTCTATCCCAGTCCTTGTTATTGTTGTTCAGTGGACAAGTGATATCTGACTCTTCAGACTGTGGACTGTAGCATGCCAGGCTCTTCTGTCCTCCTCTATATCCCAGAATTTACTCAAATTCATGTCCATTGAGTCAGTGATGCTATCTAATCATCTCATCTTCTGCCACCCCATTCTTTTGCCTTCCGTCTTTCAGTCCAATCTCCCAGTCTTAGGCAACAACTAATGTATTTCATGTCTTTATAGATTTCTCCATTCTGGACTTTTATGCAAGTGCAATCACAAAGAGTGTGGTATTTTGTAACTGACTTGTTTCATTTAGTATAATGGTTTCAAGATTCACCCACAATGCTGCATGCACCAGTAGTTCGTTCCCTTTTGTGGTTGAAAAATGTTCTACTATATGAATATATCACATTCTGTTTAGTTATTTGCCCACTGTTGGATATTTGGGTTGTTTCCACTTGCTGACTATTATGAATAGTCAGGGTTTGAAGTTTCAGGTTTGAAATATATCTTAATTTCTCTTGGGTGTATATATATCTAGAGGTAGAATTGCCAGGTCATTTGCTAAGAGTATGTTTAAACTTCTGAGTTACTACCAAACCATTTTCCAAAGTGTCAGGACTATTTTATATTCCTATCAGTAGGGTTCTGATTTCTTGATATCCTTGCCAACAGTTGTCATCTTTTTGATTCTAGCCATCCTAATGAGTATAAAGATCTCACTGGTTTTGATCGGCATTTCTCTGATGACTTATAATGTCATGCATCTTCTCATGTGCTTTTTGACCATTTATATATTTGACTCATTTGACTCATTTCTTTGGATAAATGAGTATTCAAATTACTTGACCAATTTTTAATTGGGTTATTTGTCTATTATTTTGAGTTGTAATTCTTTATATATTTCATATACAAATCCCTTAACAGATAGATCATTTGCAAATATTTTCTCCCGTTCTGTGGGTTAACTTTTTACTTTCTTGATTATGTTCAAAACACAAATATTTTTAATTTTGGTAAAGTCCAATCATCTGCTTTTTTTTTCTTTTGTGGTTCACATTTTTGGTATCATATCTGAGAATCCTTTGCAAAGTCCAGGGCCATGAAGGTTTACCACATCTAAGTTTTTTAGTTTTAGTTTTATATATATGTCTTTGATTCATATTGAATTAATTTTGATATGGTATGAGGTAAGGGTCCAACTTCATTTTTTTGAATGTGGCTATCCAGTCATCCCTACACTATTTATTGAAGACCCTCTTAAAACGGTCATGATACCCTTATCAAAAATCAGTTGACCATTGATGTAATAGGTTTATTTCTAGACTCTTAGTTCCATTTATTGATCTGTATGTCTATCCTTGTGCCCATCAATACCACACTATCTTGATTTCTGTTGATTTGTAGTAAATTTTGAAAATGGGAAGTGAGAATCTGCATACTTTATTCTTATTTTTCAGGAGTATTTTGTCCATTCTGGGTTTCTTGAGATTCCATATGAATTATAGAATCAATTGTCAATTTGTACAAAGAAGTCTGCTGAGATTTCTAATAAGGATTGTACTGAATCTATAGATCAAATTGGGGAGTACCACCATTTTACCAATGGTAAGTTTTTCCATTTATAAATTTTGGATGCATTCCCATTTATTCAGATCATTGTTAATTTCATTCAGTAATGTTTTACAGTTTTTGGAGCTGAAGATGTCACTATTATTAAATTTATTTATAAGTACTTTACTGTTTTGGATGTGACTGTGAAATTGTTTCCTTAATTTTAAAATTATTCCAAATGTAAAAATTATAATTTATTTGTATATTGATCATGTATCCTGCATCTAGCAGAACTCATTTGTTAATTTTAATTGTGTTTGGCCATGCCACAGCTTATAGAATCCTAGTTCCTTAACCAGGGATTGAACCTGGGCCACCACAGTGAGAGGACCAAGTTTGAACCATTAGACTGCCAGCCAGTTCCCTAGTTTTAATACTTTTTGGTGGGTTTCTTAGGAGTTTATATACATAACATTATGTCATCTGCAAACAGAGATTTACCTTTTCCTTTCCAAACTGGTTGCCTTTTTTTTTCTGCCTAATTGCTATTTTTAGACCCTCCAGTACAAAACTGAATAGAAGCAGCAAGAAAATTTTGTCTTGTTCCTGATATCAAAGGGAAAGCCTCCAGTTGCCTGCTAAGTTGATGTTAGTGGGTTTTTCATAAATGTCCCTTATCAAGTTGAATCCCCTCTATTATTAGTTTTTAAAGCATTTTTATCATGAAAAGATGTTGGATTTTGCAAAGTGCTTTTTCTAAATCTGTTGAGATGATCATCATTTTTTATTCTACTGATATGAGATATAGTAAATTACATTGATATTAAGATGTTAAAGTACTTTGCATCCCTGGGATAAACCCCACTTGGTAACTGTTATGGGCTGAATTGTCTCTCCCTACCAAAAAATTCATATGTTGAAGCCCTAACTCCCAGACCTCTCAATGTGACTGAATTTAGTGATAGGGCCATTAAAAAGATAATTAAAATAAGGTAATCCAATCTGACTAGTGTCCCTAAGGAAGGGCAGATTAGGACATTGTTTAAGCCATCCAGTTTGTGATATTATGTAATAGCAGTCTTATGAAACTAATACACTCAAGGCATAAAATTCTTTTTATATATTACTAGATTACTAGTAACTGTAGGTTTTTCAGAATGCTTCTAGGGAAATTCTTTCTTTTTCAAGTTAGTTGAAATAGTTTTTTATTAATTTTTTATCATTAATGGATATTGAATTTTTCAAATTCTTTTTATCTGTTGTGATAATCACATTTTTTCAGTCTACTGATAAGACAAATAGTACTGACTTTTGAATATTAGAACAACCTTGCATGTATTATCTCTGCTTGGTCATGATGCATTATACCTTTTACATAGTGCTGTTGATACTATGTAATATGTATGTAATATATAATGTATATGTAATATGTATATAATTATTATGGACTGAATGTTTTTGTACCTGCCAGATTCATATGCTGGAACTCTAATCCCAGTATGATGGTATTGGGAGGTGGAACCTTTCGAAGGTAATTAGGTCATGAAGGTAGCACCCTCACAAATGAGATTAGTGCCTTTACAAAAAAAACTAGAGAGCTAGCTAAATCTCTTTCCTCCATGTTAGGATACAAAGAAAGTTGGTAGTCTGCAAACTGGAAGAAAGTCATCACCAGTACCCGACCATAATCTTAGACTTCCAGTCTCCAGAACAATAAGAAATAAGTTTATAAGCCACCCAATCTACAGTATTTTACTATAGCAGCATGAGCTGACTAATTCTTAAGGTCATGAGTAGACTCTTTATTCCACTCTAACAATAATGATAGGAGCCAACTGCCAATATTATGCTGTAAGATTTGTTAGTTATATGGTAAAGACTCTAACGAAATCAATATATCAATATAGGTATACCTCATTTCGGGCTTTCCCAGTGGCTCAGTGGTAAAGACTTCACCTACAATATTGGAGCCATAGGAGTTCGACCCCTGGGTTGGGAAGATCCCCTGGAAGAGGGCACAGCAACCCACTCCAATATTCTTGCCTGAAGAACCCCATGGAAGAGGAGCCTGTCAGGCTACAGTCCAACTCACAGAGTTGGACACGACTGAAGCAATTTAGCACAACACAGCATACCTCATTTTATTGCACTTCACTTTATTGTACTTCAATATTGCTGCTTTTGTAAAATAAATTGAAGGCTTGTGACAACCTTGCATTCAGCAAGACTACTGATACCATTTTTCAAAAGCATCTGCTCATTCTGAGTCTCTGTGTCACACTTTGGTAATTCTCACAATATTTTAAATATTTTCATTATTATTGGATTTGTTATGGTAATCTGTGACCAGTGCTCTTTGATGTTATTATGATTCATTGAAGGCTGAGAGGATGGTTAGCATCAGTTCAGTTCAGTTGCTTAATCGTGTCCAACTCTTTTTGACCCCATGAACCGCAGCACACCAGGCCTCCCTGTCCATCACCAACTACCGGAGTCCACCCAAACCCATGTCCATTGAGCCGGTGATGCCATCCAACCTTCTCATCTTCTGTTGTCCCCTTCTCCTCCTGCCCTCAATCTTTCCCAGCATCAGGGTCTTTTCAAATGAGTCAGCTCTTCACATCATGTGGCCAAAGTATTGGAGTTTCAGCTTCAACATCAGTCCTTCCAATGAGCACCCAGGACTGATCTCCTTTAGGATGGACTGGTTGGATCTCCTTGCAGTCCAAGGGACTCTCAAGAGTCTTCTCCAACAAGCATTAAAGATTTTTTTAATTAAGTTATCTATATTGGAATTTTTAGACATAATTCTATTGCACACTCTATTTAGACTACAGTATAACATAAACATAATTTTTATATGCACTGGGAAGCCAAAAACTATACATGACCCACTTTATTGTGATATTTGTATTATTCCAACTGAACCCATAATATCTCTGAGGTATGCCTGTACTGTATTAGAGGTAAGTTATTATTTCAAAGCAGCATACTTCCCTGGTGGTCCAGTGATTAAGATGCTGCCTTTCAATGCAGGGGGCAAGGGCTCAGTCCCTGATTGGGGAGCTAAGATCCCACATGCCCTGTGGTGCAGAGCAAATGGTGATAAAAAACTTGAATATCTCTATGCAAAAACAGCAACAACAGCTGACTATACCTTGTACCATATACAAAGATTAAGTCAAAGTGGATCACAGACCTAAGTGTAAAACCTAAAAAGAATTTCAGGAAAAAAACCCAAAAAACAACAGCATACTTTCTACCTCTTACATTTCAATCAATTTCTTACCAGCATCATTTTCAAACAAATTTGGAATTCTAAAGAATATTACCTGTGTGACTGTCTTTGTAGAGGAAATAGTCATTTTTTCCATTTGTTTTGCTTCAGGTAGACTCATCATGTTTTTTGACATAGCCATTCTGCTTTGGTTTGCACCGGCATATCCTCCTTTCATTAGAGCTCCTTTTCCTGGACCAACAAAGCTAATAGACTTCTTTGGCCCTAAGCCAACGCTTCTATGTGAGGAAAAGAAAATATAACACAGAAGACCCAGGATTGAAGAAATATTAGCCAACAGAAAAAAAAAGGCAAATTTTCCCTTAGAAACATGGAAACAATCTGATCATATAAACAAGAAAAAAAAATAGTAGCCACTTGAGAGCTCATTATATGTAAGCATAGTTCTAGAATGTTTACAAGCACTATGTCATTTTTTTCTCACAATAATTCTAAGAGGTTGCTATAACATTAATTTATTTAAACCATAAAGGCTTAGAGGGAAGCATTCCTACTAGAGTTGAAATTTGAAACCCAGACGATCAGATCAAAAGTCTACACTTATTTTTCTGGATCTGTTTCCTTATCTGTAAGATGGGGGTAATAATAGTATCTTACAGGTTACTGGCTTCCCAGGTGGCTCAGTGATAAAGAATTCACCTGCCAATGCAGGAGACATGGGTTCAATCCCTGGGTCGGGAAGATCCCCTGGAGGAGGAAATGGCAACCCACTCCAGTATTCTTGCCAGGACAATCCCATGGACAGAAGAACCTGGTGGGCTACAGTCCAAGGGGCTGCAAAGAGTCAGACATGAGTGAGCAACTGAACACACAGATAGGTTATTATGAGGATTAAATGTATTCATTTATTATGGTTAGGAAATGCCTGACACATAGTAATCATAAATAGGTGTAGACTGCAGTTATGTAGGCAGACTGAAGCATGAGTAATAAAACCTGGGAAAGAATATCATGTTCCTGCCTGAACAATTACATAATAGATTTTAATAAGAAGAGAAAATATAGTCAAAATATTTGCATCCAGGAGAAGTATGATTTCACTTTTGGATCAATTCTCCAAATTCCTTAAGACAAAAACCTAGTCATTCTTTTATTCTAGTTCTCTAATTGTGCTGCTGCTGCTGCTGCTAAGTCACTTCAGCCGTGTCCGACTCTGTGTGATCCCACAGTCGGCAGCCCACCAGGCTCCCCCGTCCCTGGGATTCTCCAGGCAAGAACACTGGAGTGGGCTGCCATTTCCTTCCCCAATGCATGAAAGTGAAAAGTGAAAGTGAAGTCACTCAGTCGTGTCCGACCCTCAGCGACCCCATGCACTGCAGCCTACCAGGCTCCTCCATCCATGGGATTTTCCAGGCAGAAGTACTGGAGTGGGGTGCCACTGCCTTCTCGGAATTGTGCTACAGACTTCTTTAAAGTAAGAATGATTGCCCTTTAAATGATAAAAAGACAGTGTGTTTCCAAAGAAAACATTTCAAACAATACTTTTACTTTCCAAATCATAACAAGATCAGACAAGAATACAATAATTTAAAATGACCACAATCTGCTTTTCACATTTTATTTTTCTTCATAGCATTTATTACTACTGCCACTTTGTATGTTGTCGTACACTTCTCTCCTAGAACGTAAGCATCTTTAGGGCAAGAATTTTGTCTTGTTCATTGCTATATCACTAGTACACAAGACAGTACCTAGTATATTGTGGGCACTGTTGTTTAGTTTTGCTAAGTCTTGTTCAACTCTTTTGCATCCCCATGAACTATAGCCTGTCAGGCTCCTCTGTCCATGGGATTTTTCCAGGCAAGAATATTGGAGTGGGTTGTCATTTCCTCCTCCAGGGGATCTTCCTGACCCAGGGATTAAACCCTCATCTCCTATGTCTTCTGCATTGGCAGACAGGTTCTCACCACTAGTACCATCTGGGAAGCCCTTAACTGATGTGCTTGCTCAGTCGCACATCAATTCCTCTGCCAGTGGCAAATCCCAGTCCTTTTCCATGTGGTTCCCTCCTCTTGGTATCTATAAGTGATAAACCATTTTTTTTTAATGGCAATGATATCCTGATCTGTTGTCCTTACTGTTCCTGAAATTTTCTATTAATACACTGCATTTAACTCAGCCTGTGTGGGTAAGTGAAGCTAGAGAAAAAACATCTAACCATGATGCCAGGTCTCATTTTAAATTACAGATTGTTAAAGTTGGTCCTTAATGTGACAGCAACCTTGGTTAATTTTTACTACCCCTTCTAAAGTCATTTCACACTTCTTGAATATCAACATTTCCTCCCCTATGTTTACCTTCAGCTAACTGAGAAAGCTGAAGCAATCAGGTAACTTTCAAATACTCCCACTGTTTCGTCTGTGCACTTGCCTCTGTGTGTCTATATTCTCTATTTCTCCCATTATTCTGAATGAGTTATCCATGATTCTTGCTTAGGTCAATTCCTCTACATGTGTTCTAGATTCCATTCCTTTTTGCCTATTTACGGACATTGCTCTAGTCATTCTCTCATGCATCATAAGCTTCTCTCTACTGGATTATTCCTTGTCTAGTAAACCTAATTCTCTTGCAGTCCTCCCCTTTTTTTGTCAAAGGTAATATTTTTCTTCCAGTTGTTCAGGTAAAAAACTTCAAAATATATCCTGAATCTAATCATTTGTCATCACTCTTTGTTGCCACTATCATGATCCAAACACTATCCTCTCTCTCTTGGATTACTGCAGAAGCCTTCTAATTGATCTTCTCACTTAACCTAAATTCCCTTAAGTCTATTCTTCACATGGTAACCAGCTGCTGCTGCTAAGTCGCTTCAGTCGTATCCGACTCTGTGCGACCCCATAGACGGCAGCCCACCAGGCTCCCCGTCCCTGGGATTATCCAGGCAAGCACACTGGAGTGGGCTGCCATTTCCTTCTCCAATGCATGAAAGTGAAAAGTGAAAGTGAAGTCGCTCAGTCATATCTGACTCCTAGAGACCCCATGGACTGCAGCCTACCAGGCCCCTCCATCCATGGGATTTTCCAAGCAAGAGTACTGGAGTGGGTTGCCATTGCCTTCTCCGAGTGATCCTTAAAAACACAAGTTAGATCATATCACAACTCTGTTTCCCATCTCATACAGAGTAAAAACCTAAAATCTTACTATAACCTAAAAAGTCCTACATGCATCTAGATTGAGCTCTGACTTCATGATCAATACTTTCTCCCTTGTTTACTCTGCTTCAGTCACACTGTCATCCTTGATATTTTTCACACATGCCAGGCCTTTGCAGTTGCTATTTCCTCTGCCTGAAATGTTCTTCCCACACATGTACATGTTTAGCATCCTTTCTGTCTCCAGGTCTTAAAGCCACATTCTTAATGTGGACTTCTTCAGCTCCCCTATCTAAAATGTCAAATACCCCTCAAATACTTCATATCCCCTTGCTTAATTTTTCTCCTTAGGACTTACTAACATATTTTTACTTATCTAATTTATGAATTAGATGTCCTCCACCTGACCGCTCAGCCCTGAGAATCTAAGTTCCACAAGTTTAGGGACTTTGTGCTCTTTTGTTGCCTGCTGTATCCCTGCTGCTGCTGCTGCTGAGAAGTCACTTCAGTCATGTCCAACTCTATAAGACCCCATAGACGGAAGCCTATCAGGCTCCCCCGTCCCTGGGATTAGTGCCTACAATAGTACCCAATACACAGTAGCTGTATAATAAAAAAAAATTGCTGAATGAATTCCCAAATCATTATATCCAATTCAAAACATTCTGTTAATCTTTATATTCAAATGCTTACCAGCCTAATTGGATAGCTCCAGCTAAATGTCTTCTAGACATCTCAAGCTAAATAAATACATAATGAAATCATATCACATTTACTCATAAACCAGCCCTTCCTCTTTTATTCCCTACAGGGACCAAATAGAAACAAATTAGCAATGATGTTGCATATACCAATTAGGTAGTTACTGTGATCTAATGAGAATCCTCAGTAAACTCTCCCAAATTTTCAGACTGTAAGTTTTATGGGAAGGAGCCATATTTTATGTCTACCACGAAAGCCCCAACTCTTAGTACTCTGCCTGATACAGTGGGAAATTTGACACAGAAAATACCAGTAAATTTAAAAAACTGAAATAAGTACTTGTAGTCAATTATGTTAGAAATGTATGGTACATATCTATCCTAACTGTGTTAGAAAACAGATACTTTTAATACAGGCAAATTAGTGGGCAATGAATAGGATGACATTCAGGAGATATTCACTTTGAAAGTCTTGCCTGAAAAATAGTCAGGATACAAGAGGTATGTAGCTGTAGGTTCCTGAGTTTCTGAAGCAGAGACCTAATCTATTTTGTTCACCCCTATGTCTTCAGTGTCTACGGCAGTAACTGGAAAATATAACGCTTTCTATGGAATTGGTATCTATATAATGAACACCTGATGATCACTTCTATGAAAAAAGAGACTAATGATATTAAAGCATGCAACACATACATAAATCTCACAATGAAATAACCACAGCAGGAAAGGAGGAGTGGCTTAAGAAAAAGTGTGTTTATTAGTCTCTTTTTAATGAGATGAAGGTAGAAATTTCAATCTAAACCAAATCGATTTCTTTCATTTATCCAACTATTATTTATAAAATTACTGTGCATAAGGCTACATGCTGGCAGGGATACAATATGAATTAGATATGGGCGCTAGGGAGTTGACAGTCTTCGTAAGAGAAAAAACATATATATGATTATAATGCAAGTACAAAACTGTATTTGTCTCAAAAGACTTACACATAAGATATAATGAAAGTGCGGTAAAGATTACCTTGGGTGAGAGGAGTGAGCAGAGAAATCATGAAAGTAGCATTTGAATCAGGCATGAATGCAGGTCAAATTCAAAAGAAGTGTGTGTGGTGTGTATGTATGTGCGTTTGTGTTTGATACAGCTGCAGGTGAGGAGGGATAAGGGTATTGGAGCAGGACAGGAAATACACCCTGAGCAAAACTCATTGTGAACAATAAAAGTAGAAAATCAGGTGGTATATACAGGGAATCTTACATAATTTGGTTAGATGCATGAAGGAAAATAACCTTTGAAAAAATAAAATGACCAGGCTGTCTTTGAAATTTACTAAGCAAGCAAGAGAGTGCCTTCGAGAGAGAAGAGTAAGCTACTCAAAACTATGTTTCAGAAAAATTTAGCTGTATACAGAACACACTAGAAGCAAGAAGACCATTAGTTACAATGCTTTGGAAATATGCAAGGTGAGAAGTAATCAAAGCTTAACCTGGGGTGGGAAAATGTAGAAATAAAACAAATCCTAGATAAAGCATGTATTAAGCATATCTTTTTATTTTCTGTATTTTAATGTTTTGACATCTAGGAATTTGCTGCACCTGAAGGGACTGCCCCTCCCAGGACTAACCAATTTTTATGCATAGTAAAGGACTTGCCTACAAGTACACCATTTATATTGGCTTCCCAGCTGAAGAACCCAGCTGCCAATGCAGGAGACATAAGAGACTCAGGTTCCATCCCTGGGTCCAGAAGATCCCCTGGAGGAGGGCATGGCAATGTATTCCAGTATTCTTGCCTGGAGAATCCCATGGACAGAGGAGCCTGGCAGGCTAAAGTCCATAAGGTTGCACAGATGGACGACTTACCATGCACACACCATTTATATGTCAGACAGAGGAGCCTGGCAGGCTAAAGTCCATAGGGTTGCACAGATGAAGCGACTTCCCATGCACACACCATTTATATGCAAACCAATCAATCCATAGTCCATACCCTCAACCTCCTCTTTCAGCAGGCTCTCAGAGACCTCACTCTCTGGGTCACTATCCACTTGCAGTAATCAGTGCAAGGACAGGAACCAGAAACCTAAGGATAGGCCCAATACAGAACCTTTAAAATTATTCAAACAAGCTATTCCTACATCTGCATATTCTGGTTTGTCCATTCCTTGCCATGGAAACCACAATAAAGCTTCTTGCCCAGGTTTTCCTCTTGCTGGTTCTACATCCTGCCTGGCCCTGGTGCCTCTTCATGTGCCCCTCTATGTGGTTCAGCATGCCATGCCTCCTGGTTTTAAGGATCTATGAGTATTTAAAAACAAACAAACTTCTTCCTTTATGGTAGTTCTTTCCATGTCTGTTTCTTAACAGATTAAAACACAGTCCAAATACCCTTAAAACACAGAAGACACAGAACTAATGCTTGCATGCACGCTAAGTCGCTTGCCATGTCCGACTCTTTGCAACCCCTATGGACTGTAGGCCACCAGGCTCCTGTGTCCATGGGACTGTCCAGCCAAGAATACTAGAGTGTGTTGCCATGCCCTCCTCCAGGGAATCTTCCTGACACAAGGATTGAACATGTGTCTCTCATGTCTCCTGCACTGGCAGGCAGGTTCTTTACTGCTAGCACCACCTGGGAAGCCCTACAGAACTAATACGACTTTGTAACTATCCTGATTAACATTTAACCTTCAAAGTACTTCCACTTATTTTTGTAATTCAATTCTTTTACTTATTTCACCCTTTCAGATCAGATCAGTCGCTCAGTCGTGTCCGACTCTTTGCGACCCCATGAACTGCAGCACGCCAGGCCTCCCTGTCCATCACCAGCTCCCGGAGGTCACTCAGACTCGCATCCATCGAGTCAGTGATGCCATCCAGCCATCTCATCCTCTGTCGTCCCCTTCTCCTCCTGCCCTCAATCCCTCCCAGCATCAGAGTCTTCTCCAATGAGTCAACTCTTCGCATGAGGTGGCCAAAATACTGGAGTTTCAGCTTTAGCATCATTCCTTCCAAAGAAATTCCAGGATTGATCTCCTTCAGAATGGACTGGTTGGATCTTCTTGGAAATATAATTGACCTACAACACTGATGGTTCTAGGAGCACAATATTGTGATTCAGCATTTCTATACATCACAAATGAGAACCACCTTAATTCAACTCTTATAATAACTTATTAGATATTTAATTGCTATGTTTTACATGTGAACAAACCTAGGTCAATTTAAATCCCCAAACTCATCTAATAACTCACAGACTATGTGTTCCTGAGCAAGTCTCTTAATCTGTTTCCTTCCTTGTACATAAATTAAGGTTAATAATAGTACTGACCTCATAAAGTTAAGGTCATGATTAAATTAGCTTTATTTCTAAAGCACAATAAAAAGTTAAATTGTAGACATGTTCAATTTTAGATATTATGAGTGCTAATCTGGTGGAGTTGTTTGGTAGCAGTTGAAAATCAAGAGGAAAGTGAATTTCAAGGAACAGAAGTGAGAACTAGAGATACAGATTTGAGAAGCTTTCATGGAGATGATAATAAATGAACTGAATTCCAAAATAAAAACCTAGAGCTAAAAAGAGAGGGTAATGGGCCAAGGAGAGAAACTGGAAGTAGAAGGTAAAACTAGAAGAAAGGCACCTAGCCCAGTAATAAGTGAACCAGTTCAGGGTTGGTTCAGGGTTAAAGAGGGGAAGATTGATATTGTTAAATGCTGTGAGGTAAAAAGAAAGCCCACTGAATTTGGTGACTTTTGAAACCTTTAGGTTACTCATTATTGACCTCTCAGTAATTTTCATACAGCAATGGAGACAATAGAATGCAAAGGTTAAAGAGTAAACACAGATACTTGTGGTTTATGGTCTGACATGTAAAGGCTGCAAAAGACATCGATCCAGTACTCACAAGAAAAAGGCTCAGCAAATTGAAAATCAATGGGTCTTCTTAGACCGATCAGAGAATTGAGGTTACATGCAAACCCCTGTACTGAAAGAGATGTAGGAATAACAGGATCACAACTTACTGAAACTGCCACTAGAGCTAACAAGTGGAAGGAAAACCTAACAGGCAATAGCCTAATTGCTAAAAAATGAGTGTAGACTAATTCAAAAGAGAGAAAATTGCTGAGGGCCCAGCCTTAGAGAGGCCCGCACACTTAGCAAGGTTTACCTTCAGGAGCGCCAGCAAGCTCCCAGAGTAAAACTCCCTGATGGTTTCAGCAAAGGGACAGGAAGTAACCATTCTGAAATATAAACAGAATGTTCAGTTATCCTTAACAGAGGCCTGCCCTCAAGGAAAACCATTTTACCAGAGCCTAAGCAACATGGCTCTGCATGTTCCTATTGCATAGGAACCTGGAATGTCAGGTCCATGAATCAAGGCAAATTGGAAGTGGTCAAACAAGAGATGGCAAGAGTGAATGGCGACATTCTAGGAATTAGCGAACTAAAATGGACTGGAATGGGTGAATTTAACTCAGAGGACCATTGTATCTACTACTGCGGGCAGGAATCCCTCAGAAGAAACGGAGTGGCCATCATGGTCAACAGAAGAGTCCGAAATGCAATACTTGGATGCAATCTCAAAAATGACAGAATGATCTCTGTTCGTTTCCAAGGCAAACCATTCAATGTCACAGTAATCCAAGTCTATGCCCCAACCAGTAATGCTGAAGAAGCTGAAGTTGAACGGTTCTATGAAGACCTACAAGACCTTTTAGAACTAACACCCAAAAAAGATGTCCTTTTCATTATAGGGGACTGGAATGCAAAAGTAGGAAGTCAAGAAACACCTGGAGTAACAGGCAAATTTGGCCTTGGAACACGGAATGAAGCAGGGCAAAGACTAACAGAGTTTTGCCAAGAAAATGCACTGGTCATAGCAAATACCCTCTTCCAACAACACAAGAGAAGACTCTATACATGGACATCACCAGATGGTCAACACCGAGATCAGATTGATTGTATTCTTTGCAGCCAAAGATGGAGAAGCTCTATACAATCAGCAAAAACAAGACCAGGAGCTGACTGTGGCTCAGACCATGAACTCCTTATTGCCAAATTCAGACTTAAATTGAAGAAAGTAGGGAAAACCACTAGACCATTCAGGTATGACCTAAATCAAATCCCTTATGATTATACAGTGGAAGTGAGAAATAGATTTAAGGGCCTAGATCTGATAGATAGAGTGCCTGATGAACTCTGGAATGAGGTTCGTGACATTGTACAGGAGACAGGGATCAAGACCATCCCCATGGAAAAGAAATGCAAAAAAGCAAAATGGCTGTCTGGGGAGGCCTTACAAATAGCTATGAAAAGAAGAGAAGTGAAGAGCAAAGGAGAAAAAGAAAGATATAAACATCTGAATGCAGAGTTCCAAAGAATAGCAAGAAGAGATAAGAAAGCCTTCTTCAGCGATCAATACAAAGAAATAGAGGAAAACAACAGAATGGGAAAGACTAGGGATCTCTTCAAGAAAATCAGAGATACCAAAGGAACATTTCATGCAAAGATGGTCTCGATAAAGGACAGAAATGGTATGGACCTAACAGAAGCAGAAGATATTAAGAAGAGGTGGCAAGAATACACAGAACAACTGCACAAAAAAGAGCTTCACGACCCAGATAATCATGATGGTGTGATCACTGACCTGGAGCCAGACATCCTGGAATGTGAAGTCAAGTGGGCCTTAGAAAGCATCACTACGAACAAAGCTCGTGGAGGTGATGGAATTCCAGTGGAGCTATTCCAAATCCTGAAAGATGATGCTGAGAAAGTGCTGCACTCAATATGTCAGCAAATGTGGAAAACTCAGCAGTGGCCACAAGATTGGAAAAGGTCAGTTTTCATCCCAATCCCAAAGAAAGGCAATGCCAAAGAATGCTCAAACTACCGCACAATTGCACTCATCTCACACGCTAGTAAAGTAATGCTCAAAATTGTCCAAGCCAGGCTTCAGCAATATGTGAACCGTGAACTTCCTGATGTTCAAGCTGGTTTTAGAAAAGGCAGAGGAACCAGAGATCAAATTGCCAACATCTGCTCGAAAATGGAAAAAGCAAGAGAGTTCCAGAAAAACATCTATTTCTGCTTTATTGACTATGCCAAAGCTTTTGACTGTGTAGATCACAATAAACTGTGGAAAATTTTGAAAGAGATGGGAATACCAGACCACCTGATCTGCCTCTTGAGAAATCTGTATGCAGGTCAGGAAGCAACAGTTAGAACTGGTCATGGAACAACAGACTGGTTCCAAATAGGAAAAGGAGTACGTCAAGGCTGCATGTTGTCACCATGTTTATTTAACTTATATGCAGAGTACATCATGAGAAATGCTGGACTGGAAGAAACACAAGTTGGAATCAAGATTGCTGGGAGAAATATCGATAACCAATATGCAGATTACACCACCCTTATGGCAGAAAGTGAAGAGGTTCTAAAAAGCCTCTTGATGAAAGTGAAAGTGGAGAGTGAAAAGGTTGGCTTAAAGCTCAACATTCAGAAAACGAAGATCATGGCATCTGGTCCTATCACTACATGGGAAATAGATAGAGAAACAGTGGAAACAGTGTCAGACTTTCTTTTTCTGGGCTTCAAAATCACTGCAGATGGTGACTGAAGCCATGAAATTAAAAGACGCTTACTCCTTGGAAGGAAAGTTATGACCAACCTAGATAGCATATTCAAAAGCAGAGACATTACTTTGCCAACAAAGGTTCGCCTAGTCAAGGCTATGGTCTTTCCTGTGGTCATGTATGGATGTGAGAGCTGGACTGTGAAGAAGGCTGAGTGCCGAAGAATTGATGCTTTTGAACTGTGGTGTTGGAGAAGACTCTTTAGAGTCCCTTGGACTGCAAGGAGATCCAACCAGTCCATTCTGAAGGAGATCAGCCCTGGGATTTCTTTGGAAGGAATGATGCTAAAGCTGAAACTCCAGTATTTTGGCCACCTCGTGCGAAGAGTTGACTCATTGGAGAAGACTCTGATGCTGGGAGGGATTGGGGGCAAGAGGAGAAGGGGACGACAGAGGATGAGATGGCTGGGTGGCATCACTGACTCGATGGATGTGAGTCTGAGTGACCTCCGGGAGTTGGTGATGGACAGTGAGGCCTGGCGTGCTGCAGTTCATGGGGTCGCAAAGAGTCGGACACGACTGAGCGACTGATCTGATCTGATCTGAAGCAACAAGGGGAAAGGGAAATACCATACTTGAAGTCCACCTAACCTTCTTGTTCCACCTTAAAAAAAAAAAAAAAAATTATGAGAATTACTTATGAAGGTCATGGCCCAGGGAAAAAGGCCCACTAAAAGATTAAGACCTAATCATAGGATTAAGGTACACTTCTCTCTGCCTTCCCAGTCCCACCCAGCACATCTTACCACATCAACATAGCTCCTGTATAATAACAGGGGATTACAATGGTAAGAGCTGCAAGGCTCAGATTGTAAGCAGGAGTCTCTGCTGCTGCTAAGTCACTTCAGTCGTGTCGGCCTCTGTGACCCCAGAGATGGCAGCCCACCAGGCTACCCTGACCCTGGGATTCTCCAGGCAAGAACACTGGAGTGGGTTGCCATGTCCTTTTCCAATGCATGAAAGTGAAGTCGCTCAGTTGTGTCCGACTCCTAGCGACCCCATGGGCTAGCTCCTCCATCCATGGGATTTTCCAGGCAAGAGTACTAGAGTGGGGTGCCATTAGCAGGAGTCTCTAGGGAAACCTAAAAACCAGAGGAGACAAAAAACCAGGACACTAGAGGAAAACGAAGGCTCAGAAACCCACAGCTACAGTAAACAGCCTGATTCCTAAGCAAATAAACATAAAACTTCACAGTAAGTGCTTACTTATCTCAGTTTATATTACCTGATGCAACATGTTTAGCTTTCAACAGAATACATGGCATACCACAAGGCATAAAGCAGTCTGAAGAGACAAGCTTTAGAGCCACAACAGATAATAGCAGAGATTTTGGAATGAAGACTGGGAATTTAAAATAATTATGATTAATATACTAAAGATCCTAATGCAAAAAGTGAATAACAAACAAGAACAGATAAAAACTACTCTCCCCCTCACCCAGTCAAATCAAAAGGAAACGAATAAACTGGACAAAGAAGTGAGATAAAAGCACTGAAGAAAGCACTAGTGCTTTTTGTTTTTTTCATCACAGTGGAAGACTGTCCTATACAGCCAATCCCCAAACTATGATTTTTCAACTTTACAATGTTGTGAATGTAATACGGTTCATTAGAAATCCTACTTTGAATTTCTTTTCCTGGGCCAATAATATAAAATGATACTCCCACAGCTCCCAGTCAATCGTGCAATCACAACAGGAGGCAATAAATACAACCACTCTGGACCCACACAATCATTTAATTTTCAGTACAGTAGTCAATAAACTATATGAGATATTCAACACTTTATTATAAAATAGACTTTGTGTTAGATGGTTTAGTCTAACTATGGGCTAATGTAGGTGTTCAGAGCATGTTTAAGGTAGGCTATGCGAAGTATCTTTCCCTGTTGGCTCTGATGGTAGACAATCTGCCTGCAATGCAGGAGACTGGGGTTTGATTCCTGGGTCAGGAAGATCCCCTGAAGAAGGGAAAGGCTACTCACTCCAGTATTCTTGCCTGGAGAATTCCATGGACAGAGGAGCCTGGAGGGCTACAGCCTATAGGGTCACAAAGAGTCAGAAGTGACTGAAGCAACTTAGCACGTGTGCCCATGATGTTTGGTAGGCTCAGTGTATTAAGTCCATTTTCTACTTAATGATATTTTCAACTTATGATGCGTTTACTGGGACATAACCTCATGGTAAACTGAGGAAAATCTGTATTGTTAAGCCAATCAGATCAGAGATCAGATCACATCAGTCGCTCAGTCGTGTCCGACTCTTTGCGACCCCATGAACTGCAGCACGCCAGGCGTCCCTGTCCATCACCAACTCCCGGTCACTGAGATTCACATCCATCGAGTCAGTGATGCCATCCAGCCATCTCATCCTCTGTCGTCCCCTTCTCCTCCTGCCCCCAATCCCTCCCAGCATCAGAGTCTTCTCCAATGAGTGCCCCTACTGACCTGGGGAGTTTCTCTTTCAGTATCCTATCATTTTGCCTTTTCATACTGTTCATGGGGTTCTCAAGGCAAGAATACTGAAGTGGTTTGCCATTCCCTTCTCCAGCGGACCACACCCTGTCAGATCTCTCCACCATGACCCGCCCATCCTGGGTTGCCCCACGGGTCAGAGTCAATAAGAAACACCAAATATAGGAAAAACTGGAGTGGGAAAGTGAAAAATTGATAAATACATGTTTCATGAGATCCTTTCTGAGATCTGTATTAAATCCTAAACTGAGAAAAATGAGAAATAATATATTAGGTCAAACCAATGGTTGTAAACTTTATTATGTATGAAATTTTGTTTTTAATTAGATAATATGGCTACCTCAAAAACTGAAGGTTATACTACTTCCTATCTCCCACCCTAGTTCAGTTCAGTCACTTGGTTATGTCTGACTCTTTGTGACCCCATGGACTGCAGCACACCAGGCTTCCCTGTCCATCATCAATTTCCAGAGCTTGCTCAAACTCCTTTTCATCGAGTCAAGTCACTGTCCATCTCCCACCCTACTCTTTCCTTAATAGGTAATCTCCCATGAATGTGTCATTGTTTCAGAAATCCCCAAGGGAATTTTTCTAACACACTCTCAGGTACTATGAGAGTTTTATGACTTTTTAAGAATGTACATGAAGTCAACTTAATTTTACTTTGAGATTTCCATACCAACAAGTAAAAAAAACCAGACAAGAGGAGCAGTAACCAATGTTACTAAAGTATATATTACACTCATCTGTTTGCTGCCAGCAAATATTTATCATCTTCCGTCTAGGCAACAGCAGTGAACAAAACAAAAACCCCTGCCTTCATGGAGTACATCATAGCTTGGATGAAAACAGATTAACAAAAAAGTATATAATATACCAAACAGAATAAACTTTTTGAAGAACAATAAAGCAAGTTGAGGAACTCAAAGTATTGGGAAGACTTTATTATTTTATGTTGGGTAGTCAGAGAAGGACTCTTTGATAAGGTTGATAGCTGAAGAAAATGAATTATGAAATGACTAAGGGTACAATATTCCAAAGAACAGTAAATGATGTTGAAGAGGCCTTGGAGCGGGAAAAGGTGCTTGATACTGTTGTGGAACAATACAGAGTATAACTAGCCAAGGGCAAGTGTCCAAGGTGAGATCCTGTGTGGCCTACAGAGGATGAGCTATTACTCTGAGTGAAATGGGAAGAATCGGAGATTTTTGAGAAGAACCACAGTGATTACTATGTTGAATGAAGGTGATGGTAAAGAGACCATTTAGGAGTTTACTGCAATGTGACAGTTACTGACACTGAAGTGGTAGTCTGGACTTATGGGAAGCTGCAGATTTGATTAGAGGGGAAAATAAGTTCAGTTTTAAATATGAATTTTGAGATGCCAATTAACTTCTAGGTGCAGCTATCTGATTTTAAGCCTGTTTTCTTGGGAGAGGTATTGGCTGGAGAGATAAACTTGTAAACTGTGAGCAAATGGGTAATTTTTAAAGGCAAAAAACAAGAGTGAAGAGAAAAGGTTGTAAGACTACAGACCCCATCAACACTCCAGTATTTAGATATGGGAAAGACGTTTAACAGCAAAATATTTTGAAAAGAAGTAGGCATAAAGCAAGAGGAGAATTAGGACAGAGTGGTGTCCCAGAAACCAAATGAAGTGATTCAAAACTCACGAAGTGGTAAATTAGATCAAAGCTGCTGATGGGTGAGTTAAGAAACAGAAATGGCCATTACACTTGGCTGGACAGTTATTGCTGACCACACAAGCTGTTTTTAGTGGAGTGGTAGGATGGACAAACCCTGGTGGTTTAGATGGTAAAGAATCTGCCTGCAATGCAGACCTGGGTTTGATCCCTGGGTTGGGAAGATCCGCTAAAGAAGGGAATGGTTACCCACTCCAGTATTCTTGCCTGTAAAATTCCACTGGACAGAGAAGCCTGGTGGCTACAATCCATAGGATGGTGAAGAGTCGGACACGACTGAGTAACTAACTTTCACGTTTCAGGATGGACAAAAACCTGAGTACCATAGCCAAGACAAAAAAAAGATTCTCTCCCAACACCTTTGAAAGAAGTTCTGCTCAAGAAAGATTATCTGAGCTGGAAGAGATAGCAGAGGGGAGATGCTGAGGGTTTGAGGAGAGAGAACAAAAGTGATCTGAAGTGTGGGAGAATGAATCAATTAGGAAATTTTAGTGGAATAGATAGACTAAGCGACCATTTGAAGTTTTAAGTGAGACAACTGTAAAGCTGTGAGCTTCTGTCCAGCCCTTAATCCAACTGCTGCAGAACAGAAGGTTGTAAGCTGGAATGAGTTTTAAGGCAGGATGTTATGAGAAGGCGTAAAAAAACCTCGACTACAGAGCATAGTAATGTTCAGTCTGGTAGCTCACAGAAGCTGAGAGAAGGAACATCTGGGTACAGCTTGAAGGCAACAAGTTGGAGAGAAATAAACCACCACACCAGGAGTGCCAGGAGGAACAGCGGTTCTAAACAAACGAGGTCTTTTCTCAGAAGAGGTTTGGAAAAGGCTGTACTATGCCAAGGAAGGAGACACTGCCACTTCGGAGGTTACAAGGTTGCTGACTCAACACAGAAGAAGCGATAATTTCTAAAAGGGTTCTTTCCCTCCGGGACCTAAGGGGATGGACTAAAGTTTTAGCGTCCGAACTTACACCCCGACGTTAGGCTGCCTGCGGCCGTTTACTGGAGAGATGGGCATGGTGGCGACTGGCTGAGGAATGGTCAACCACCCTTTTTCCTCGCTGCTTCTGAAGCCTCTGTACCCCAAAGCCGGCGTTACCGGCTCTGGCAAAGGCACGGGAATGTTTGCCGGGCGTCATGGAGACGCTGGAGCCCTGGCTCAACAAGCGGCCGCGCGGTTGGCTGGCGGCTGGAGGCCGAGAGGAGGGAGGAGGCGGAGGGGAGGGCAGAGGGTTGGCGGAGCAAGAGGAAGCTCCGGACGGCGACTAGAAGAAGGAGGCGGGCGGCCCGGGCCTCAGGCCCCTCCCAGGCTCTGAGTCTCCCGGGCTGCAGGCGGATGGATGGGGCTTCTTCAGGCGGTGGCGGCAGCAGCGGAGGTGGCGGCGGCGGCAGCAGCAGCGGCTGTAAGTGCAGCCTCCATAAATCATCTCTCTTCTCGTAGTCCTGTTCGGCATAAGGGGCTACCGAGGTATCCTCGGTCCCCTTTCTCTCCTTCCCCTCCCCCCACCGCAGAGTGCCGCCCGGAAGACCCTTCACTTCCGGGGAGGAGCTAAGAGAGCGCGCCCAGCGGGCTGCCCCTCCCGGAGTGGCGCCGGCCACCCAAGGCGCATGCGCAGCTCCTCTCCACCGCCCACCCCCGCCCAACTGGGTCTTTTGCTTTGGCGTTGGCGGCGGCGCGCTGGGAATCCGCTGCGGAGCGAGTTCGCCTCGCCCTGTCCGCTTCCGCCCCTTCCTCCAGTCGGCCCAGGAACCCGGTCGGGGTGGGGCCAAGCTGACCACCCCGCTGTGGCCCCGCCTCTTCTATCTCCGGGTCCTGTCTCAGCCCAGGGAGATTCCTGCTCCCACTGCATCCCTGGTGGTGAGCAGGGTCGGCAAACGGGTCCTGGGCAAAGCAACCCTTTTCGGAGGGAGTAAGGGAGGGAGGAGAGGCCCGAAGAGGGCATTGTTGTGAGGGAAAGAGGTCCTCGCAGCCCGTGGGAGGATCCCTGGGGACAGATGCCTCCTTGTTTTTTCAGTTTTTGGTGGAAAGATGTCTGGCCTGGAGACCATCTCTAGTCCTCGTTTGCTGTGTGACCTTGGGCGAGTCACTACTTCTCTCTGGGCCCCAGTTATCCCTATGGGCCCCAGTTATCCCTAAAACTTCCTCCAACGCTAAAACTCTTTAATTTTGCAGAAAAGCTTATGCAGTTAGTTACAAGACTGGCCGATCTACTGAGGCCGCTTAGCCGAGGTGACCCGGACTTGAGTGAACCTTTCTTCAGTCATGGGTGGAATGAGGCGACCTATTTATTGAGTCACTTTTATTCCTTTATCATCAGTTGCAAATTGCATGACTCAAGGCTCATTAATGTTTTTCTAAAATTATCATGGGATTCCTGTCCTAATTCCTGGCTGTCTTTAAAAATTAGAGATGGGGTGAATACTGAGCTTGTAAGATCATTGTCTCCAGTCTCATTACTACTGAGGCTCTCTTTCCTTTGATCCAGATGGTGTGGTGGCTCGATTCTCCCAGTGCCTGGCTGAGTTTCGGACGTGGTTAAGAACCAACTGGTTGAGGTTCAATGCAGACAAGACGGATGTGATGCTGGTAGGCAGGGGCACATTTGGAGCTAAGGGAGGGAAAGTCCAAACTCCCTCAAGTATATAAATGTTATATTACTTTTCCAGTGTTTGAGAACGGTTGATGGGCCAATAATTTACAGAGTTTGGATGAGATTTAAAAATCATGTCAACAATATTATCAAAATACTAATTTGTGATAATTTGATAAAATGGAGCCACTGGATAAAACTGTATGTAAAAATTACGAAAAGGAAAACCAGAACTGTTCTTTGCAGAACCAAAAGGCTATATACATGTTTTGGGGTGGTGTTAATAAAAGTCAAACCGAGAAAAAGATGATGCTAATTGTCACATAGATGTGGGACTTCCAATGTGATGCATTGTAATTTACATGCTGCCTGCTACCATAAAGGTAAAACTATCTAAAATGTCATTTTTAAAAATAGGTGAAGTTTTTTGACATTTAGGTCTCAATCGAATTAGTAGTTACCCATAAATTTTCACCTGCACATCATGTGAAGGCTGTCACTTTTAAATAAAAATTTAAGAAAATAGTCTTAAAAGGGACTCTGAAAATTGTTAGATACAGAATTTGGTTTTAGGGTTTTGAATGTACTGTGTTAATCTATTTCATTCAAACAGCCCCAGAGTCTAAATTGTTGCAAATTATTTTCTTGATGTATTTTGAGAGGTACTTTTTTGAATTGCATAACGTGTATATAATATTCCTTATATCTGAATCAGGTATTGGTCCTGAATAAAAGGATATATTTCTTAGGTACATGTAAATTGCCAGGTTTATTTATTGGTTAGTTTGGGGTACTGGTTGAAGAAAAATTGAGACTTTAAAATGCTTTTGTTGAAAGCAAAATAACTTTGAAGGGTGTGTGTGTGTGTGTGTGTGTGTGTGTGTATTGCAGCCTCTATAAAATTGTTAGATAATTTTTTTAATGGAATATGCAGTAAATTGCTTAAAAATAGTTTCCCAATATAATAGCAGTTTTAAATAACTTAATGTGGTAAAAGTTAATGTAAGTGTGCCTGAACACAAGGAAGCCTTTAGGTGGGGAATGGGAGCTAAAGAGGCATTTATTCAGGCTTTGTAGTGATTTTTTATGTTTTGGGACATTAGCCACAAATCTTACACATAATTAGAATTAACCACACCTTTTTGCTTAACTAAACATTTTACTACACAATTCTAACAGAACTACCATTTTGGATATCACAATAATAAGGACTATAAATTGTAATACTTTTAAACAGCTCATATGTAATGGTGAATTTTCTCATGGCTTCAACTTTGTAATGTCCCCTTTTTAGCTCCTCTAGTATCAGTCGTCTTTAAAGATTTATTTTTTGTTAACCCAAGTATAAATATTGAGTGTTTATATTTGGATACAAAGAAGACATCTGTTGAATTAATCCAAAGTGCTGAAGAGCTCGGGGTAAGGGGTGACAATAACAAGGAGGTAGACTCTGGTTTGATAAAAAGAAGAATGTTCCAAACATTAGAGGGTTTTTTTTGGAAAAGAACAGCCTTTTTATGAGACGGTGAGTACATTGGAGGTGTTTAAGCATAGGCAGGAAAGCCTGGTAGTGGGGAAACAGAATGGATTCCTACCTAGACAGTTTCAGATCAGATCAGATCAGTCGCTCAATAGTGTCTGACTCTTTGCAACCCCATGAACCGCAGCATGCCAGGCCTCCCTATCCATCACCAGCTCTAGGCAGTTTAGAAATTGACTAAAGACATATAAGGTCACATCCAACATTAAGATTCTGTGACTAATGAATAGTTAATTTATACATATTTGATACCGAAGAGGTATACAAGAGTTTTGAGAAAGACTTTGCGTTCTTTAAGACCCAGGTTTGATCCCTGGGTTGGGAAGATCCCTGGAGAAGGAAATGGCAACCCACTCCAGTACTCTTGCCTGGAGAATCCCATGGACAGAGGAGCCTGGCAGGCTACAGCCCAGGGGTCACAAAGAGTGACTGAGCAGCTAACACATGACATGATGACATGACAAGATGGCTCCTAATTTTTTTTTTTAATAAGCATTTTTATTTTTTGGCCACGTGGTACTGCATACACGTCCTTAGTTACCCAGCCAGGGACTGAACCCATGTCCTCGACACTGGGAGCATGGAGTCTTAACCACTGGACCACTGGGTAGGGAAGTCCCTCCTAAAAATTTTAAAGATAAGTATATCACTAGAATAAGATGGGAGGTGGGTAAAACTATATTGAATTCGATATGTGAACAGTGACTTACAACATTGGAGCTGTTTCTCTTTTCCTTTAGAATATCTGAATAAAAAAAAAAAAATCAACCCACATTTACAAAAAAAAAAAGTAGAGGGAATTTTTTTCCCTTAAATGATAATGCCACTTAAAAAAAGTAAAATTGATGCACAGTATTAATAAACTTGAAGTCATTTATCAGTAAAATGGATACCCATTCAAGTATGTCCTAGACCCTGATATTCTGACAATTTCAGTAGCTTAAGGGACTGTGAGCCCCAGCTCTTTATCACAATCAGGATTCTTGTTGATAACTGAAGAATCGGAGATTGTTGAAGCAAATTATTCCTATGCCTTGCATTTTGACAATACTGTTTAATCTTCCTTTTGATAACCAGCTAAATTTCATATATTAGCTTTCCCACTTAAATGGATAATTCTCCTTTAATCCAGTTGTTTTATAAAGCCCGAGTTTCTACCTCTAGGCCCCTTATTCTTATCTTTACCCACCTCAGTTCTATGCACATCTATTGTTCTTTGCCTTCACAGCCGTTTCCATCAAGCATCTCAAAGTGAAAAGTGTTGGACTAGGAACTGACTTGTAAGTCATTTCTGTTTCAAATCAGAAGGACTAAGGTAATTCAACAGGGTAACTCTTAGAAACTATATACCTATGCTAAAATATTTATTCCCCCAAGGAATCCTGAAAAACACTTTTATTTAAGTATTCTAAAAAATAAAGTGAAAATTCTGTACAGTACAGTTAATGGTAAAAATTGTTTGTAGATTTGGGAACCTTAAAGTTTTCCTTTCTCTTCTTTCCCTTGCTTTTCTTTCAGTAGAAAATGTGCATCAGATGTTTATGTTTAATTGGTTTACAGACTGTCTGTGGACTCTTTTCCTGTCATATTACCAGGTAATGTCCTTTCACTTAGCAGCTACTTCATATACCTATAAATGCACAAAATATTCATGCACAAATTATTACTGGACATAATTTCAAGTTAAATGTTGAATCTTTGGAAACTACTTAATAGAATCTAGAATTTTAAGGGAATACAAATAATCTAAAACAGTCTTCCCCATATTTCACTGTAAGTTAAGTATTGGTTTAAAGAAAAATTGTATACGTGCACATTTATGTGATATATTTTGCTGGCAAAGCATTATTTGGAGGGAACAAATAAGTTTCATATTTAATTGGTTGATTTTGGAAGTTATTTTTGAAATTGCATTAAGAAGAACCCTTGAACATTTAGGGGAAAACGGTCTTTATGAAATAAGACTTTCTAACTTCTGGTTTGGTGAAATGTGTTAGTACACGTTTTAATATCAGGTTTTCATTACCCAGTATCTACCATAGTAATGGAAGTGAAACACGTTTGTTATTTTGCAATCATTGGCTCTGGCAATCATCAGAATTGGCACCAAAGCCAGTTGGCAGTTCTCGGCCAATACGATAAACTTTTAAATTGCAGGCATTTCAGGCACTGCACATAAGCAAACTCTCCACCTATACAGTCGAGTTGGAGATTATATCTATTAAAGAGCAGTTTTTCAGTATTTCACATTTAGAAATTTTCTCTAGTGCAGAACCATTGCATGATTACGTTACTACTGGCATTGCAGAATGTGTATGAGGAAAAGCAAATGATACATGAGGATGGCAGTCTACCCAGTACACTCCCTTTTCTTAATCCCTGCTGTGACCTGTAAAATTTTGCTATATGGGATTTCACAATTTCTGTCGGGAAAGATCCAAGAGAAGTAGCCGTCAAGGGATAACCGCTTTCAAAGCGCACTGCTTGACGTTGTTGCAATCACAGCAACATCCGTTTTTCCAACAAATGGGACTTCAAAAAAGGCCTACACGTAAAATATATCGTTATCTTTTCCCCAGCGATATGAATGCTGGACATGTCTCCTTTGGCTAGTTTCCTTCACCTCTAGTCCCTAGAGCCCGCTCCCGGGCTGGGGTCGCGGATCCGCTGGGCTGAGATGCCCACCTCCCGCTCTACACCCACCTTGGCTCCGCCTCCTCCGCGCTTCGCTGGGGGAGGGCTGCCTCGGGGCCGCGCCCGCTCCTGTTGCCGCGCGCGCGTTCTGGCCTTTTCCCTCCAGTCCCGCTGAGCCCCGGCGCCGCGAGGGGGCGGAGTGGGGTGTGGTGGGCGCGCTCGGGCGGCTCCTGCGCGTTCCCGCCGAGGCAGCGGCGGCGGGAGCGGCAGAGGTGGCGGAGGCTGGAGTCCCGTTGCCGAGTCTCACATCCGGGTTCTGGCCGTGACCCAGCTGCGGCCGCCGCGGAGATGTGACCCGTCAGTACGGCAAATATGGCGGAGGTAAGGGAGTGAGCTCCCCCTCCCCGTCCCGGAGCGGGGCGCCCCCACGTCTGGGCCGGGGAGGAGTGGAGTGGGCCTGGCTAGGGAGGCCGAGCCCTGCTGGCGCCACTGCCCACCTGTTGTCCAGAACAGGCCGCGCTCTGGCGGGAGCTTTCCGTGGAACTTAGTTGGGATGGGTCTGTGGGTAGGAGAAAGCGGAGGCGTAGTTGGACTTCGGGGGCACTTTAAAGGGTCGAGGGCGGCGTAGCCGTGCGTACGGAGAGGGGCGAGGTGGGGTGGGGGGCGCCCGCGGAGTAGGGGCGCCTGTGGCGCAACTTCGCCGGCCGGTGCTAGGGGCCGAGAGAGGAGCTGCTGCTTCCTCTTGCGAAGTTTCTTCCCTCTAACCGAGATGCTGTTGCGCCCTACCGCGTCACCCCCATCGGTTTGTTACTGACATTCCGCCTGTGTTGGGGAAAACGTAAGGAAAACGACCTCTGATTAACTCAGTAATTTTCTTGATGGTGACCAGATGAGCGTGGAGAAATGAACCTGGTCTTTTCGCAATCCATCACTCTAGGCTAGGGCAGCCTCACCATTTCTTCAAACATTCCCCTTTCCCCTCCCCGTAGAACCTCTTTTTCTCTATATTTCAGAAGAGTTGCTTTCTCCATTTCTTAATCACTTTCCGGGCGTTTTACGCCTTTGCGAATCGAGGCTTTCTCTTCCTGTCTTTCTCTTTCAGTTTTTTCCCCGCTTAGGGAAGATTTCCTCCCCCTCCCCCTCCTCCCTCCCCCCCCCCCCCCCCCCCCTACCCCCGCCCCAGTTTGCTCTTTTTCTAGTAAACGAGTTCCCAAAGCCCCCTTTCTTCAGTGGCGATTGTTTTACATTTGGGGGCCTTAAATGCAAAGGGCCCTTAAACCCCCATGTTGGGGCAGACAACCTCTGTTGATTAATCTGAATTTAGTATATACTGCTGCTGCTAAGTCACTTCAGTTGGAGATTAAAATTTTTGCCCCTGATGTAAACCTATAAACATTTGACTTTTTAAAGATAACATTTTTTCTCCCTTACCATCAGGAGAATTTCGATATCCTTTACTCGCTGGATTTGAAGAGGTGGTATATTTGGACTTCTGTGTCTTCCTTGAGTAGAGCCACTTTAAATGTTGGCAAAGACATTTTTTTCTTTTGAGAATTATAATTTTCATTGTCTCAGGGGCACCTAAAAACAGATTTAGGGAGTAGGTAATTATATTTACCGTCCACCCCCTATTTTTGTCTTCATTATTTGCTAAATGAAGCCAATGGTGAGTACACGTTCATCAATACCATAATACTTCCTTTTTAAATTTTGGAATTCAGAAAAATAGATTTTGGAGAAGAATGTTAATTTGGAGACCTGTTCAAGTACCTGTTGAGTGGAGGGACCCAAAGCTTAAGAGTTTCTGGAGTGGCTCTTAGGTTGCTTCTTCCCCTTGGTGTATGGAAACTGACTTTATGTTCTGGAGTATTTGCTATTTAAAAGGAATAGCAGGATTGATTGCTGCCAGTATTTTTAAAATTTTAATATTCTGATATAAAAATAAATTTAAATCTTAAGATTTACTTCCATTTCTTTTGCACTTTGTGATTAAAGAATTGTATTCCAAGGAATATGAATTGGAGAAAACATAGTACTTTGTATTTCACTTAATGTGATTGGATTTATTCCACTGGACTGAAAGATATTTAGTCCTGATGAGGTTCTTAAGGGCTTGTTTCCTTCGTGTGTAAAAGGGGAAGGGATTCTGTGTACCTGGCTTTACATATATTTTGTCAAATAGTCTTCAGTGAATGCCCATTAGGTAAGCAGCGCTGTGCTGTAGTAGGTGATGAGGTTTCTTGCCTCGTGGTGCTGCTCAGGATGGTTTGAATTTTAAGTTTTGTAGTCACATTTTTAAAGCAGGATATTACTGAAGGAAAATATCTTAGTGTATGAAAATGCAGTGAAATTTAAATTAAAAAAAAAACTTAGAAATGTTAACTACTACCACACTGAAAACAATATGTAAATCATTTTAACATTTTGTTTCTTTTAGAATTAAAGATGATTGTAGTCATTAGTGATTGAGTCACTGATCGTTTCTTAATAATTTCAAGTGGACATTTTAGTTTCCTTAAAAATCCTATCACTTGGAGAATGGAACTTTCATGTTTTGTAGGAACAGAAGGATAGTTCAATTTCAAGAAAATTTAAAAAACCCTGAAATTTGTTTCCAATGCATTTATTTTAGTGACCTAGTTATCTTTTAAAAATTAATCTTTCATGTTCTTCAATTACTTGTAGATGGTTTTATTTATAATGAAATTTTGCGTAAGAGTGGAGGAAACTTCATCTCTGTCCTACAGAAAATCTAGAACCAGTGAAGTAGTGAAAAGTAAAATGAATTTGTAGTTTTCCTATCTCAATATTTTAGTAATTAGAATGATTTTAGAGACTAGTCATTTTAAAAATTAGACAAAGGAGAAATGCTTGATTTATAGAGTGCTTCTGCTTTTATTTGAACTCCAAAGAGATTTTTTTTTTTTTAATGCTGCCAATATAAAGCATGTGATAAAATAATTCAAATGCCATGCTCTTTGCACTATTGGTTAAGTGGATCTGAAGACTGATGCTAACTGGTGAAATAACAGTAAGTGCAAAGTGACAATATGTGTTCATTTGATAAATCTGAATGGAAAACAGGTCACTGAAGAAACATGTCTCTAGAGAAAAATGTAGGTATTATGCTTCTGGGCTTTTTTGTTGTTGTTTCCTGCATAGTGACCCTGATCTTGTTTTTCCAAAAAAAATTTGATTTTTAAATACTGTTTGTACACGGCTCTGTACACTGCTTTAGATGTGTACAGAATACTAAATTTTCATACTTGATCTGCTCATCTTAGTCCATAATAAGTATGTCATGCTTATTAAAATTGTAGTAACATTTAAAACATACATAATATATTCGGAAGTAATGACATATGCTCCATTTCTTAATACTTTCTGGTAATATTTCTCCCTGCTTATTATCCCCTAAAATTATTAATCAACCTTAGAAAAGGAGGCTCTCCTAGTCACGCTTAAAGGAAATTACAGAGTAGTGGCAGTTGTACAAAGGCAGTGAGAAAGAAAGAATAAGAGGAAAAAATAGTCAGTCCTTTGGGTTTTATAAGGAATGTGGTGTACAGACCTTTGGGAATGAACAATTTGTCTTTTATTTCAGAGTTTGTAAACACATAAGCTACTTCTCTTTCAAGGGAAGAAAGATCATAGCATAGTTTAAGACCTGTCTTTTCACCTAGGCCCTATTGTTGTCGCATAAAAAGAAGAAAATTTCATGGATTTGCTATTTTGTATTAGTTTTAAGTGCTTTAGTGTTGCCAAAAATCATACATTGTATTCAGTCACTGACAGATCTATCCCTTTCTGTTAAAAACAAACTCCTTGTGTAACAATTTTCAAGGGTATTTGGATTTTGTTTCTTAAGGAAATAGGATCATCTTGAATGCTATTCTTGATAGTGTTAATTTCTACTCTAAACAAAACTTGTTTCACTGCAATGCATTCAGACCTAAAATAATTATGCCAGTAATGAAAAAAAAATTTTTTTTTAGTGTTGATACTTAGCTATTGAGGATTTATCCAGAGTGCTTAACACCCATGATGAAAGTTTAAAAAGCTGAATTCAGAAGAAATAATAGTCAAAGTGCTTGATAAGGTAGGAAAGATTAGTTGGGAAATAATAGAAGTGAATTTCTTTTAGAGAATTCTGGAGACTAATAATTTTCCCAGATAATTAAAAAATGCAGCATTGCCATTGAAACATCAGCATGTCATTATGAAAAGTAACCAGCTATACAGAAATTTCTTGCATGAAGTCAAGATGGAGTCAATTTCAGATGGAGTCACTCTATACTTCTAAAGATTTCCAAACAGTTTCAAAATTCATTGGAGTGATTAAGTTCACATACCAGTTGTTACTGGGGACCATTCTGTTTGACTTATGCTGTGGCTTAGATTGTTAGGTTTGTGTTGTATGAAATTCATCAAGTAGCAACCTCCAAAAGCTTTTTGCAAATTAGATTTTTTTTCCCCAATAGCCCTAGATTTTAAAAATAATACATGTAGAATAGTCTTAAACATATCCTATCCATGAAGCTAAGTACTCCTCAGTAGTGTTACATTTTTTGAGCAGTTCATAAAAAAGTAAAGAACTTAGATCTCAAAGGAAATTGAACTAAACCTGAAGAGATCTAAGTCTTTTCATTCTAAAGCAAAATGAAACTGAGAGTTTATGTAGTTTGTCCTGGGCTGTGCTGTTTGTGTAGTGCAGTCAAGACTGGAACATAGAAGACTTTTGAACTGCTAATGTTTAGTAACAGCATCCTCTATAAATTATTACTGTTGTAGTAAATTTTCTAATTTTAACTCCAAAACTTTCTTAACCAACAGTTAAGTGATTTAATTTTGTGTGAAGGAAGAGGGATGATGGGCCCTTGGCACAGTCTCCCTGCCCTCTCTCCACCGTGTAATAGGGCCGCCAACTCCTGTCTTCATCCCTATCACTGTGAGAATCTAATATCTGCATTACTGAGTGATATTAATACTTAAATAGTGGTGGAATTGGTTTGTGGGAAAAAATTAGTTAAGACAGTTATACTCACTGAAAATGTGTTTTTGATTGTCTAGGATAAAAGAATCTAATTACTTCGTGTTTTTACTACCTTATTTATGTTTTAGTAATAGTGATATTCTAGTTTATCTTTTGTTTCTTTGGTATATGGGATATTTCTTATCATGGTCTAAAAATATATAGAAGGGAAACATTTGAACAAATTTGAGGCACTCAATAGTTGTTACAACTATTAGCAGCTTGATCAACTAAATCAAGTATATGAGTGTAGATATAAAAGTTGCCATAAAAGTTAACAGTTCATTCTGATTCTTTGATTTAGCTGATTCATACCCTCTCTGCTGTTTTCCATCTCAGATAAAACAGAATGTATGTACCTAAAAAAAACTAGGTTATTTTTCAAAATTATATAAACTTGTTTTTAAAAAATAATGGCAAATACTAAGTTTTCTTGAAAATCTAAAAATAAGAGAAGAAAATGAAAATGGCTCATAGTTCCACTGTATAATCTCCACTGCCTTTCTGTTTAAAAAACAAAGAATAATGCTTGCAAGTGGTTAAAAAATTCCAGCAGTACTGAAAGGCATAAAATGAAAAACCTTCTTTCTCCACCCATGCTCTAGAGGTAACTTGTTAACAGACTTTTGTGTATCCTTTAGGGGAAAAATTTTTTACGTACCAGCCCAATTTTCCCCTTCCTCTACACTTTTCTTTTACTCCTAATATAGTTATCTGTTTATAGACACATATACACGCACATGTATTTAGCATTTTTCCCTCAGAAGCAGAACTGTCTCATTCTTTTTAGTGAATTAGCAATTTCTTTTGCTTGGAAAAACTATGTTTCATTGCTAACTAGTTAAATAATGGACTTAAATTTTTTCCCAACTTTTTGCTATAGACAACTCTGTAGTAATAACTGAGATACACATATCTTTATGTGCTTTTTTAGTTATATCAGTAGGGTAAGTTCATGTTGGTGAGATGATCTGCAGAACGCTTTAACTCATTTCTATCAGTAATATATGAGCGTGTTTTAAGTACATTTTAATCCCCAATGTAAAAAATCTTATTTACTGATTGCATTTTATAATTTTAGATTTTTCTGAAAATAAGTATTGTTACAAATGAGTACCTGTTTAGCTTTAGTTGTAGTTTTTCCCCATCCTTTCTAATTTACTGTAATCATTAATGGTAGATGTTGCAGGTTTTCTGGAGGGTATTGTTAGATACCAGTTCCTAATGAGACATAGATAATAGTCTGACATGTCAGATGACAACTTGCAGTCACATTTTAAACATGCTTTGACTAGATGAAAACCATTTTTTAAAAAAATGAAGGAGGAGAGAGAGAGAAGTTTTTGTTTATTTGTTTGTTTTTAACATTTAATAGTTGTTTCCTTCGGAAATATATAAGGAATTAGGTCCTAGGCTTTACCTTCACCACCTATTGTGGAACCTTTATCAAGTCAGTTTTTCTCCCTGGGTTTGCTAATCTATAAAATGAGGTAGGTGGGGTAGGTTTTATTGCCAGGTTCATGATCAAGTAAATTTATGCATTTGGAAATATGTAGTACTATATGAACATAAGATGGTTCTGCTATTCTTTTAAATATGTAAATTAAAAATGCCTCATTTCATACTAAAATTTCTGGTATTATACTAAACTCACATTTATATGTATTTATATACTACACTCATAATGAAAGATGATCAGTTTGTTTGTTGGTGGGCAAAAGTAATGCTTACAGTATAAACTGTTTTCAGATGCCTGTTTTCCAGAAGCTGATCTTTGATTTAATGGATATAATGGACTTCTCTGTTGGCTCAGTGGTAAAGAACCTGCCTGCCAAGGAAAGGAGATGCGAGCTTGATCCCTGGGTTTGATCCCTGGGTTGGGAAAATCCTCTGGAGAAGGAAATGGCAACCCACTCCAGTATTCTTGGCTGGGAAATCCCTTGGATAGAGAAACGTGGCGGCTATAGTCCAGGGGGTTGCAAAAGACTCAGACACGATTTAGTAACTGAGTGTGTGTGAATGCATGTGCGCACAGGCGCGCGCACACACACTCCTCTCTCCCTCTCTCCCTCCCTCCCCTCTCTCTCTCTCTCTCCCTCACCAGTCTCTTGCCTGTAGATATATAGGCAAACCATTCCTGCCTCCCCTCCCCCAGTGCTAATCCAGGTATACCATCCATCAAACCATGTTTCTTAAAACGTCCTAGTATGCCTTACATACCATGATTAGTGCTATCTTTGAGCACTGGGTGTTCTATTTTATGCCAGCTATACATATAAATGCTATCAGTCATTTAACATTTGGCATCTTAATGAATAGGACATATTCTAGACCTTTTTCAGGGCATTACAGTGGTAACTGTTTACCAGTAAAACAAAACTCAGTATGGTATTTATTCGCATTTAGCACAGTTTGAGGAGTTTTACAAACTACAGACCCCAGTTGCAATTTAGTCTATTATTGCCAATATATGATAACATCAGTGAAAGTGTACCTTTTATTCTTAAGTAAAATAACTTATTTTTTTTTATCAGAAAACTGTTAAATGGAATAATTATTGGAGCGTTCAAAAAGAACCAAATGCTCAAAGAGCTATTTCTTTTAAGCTAGTTTGAAAGATGTGCTGGTTTCTCTTGTTTAAGCCTTTCAAACCTATTTCAGAAGTTTACTAAAAAGGAAAAACGGCCATTGTAAGGCTACTCTGTGTATAGTGAACCTGAGACCAAATGAAGATAATCATTAACTTTGCTGTAGCCTTGGATAGAGGTTGTGCTTAAACTTGGGAAATAAAGTTGTAAGTGAAAGTGGATTAATATTTTTAAATGTTGATTGGCTGTGTAATATGTGTGGTGGTTTAATCCATTTTGAGCTAGAAGTGAGCTAGAGCTGTTCAAAAGATGTTCAGTTTCCCAGTCATGTCCGACTGTTTGTGACCCCGAAAAGCACACCAGTCCTCCCTGTCCCTCACCATCTCCCAGACTTTGGCCAAGTTCACGTCCATTGTATTGGTGATACAATCCAGCCATCTCATCCTCTGACATTCTCTTCTTCAACATCAAAAGATGTTAAGCAAGCTAAAAACTCTTTTCTATGGTTACATTATTCTCTGTTACCCTACTCCACAGCTTCCCATTAGAGGAACCAAATTTAAAAGTAGCACTGTTTTGACTCTCTGTGGCAGTTCAAGATGGCGATGTGACACTTGAAAATGTATAATACTGAATAATGGTCTTTTGTTAAAATGAGTCAGTGCTATAGACAAGAGCCATTCTCTTGTAAGAATTAAAAGGAACAAATAGGAACCTTGGAAAAGTATGCCTTAGAAACATGTTAAGTCACCATGTAGACTCTAGAATGTCACACGGCAATAGCATGATGTAGACTTGTTTTCAAAATGCAATTTTTAATATAAGAATTTATCTTAGAGGCCTAGCTTTTGAAAAATTGGACACTTTTTGTCTTTTCAGTTTTGTTCCTGCCTTTCTGGTCCGTATCTTAGTAGAAAGAAAGAAAATACTAGAATATCCATATCTTTTTGCTAGTACTTCTGAACTTGCAGCATCTCTTGACTTCTGATGAGCCTGAATAGACAGCTTGGAATGAATAGGCAAGGTTTTCGTTAAAAAGATTTTGTCATTTGAGGCATCGTTTGAATTTGTGATCTTAAATTTATTGTATAGGAGTTGATGTTTCTAGATGACTTGCTGTTTATAACTGTTGAATTAGCTAAATTACAATAAAACACAGCCACAAACTGTCTAGTAGTGGTAACACTAAAATAATTTGCTCATTTATTTTTAAATTTTCCAGATGTTTGTGGTTAAATTTATAAGAGGTAGAATGGTACAGTAGGAGTACTATAATGGGAAAGTCTTTGTGATCTTCTATTAGATAACCTTCCTGGATTGACCTTGTAAGATTGCTAACTTTGTGGTAATTTAAAAGTATGTTGTGTGTTAGTAAAGGTAATGTAATATTTGTACTTAAGTAACATTTAAATTTTTCCTTCTGCTTTCTTACAATATAGTTTTTATTCTAAATAACATCTTAAATTATTTCTGCCTCCCTTCTCACACTCATTTTAAGCCAGAGAACAGCTTGATAGCAGACCTTGGGTTTAATTTTCCCTGTATTGATGGGAGAGAATATTTTAGAGAATTCAGAGATCTGAAATCATGTTTGTGCACGTGCTAACTCACTTCAGTGTGTCTGACCCTTTTCGACCCTGTGGACTATAGCCATCCAGGCTCCTCTGTCCATGGTATTCTGTGGAGTGGGTTGCCATGCTCTCCTCCAGGGAATTTACCCGACCCAGGGATCGAACCCATGTCTCTTAAATGTCTCCTGCATTAGCAGGCAGGTTCTTTACCTCTAGTGCCATCTGGGAAGCCCAAAATCAGATCTCTTGAATGACATATATTATACATATTTGCCTTTGAAATCTGAATCAGTTACACATTATTGTCTTTCTTTCTAGATTCAGAAATGTTTTAGATTTTTCTCTATGTTTAAATAAACATAATGTCAGAGGCGGGATTATGCAGGAAGTTTTAGTTTGTCTTAGTTCAGACGTTAAAATGTAACTAGTTTTTGGTGTCATATCAGTTGTTGAATAATTCTGTAATGTTCATGAAGATTTACTACACGGAGATGCTAATTTTTCTTCTTTTCTCTCCCCCTCAGCCATCTGTTGAGTCTTCAAGTCCAGGTAAGTATTTTCTATATTTTTTATCATCTTTATTTAACTAACATTTGACCTATTAGTTACATAAAGGTTAGAGGAGTTAGACTATCATCTGACTGACTTTTCTTCTGAATGCTTCTTTTCTCTGGGGAAAAAGAAATGGATGAAATATTTGACTGCCCATGAAAGTACAGGTGAGGCTGCTGTGAGTTCAACCTCATGACTTTTTGTGGGTTTCTCTCTCTCTCTCTCTCTTTTTTTAAATGAATTGCCACATGTATTTTGTGTATTTTGTATTTGCTGTTTGATTTGAAGTGTATTTTTAAAAAGGAGTCTTTAACTGCTTAGAGATATTTGCTTATATAGAAAATTCAAAGTATTTCATTTGCGAAAAATATTGTTAATGGGTTTAATGAGAGAGGGAAAGGTAAAATAAAAGGTTCAACAAATGAGTATTGTAAATTAAGGAAGTTATTTTAAAATTTTATTAGAATCAAGTTTTCTCCTCTGACCATGTATCTGACCTTGTAGTCTCTTCCAAATACAATATAGATTTCATTTTTTTCTTTAGCTTTGAGGTTGCAAATGTATGATCTTTGGGCCAAATTTGGGCCATTAATGTTTTTTGTTCAGCTAGTGTAGTGAGCTTAAAAAACTAATTTTATTTAAAATCTGGATTTAGGTTTCTTATGCTCAGTTGAAGGTTCTGATACCACTGGGTCCAGCATTCCTGTGTGTCAGCAATTGGTAGAAGCTAAACAGCAGTCAGGAAGAGTGAGAAAGGGAACTTTCCTGAGGCATGATATTGTTTTATTTGAAAACATCTCACATTGCATATTTAATAATGCTGTATTACTGACCTTTTCAGATCATTGAAGCAGTCACTTTTTTGTGTTTTAAATTTTAGGAAGTTTTGGAAAATGCTGAAAATAATATAAGGCTTTTTTAGTTGTTCAGGGTCCTCTTCTTGAACACAATCATTGTTCTCTGTGTCAAGTAGGAGTTGAATTAAAATAGCTCTAGATCCCTTCTAAATGGTTCAGTTCAGTCAGTCAGTCACATTTGACTCTTTGCAACTCTGTGGACTGCAACATGCCAGGCTTCCCTGCCCATCACGAAGTCCCTGTACTACAAATTGACAATTGATTTTATCGTATTTATTTTAGCTGAAAATATCTTTCTGATATTCTTGGAAGTGAAGTACATTATTAGGCTTTGTGAGATTTCTGAAACTCAAGGATTTTTTTTTTTTTTTCTTGTTTATAAATATGTTCTAGATGGAAGTAGGTTGGAAGAAGTTGGAAATAATCTGACCTCAGATAAATCAAATTATCATATCCTTTTTAGGACATGGTATTATTGTGCCTTTATATTTTTTTTCTTTCAAATACAGAAATCATTTTCATTGAAAAGATAAGTTCTAGTTTTTGTAGTGTTGTGACTTCACAAATATATCAAATTTTAAACATTTTTCTGTGAACTTTCAAGACTTTTGTTAGGTAATACATAGGTACGTAAAAATAATTACTCTACAAGTGATATGAATAAGTGGCTTTCTCAGTTTCCATTGCATTTAAAATAGCTTAGGGTGAACTGGAAGAATAGTGGAGCTGGAAGAAAACAAATGTCTTTGATAGCTTTTATTACTTGCTGAATGCTTGTATTAATACAAATAGAATGAAGTTTTTTGTTTTCAGAGTCAGGAACATCTTTTGAGGTAGGCAGCATTTGTTGCATCAGTCTTCTGTCCACAGAAACGTTTACTGTTCTTACAAGTAGTGCTAATTGTAGGCAATTTAAAAAATTGGTGGAGGAATTTGAAATAGGAACGTAATGTAAAAAAATTTGATCCATTGGTGAAATGCTGTGTCCTTTGTAACATCTTCACTTTGGAATTGAAGTGAAAATCACTCAGTCGTGTTCGACTCTTTCCGACCCCGTGGACTGTGCAGTCCATGGAGTTCTCCAGGCCAGAATACTGGAGTGGGTAGCCTTTCCCTTCTCCAGGGGATCTTCCCAACCCAGGAATCGAACCGAGGTCTCCTGCACTGCAGGCAGATTGTTTACCAACTGAGCTATGAGGGAATTGATGCTAATAATAATAGTCATGTGACCCAGGCTAAGTAGTTTGTCTGTTGATTCCACCAGTGTAAAGTAATTACATCCAGTAGCCATTAGAGGTGGGGTTTTAGGGTAGGAACGTAATAGAATGACTTAACAGGTCCGCACAATATATTACAAACTGAATTTATTTTCTGAGTCATTGCAAAGAGGTAAGGTACTTTTTTAGTAATTTTGCAGTAGGATGGAATTCTGTGATAAAGCAGGGATATTTGCATTAATTCTGAAGCAAAATATTTACACAAAGCACCAGACTCCTTAGCCCTAATAATTTACTTTTGGGATTCTTGTCCCTAGGAGATAACCTAACAATGCCCCACCGGCCTTAGTAATTAACAGAAGGAATAGGATGGTTAGTTGGTCTTGAAGAACAAGGTAAAAAAAAAAGTCAACTGAAACAAAGAAGTCAAGATTAAGGCAAGAAAAAAGCCTGAAATTGAAAGTTTATAGAGAATGGTACAGTGTATGTGTGGGGAAAGGAATTAAGAGTGTTGAGAGAAAACGTTCACTTCACTCACACTTTGTAATTTCATATAATGGGAGGATTAAAGTAACAAGGCTTTAAATATAATTGGCTTTGCAAATAATGAACAAAAATGGGGGACTTAAGTGTGTGTGTGTGTGTGTGTGATAATACTTGTGATTTGGTACTCTTTTCTCATGTGAGCTTGATTTTTAAGTTGGTAAAAGATTGTAAGTAGTTAGAAATTAAGCATAATTATTTTTAACAATATTTGCATTCAGTAGGAATTATATTATGATTAGGATAATAATATGCAAAATGGTAGCATGAGGTTTTTTAGGATCTTTCTGCCAGCAAGGGAGAAAAGTATAGCAACATTTGTAGGAATACATAATTACTGACTATGCATCCTAGAAGATTGCTGTATGAAATGAAAAGTTTTGGGACTGTTTTCTATTGAAAACTGAGAAAGAAGGGATAATGATTGGGACAAAAAAGCTATAACTAAATTAGTAATTCTCAAACTGCTCTTAGGGAACCCTGTGTCTAGTCCTTCACCCAGTTGTAAGATTCCTTTCTAAAAGTGTACCACAGTATTCTTCATTTCTAGAATAAATTAAGATAATGCTTTTCTAAATGTTGTTTTAACTTTATAAGTTGCTCTAAGACTTTGGTAACTAATTTGTACTGTACAAGATAGACTAGCTGATTTAGCAGCTATGTATTTGGTTATTTTAATAGCAATATTTTGTTCTGTCCCTCCAAGAGCACAGTGACTTCTGAGTGCTCTGCCCTCTGACCTAGCTTGCCGTTTACTCATCTTAGTAACCCATAGGTTCTTGTCAAGTATTCTTTGAGGCAGAATATCTACTGCTTCTAAAACTCTTGACTAAACAGGAGCCTTGCTGCTAAGTCACTTCAGTTGTGTCCGACTCTGTGCGACCCCAGAGACGGCAGCCCAACCAGGCTCCCCTGTCCCTGGGATTCTCCAGGCAAGAACACTGGAGTGGGTTGCCATTTCCTTCTTTAAACAGGAGCCTTAAAGAGCAGTAAAAGCACAGGCATTGGAATCAGCAGATCCAGAATTAAAGTTCCATTCTTGGCACCTACTGGCTCTGTGAGTTTAAATATGCTACTTAAACTCTTTGAACTCTTTGAACTTCAAGTTTTTATTTTTACTTCTTAGGATTGTTCAAAGATTAAGTGAGATAATGTATGTGAAGTGTTTGAGCATAGTATTTGATGCATAGTAAACACTCAAAAAATGGTTCTTAATGCTAAAAATATTGGGAGGTAACAACAACCCTGGAGTCTTGGGTGCCCCCTTATTCTTAATTGTCTGATTTTCCAAGAAATCAGCATCTGTATTTCTTTGTTTTACTTACTGGTTTTCTTCAACAATGAAGTAGGAGAGTAGGTATATCTATTGATACAACATTTAACACTTTCAACTGATAAAAGTAAATTTCTAATTGATTTTTTTGTTTAAATAACTCATTTATTAGTTAACAGTCTTTTGCAAACAATCTTTTGTCCAGGTTTGGCATAGTGGGGATAGTTTATAGATTATATTCATTATATATGCCCAGCATTTGCAATCTACTGTTACAAGTTTGACCCTATTGAGTTCAGCAATATTCCCCAGCCACAAGGCTAAAAATAGATTAGTTATACAACAGTTACCTACTGGATTATTTTTAATACCTTTCATAAGACGTTTGTATGCAATTTTAATAAACTTTGCTGTTTATACTCTGGGTTACTTCAACTAAGTTAAGGACAGCTATTTTCATATTAAAGTATATCTTTGTGGATGTGCTAGTAGAATAATATTTGAGTTCATCTGTACTTTTCCCTAGACTATATATTCAGATGATGGTATATTTCATACTCTATATTCATACTTATTGGGTCTGTTAAATATTAGTCAAGTAATTAATAATTGTGATTTTTTTTCACACAAAATATCATTTTTATTTGATATAGCCACTATTTACAACTGAAGCTTTGGAAGATTACAGTACTTTTCAGACACCCTGCCCTCATTTTATAGTTACAACTGTAAATATATAGAAGTAAAACAGGGTAAAAAAAAATCCTTAAAGATGTTTTGTGGGGGGTGATAAGTAAAGGCAGGAATTTTAGAAAACAAGAAATAAAATTTGCTGTGCATAGCTTTTTCCCTCGTACTTTTACTTGACTTATATCCAATTTCAAATAACATATACATTAATATTAATAAGGTACACATAATTTGGTTTACCAAACTGTTCAAAATATTCTTTACCAGGAGGTTCAGCAACATCAGATGACCATGAATTTGATCCATCAGCTGACATGCTGGTTCATGATTTTGATGATGAACGCACATTAGAAGAGGAAGAAATGATGGAAGGAGAAACAAACTTCAGTTCTGAAATAGAGGATCTTGCAAGGGTAAATAACAATAAGAGCTAGAGGATGAAGTGGTTATAACTTTTTTATGGAGAGAGGAAACACTTTAAATTTTAGTTCTCTATGTTATTTTGGGGAAAGCGGTATTTTATATATATATATATATATAAAATCAATACTGAGAAATTCTATGTGGCCATAGGTGGGATATTTAATGTTTGAAATGAAAGGCATTTTTTAAAAGAAACTTTATTATATGAATTAGAATTCAGTAGTTACTTCGATAAGACACCACAGGTACTGGATCAAAAATTTAAAAAAATGGGTACTGAATTTCATCGTACATATCTTCTGTCCTCCCCCAGTTATTGCACCTTTTATTTACTCCCCTTCAGAAGCATGCCACTCTTTCTTAAGAGTTGTCATCCTGTTCCTCATGTCTTGCCTACTCTGTAATGTTCCCTTAATTGTCTCTGCCTTTCCTGTAAAGATAACCAGTGATTTCATTGTTATAACCATTGGCCACTTTTTTCTCTACTCTCAAGAGATACTCAGCACAGTTAACCATTCCCTTCCTGCACTGTTGCTTTCCCTATCTTTTTTTCCTGTTCAGTGGCTTTTGCAGACTTGTCTTCCTTTCCTCAAGGTTTAATTTTGGAATTTCCCAGTTCTCAGTTCTGGGCTTTGTTTTCATCCGTCAGTACTCCTCAGTGTAGTATGAGAGTCAGCCCCATCAGAATCACCCATGAACTTCCTAAGAAGTAGGCACTCCTGTGCCTTTCCCCCAGGCATACTAAATCAAAATTAGGGGTGGGGTGGTGGACTCAAATCTGCATCATTATTAAGTATGCACACCATGTTTTAAAGTGCTCATTGCTAGGTGATTGATCTAATCTTGTTGTGTCTGTATGCTTAGTATTTCTTAGTTATTTTTCTAGCATTATCCTGTTTGCTGTCTCCACTGCCCACCTGCTTGACACTTCTGCTAGGATATCTCAGTAGATATCTTTAAATTTTAAAGGTCTAAAACAGAACTGTTGATTGATACTCTCTTCATTTGCCTGTTCTTCCCTGTTTTTTCCATCTCAGTAAAAAATGGCAACACTCTATACCTTGTTGAGGAAGTCAGAAGCCAGGGAGTCATCGTCCTTCATTCTCAATATCTGTTCCTAAATAAGCCTATCATTTCTATCCAGAAATATCTGACTCTTGTTCCATCTCTGCCGCTACCCTCAAGTCCAGGTCGCCATCATTTTTAGCTTAAGAATATACAGTAGCTTCCTAACTGGTTTCTTCATGTCCTCTTTTACCACTTTCTCGTGTATTAACCACAGTAACCATGATGAACTTTTCAAAATATAAATCAGTTTATGTCAGCCTCCTATTTAAAACTCTTTGTTGGCTTCCTGTTATAGCAGAAGAAAATTCAGACTCCTTGTCCTGGCCAGCAAGGCCACCTACATATGGTCCTTTGTTCATGTATTACACTTCCCCTGTCATGGTGTCTATAGCTATGTTAGCTGCTTTTGTTCTTAGATGTGCTGGCTTTTTCCTATTTCAAGGCTTTTTACCTCATTCACACTCTCTGGTATGTGCATTCTGAGACTGACTGCTTTTTCTGTCAAGTCTGGGCTTAATGTTCCCTCCTCAAAATGGCTTTTCCTGGCCCCAGTCAGCTATTTTTAGCTGCTATACCCCATCCATTGCTTGCTTTCTGTGTAACACAATTTGTAGTTGTGTTTGTTAAGTTTTTGTCTATATTCTCCTTAGTTCCATAAGAAGAGGGATAGTCTGTTTACCAGTATATTTCATAGCACATAGCAAGTGGTCACTGAACGTTTTTGAATGAATGGATAAATCAGTTTGGTATGTTATCATTAAAAGGTGTTACGTGTACAGTCTGCTGTACTTCAGAACAAAAAAAAAAGACGACATAAGCCAGCCTTTAAGCATTTGGAGTATATAATGTCACGGAAAATGAATTCTTATACCCTTATAGTAATAAAGATTAATCTATGCTTCAGAATTTTAGTTCGGAACTTTAAAGACCTGAAAAAAAATAGTCTAAGTCAAATTTTGTGAGTTCCATTTTGGATCATGTAGTAATTAAAACTGGCTTAATCCATAAACCTAAGCAATTCAATATTTTGTTATTTTAAGCCAGACAACAGAATTGATGTTAGTGGTAGTGGTGTAGAACTGTTAAAAAGCTTTTCAAGGATGAGTTAAAAAGCACATGAGGAATCTGGACTCAGAACTATTCTTTAGGAGAGGCTAGAAAGCATTCAAAAGACTAGTATAATTTGCTTGGATGATTCAGAACCTAGGCAAACATCAAAGGAAACAGTTGATTTAAATGTCAGTCATGGTTGCTTCATGTATTCATGAAGTGGAAAGGCGATTATTTCCAAATATTTGCCTCAGTTTCAAAGAAATTTACCACTTTGGATTCTTTTCTTATTTCTAAATAACCCACCCATGGGATAAAAGGTAAAGGAAGAAAATCTTATATTTTCCATTTTTTCACATTCTATATAATTGAAGTAATTTGAGTAAGTAATTACTCAAGAAGAGGTAATCAAGTATGGTCAAAATAGGTTATAAGGTGGAATTGAAAGGTTGTTTTTGAATCACGCGAACACACCGGGATTCTTGGCCCCCAGAGGAGAAGAATTCAATCCAGGGCCAGAGATGAGGCTTGATCACTCAGAGCTTTTGTGTAATAAAGTTTTATTAAAGTATAAAGGAGATAGAGAAAGCTTCTGACATAGGCATCAGAGGGGTAGAAAGAGTACCCCCTTGCTAGTGTTAACGATGAAGTTACATAATCCAAAAAATGTCTGGAGGTTGTTAAGACCTCATCAGACCTACTCCCATAATTTACATTTTAAGATAACATTGTCCTCAGGCAGGATACATCCTTCTAAAGACCAGGTCTACTCCCATAATTTACATTTTAAGATAACAGAAGGTTTAATCCAAAGACTGTCCTTAGGCAGGATACATTATGTTATATAATCCTAAGGAATGTGGAGAAAGAAAAAAGTTTGTCCTTTCTTCCTCCTTGAGAATTCCAGACCCCTCTCTCCTTGGGGACCCCTAGACTCCTTATCAACCTGCCTAGGAACTGACTCTCTCAGAATCATTATTTTATTTCAGAAAATGGGCTGCTATATTTAACTAGTACAAAATTATTACTAAGGGACTTTGCTAAAATTTTTGTCATGTTGTGGTCTTTTCCTATTTTTCCCTTTATTCAGCCTCCTTCCTCGGTCTGTTACAACCCCAGAATTTGCTTTCACATGCTCCCTTTTTTGGAAAAAATAATTAAAATAGAATTATTTGTAGAATATATACAAAGGGAGAGAAAGACAAGGGAACCAATCTTTATCATTCTTTTCAACCAGACAGTCTTAAACCTTCTCTCAGACTACTGCTAACCTTTCCCGGAGTAATTAAGGCTTAGGTGTAAGTAGCATATAATCATCAGTGCTTTCATCTGTAGCTTACAGCTAAGCTAGAGGGCAAGTATATTGGATTTCCTGTAGTTGTAAACTCTTTAGGTCCAAACCAAACTAGTTTTGTTTTTATTTAAAACAAAATGAGCAAGATTTTGTTATTGATGACTGATTTGCTCTTATAGAAGTAAAACATTATAGTTATGTCAGGAATTGGTAGTGTAGTTTATACCTGGTACTTCGGTTGCATGAAAAGGACCTTTGATGTAATGTGGCAAAATTTTGACAATTGATTCATTCAGGAGTTAACAGTGACTGCATAGCCTATAGCTTTAAGTTCGTTTAATGTGAATTCTAAAATTTAAGTGAAAACTAGCTTTGATATGTATTGTTAACATTTGTATGTGTGAATCTTACCAATATAAAAGACATTTTAGTTAAGTTTATCATTTAAATGTTTTAAGAGAATTAGTTGTACAGGTTAGAATTTATTGATAATATTAGAAGAGATGTCAGAATCATTCCCATAGTAAACTTTGGTTTGTAGGAATGGCGATATGCAGGTTTAATGCTGTTTTTCAAATATACAGTCTGTTTCGGAGAAAGGAGATCAGGATCAGCTGTATCTTTATTTGTATTTTTGAAAAATCACATTATAACAATGTTAATTAATACTTTAAAGTGCTAAGCACATTTTACTTGGTGAATCCCCAGAGCTAGAGAATAAAGATTAAAATGTGAGAGTTTTTTTTTTTAATATTCACAACACATGAATTATACAGGTAAGAAAAAAGCTACAATGTGGGTACTATAAAGAAGAGTTCACTGTCTTCATCATCTCTTCCTAGTTTGTTTTATAGTCAAAGCCCAGCCTAAGAGGTTAGTTACTTTAGGAACTGTCACTCTTGTCTCTTAGGCCTTCTTGCCTGAAAATCAGTCCCTTTCCTTCTTCCCAACTTCATTTCCTGGTAAGTCACAACAGGTATAAAAAGAGAGCTATGTCTATCCACCAAATAACCCTTGAATGGCCATCATCTGCTACCACGTGCTGCTGCTAAGTCACTTCAGTTTGTGTCCAACTCTGTGCAACCCCATAGACGGCAGCCCATCAGGCTCCCCCGTCCCTGGGATTGTCCAGGCAAGAACACTGGAGTGGGTTGCCATTTCCTTCTCCAGTGCATGAAAGTGAAAAGTGAAAGTGGCTCAATCTTGTCCGACTCCTTAGCGACTCCACGGACTGCAGCCTACCAGGCTCCTCTGTCCATGGGATTTTCCAGGCAAGAGTACTGGAGTGGGGTGCCTTTGCCTTCTCCGGCTACCATATGCAGTAAATGACTAATCCCCTGATGTGAGGGAGAGGGAGCCACTTTCTCTGCAGCTAGGAGACAGATACCACACCATCCTTACAATACTGCTGGTGGTGCTTGATAACTGTACCCTGTTACTTGAAGATAAAGGTCAAATTTGATTTCAGATACCATGTTTGTCTTTGAAAAAGTCTGTGCTGTTTTCACCTCCAACTAGTCTCCCTTCAGCTTATACAGACATGATTGTCCCTCTTTTTGTTATAATACTTAGACAACTTACTTTTTAAAAGCACAATATGCAAGTATAGTCCACATGCCTGTATTTTTATTCATTTTGTACTGTGTCTGGTTTCCTTATTTTTATAGTCTATCAGTCCAGCACGTCTTATTTCACTCTCCCTAAGAATGATGAACACTTAACCTAGGGTCATGTTTCGAGGAAAGGAGTATGTATATGCATATGTATGTAAGGGCTCTGTAAAGCAGTGAGTCAGACTGCCTCTTTAAAAACTCAGCTGCACTGTTGAATCAGTGTGTGACTTTGGACTGGTTATTTAACATGATTAAGCTTCAGTGTTATTACACAGATGATATATGTAAAGCATTCAGCAAATGTCTGATACATGATACTCAAATCTTAATAGTTATTCATAAGATTCTCAAATCTGTAACAAAACTGTAGCCAAAACTGTGGAGAACCCCTGTACTTGATTCATAAGTTTTTTTCACTCTGCTCCTCCCATTTTTTAACACTTGTATGAATGGGAACACTTTATTGTGATGTTTCAATTAATTTGAGGAAAGCCCTTTAATATGTGATAGAACATAGACTTTGGCAGTATAAGCTAATGAGAAAGTCTATGGAACAGGTAACTGATGGGTCCTAGAATAGTGTACTGTCAGCCAATTTAATCCTCTCTTTTTTTTTTTTTCCACAGGGGAATAACTTTTGCTTTACAGGGTAGCATTACTTTTTATTTCAAATATTTGGGGGCAAATAACAAATCCATTTTGAGCAAGCTTAGGCAAAATGAAGATTTAGTTGTAAGGCTCATGTAATTGCGTTAAGAGCAGGGGGAGGTCTAGACTTCAGGGACTCCTGTGCCACCAGAACACTTTTTTACATGGTGGTGTCCTTTTTCAGTCCAATTTTCGTCATATGTTGTAAGTTTTCAGGCTCCAAGATTTATTGCTTGGGATACAGCCTATATTCTTTAGCTGCTATTGGTAAAAATCTGGAAACAAATTATGTTCAAGCTTGGGTCATGTGCCCTTTTCAAATGAATGGTCAGGGAATACAGTGATTCCAATTGAGGTAGATGCTGTGAGTCCAGGAGGTAAGCTTTCAGTCAAAATACATGCTTGGAATGGAGGAAAGAACATTTCTGGAAAAATGAATGTAGAAAGAAAGGACTGGATGACAGACAACAAGAAATGGTACTTGAATTTGAAACTGGAGATTCCTCAGCAAAATTGATTTGGGGTTTTATTGTATTTGTGTTTGCTGTTAGGACTTCCCTTTATACCTTAGATCAGGTAAAGATACTTTTTAATACTGTGTGGATCATGGTTGTTGCTTACTAATTTGTTGTTTCTAACTTGCTGCTTAACTTGTAATAACTTGATATTGGGCAACAGAAATTAAAAGAAAAGCATAATACCACTACATATTCTTTTGTTTTCAGTATTAAGCTAGAATTTTCTTGATAGACTGCTGCTGCTAAGTTGCTTCAGTCATGTCCGACTCTGTGCGACCCCATAGACTGAGGCCCACCAGGCTCCCCCGTCCCTGGGATTCTCCAGACGAGCACTGGAGTGGGTTGCCATTTCCTTCTCCAGTGCATGAAAGTGAAAAGTGAAAGTGAAGTCCCTCAGTCTTTTCCGACTCTCAGCGACCCCGTGGACCGCAGCCTACCAGGCTCCTCCATCCATGGGATTTTCCAGGCAAGAGTACTGGAGTCGGGTGCCATTGCCTTCTCTACTTGATGGACTAGGCAGGGGTATTTTGTTGACACATGATAAAACCAACTTTGACCAAAAGTAAACTTTTTAGAAGTTTGTCAAAACTTTTTTAGATGTTTATTGCCTTTAATATTTTTTAGATGTCATATGAATATATATCTAGGTCTAAGGAATATCTGGAACTAGAGATTCAGGGTCACAAGGACCTCTTGATCACTCTTAACCCATGGTTAAATCTGTTGATTTCTTCTGTGGGATCCCTTCTTTTTTCTTTACCACAATCACTAATTTAGTTCAGATTCTGATTAAACTCACATAAATGATAGCAGTGGATTCCAACTTAGCAAACTAAATTTCTCCCTGCCTAGGTTCATCTTGAATAGTATGTTGTGTGCATAATTTTCCCAAAGCCCTTTTATAGAGTCTATCACTGTTCAGCAGCTACTCTTAAAAGAATCAAAAGTAGACTCTAAGAGATGCCTTTAGAAACTAAGTAAAACTAGAGAAAATAGGTTAAAGAAACTAGCCAGCCCTTTCTTTTTTTTTTTTTTTAGTTACTGCAAATCAGGATAACCTGAGTATTCATTTTTTGTTTCTGTAGTTGTTCAGTTGTTTCTTTGACTTGGCTTGACTTTTCTCTGCTAGTTCTGTTACTGTTTCTCTAATTCAAGCACTTCTCTTTCAAATACACTGATCAGTCACTTCTGACTCTACCCTGTTCTCTGCTTAGTCAATATTGGGGGTGTTGCCAACTTTTGCTTTGAGAAATGAATTTTTATAAAGCAAGTCACACTTCTCATATGTGTATCCAAGAGAGAAAAATCTTGGACTTAACCATGGAAGTCAGATATTCCACTTTTCAAATAGTGGTTAAAAAAAAAAAAAGAAAAAAATTCTTTCCATGCAGTTGGTACATTACTTATCTTTTTGACATTTAACTCAGCTAGATGTCACCTGTTAGTGACAAGCTTTATTGAGGATAATGATCACAATTTATTACGTTCCACTGAAAAGGCTGGTTTGCAGTTACCTTATCCTAGAATTGATCAGAGTGGTTCTCCAGATGGTCTCATACTAACAACATCAGTATCACCTGGTACTTTAAAAAATGCAGAAACTCACGCCCCACCTCAACCCTGCTAATCTTTGAGGTGGAGTTCAGTTGTAAGTTTAAATAAGCCCTCAAGGTGATTCTGTTGCCCTTGAATAAGACAGTCAAAGGTAGAGAGCCTCTTGTTGTTCAGCTGCTAAGTCGGGTCCAACTCTTTGCAGCCCCTTGAAATGGAGCAGGCCAGACTTCCCTGTCCTTCACTATCTCCCTGAGTTTGCTTAAACTCATGTTTTATTGGTAACTGTACCTCTTTTGGTGATCTCTCAAAGTATCAGTTAAAAACAGTTGTAAAAATGAGAGGTAACAACATATTAAGGTAATCTTAAAGACGAAATAAATATGGAACAAGCTGTTGGTAAATTCTCAAGGTCCATGGGAATGTTCGTTGCAAGTCTACACTAAAGTGTTTTTCTTGGTTTGGCCCTTATTCATAATAGTGACCTCAGTGGTGTCTTGCTCATAGAAGTGACTTCAGTTGCTTGCTTCTAATTTACGATGCAGAATGAGTTTATGGAAAATATGAGCTGAGATTAAGAGTTCTAGGTATTACAATAAAGTCTCTGTCAGTACATCATGTTTCTCTCTGCTTGGTTTTCTTATTTACATATAAAGGTACCACTCTCATCTGGTACTTTTAAAGATCAAATAAGATAGTATAATATTCTCACTTTGTTTTTGTTAAGAAACGAGAATAAGGTAGTGAATCAAAGCATTTATCACAAATGCTTGGCATATAGAAGATGTGATGGCAGCTATATGTCATGATTGTTTATTTAACCCATCTTTTCTACATCATATTCTTATTTCTTTCTTGATTTTGAAGTTCTTTTTTCTTAAATTCTGACTCCTAATTCCTAAATTTCTGTTTCGTTGTACCAAATGCTCTTACTGGACCAGGTATCTGGAAGGACTAGATCCTTGAACACTCCAAGCATTATCTCTTATTGTACTTTGAAAGTCACAATAATTAAGTCAATTAAGTATACCAGCTTGTCATTGATTTCTTTCAGAAACAGATTCACAAACTGATTTATAACTAGAGTATCCATTTACAATATGAAGTATTAATAGAAGTGTTAAACAGCATTTTCTTCCTATTTCTTTCTATAAGGAAATTTTTTTTCCAAATTATCATTATTTGCTTTTTACACACAAATTCTGAGTGATGGGAGTTAACTGTATGATCTAATTATTTAGTATCAGGTTATATCCTCCAGTCTGATATATTCATCCTCACTATAATAAGCTATTTCACACACAGGCTAGACTTGTTTCTGTCCATGAATAAGACTGTGATACTACTGGAGAAATACAAAGTCTTATTTCACGATTATCCTTTTTCTAGGTTCTAAACGGACTCAGTTAAGTTTTTCTTCAGAGTGTGTATGTGTATGTTATAGGTTCACACTATTTGGGTTAAATTTTCTTTTTATAATTTTGTCATGTTTCCCTGATACTCTGTAACACTTGACTACTGATTAGAGTGAGTACCTTCTGCAGAAATCTCATTTCATTTCATAACATGTGGATATTTGTTCATTTCACCCTCAGGCGAGTGTGCTTTTTGTGGTTGGGGGCGGTTCAGGTCCCTGGCTGAAACAGCCTGGTATACTGTTGAGAGTATGGGCTTTTGTAATTAGACTCAAAATCTGTTTTCACTACTTGTAACTTGTGTGGTTTTTGGAGAAATTGCTTTATCTGCTAGCCTCAGTTTTCTCATCTCTGAAATGGAGATAACACAACAATTTTGTAAGATGTATAAAGATTACATGAAATGATTTTACATAACCCTAGAAAAGAATATATGGCTGATGTAACCCAGTATCATTCATGTATGTTATTGCTGTTTTTGATGTGTTTGGGCTGGGCTCTAAATTTCATTCCCCTTTCTTGGTTTGTTAACTTTGTTTACAGTCTAATTTCTAATTATTCTATTTCCCCACTCCCAAATTCTGTGTGGTACACTTAGTAAATGTGAACTGACTGTTGGTGTACAATCACTGAATTGAAGCAGAGAAGAATGATTAGGGTTTTTCTGGTTTCAGAATTATGTTGTTTTACTTTTTATTATTTGCAAATTCTTGATAACAGTTCTAAGAATATTCTTCTGTATTAAGATTTGTGAATGATAGGAATATGAAATGTCATCTGTTAAAAATTTAACTTTTGTTTGGTCTATTTAGGAAGGCGACATGCCAATTCATGAACTTCTCAGCCTTTATGGTTATGATAGTACTATTCGGCTACCTGAAGAAGATGAGGAGGAGGAGGAGGAAGAGGAGGAAGATGATGAAGATGCTGATAATGATGATAACAGTGGATGTAGTGGGGAAAATAAAGTAAGGTTATACATATATTTTTATCTTCCTGAAGTTAAAATTTTATTGATACATTGATTTTGATTGCTTGTTTTTGTCATTTCTTTTCACTCTTAACTTTAAAGGCAATATATTTAAATATTAAAACTTAAGATATAGACGTGTAATGTAAATTGGAAGTTCCCTGTAATCTACTTCAGAGAGGCAATAGTTTGCTCTGTCATTCCTGTTTTTTTTAACGCCTGTTCTAAATAAATTTGTACAAACTTTTAAAATGCTGTTTTTTAAAGTAATAATGGCTAATTGTACTCATTTTTATTTTGTTTTGGAATAACTTTAGGTTTGCATAAGAAGTTCAAAGATAATTCATTGCACCTCTCTGAACTCTACTCGACTTCCTCTAATGTTAGCATCTTGTGTAACCATGGTATATTCATGTAGTCTTCTAGTTTTATCTGGAATACTATATGACCTTTCATCTGCAACACTTTTTCTTAAAGAGATTTAATGTATTGTTCCACAGGAAGAGAATATAAAAGATTCCTCAGGTCAAGAGGATGAAACTCAGTCTTCCAATGATGATCCATCTCAATCTGTTGCTTCTCAAGATGCCCAAGAAATAATCCGTCCACGTCGATGTAAATATTTTGATACAAGTAAGTATTATTAGTTACTATTTTTTATACGATTTTTGCTATTTAATATTTTAGTGTTATTTTCCCCCAGTACTCTGAATTCATTGATTTGGAAATCTCGCTCATCAGCAGTGGGATTTTGTTCTAGATTATTAGTTTAGCCGTACTGGTGCCATGTTGTCCGTGAATATGCTACTGTAATTATTATGTGTCACTATTATACCTGATTTTGAATGTGTTCCTTTTTTTCCACTCTGGACTGTTCTTTAAATTTGTTGTTTCATGGTCATCTTTTTTATTTTTCCTAGTCTTTTCCTCAGTTTTCCATTTTCTGCTTTCTTTGCCTCTCAGTCTAGCTATATTCATAAGCATTGCTTTCTCTAACCAATGGTTCCCAAGTCTAAGGAAATTGTTGGCCCTTGAGATAGGAATATATTATACAGAGAAAGAACTCTGCTGATGTTTCTACCTCCTCAAAGTCATTGACCAGTAGTCGATACAACATTTAACGTATGTATCTTGAATATTTGCATGTGTAACTACTCCATAATGTTTTCATTCTAAGCGGGAATCCTTACCCTAGAAATAAGATAAGAAAAAGTTAACCATTAGTGTTATTAGTTTAAATATGTAGTTTAAATTTCTGTATTTAAAAAAGAAAAATACTTGAATACAATACAATAACCTCTCCTGAAATGTGGTAAAGTAAAAATTGATTAAACATGGTTACTGCTTTGTATAAATGACTTCTGTTACACATTTTTGTTCAGAGGCCAGTGTAGGGCTGCTGGTGATAATTTTATTGTGAATTTTTCTTTTAGAGATACAGTCCAACTGAAAAGTGTTATCACTGCACAGAGAGATTAATTACATTTAATTATTTGGAGGAAATGTATTTTTCCCCTAGTTAAACCAGGAGCAGGTCCATTGCCAAAATTTGCTTAAAAGTGGGATACTAAGTGACTGCATCTTGAAATAATATAGTTCAGATGTTATTTCATTATGCATGGAAACTATATGTACAGTGCCCATCTTAGCTTTTCCATAGAAAGAATTAATTTCTGTATGTGATGTTACCATTTTGAATTTTATGTGCTATTGTAGAGTTGAGAAGATGCTGACAGTCTAATGGTTTTCATGTTTGCTGCCCCTTTATGTAAAGGCATTCTTAGTCCAAAGTGTAAACAAATAGCAATTTGCCTGCTCTGAATAAAACAGAAGTTGGGGAGACATACATGCGCTCTCTTCCTGCGTTCCCCCAAAGTGATGTTACAGCATTCTCAAGTGTTTTAAGGAGCACTGTTCAGAAAATATTATTTTGTCCCAGCTCTCATTTAATAAAGGAAGAAACTGAGATCATATAGTTTATTCTGTCACCAGGCTGTTGGAAGCAGAATTAGGTTTAGAAACAGATTGTCTTGACTCTGAATCAATTTTTTCCCTGAAGTTTTTTGTAGAGTATTATTTCATGAAAATACAATTATCTAAGAAGATTGTCCTGGAAGGTCTATGAGTTTTGTTGTTGTTTTAACTGACAGGGTAATATTTGACTAAAAATATCTTGACCTACCTCTGCAAATACCTTTTGGCATATTTAAGTATTTACTGGTAGATGTAAGAATGGACAGGCTAAGCAATCATTTTATAGTACTATTGTCTTACTTATTCTAGATAGTGAAATAGAAGAAGAATCTGAAGAAGATGAAGATTATATACCATCAGAAGACTGGAAAAAGGTAGTTAGAGCCATATTTTCCCAAAACTTAGATAAATTAATATTTAAACAGCCAAATATCTTCTTTTACCAAAAGTTTGATAAAGTAAGTCTTCTTGTGACATATGTTCAGACTTTCCCTTAATACATCCAGGTGAGAAAGAACATAAATTTTCTTATAAATAAAATAACGATATAGAAAAAATCAGACTTTGTTGAACAAGTTGGTACTCAAAGCAAAATTACAAATCCAAATTTCTAAACTAATTAGGAACTAGACTTTTGTTAGCTACACTGTAAAAAGTATCACATGTGATTTTTTTCTTTTTATATATATATATATATATACACACACTTGAGAAAACAATTGTGGAGGCTATGGTATTTGTTAAGTAAATTTTCTTTAATGAGTTAGATTACACGTTTTTCTATCCCATATTAATGTTGATACTCGCAGCTCAAAGTATATTGTGTGAAGAGATAGATTTGTACTTTGGTATAACTATCCATAATTAATTTCTAAAATGAGTTTAAAGATAATGACATGGTCTTTAAATATAAAATTGTATGATAGTGTATAATTAATTTCATGGTTAAACTGAAGAATTTTAAGCTGCTGCCAAATAGTTGACTTATTAGGAAGTTGTATCACATTATTATGTAGAATTGATTAGGACAAATCATCTATACGAGGTGATGTCATCCTTGTTGAGATAGATACCTGATTTAGCTCTTAGAATCTCTCTTGAGGGTTTTGCCTTTTTTTTTTTCCCTTGGTGTTCTTTTCCCTAGGTCTGATTCTGAATTTAGTGCATAAACAGTCATTTATGTGGGAGCAGAATAGCCCAAAATACCAAATCGAGTGGCCTTTCTGCCCTTTTTAAGTCATGATTGTTTACTTAATTAGTCAGTTCTTTTGATCCTTCCCTGTGTTTTATTTGTTAGTTTCTTTAAAGTTGTCTGGTCTGGATGCCAGGGGCACACTTAAGAGATAACCCCCTTTGTGGATTAAAATAAGGAAAAATCTGTGTATTTGTAGTTGCAGCTGCGAAGAATGAAGTATTAAAATGACCTTGAACTGTACTACCCAAGGATTATGGGCTCCAGCCAGAATTGATATATTTATGGGTTTCCAAAGAGACGTTGGCTTCCCTTGTAGCTCAATCAATAAAGAATCTGTCTGCAATACAGGAGACCTGGGTTTGATTCCTGGGTTAGGGAAAATCTCCTGGAGAAGGAAATGACAACCCACTCCGGTATTTTTGCCTGAAGAATCCCCTGAACAGAGGAGCCTGGCAGACTACAATCCATGGGGGTCGCAGGAGTTGGACACAACTTAGCGATTAAACTACCACAAAGAGATGTTTAGAAAAGAGAGACATCAGTGTGGGTTTAAGTGGTAAGGAAAGATTATCACAGTGCATGTATTAATTATTAATAACTTGAATGATTAATGAATGAATGATGGGACTAAAGACAGAAAAAAAGGATCACAGAAGTTACTATTTGTGTGACTTGTTTGAGCAAGTGTTCTTCAGTCATTTCTTATTACTACATCATGCAGAAATTAAATTTAGAAAAGTTGGAAACTTTGGTAATCAACTTAAACTGTTATTTTCTACCACATATCCAAGTTTGTTTTTTCTCCAGTATAAATTGATTTTGTATCTGGAGTGTCCCCATAGAGTATTTGATTCAGCCTTGAATTTTTTCTTTTTTTTAAATGAAGCAGTACAAACTCAAAGGAGGGAGAACATAGGGGAGATAAAGCCCTCATTACTAGGAAGTATTAGTCCCGTCCTCAGGAAAATTATGTAATAAAGCAAATTCAGATTTATATAATAAAGTAAGTCCAGATTGTCTTATTTTAGTCCGATTTGTAAAAAGCTGTCAGGATTCAGAGATTAATCTTCTAAGGCTTGTAAGACAAAATTAAATTTTTATTGAAACCTCAGGTAGAGGAAACAGCTTTGAAACCAAACCTGAGTTCAAGTTATAGCCCAGAATTTACTATAGTGTGATCCTAAGGAAACTCATTTTCTTGAGTTTCATCTCCTTACATACAGTATAGGGACAGCAAATTCAGCCTTGTTGAAGTTGGTGAGGATTAAGTAAAAATTTTGCATAAATACTTGGTACATAATGCTCCTAAATACTGTTTTCCTTCATTTCCCTACAGAACAAATTTAAGGTGAAAAGTTTCTGAACGCAATAGGAAAAAGGAGAGGTGTCTTTATACTAAGCTAGAAATTATCAACCCTGGTTTCATGTTAAAATCACTTAAAGAAATTTTAATGCTGATTACCATGGTCTTCATTCAGAGATTCTAGTTTATTTGGTCGAGGATAGATCCAGACATTGAATATTTTTAGAAGCACCCTAGCCAGGGTTGATAACTTGACTATTCTCTGATAGGTGGAGATGAGTTAACTTAAAAAGGGCACAAGAAGTGACAATAGGGTATCCTTTTTTATAGTGAAAGATATAAGGAAAATTCCTGTGTATGAGTAGAGAAAATGTGTGTGTGGTATTTTTAGAAAACTAACTGGTTTTCCTGTACAGGTGCAGCAGTAAATTTATTACACAGACATGTCTTTGAAGTTACACTAGATAAAATGAAGCTCTAGCATCAGTGGGAAAGAGTAATAGGAGAGAGGAACTCTTCAAATACCAGGAGTTATTTAAACTTACTAGACCATGATTTCATACCTTTCCTACATAAGTCTTTATTCTGAAAATATAGTAACTGTGTTAACATTTAGCCACAGACAGAAAAGGGCCCACGTAATTAATCTTGGTCCCTATGTCTTATGTTAATAAAATCTCATCAGTGGTGACCTCTGATTGTCATTCTGAACAGCCAGTTTCCCCTAACTTGTGTTTTGACTATATAGATTGATTATCAGATTTCCTAAAATAAGATTGAATTATGTTTGGGAGAAGTTATGATTTCATCTTAACGTTGTTTTAATGAGAGTTAGGCACTGATTACCTGTCCATTTGGTTTGAAGTTTTATTTATTTGGCCTCTACTGGGCTTTATTCAAACTGTTTTTGTTATATCCTTTACCTTAAAGCTCTGGTTCTCAGACTTCATTGTGTGTCAGAATTACATGGCTAGCTTGTTAAAATACTTAATTGCTGAGTCCCATCCTCAGAGTTTCTGGTTCGGTAGGTCTGGGGTAAGACCCGAGTATTTGCATTTCTCAGTTTCCCAGGGAAGCTGATTGAGAGATCATAGCTTAGAGTGGGTACTCTGAAAATACCTTAATTTGACCTTCTGCTTTTTAGAGTTATCTTATCAGTTGAATTTTAAGAATTCATTTTTATTTCTTTTTCTCCATATTTTAAAGTAAAGTTCATACCCATTGTCTATATTGCATTTCACCTCATCATTATTACTGATACTTTCATCCAATCATATTCCAGCTCTTATCTATTATTAACTCATTCATCCTCACAATACTCCTCTGAGGTAGTTAATTGGTTGTAACTATTTTATGACAGAAACCAAGAACAGTTAACCCAGGAAGATGGTAAATCTAGAAAGTGGACATAAAATCTGTTACTCCATCTTATTAACATTTTATATTTTTTAAAATAGGAGATTATGGTGGGCTCCATGTTTCAAGCAGAGATTCCAGTTGGCATTTGTAGATACAAAGAAAATGAAAAAGGTGGGTCATTCATATATTTACATAGCTGGATTCATGCTTTTAAAAGGCAGGAATTGATGAACTGTTTTTATAATGGGATAAGAACATGACAGTTCATTTGTTAACCTGTGATTTATGAAAGAAGACCATTATCTGTAAGGAATATTTTCTGTTTCTTCACTTTTGTTCATAGAAGTCTAGCCAAAAAAGAAAGAAAAGTGAATGCTTCTTTGGTATTGTATTATTAGATGACTTAAGATATCCCTGTAATCTTTTTTTATATTTTAAATACTCTGAATATACCCTTTTATAACCTTTATAATTTATATTTTAAAAGGTTATTTTGTAGGTTATTTTCTTTCAGTGGAAGCCATTGACAGATTTTTTTAAAAACTTAAGTATAAACAACTGATATAAAAAGCTTATTTGCTCCTGAAATTTTCAATATTATTAATATTGAGTGTTTTGCTGTTTGTGTTATTTAATTTGGAAAGAGAAACTTGTGTACTTAAATTTTGCATGATTTTTTGTTCATTTTTTTGTGTAATAGTGCTAAGGTAAGTCAAAGATTAAATACTTGAACTTCTGAAAACAGAATACTTGAGGATTTTTTTTTTTAAGTCTATTTCAAATTATCCACTTTGGGAAAGTTCCAGAGAGAGAGAGAGTGTGTGTGTGTGTGTGTGTGTAATGAGTTCATGGGCAGTGTGACATCACTCAGTGTTAGAAATCTTTCTTCATTTCTTTTATTTCAGTTTTCTTTTCCACATTTCAGCTTACATATGCAGAGCCTCTGGGAGTTATAAAAGTCTTCTTGTTTGTTTTCTTTTTAACTGAAAACCTACTTTATATTCTAAGCATCTGCTTTCAGGGCAGAGCCCCAGATCAGAAGTCATTATAGGAATATCACAGGCTCTAGTAAATTCTAGTGACAATGGAAATGTTTTAACACACTTAGTAATAGCTTTCAAGTTAATTTATGAAACATATAGGAACATTAAAGGTATCAATGTGGAATGACCTTATTGTATACTGAAATTCTGTGCACAGTTTTTGTAAATCATTGTAATTGTGTGCAAAAATGAATGGTCCATTGGGTTTTCTGTTTTTTTGTATGTGGCAAATTAATATTATAGTTAAAGGCAGTTTTAATTATTTCTTAATATGTTTGTCTTTTAACATTTTTGCCTTATTAGATATCACAGTGAATAGTGATCACAATTTCAAATATTGGTTTAATGTTTTTCCATTTTAACTAATTTTAGAAAGCAGTTGCTTTCTCTTTTTTTTCAGGACCCTTTCTTACTCTGAGAATTTAAGCGTGTTACATTGTATGAGGATCAGATGAGATTTAACACAGTTACTGCCTTAGAGGAGTCACTGTGGTTCAGGTCCTTTCCTCTGTTTTGTAGTTCTATAATAGAAATTCATACCTTTGTCATGATATCAAGAATTCATCTGCATTTAGGTTAACCTGTGCACATGAAACAAACTCCTGTTAAACTATTCAGTAAACCACACTATGAAATAAAACTGTTAAAGGGATAGTGCTGATTAGAGCCTTTTTTCCTTACAGAAAAAGTTTTGTAGAGAATTTTTCATCGATTTAGTGAGCACATTCAAGAGGGTGAGCATTTAGTTTGGGTGATTTTGATATATGAGTCACAAGACTTTAAGATATCTTGGTATCTGCACAGTAAGAAGTTCTTTGGCAGATTAGAATTTTTCATTGCTTAAATAAACCCTATTACTGAGTATCCTGAAGAGATACTGTTAAAGTTTTTCTCTTAAATTTCTGTAAATGATCGTTTATAGTTAAGAGTATATTATAATCATTTGTTTATTCAGCTTTGTATCCTTAGTATACCTTGAGTGATCTAAAACAAAGACACTTGGTAAACATTTGAGTTACTCGATGGTTGCAGAATAGTATTAACAGAACTTATATGGAGTCAGTGAACTTGAGGCTATCTAGGCATTTGGCCTTATACAGATTACTTAACTACTTCTTTTTCTCCTCATCTATAAAATAGCAAATCTTTAAAATAGCAAGTATTTATAGAGCTTTTTCTCAGGAGTTACATGTGATGTTGTTATGTGTGGCACTTAGGAGCACAGTGTTTGGCTCATAGAAAATGCTCGATAAATAACATTAATGTCCATTAAATCAATAATCTTATTCTTAGGTTTAGGTTTTATTATTCAGATTTTCAAAAAGTATCCATTTATGCTCTTTTGCTTGCAGGTGACAAAGTTTAAACTGAGTTCAGTTAGCTTTAGCGAAAAAGAATTTACTTGATTGATTTACTAGGAAGTTCTGGCTAATCTGTCTTCAAATAAAACTGGATTTAGGGCTTTTTATAATACTAGATCTTTCCTTTGCCTCTTGCTTTTATTGTCAGACAAGGTAGGATGGCTCCTGGGAGCTCATGACTTAAACTTTTCACGATCCTAGTCAGGAACCAGGAAAAATGAGAACTTCCCCATCCCACTTTGCTCCAGCGAAAGTCCTGGATAGAGCTTCTATTGGCTCAGCTTGAATCTTACCCAGCCAGAAGTAATTACTGTGACCCAAGAGCTGAGTGAGTACTCTGGCTCATTTATCTCTTCTTTGGGCTCCAGGGTGCAGTGTCAACCCTGCTCAGACTGTATGAGAAGGGTTTAATTCGCAAAAAAGTTAGCTGGGCATATGAAAACCATGATTGTTTCTCCCATGTACTAAAAACTGAGTAAATGCTGTATCTTTGAGATAATTCTAAATAGTTCAGATGCTTGGTAAACATCTTAAAATGCACAGGACCCCTTTCCCCAAACTCAAAGTTATCTAGCCAAAGGTGTCAGTAATACTAAAACTAAGAACTTTTACTTTAGTTGAGAATTAGATGGGCTACTTAGGGAAAAAAGTCAAAGAAATAAGGTATCCCCAAATTTTCATGCTTGCATGATGTAAGTTTTAGAGTGAACTTGCTCAGCGCTAGCAGAGGACTGTGTGACTTGTTTCTAATGAACATTAGACAAATTACTGATTCTTAAGTCACTTACTGAACAATGAACACATATATTACCCTTAGTTGATAATAATAATACTATTGAGACAGGAAGTTAAATTAATCTACACGTAGGAAAAGCTCAGCTAAACAACTTAAAATACATGTCATTACTCACAGTGTGACCTTTTAAGATGTGGAAATTTCTGTGGTAAACCATATTATTACATCTTGCTAATTATGTTTTAGCATTTCATCCTCATATTGATTGGGTAGAATTCTTACTTGAGCATTAAAATGTGATGACACAGAAACCAGAGGTTAATAAATTCATTTATTTATTCATATTTATTTGTAGTCACTAGGAATTTCCCAGATTGTCAAAGTTTATGATTTTGTGATCGTAGTTTCACAGTTTTCTGCATTAGTCTTTCCCCTTCTCACCCCCAACACACACATAATGAACTTTGTTAAATTATTTTGAATTCATTTTGCCTATCTGACACACTTAAAAATGCCATAAAAAGCACTTCCCCAATTAACCTGTGTTAATACATTATATGAGCTCTTGCCTTCTGAACTCTTTCACTTATTTATAACTACTTGTAAATTATTTTTCAGTAATACAAAGTAGATACACTTAATGATTGCTTATAAAAAGTTCTAATATTTAAATTTGGTAATTCATTAGAATGAAGTAGTTTCAGAAGATTCTGTTACATTTCAGTGATTGGAATCTTTCAAAATCCAGCATGTTCATGAAGTTATACTATTTTTAATGGAGTTATACTATTTATAATGGAGTATTTTTTCTTTCTATTGCTGTTATATTTATAGAGGTTAATGTCATTTATAGAGATCATTCCTCCATATTTTCTTGTGTTTTATCATAGAAGTTGCGTTTCTCTTGGCATTTAGTCATTCTTCAATAGACATTTAATAAATATCAGTTGTGTTTCCTGTTTTATTTAGAGCATAGTCAAAAGTCATATTTTATTTAGAATATAAACTTAACTGCCAAATAATTCATCTACTTCTGGAACCAATTAAGGCAGTGTGGTTTATTCTCTGAGAATTCTAGCTGTTCTCAACTGTGTCATTTAAAAAGAAACTTTTTTTTAAACAATTTTATATTTTTACTTTTGGCTTTGCTGGGTCTTTGTAGCTGCGTGGGCTTTTCTGTACTTGCGGCAGGTGGGGGCTACTCTTCATTGGGGCGCACAGCCTTCTCATTGTGGTGGCTTTCATGGACTCCAGGGCACATGGGCTTCAGTAGTTGTCGTTCCTGGGCTCTAGAACACAGGCTCAGTAGTTGTGGCATACAGACTTAGTTGCTCTGTGGCACGTGGAATCTTCCTGGACCAGGAATTATTGTCGTTTTTTAATATATAGTAATTGTGTAGCATTAAGTATCATATTCTCAGGGTTATCCTGTCTGACTGAGGTGCATGCACGTTCAATTGCAGTCATGTCCGACTCTTTGTGATCCCATGAACTGTAGCCTGCCAGGCTTCTTGTCCATGGAATTCTCCAGGCAAAAATACTGAAATGGGTAGCCATTACTTTCTTCAGGGGATCTTCTTGACCCAGGGATCGAACGTAGGTCTTCTGTATTTCAGGCAATTTCTTTACCGTCTGAGCCACGTCTGTGTACTCAGTTTAAATAAGGATGTGTTTGCAACTTGTGACTTGGGACTTCCAGATTGACTCCAGAAGTATCTCTCAGGTAGTGTGTGCTTGTTTCATAGGCCCAACATGGGAGTATCTGGAAGAACACTGGGGACTCAGGGACCTATCCTCCATTGTCTTCTTCCTGAATCAGGGTTCCATTGTAAGGCACTGTCCATCTCCCACTCTCAAACCAAGAATATATGGACTGTAGTATGGAAACAGGATGAGTAGAGCCCAGAAGTCAATAGTAGTATATCCAAATTCCCTTTATCATGGGAGTTTATTGTATTTACAGTTTAGAGAGTTTCAGTAGGATTATACCAGTGGGTTAGAAAAGAAATGCAATTTACTAAGGAAAAATTTGTAGAGATTGTCTTTTGATCTATACTCTTTTGAGAAACAGGGGTATAATATTTTGAAGTGTTTGTGTGTAGTGACAGGGGAGTGGGTAGGGGTATGGTAATTTATAAGAAAACACTTAATAGAGTACTGGTATGTCTCAAACAAGGAAGTTTGACACTGTCAGCTATCCCTTGACTCTTAAATTCAAAGTCTTTTCTCTAGCTGGCTCCTTTCTAGTGGCATCTAAGTGGTTATGTCTCCTATCTTGGGCTTCCCCGGTGATTCAGGGGTTAAGAATCTGCCTGCAGTGCAGGAGCCACAGAAAGACAGGGTCTTCATCCCTAGGTTGGGAAGATCCCCTGGAGGAGAGCATGGCAACCCACTCCACTATTCTTGCTGGGAGAATCCATGGACAGAGGAGCCTGGTAGGCTACAGTCCATAGAATCACAAAGAGTCAGACACAATTGAAGTGACTTAGCATGCACTCACATCTCCGATCTTTAAACACCAACAAACAAAACCCAAAAGTTCTTCAGCTATGCTTCTTTAGCTACTTATTCTGTCTTCCTCCCTCACAGTGGGACTTTTTTTTCATAAGAGGTTTCTGCTTCTTCACCTTCTGTTTCCTCCTCAGTCCTCTCCAGTATGGCTTTAGCCATTTCTGCATAGAAACCGTTTTTTAAAGATTTACCTCTTCATTAGTAAATCCAGCGCACTTTTAAAATCTTCATCTTGGGGAGAACACGATGGCGGAGGAGTAGGTGGATGTGGAGTACGTCTCTCTCCATGGATACATTTAGGAATACACCTTCAGACATAGAAGTGCATGCAGAACTCAGGACAGGAGTACCTGACAAGAGGAAAAGAATATATAGAACCACCAAAAACTTGGTAGGATGAAGCAACTAGGGGGAGAAATGGGAGTGTTAGTAGGACTGGACCTGCCCTCAGCGGGTGAAGAACTGAAGCAGAGGTCTGATCTCCACACTGGGGCAGTTGTCTGAGTCAGGGGAGAAACATTTAAGGCTGAGAGTGAAACAGCTGATCTGTGGCAGCCTAAATGGAATGAGAGTCAAATAGTCCTTGCTGTAGCCATACATATCCCAGACAGGGACACAGGTCTCCTGGAAGATGCAGCAGCTGGGAGCTGGAGTTAAGGGATTGTGGAGCAATCCCAGGGCAAGGTCTGCTGTTGACTGTGGAGAGGCAGATCTAGGGAATGTGAGGGAGGAGATTGTGGTGGGAAATGCCTGTGGAGGAAAGCCAGGCAGCCATGGAAACAAGGCAATACTGCTGAGTCACGTGTAGGGGGTGGAGCCATCACCATAGTGTCTCTCTCCCCACACTACCACCATTGGCAGCTGAACAGTAGAGAGGCTGACCCATCAAACGCCTGACGCACTGAACTATAGGGCAGGACCCCAGCCAGGGCTCCCTCTATAAGCCTGACGCTCTGAACAGTAGAGAAGGACCCCAGGCAAGAGAGCCCTCTAAGTGCCTGAATGGGCAGACCTACAGAGAAAGACTGGCTAAAGAGGCCTTCTGATTGCCAGATGCAAGAGGCTCTAAAAAGACTCTTGATAAAGCCATAACGCTTGTGGCAGAAGCAGTCAGTGTCCCTGCACAACTTGGCGCCACCAGGGTTCCCGCAGGCCAAGCAGCTGTGTCACCTTCTCTCACTGGGACAGAGCTGCCACAGGCAAAAAAGTCTTGTGTCTATACGTGCAGGGTCACTTCGGTAGTGTCTGAGTCTTTGCAACCCTTCCAGGCTTCTCTGTCAGGGAGGGGTGGTTCTCCAGGCAAGAATATTGGAGCATATTGGCCAATGCTGGTTGCCATACCCTTCTAGAGCACTGTATTTCCTGCTGCTCTAGCTGCCATCTTCCCTCAGTATCTGGTGCTGCCAGAACCCTTGTCACCCAAGCAGCTGCACCACCTCTACACCTGGCCCTCACAGGGGCAAACCCAAGTCCTCCAGGGAAGCCCCAGGAGCAAACTCCAGTGGACAACCCACATCCAGAGATGGAAATAAAACCAAAGTTGAAACCCAGGGGTAGTGTGACTAAGGAAGAAGACCCAAAACCTTCCCACTGGCTGTACAAGCTGCAGATTAAATCCACACAGTCAACTGGCTAGACTCTGTGTCTGTGGAATATATAAAAGGTCATTGAGAGCTGTCACAAAAGAAAACACACTAGTCCTGTTAGCTGTGGACATTGGAGGCAAGAACACACAGGAGTAGGACCAGATAAGAGTCTGAGCTGCCCTCACAGCAGGTCAGAGATCAGCACAGTGTCGGAGGCATTCTAAGGAGGTGAGTGGACAGTGACTCCCAGTAAGGGAGAGGACTCTTGACAGCAGTGACTCAAGCAAAACATTTGTTATTCTTATGTTTTGACTTGTTCTGTAGATTCTTTTGGATTTTTTTTTTCTTCCTCATCCCTCCTCTTTTGTAGTTGTTCAAATCTAATTAAGCTTTTGAGCTTTTTTTTTTTTTGCCTTCAGTTACGTTTTTTCCTCAGTCACATTAAAAAAAACATGTTTTATTGTTGTTATAAACCTCTGCCTCTACATTGGACTTCTGCAGTTCTGTGGAGTCCCCCCCACCTGCTTTTTTTTTTTTTTTCTCTTTTTTAGTTTTAATTTTTTAAACGTACTCTTTTTTCTATATTTATTCCTTTGTTTGCTTTTCCTACTGTTCTTTTCCCCTTGCAGTTAATCTTTAAAGTATATAAATCTTCTTTATCTACCTCTTTGTAAACTTGCATATTTATTCTTTCTTTTCTTTCTCTCTTTTCCACTCAACATATTTGTTAGTTTTATTTTCATTGCTTTATTCCCCACTTAGCACCTGCTTTAGTTTTGTTTTCCAATTTGTGCTTTAGTTAGTTTTGTTCTTAACTGGTAAATATAATTTTTGATTTTCTTTGTTCACTGGTTCAGTCTGCTGTACTTTATTTTTGTTGGACTGTTTTGACTTTGCTCATGGATATATATGTATATATATGTTCCATTATTTTAATTATTATTTGCCTGATTTTCTAACTGCCATTTGGGGTTCATCTTTGGCCTCTCATTTTTGGATATTTGTTTTAATCTCAGTTAATGCCATGACAAATCACTTGTGAAATCTTTGTTCCTGACCAGAGATCAATTTCTGAGCCTTTGGAGTGGGAGCACTTGACTACAAGACCCAGACTACCAGAGAACTAACCCTAGGGATATCACATAGTGAGAACTCACACAAAGGAAAGCACTTGAATACAAGACCTGGCATCACCCAACCACCAGTAGCAACCTGTGCAGGATACCTCATCTAAACAACAAACAAAACAAAAATATAAACCTAGTCATCAGAAGACTGGATTACCACCTCATTCAGCCTTGCCCATCAGAGGAAAAACAAAACCTCAGTACAAATCTCACCCTATTAAGCTTATACAAACCACTGGACCAACCTTAAGAGGGCAGAAACCAAAAGAAAGAAACAATTCACCTTGAAGTCACCTTGGAAAAGGAGACTTCAAACAATAAGTTTGAAGAAAAAAGAAAATGCAGAGAAATACTGCACAAATGAAGGAACAAACTAGAAACATAGAAGTGAAAATAAATGAAGAGGAAATAGGCAAACCACCTGAGAATTCAGAATAATCATCAGATCAGATCAGTCGCTCAGTCGTGTCCGACTCTTTGCGACCCCATGAACCACAGCACGCCAGGCCTCCCTGTCCATCACCAGCTCCCGGAGGTCACTCAGACTCGCATCCATCGAGTCAGTGATGCCATCCAGCCATTTCATCCTCTGTCGTCCCCTTCTCCTCCTGCCCTCAATTCCTCCCAGCATCAGAGTCTTCTCCAATGAGTCAACTCTTCGCATGAGGTGGCCAAAATACTGGAGTTTCAGCTTTAGCATCATTCCTTCTAAAGAAATTCCAGGATTAATCTCCTTCAGAATGGACTGGTTGGATCTCCTTGCAGTCCAAGGGACTCTCAAGAGTCTTCTCCAACACCACAGTTCAAAAGCATCAATTCTTCGGCGCTCAGCCTTCTTCACAGTCCAGCTCTCACATCCATACATGACCACAGGAAAGACCATAGCCTTGACTAGGCGAACCTTTGTTGGTAAAGTAATGTCTTTGCTTTTGAATATGCTATCTAGGTTGGTCATAACTTTCCTTCCAAGGAGCAACCGTCTTTTAATTTCATGGCTGCAGTCACCATCTGCAGTGATTTTGGAGCCCAGAAAAACAAAGTCTGACACTGTTTCCACTGTTTCCCCATCTATTTCCCATGCAGTGATGGGACCAGATGCCATGATCTTCGTTTTCTGAATGTTGAGCTTTAAGCCAACCTTTCAACTCTCCACTTTCACTTTCATCAAGAGGCTTTTTAGCCCCTCCTCACTTTCTGCCATAAGAGTGGTGTCATCTGCATATCGGAGGTTATTGATATTTCTCCCGGCAATCTTGATTCCAACTTGTGTTTCTTCCAGTCCAGCATTTCTCATGATGTACTCTGCATATAAGTTAAATAAACATGGTGACAATATGCAGCCTTGACGTACTCCTTTTCCTATTTGGAACCAGTCTGTTGTTCCATGACCAGTTCTAACTGTTGCTTCCTGACCTGCATACAGATTTTTTAAGAGGCAGATCAGGTGGTCTGGTATTCCCATCTCTTTCAGAATTTTCCACAGTTTATTGTGATCCACACAGTCAAAGGCTTTGGCATAGTCAATAAAGCAGAAATAGATGTTTTTCTGGAACTCTCTTGCTTTTTCCATGATCCAGCGGATGTTGGCAATTTGATCTCTGGTTCCTCTGCCTTTTCTAAAACCAGCTTGAACATCAGGAAGTTCACGGTTCACATATTGCTGAAGCCTGGCTTGGACAATTTTGAGCATTACTTTACTAGCGTGTGAGATGAGTGCAATTGTTCGGTAGTTTGAGCACTCCTTGGCATTGCCTTTCTTTGGGATTGGGATGAAAACTGACCTTTTCCAATCTTGTGGCCACTGCTGAGTTTTCCAAATTTGCTGGCATATTGAGTGTAGCACTTTCACAGCATCATCATTCAGGACTTGGAATAGCTCCACTGGAATTCCATCACCTCCACTAGCTTTGTTCGTAGTGATGCTTTCTAAGGCCCATTTGACTTCACATTCCAAGATGTCTGGCTCTAGGTCAGTGATCACATCATCATGATTATCTGGGTCTTGAAGCTCTTTTTTGTACAGTTCTTCTGTGTATTCTTGCCACCTCTTCTTAATATCTTCTGCTTCTGTTAGGTCCACACCATCTCTGTCCTTTATCGTGCCCATCTTAGCATGAAATGTTCCTTTGGTATCTCTGGTTTTCTTGAAGAGATCCCTAGTCTTTCCCATTCTGTTGTTTTCCTCTATTTCTTTGCATTGATCACTGAAGAAGGCTTTCTTATCTCTTCTTGCTATTCTTTGGAACTCTGCATTTAAATGTTTATATCTTTCCTTTTCTCCTTTGCTTTTCGCTTCTCTTCTTTTCACAGCTATTTGTAAGGCCTCCCCAGACAGCCATTTTGCTTTTTTACATTTCTTTCCCATGGGGATGGTCTTGATCCCTGTCTCCTGTACAATGTCACGAACCTCATTCCATAGTTCATCAGGCACTCTATCTATCAGATCTAGGCCCTTAAATCTATTTCTCACTTCCACTGTATAATCATAAGGGATTTGATTTAGGTCATACCTGAATGGTCTAGTGGTTTTCCCTACTTTCTTCAATTTAAGTCTGAATTTGGCAATAAGGAGTTCATGGTCTGAGCCACAGTCAGCTCCTGGTCTTGTTTTTGCTGACTGTATAGAGCTTCTCCATCTTTGGCTGCAAAGAATATAATCGATCTGATTTCGGTGTTGACCATCTGGTGATGTCCATGTATAGAGTTTTCTCTTGTGTTGTTGGAAGAGGGTATTTGCTATGACCAGTGCATTTTCTTGGCAAAACTCTATTAGTCTTTGCCCTGCTTCATTCCGTATTCCAAGGCCAAATTTGCCTGTTACTCCAGGTGTTTCTTGACTTCCTACTTTTGCATTCCAGTCCCCTATAATGAAAAGGACATCTTTTTTGGGTGTTAGTTCTAAAAGGTCTTGTAGGTCTTCATAGAACCTTTCAACTTCAGCTTCTTCGGCGTTACTGGTTGGGGCATAGACTTGGATTACTGTGACATTGAATGGTTTGCCTTGGAAATGAACAGAGATCATTCTATCGTTTTTGAGATTGCATCCAAGTACTGCATTTCGGACTCTTTTGTTGACCATGATGGCCACTCCATTTCTTCTGAGGGATTCCTGCCCACAGTAGTAGATATAATGGTCATCCGAGTTAAATTCACCCATCCCAGTCCATTTTAGTTCGCTAATTCCTAGAATGTCGACATTCACTCTTGCCATCTCTTGTTTGACCACTTCCAATTTGCCTTGATTCATGGACCTGACATTCCAGGTTCCTATGCAATACTGCTCTTTACAGCATCGGACTTTGCTTCTATCACCAGACACATCCACAGCTGGGTATTCTTTTTGTTTTGGCTCCATCCTTTCATTCTTTCTGGAGTTATTTCTCCACTGATCTCCAGTAGCATATTGGGCCCTTACTGACCTGAGGAGTTTCTCTTTCAGTATCCTATCATTTTGTCTTTTCATACTGTTCATGGGGTTCTCAAGGCAAGAATACTGAAGTGGTTTGCCATTCCCTTCTCCAGCGGACCACACCCTGTCATATCTCTCCACCATGACCCGCCCATCCCAGGTTGCCCCTCGGGCATGGCTTAATCTCATTGAGTTAGACAAGGTTGTGGTCCTTGTGTGATTAGATTGACTAGTTATCTGTGAGAATGGTTTTAGTGTATTTGCCCTCTGATGCCCTCTTTCAAGACCTATTGTCTTACTTGGGTTTCTCTTACCTTGGGCGTGGGGTATCTCATCCCGGCTGTTCCTGGCTGCTCCCGGCCAGCGAAGCACAGCCATCGCACCTTACCTTGGACGAGGGGTCTCTCCTCACCGCCGCCCTTCCTGACCTCGGTGGTGGGGTAGCTCCTCTCGGCCGCGCTCCCCGGGGGCGCTCTAGTCCAACCCACCCGACGGGGCGCTCTTAGTGCGCGCCGGTCGCGGGCAGGCGAGGTCCCTCTTAAATGGCGCGCCGGTCGCGGGCAGGCGAGGTCAAGATAATCAAAAACCTGGAAAACAAAATGGAGGAAATGCAAGAATCAATTAACAAAGACCTAGAAGAAGTAAAGGATAAACATACAAACAACACAATTACTGAAATTAATAAATCTCAGTAATGTTCTAGGAGGAATCAATAGCAGAATATCTGAAGCAGAAGAACAAATCAATGAGCTGGAAGAAAATGGTGGAAATAAAGTAAAAGAATAAGAACTAAGCATCGTCTCAGAGACCTCTAGGACAATATCAAACACACCAATATTCCAATTATAGGGGTCCTAGAAGAAGAGAAAAAGGATGTGAGAAAATTTTTGAAGAGATCATAGTTAAAAATTTCCCCAACGTGGAAAAAAAAGTAGTCTATCAAATCCAAGAGGCACAAGGAGTCCTATACAGGATAAACCCAAGGAGAAACACGCCAAGACACATACTAATCAAACTAACAAAAACTAAAGGAAAGAATTTTAAAAGCAGCAAGGGAAAAGCAACAAGTAACATACAAGGAAAACCCCATACTCTTAACAGCTGGCGTTTCAGCAGAAACTCTGCAGGCCAGAAGGGAATGGCAAGATATATTTAACATACTGAAAAGGGAGAATCTACAACCAAGCACTGTACCCGGCAAGGATCTCCTTCAAAATTAATGGAGAAATAAAAAAGTTTTTCAGACCACCAAAATTTAAGAGAATTCAGTACCACCAGACAAGCTTTAACAACAAATGTTAAAGGGACTTACATAGTCAAGAAATAAAAGAGAAGAAAATAGATCTACAAAATCAACCCCAAGCAGTTAAGAAAACGGCAATAGCAACATATATATCAAAAATTAATTTAAATGTAAATGGAGTAAATGCTCCAACCCAAAGACAGACTGGCTGAATGGATACAAAACAAGATCCATATGTATGCTATCTACAAGAAACCCACTTCAGACCTCAAGACACATAGAGTGAAAGTGAAGATGGAAAAATATATTCCATGCAAATGAGAAGCAAAAGAAAGCTGAAGTAGCAATCCTCCTATCAGACAAAATAGACCTTAAAGAAGATTACAAGAGATAAGGAAGGTCACTATATAATGGTCAAGGGATCAATCCAAGAGGAAGACATAACAATTGTAAATACCTATGCACACAGCATAGGAGCACCTCAATATATAAGACAAACAAAGACATAAAAGGAGAAGTTGACAGTTAACACAATACTAATAGACTTTTAACAGCCCACTCACACCAATGGACAGATCATCAAAACAGAAAATTAATAAGGAAACACAAGTCTTAAATGATACATTAGATGAGATGGATCTCATTGATATCTTCAGGACATGCCATCCAAACGCAGAAGAATACACCTTCTTCTCAAATGCACATGGAACATTCCCCAGGATAGTGCACATCTCGGGTCACAAATCAAACCTCAGTAAATTTAAGAAAGTTGAAATCGTATCAAGCATCTTCTTCAACCCCAGCACTATGAGACTAGATAGCAATTACAAGAAAAATTCTGTAAGAAACACAAACTTATGGAGGTTAAGCAACACATTTCTAAATAACCAGCAGGTTACTAAAGAAATCAAAAGTGAAATCAAATTATTTCTAGAAACAAATGACAATGAAAACACAACAACTCAAAACCTCTGGGATGCAGCAAAAGCAGTTCTAAGAGGGAAGTTTATAAAAATGAATAAACAACCTAACTTTACACCTGAAACAACTGGGAAAAGAACAACAACAACAACAACAACAACAAAAACCCACCAAAATTAGTAGAAAGAAATAATAAAGATCTGTGCAGAAATAATTGAAAAAGAAATGAAAGAAACAACTAGTAAAGATTAATAAAACTAAAAGCTGGTTCTTTGAGAAGATTAGCCAGACTCATCAAGAAAAGAAAGAGGGGAGAATCAAATCAACAAAATTAGAAATGAAAAAGGAGAGGTTACAGCAGACAACACAGAAATACAAAGGATTATAAGAGACTATTATGAATAACTATATGGCAATAAAATAGATAACCAGGAAGAAACGGACAGATTCTTAGAAAAGTTCAATCTCCCAAGACTAAACCAGGAAGAAATAGAAATTAATGAACAACCCAGTTACAAGCACTGAAATTGAATCTGTGATCAAAAATCTCCCAAAAAATCAAAAGCCCAGAACCAGCTGTCTTCACAGAAGAATTGTATCAAACATTTAGAGAAGAGCTAATCTCTCTCCTAATACTCTTTCAAAGAATTACAGAGTAAAGAACACTTCAAAACTCATTCTCTGAGGTCCCTATCACCCTGATACCAAAACCAGACAAAGACAACACAAAAAAAGAAAACTTCAGTCAAGTATCACTGATGAACATTGATGCAAAAATCCTCAACAAAATTTTAGCAAACAGAATTCAGCAAAACATCAAAAAGCTCATACACCGTGATCAAGTTGGGTTATTCCAGGAATGCAAGGATTCTTCAGTATACACAAATGAATCAGTGTGATACACCATATTAACAAATTGAAAGATAAAAACCATATGATCATCTCAACAGATGCTGAAAAAGCCTTTGACAAAATTCAGCACCCATTTATGATTAAAACTCTTCAAAAAAATGGGCATAGAAGGAACCTACCTCAACATAGTAAAGGCCATATATGATAAGCCTACAGCAAACATTATTCTCAATGGTGAAAAACTTTAAAGTATTCAGCCTATGATCAGGAACAAGACAAGGGCGTCCACTTTCACCACTATTATTCAACATAATTCTGGAAGTCCTAGCTACAGCAATCAGAGAAGAAAAAGAAATAAAAGGAATCCAGATTGGAAAAGAAGTAAAGCTCTCACTGGTTACAGATGACATAATACTGTATGTAGAAAACCCTAAAGATAGTATCAGAAAATTACTAGAGCTAATCAGTGAATTTAGCAAAGTTACAGGATATAAAATTAATACACAGATATCACTTGCATTTCTATATACTAACAATGAAAAATCAGGTAGAGAAATTAAGGAATCAATCCCATTCACCACTGTAACAAAAAATTAAATAGGAATAACCTAAGGAGACAAAAGAAATGTACACAGAAAATTTCAGGACACTAATGAGAGAAATCAAAGATGACATAAACTGATGGAGAGATATTCCATGTTCCTGGGTAGGAGGAATCAATATTGTGAAAATGACTGTACTACCAAATGCAGTCTATAGATTTAGTGTGATCCCTATCAGATTACCAATGGCATTTTTCACTGAACTAGAACAAAAATTTTCACAATTCATATGGAAACACAAAAGGCCCTGAATAGCCAAAGCAGTCTTGAGAAAGAAGAATGGAGCTGGAGGAATCAACCGTCCTGACTTCAGATTATACTACAAAGCTACAATTATCAAGACAGTATGCTACTGGCACAAAAACAAAAATAATAGAACAATGGAACAAGATAAAAGCCCAGAAATAAACCCATGCACGTATAGAAACCTTATTTTTGACAGAGGAGGCAAAAATACACAGTGGAGCAAAGACAACCTCTTCAATAAATGGTACTTGGAAAACTGGACAGCTTCATGTAAAAGAATGAAATTATAACACTTCCTAACACCATACACATCAGTTCAGTTCAGTCACTCACTCGTGTCGGACTCTTCGCTGCCCCATGAATCACAACATGCTAGGCCTCCCTATCCATCACCAACTCGTGGAGTTTACTCAAACTCATGTCCATCAAGTCGGTGATGCCATCCAGTCATCTCATCCTCTGTTGTCCCCTTTTTCTCTTGCCGCCGATCCCTCCCAGCATCAGAGTCTCTTACAATGAGTCACCTCTTTCCATGAGGTGGACAAAGTATTGGAGTTTCAGCTTGAGCATTAGTCCTTCCAAAGAACACCCAGGACTGATCTCCTTTAGAATGGAGTGGTTGTATCTCCTTGCAGTCCAAGGGACTCTCAAGAGTCTTCTCCAACACCACAGTTCAAAAGCATCAATTCTTTTGCACTCAGCTTTCTTCCCAGTCCAACTCTCACATCCATACATGACCACTGGAAAGACCATAGCCTTGACTAGACGGACCTTTGTCGGCAAAGTAATGTCTCTGCTTTTGAATATACTATCTAGGTTGGTCATAACTTTCCTTCCAAGGAGTAAGTGTCTTTTAATTTCATGGCTGCAGTGACCATCTGTAGTGATTTTGGAGCCCCCAAAAATAAAAGTCTGACACTGTTTGCCCATCTATATCCCATGAAGTGATGGGTCCGGATACCATGATCTTAGTTTTCTGAATGTTGAGTTTTAAGCCAACTTTTTCACTCTCCTCTTTCATCAAGAGGCTTTTTAGTTCCTCTTCACTTTCTGCCGTAAGAGTGGTGTCATCTGCATATCTGAGGTATTGATATTTCTCCTGGCAATCTCGATTCCAGCTGTGCTTCCAGCCCCGCGTTTCTTATGATGTACTCTGCATAGAAGTTAAATAAGCAGGGTGACAATATACAGCCTTGACGTACTCCTTTTCCTATTTGGAACCAGTCTGTTGTTCCATGTCCAGTTCTAACTGTTGCTTCCTGACCTGCATATAGGTTTCTCAAGAGGCAGGTCAGGTGATCTGGTATTCCATACTCATAGATAAACTCAAAATAGATTAAAGATCTACATGTAAGACCAGAAACCATAAAACTCTTAAGAGTAAAACATAGGCAGAACACTCGATGACATAAAGCAAGATCCTCTCTGACCTACCTCCTAGAGTAACAGAAATGAAAATAAAAGTAAACAAGTTGGACCTGATTAAACTTAAAAAGCTTTTGCACAGCAAAAGAAACTAAACAAAGTGAAAAGACAACCCTCAGAATGGGAGAAAATAATAGCAAATGAAACAACTGACAAAGGATTAATTTCCAAAATATAAGCAGCTCATACAACTCAATCAATGCCAGAAAAACAGACAACCCAATCAAAAAGTGGGGAAAAGACTAAGACATTTCTCTAAAGAATCATTCAGATGGCTAACAAACACATGAAAAAATGCTCAATATCACTCATTATTAGAGAAATGCACATCAAAACTACAATGAGATACTACCTCATACCGGTCAGAATGGCCATCTTTGAAAAGTCTACAAACAAATGCTGAAGAGGGTGTGGAGAAAAGGGAATGCTCTTGCACTGTTGGTGGGAATGTAAATTGATACAGCAACTATGGAAGACAGTATGGAGATTCCTTTGAAAACTAGGAATAAAACCACCATATGGCCCAGCAATCCCACTCCTAGGCATATACCCCAAACAAACCAAACATGTATCCCCCTGTTCATTGCAGCACTGTTTACAATAGCTAGAAAATGGAAGCAACCAACATGTCCATCGAAAGATGAATGAATAAAGAAGTAGTGTTACATATATACAGTGGAATATTACTCAGCCCTAAAAAGAAATGCATTTGAGTCAGTTCTGAAGGTGGATGAACCTAGAACCTATTATACAGAGTGAAGTGAGTTAGAAAGATAAATATCATATTCTAATGCAAGGCTACAGTCCATGGGGTCACTGAGAGTCAAACATGACTGAACGACTTCACTTTTCACTTTCATGCATTGGAGAAGGAAATGGCAACCCACTCCAGTGTTCTTGCCTGGAGAATCCCAGGGACAGGGGAGCCTGGTGGGCTTCCGTCTATGGTGTCGCACAGAGTCGGACACAACTGAAGCTACTTAGCAGCAGCAGCAGCAGCAGCAATGCATATATACAGAATGTAGAAAAATGGTACTGAAGAATTTATTTACAGGGCAGCAGTGGAGAAACAGACATAGAGAATAGACTTATGGACATGGGGAGAGGGTGAGATGTATGGAAAGAGTAACATGGAAACTTACATTACCATATGTAAAATAGATAGCCAATGGGAATTTGCTCTATGGCTCAGGAAACTCAACCAGGGGCTCTGTACCAACCTAGAGGGGTAGGATGGAGAGAGAGATGGGAAGGAGTTTGAAAAGGGAGGGGATATATGTGTACCTATGGCTGATTCATGTTGAGGTTTGAGAGAAAATAAATTCTGTAAAGCAGTTCAGTTCAGTCGCTCAGTCGTGTCCGACTCTTTGTGACCCCAGGAACCACAGCATGCCAGTCCTCCCTGTCCATCACCAACTCCCGGAGTCCACCCAAACCTATGTCCATTGTGTCGGTGATGCCATCCAACCATCTCATACTCTGTTTTCTCCTTCTCCTCCTGCACTCAATCTTTCCCAGCATCAGGGTCTTCTCAAATGAGTCAGCTCTCCACATCAGGTGGCCGAAGTACTGGAGTTTCAACTTCAACATCAGTGCGTCCATTGAACACTCAGGACTGATCTTTAGAGTGGATTGGTTGATCTCCTTGCAGTTCAAGGGACTCTCAGGAGTCTTCTTCAACACCACAGTTCAAAAGCATCAATTCTTCTGCGCTCAGCTTTTTTTATAGTCCAACTCTCACATCCATACGTGACTACTAAAAAAACCATAGCCTTGACTAGACGAGTCTTTGTTAGCAAAGTAATCTCTCTGCTTTTTAATATGCTGTCTAGGTTGGTCATAACTTTCCTTCCAAGGATTTAAGCTTAAAGCAGTTATCTTTCAATAAAAATTAAATTAATTAAAAAAATTCTTCATCCTGCTTGTTTAACAGAATTTTAGAAGTCTGTTATTTTCTGAAGCATTTTTTCCCTTTGCTGCTGTGTTGCCATACTTTTGGTATTTTGTCTGTCTTGTGACTGTTCCTTCTTAATTTTGTTTATGTTTTCGTCTTCCTGTCATGTATAATTCCACAAGGCTCTTAGTTTCTTCTCCACTCCTCTCCCTTTAAAGATTTTGATGAAATTTGGCCTTAAGTCTTTTTATAATGGAAATTCTGATGAAACTTAAATGCTTTCTTTTTTTTTTAAATGACTTTTGTTATTATGAAAATGATTTACACTTACAACAATATGTTTTCAAGCATCATGGAAAAGTACGAAGATGTAAGAAAAAATTGTCCCAGATCCCACCACCAGGAAATAAGCAGTGTTGATTTCCGGAGAGCATTGTTTTAGACATCCCTATTCAGAAATCATAATTATAGTTTAACATTATTTAATGTGTCAGAATTGCTTTAAATTGCTTTAAATCCCTAAAACCTTGTTTAATAGGGTTGTTTTCCCCATTTCACAGATGAGGCAGAAAGAAGGGAAGTAACTTGCCAGGGTCATACAGATATTATTATTTAAGTGTTGGTAGTGCTGTTCAGGAGAAGGCAGTGGCAGCCCACTCCAGTACACTTGCCTGGAAAATCCCATGGACGGAGGAGCCTGGTGGGCTGCAGTCCATGGGGTCGCTAAGCGTCAGGCACATGACTGAGCAACTTCACTTTCACTTTTTACTTTCATGCATTGGAGAAGGAAATGGCAACCCACTCCAGTATTCTTGCCTGGAGAATCCCAGGGACAGAGGAGCCTGGTGGGCTGCCATCTATGGGGTTGCACAGAGTTGGACACGACTGAATAGACTTAGCAGCAGCAGCAGTGGTATTCAAGTGCTTCCCTTGTGGCTTATTCGGTAAAGAATCCACCTCAATGCAGGAGACCTGGGTTCAATCCCTGGGTTGGGAAGATCTGTAGAAGGGCATGGCAACCCACTTCAGTATTCTTGCCTGGAGAATCCCCATGGACAGAGCAGCCTGGTGGGCTACAGTCCATGGGGTCGCAAAGAGTCGGACACGACTGAATGACTAAACACAGCACAGCAAAGTGCTGTTCAAGCTAAGAGAGCTTGGAATTTGGTAAGTCAGACCAGATCTAAAAGGGGCATCAAGTGGTACCTGTCTGTCTAGATTGCTTAAATTATTTATAAATATTGCCTCAGAATGAAGTCAAGCAGGTAATTGGACTACACTTTACCTCTTAGTTGTCAACATTTTGGCTCTAAGTGTAAGTTATTTGTTCCCTATGTATTAACAAAAACTTGTCTCAATTTGGCGTTATTTTTAACAGTAACATTATATTTTACTAATTTAGTATATGAAAATGATGATCAGCTCCTGTGGGACCCTGAATACTTACCAGAAGACAAAGTGATTGTGTTTCTTAAAGATGCATCTAGAAGAACAGGTGATGAGAAAGGTGTAGAAGCAATTCCTGAAGGATCTCATATAAAGGACAATGAACAGGTACGTGAATAAGAAATAGCTTAAATTTTTCCCAAAATACATTAACCACATGTATGTATAAGTGCTGTCACAGTATTTTTCTATCCACCAATGTTCTATACAGATGGTGTCTGACTTAACAAAGGATCAGCCTAAAATTTTTTGACTCTATAATTGTATGAAAGCAATATGCATTCAGTAGAAATCATGCTTTGAATTTTGATGTTTGCCTGGGCTAGGGTTGAATATCTCTTGTGATGCTGGGCAGTGGCAGAAAGCCATACCTCCCAGTCAGTCATGCAGTCACAAGGGTGAACAACTGGTACAACCATTCTGAATTCATACAACCGTTCTGAATCCATACAACCATTCTTTTCACTTTCAGTACAGTATTCAGTAAATTACGTGAGATAGTCAACACTTTATTATAATACAGGCTTTCTGTTGGATGATTTTGCCCAGTTGTTAGCTAAGTAAGTGTTCTGAGCACATTTAAGGTAGGCTGGGCGAAACGATGATGTTCAGTAGGTGAGGTGTATAAAGTGCATTTTCAGCTTAACATATTTTGAACTTAGGATGGGTTTTTTGGGATCTCTTGTAAGTAGAGGAAGCTCTGTAATGCCATCAGCAAGGAGCCTGAGGTTGTAATCTGCATAATATGTGTAGTATTGACAACACTCAATTTTGGTATTTTAGCCTCAGTAGAAATTTTGATACTTTGTATTTTTTTATTAGGCTTTTTCAACTTCCGTTGTATATCCCAGAGAATCTGTGGATATCATTAAGCTAGGAATACTCATCTGGGATAATGTAATTCTTTACCTAGTAGAACAGTGCCTACCATGGACCTAATAAGAGCATTATATACTTTACTTTTTTTACCAGTGCTTTTCTGATTATTTAAAATTATCTTTGTATAGGAACAGTAAAAATAAAAAAAGGACTTGTGATTATTATAAGATGATTTCCTTTTATTTCTAAACTCCTAGAAAACCATGCTGCTGCCAGAGGTTTGCTTATCCAGTATTTTCTACATATTTAGAGGCAGTTAATTATCAGGAATGAATTATATTTGTTTTCCTTTAGTGGTTTTTATGTTGCACTCACTGGAATTATTTGTCCTCCAGAAAGGATGGAGACAGTGGATTCTAGAAGAGCCTTTACTCAGTTAAGAAATTGTCACCTTGAATTTGTTCATAGTCCAGGTTACATATTGAAGCCTTTTATTTTTCTAGGCATTATATGAATTAGTTAAATGCAATTTTGATACAGAAGAAGCATTGAGAAGATTAAGATTTAATGTAAAAGCAGCTAGAGGTAAGCATAAATATTAACTTTTTGTTTTCATGATATAGCAGAAGTTTAAACCTTAAGCTATTAAATTTTTTGAAATTTTAAAAGTTTAAAAAATTTTAACTAGGTATATCCTAAATTTAATAATACTAATCTTTCTGAATTTAGTATTTGTTGTATAATAGTTATAACTTGTTAAACAACTTGTATATATCAAGTATTACACAAGGCATTATGGGGAATGGGGTTAATATTGTCCTTTCCTTTTTGAGAAAATAAGACCATTTAAATAAAAATACATAATGCCTTTCAGTTTCAAAACATTTACAAATATTTTCTTACTTGATCTTGGTAATGGTCCTGTGAAGTGAGTAGAGTGACAGATGTTACCTTCACTTTAAAATTGATGAGAACTGAGGTCCAGTACTTTGGCCACCTCATGCAAAGAGTTGACTCATTGGAAAAGACTCTGATGCTGGGAGGGATTGGGGGCAGGAGGAAAAGGGGACGACAGAGGATGAGATGGCTGGATGGCATTACCGACTCAATGGACGTGAGTTTGAGTGAACTCCGGGAGTTGGTGATGGACAGGGAGGCCTGGCGTGCTGCGATTCATGGGGTTGCAAAGAGTCGGACACGACTGAGCGACTGAACTGAACTGAGGTCTCTTTGCTGAGGCAAGCATGATTCATAAATAATGAAGCCATAACTAAAATTCTTTTGTTACTCTAAACTGGCTTCCACCCCCACTTCACTAAGAGTACTGTTTATATATCATTGTGTAACCAAGGAAAGAGCATTCATTCAACAAAAATTGAAGGGCCTATTAAATTGTGAGGATTTAACTATAAACAAGGCCCCTGACCTCTCGGTGCTTGGAGCCTAGGTAGGAAAGCTGAAAAATAGTTCTGAGTTCTTCCAAGGAGAATTCAAGGATGCAGTTTAAACTTACTACAGTGGGACTCTACCTAGTTGGCGGAAAGAATGAGGCGGTAAAAGAAAGCTTCTAGAACAAAATATTTTTACTGGGCTATAAATGAATTAGCTAGGTGAAAAAGGGGATAAGATAAGAGGCATGCAGTAACCTCTAGACAAAGGGAAGAGCATGCACAAAGTCTAAAGAAAGAAAGAAAATAATGAGTTTAAGGAATTGAAAGGTGGCTGGTTTAGTTGGATCATAAAGAATAAAGAGCAAGTGACCTAAATTTGAGGTTGAAGAGTTAGGGACTAAATCATCCAAAATTTTATTAAATAAGGATGTTTTCTTACTTTTATCTTTTGAAGCCATCAATAATAGAACTCAGGAGTAAAGTACTTCTGTTGTTACCAAAAGTTATATTTTTATTTACAGTTTTGTTATGTGCAGCATTTGGGAGAATATTGCTTAACAGTTTCCTTCCCCCACTTTCCCCTTGCCCTGCCCGCCCCAAATTTTTTCAGAGGAATTATCTGTTTGGACAGAGGAAGAGTGCAGAAATTTTGAACAAGGGTTGAAAGCCTATGGAAAGGACTTTCATTTGATTCAGGCTAATAAAGTAAGTAATGATATATGTTGTCTCTTTTTATAAAAATAAGTTTAGTTAACCTAGGTCATATGAAATCTACTATATTTTCTAATGTTAAAAGTTCTGTAGTGAATATATAATATGCTAGTATTTAGGGGATTATAATAAGCATGCCTAGACTCCCTGGCATATATTTGCCAGGTGACTTCCCAGTATGTGGTGTTTATTGGAAACTTACAAGAACTGGATGTTTAAAACTATGTTCATCATCTCCTGGATGGGATGTGTGAGTACATATCATGCCATATGAATATCAACTATACAGTGTTAATTTATATCCCCCCAAATTTCGTAATTATTTACAAATTTATTTAGGCTTAATTAAACTGAAATCAGGTAAGATTTTTAATAGAAATGCACAATTATAAAGAATAAAAAATTGTGTTCCTAAGGGAAATTAGGACAGGCAAAATTAAAATCTCAAATTTAAATATGGCAAATTAAGTAATGTCTAGGCTTATGAATGTCACATTTTTAGTGAATATAAACGACAAGGACCTTGGCTTTACATGTGTCCTCAAAGATGGTATATCAGATGTATGATGGCTTACCTAGGGTGATGTTGAAAGTATCTGGGCTTTATGGTCTTGAGTCTGAAGCACTATAAATAGTCTGTCCTCATCCTCTTTCATATCTCTGGATGTACAGTATCTAGTGTATGTTCCATAAATAGTTGCTTACAAATTCTCAGTTGATTTTTCTCAATTTTGGTGTTCTTTAGTTTATTGTTGGTAATTTTGTTAATTGTGTTATTTGACTCAGACATAACTAATAAGAGAGAAATTTTGCGTCTTAGCATTGATATAAAAGATGTAGGCAAACCATGTTAATGTTGTAACCAAATCATTTGATAATCTCCAATATAGTGATTTCTCTGTGAAAGGATTGTATTATGCTAATGACTAGCTATGTATGTTTCTGATTTAAAGAAAAGCAAATGATCTCATGGTTGAAAGGGCTAACATTTTGTAAAAGTTTTCTAGCATTCCTGCTTAAATTCAAACAATACTGACCCAAGCATGCTATGGAGGGGGACCCCTGGGATGATAAGCTGATGTAACTCACAGGAGCAACACCCCCCGCCCCAAATGCTTTTTAAGGAGTAAGAACTTAGTAGGTGACTTGAAGCTATTAGCCAAAAAAAGTCTTAACATGATATTGAAATAAGACCTTGATTTCTTTTTATGAAGAGTATTTGGGATGGTGGTATTTCAGTGTTACAAAAGTCATCTGCTGCTGCTAAGTCGCTTCAGTCGTGTCCGACTCTGTGTGACCCCATAGATGGCAGCCCACCAGGCTCCCCCTGTCCCTGGGATTCTCTAGGCAAGAACACTGGAGTGGGTTGCCATTTCCTTCTCCAATGCATGAAAGTGAAAAGTGAAAGTGAAGTCGCTCAGTCGTGTCCAACCCTCAGCGACCCCATGGACTGCAGCCTTCTAGGCGCCTCCATCCATGGGATTTTCCAGGCAAGAGTATTGGAGTTGGGTGCCACCTATACCTAATTCACAAGTTTGTTTCAGTGAACCATAGGGAGGACACTTCTTAAGAGGGAGGGGAATAGTCCGTTGAAAATATTCTTTGTTTTTACACCTGGAATTGAAATTTGGATCTTAATCATAGGTTGTATTATGCAGACTTACTTAATTGACAGTTTTTCATAATACTGTTAACTTTGGCACATGCCACATAATATCTTTTCAATTTTTGCTTTCAGTAAAGTACAGTTGACTTGACAGTTGTCTTCTAGAATAAGATTCTAAAAAGGAAGCAAAAAACAGCTTGAGAAGGTGATTGGGATTTTTGTTTTTAAAACACTGATAGCTTTGTCTTAAAGCAACATGGGCCAAGTCATGAAGTGCAATTAGAGGGGCAGAAAGAAAAATAGGTGCCACCTAACAAAATAAGGATGTCATAAAGTTGACCTTAGGTCTAGTCAGTCTCACAGCAGATAACCCAACTTCAGGACCAGAAACTTGTGAGTTAAATCATATCATCTTGCATCTCAAATACTCATTCAGATACACTTTTCCTTTTAAATTCCCAGTATTTTCTATGCAGCAACCCTACCAGCTCTACAAGCAAAGTAGCAAAAAAGGAAATTTTGTCAACATCATCTGCCTGTCCCATATATGTGTAAGGGAAGCCATTCAGTTCCCAAATAGGTATAACACAGTAAACCACTGGAGTGATTTTGTAAACAAATATTCAGTTCAGTCGCTCAGTCATGTCCGACTTTTGCGACCCCATGGACTGTGGCACGCCAGGCTTCCCTGTCCATCACCAACCCCCAGAGCTTCCTCAAACTCATATCCATCGAGTCGGTGATGCCATCCAACCGTCTCATCTTCAGTTGTCCCCTTCTTCTCCTGCCTTCAATCTTTCCCAGCATCAGGGTCTTTTCAAATGAGTCAGCTCTTCACATCAGGTGGCCAAAGTATTAGAGTTTCAGCTTCAGCATCAGTCCTTCCAGTGAGAATTCAGGACTGATTTCCTTTAGGATTGTCTGGTTTGATCTCTTTGCAGCCTAAGGGACTCTCAAGAGTCTTCTTCAACACCATAGTTCAAACGCATTAGTTCTTCAGCACTTAGCTTTCTTTATAGTTGGACTAAACATCCATACAGGACTACTGGAAAAACCATAGCTTTGACTAGATAGACCTTTGTTGGCAAAGTAATGTCTCTTGCTTTTTAATATGCTGTCAAGGTTTGTCCTAGCTTTTCTTCCAAGGAGCAAGCATCTTTTAATTTCATGGCAGCAGTCACCATCTGCAGTGATTTTGGAGCTCCAAAAATAAAGCCTTACAAATAGCCGAGAAAAGATGAGAAGCTAAAGGCAAAGGAGAAAAGGAAAGATATATCCATTTGAAACAACTATTAACATTTTTATAATAGCTTTTAACTCACTGAAATATTTTTAGCCTTTCTACAATGTAAGTAGCTGAGTCTGGATCAGTGTTGGGATTAGTAAGAGAATCCTTTAAAAGGGCATTTAAATTCAGTCTCCCTAGGTGTTCTGTGAGTAAAAGTATTTTACTTTTACAAGCAGATTTCTTGTAACAATTTTGATTCATATGCCACTGCCAGACATTTTCGATAAAGGAGTATTCATTTTTATAGTAAATGAATATGATAGTCTCTTTAAAAGCATAATGTTTAGTATCTGAAGACCTGTTGCCAATATATGATTTTTCTGAATGGGAGCTTGGAAAGAGTAATTTTTAACACAGCTGCTACTGTATTATATTTTATAACTGCTATTATTTATTACTTAAAGGTCAGCTAAATTTATTCAAACTTAAGATTTTTTCATGAAATTTACTCCTTTAAGGAGGAAGTAATTCTTAAAAACAAGTATTTGTTTCTTATAGGTTCGAACAAGATCAGTTGGTGAATGTGTAGCATTCTATTATATGTGGAAAAAATCTGAACGTTACGATTTCTTTGCTCAGCAAACACGATTTGGAAAAAAGAAATACAATCTTCATCCTGGTGTAACGTGAGTACATTTTTTCTTTTTGAGTCATTTTTGCTAAGCTTCTCTAAATTTTTCTTGAGAGAATTGTGATTTTTAGACTCTTCTTTCTTTAAAAGGATAAAAGTTGACACTAATTTCAGTTTATTCCATTTATTGACATCTTCATAGGGTATTTAGACTTTCAGTGTCTTATAAAACATTGTAAACTACAGTTCATATTATTTGAGACAGCAAATTTATCAAAGTAGATGTTAAGAGTACATGTTTTCAGTAGTATTCCTGAGAGGAAATGGATCAGAAGAGCTGTGAAAGCATGTTTTTGTTAAATTCTGTTCCACACAGTATAAGCACATCCAGTTTTGATTTAATAACATCAAAAGAGCAGTAAGAATAGGGGAGGCTGTCTTTTCTAAATCTTACAGGGCCATATGCCTAATAGAAATAGAGGAAGAAAAATTATTTTTTCCTTTCCCAGTCTATTTTAGATCTTGGGAACCAAAAATAAGATCTGGATATAGATGATATCAAAGGGAAAAGACATGGGAGTATAATAAATTAGGTCAAATTGCATTTTCTTTTTTGTTACAAAATATTTTATAGAGAAATGAACATATACATGATAAGTTCGATTTTCCTAAATATTCTGAAGCCTTTTCCTCTAACAGAAATAATATTTAATAAATAATACAACTTTAGCTAACTCCTAATGATAGAGGGCGGAAAAGGCAATGGCACCCAACTCCAGTACTCTTGCCTGGGAAATCCCATGGATAGAGGAGCCTGGTGGGCTGCAGTCCATGGGGTCGCTAAGAGTCGGACACGACTGAGCGACTTCACTTTCACTTTTCACTTTCATGCATTGGAGAAGGAAATGGCAACCCACTCCACTGTTCTTGCCTGGAGAATCCCAGGGACGGCGGAGCCTGGTGGGCTGCTGTCTATGGGGTCGCACAGAGTCGGACACGACTGAAGTGACTTAGCAGTGATAAAGTGAGTATAGTTTGTTATTAAATCCCTTTTTTTAAGCAAAACGCCTCATACGTCTAATCCACTCCCCATGTACCAAATTCTCTTAGCTTCCTTTAGTCTAGCTGCAGAATGATACATTATCCCCAATCTGACTAGTAATGTGTTACTGTTAAGTACTTAGTAATAGAGTATCAAACCCTTTATTTCATGTATTGCTCTAAAATACTGATGAACTTTACAGTGAAATTCACTTTACCATACTTGCCTTTATTATTCCCTGTATTATGTTTATGGAATAAAAATAAAGCAGAGTTGTGACTTCATTTGGTCAGCCTGCACCAGTAAAATTCTTAAGCCTAGCCAAATAATTGCCTTTGAAAGATGTGCTTATATGCATACTCTTGTGCTTTTCAAACTACTTGACTGGACTGTTGCTTGGTCATGTTCATTACAGGTGTTTCTTCTGGTCACTTCCCTGTTTGGAGTATTCAAACACTCTAAAATCCAAAGCAAACTTTTCTGAAAGGGAATAAATGGGTGTAATTGTCCTTGGAAATCATGAAACATTGGACTCTGCCTCATTCCTTTTTGTTCAAAGGCCATAATGAGTAGAATTTTATATCTAACAGTATTCCAGTTTTTATATAATTGCTTATTATTATCAATTTATAGGTAAATTTTTATTTATTGGTAGCATTGAGACATAATAATGTAGAACTACATATAGCTATCCACTTCAGAGTATATCTTAAAATAGTTTTCAAGCTATAGGGAAAAGCAACAGTAACATCTTTCATCTTTTCACCCATTTCAGAAATAAAGTTCACACATGAACTACAGGCAGTCTGTCAGCAGCAGCAGTAAGAATATCAGAATTGCCATGCTGGGTCAGACCCATGGTTCATCCAGTTTTCTCTTTCAGAAAGCATCACCAAGGGAAGTGTTGTGGGCTGGCTTAATTGGTCCTCTGCGACGTCAGGCTCAACAGGTTAGGTAGGGATGTGCCGCTAAACATTTTAGTTTTTCTAATAATTTCTCCATAGCTTCTGAAAAACTTTTTGAAGCTACTTATATCTGTCACCTTGATTCTTCTTAAGGTTTAAATATTCTGTAGATGGAGTAGTCATAGTTAAAAGTAATCCCATATCTTCTCTTTTCTCAGGCTTTAAGAGTTAACAGTGTGTCCCCTGGTGTTATGGTATGAAGTGAAGAAATATTTTCCTGCTAGACAAGAACACTGTTTTGTAGTCTTCAACTATATTCCCTTTGGGTCTTTTATAAAGTTTTGTGTGTTTTTTTTAACTGTAAACTATTTTTTTTTTTTTTACTCCTTCTCCTCCCTTTTAGCTGTGTTAAATCTCCTATAAGAAGCCATGTAGACTGTATATTGCAGATGGGGAGAAATTGTGGTTTTTCTCTAGCATAGACATATTTTTGTAGTTTGCTTCCAGGACCTTCTTTTTGCATTAACAGTTGCACTTAAGTGACCACACAAAATTTAAATGCCTTTAGACAAAAACATTAAGTTAATTAATGCCTTTAGACAAAAATTTGACTGAATTTTTCAGTCTTCCTCTTTAGTCAAAATGTATAGTTAAGAGCAGATTATCCTGAAAGTTATTTGCTTATCTTTCTGTTACATAGTTACCTTTCATTTGTTAACCAGAATGAAGCACATTTGCCACTTTGCTTCCTGTACATGGCCTTTGATAAATCCTACTGCAGAGTCTTTCCATTCACTACCTAAAAGAATTGGTAGGCATATGCAATTGAAGATTTTACTGTAACAGCCTTGCAAATAATTTTTTTTTTTTTTAAGTAAAAAATAACTCAGCATAATTCCAACTATTTGAATGCTGCTCCAACCCCCTGGGTGGTCTATCTCCTCTTTTCCTTAAGCATTCTGGACGGCATTAACCTTTAAGAAACAGTAGTAATAAGTCTTTAACAATGTCATTGTTATATTCAGAGATTTAAAATAATTTTGGTATCTCATCAGTTCTAGTTTCCTTTGAGTGGCTTTTAACATCCTCCATTACCCATTCCCACTACATCAGATTTATTTCCAGCAATTCTTCCTAGTGCATTATCTGTTTCTGTTAGTTTTAATTTCTGAAGTCCCTTTGGCATTGCATTCATCATATTTATTCTGTTTCTGTGTGCTTCAGATTTGTTACCTAATTGTTCTATAATGATGAATGACATAAAGCCAAAGAGATCTTAAAAGACCATCAAATTTAATTCCCTCCATTTATAAATGAGGAAAATAAAGCCTAAAATGTTAATTAGTGCAGACTGTTACACAGACTTTCAGTAAAGTTCCAAGCCCTTTCATGGTTTCTTTCTTGTCCACACTCCTACTTACCCTGCTCACAAAATTCTGAAAGATTTGTCTTAATATTTCTATTATTCCTGTTCTGAGGGAATTTAAAAATAAATGATGTATTTAGGTTTTTATTGTACTTCTATGCACTGTGCAAACTTAGGCACCAATGGTACAGAGGTAAAGAAAGCAGACTGAACTTACAGGTGACATCAGACTTTCCTGTAAAGAGCAAGAGAATAAACATTTTAGGCTTTGCAGATGTTAAGTTCTCTTGAAACTACTTAGGTCTGTTGTTGGTGTGTAAAAGTGGTCATAGACACTATGTAAATGAATGTATATGACTGTATTCAGTAACATATTATCCATAGAAACAGATCGGCAGCCCACAGGCCTGCCTTTGCTAACCTTTATTCTAGTGACTTGGTAGCACTGCATAGTTCATAAAACACTTTGCTACACATGTCCTATATAACAGCCCAGTACATAGGTCATGTATGATTACATGCACTTTATATAACTAAAGACACTAAACCTGAGAGAGAGAGGTATTTAGTTCAGCTCTAACCTCAACCCGGTGTCACTTACCACAAATGTCATCCCATGCCGTTGAGCTCAAAAATTACTTAGGGAAGACATAAACTCACCCCTGATGATATATGGGCAGATGAAGCTAGCAGATAAGCCCAGGAACTTTGCGAGCTTATTATACCTCAGCTCTAACAGAAGGGTGATACAGAAAGTAACAGGAAGTTTCAGGAAAGTATTTCATTATTAGGTCCTAGTTTGTCTTTCAGATACTGCCATAGTCATAAAATAATCTTTGTAAGCTTTACAATTCCAATCTGTGTTCAGAAATTCTTTTGTACTCCTTGTGATTGACATCATCCCTCTTCATTTAAAGCCTTTCTGATTTTAGTTGGGCCACTTTGATCATTTGCCTACAATTTCTAAAGTTTTAAAACTGCCTGTAGGTCTGTAACATTTGCTAGGGTAAAGCCCTCACATGTTGTTTTCCTACATTTAACCAAAAGGAGCTTTCCATTTCAGTGCTCGTACTGGGACGAATATAAGGGAAAATGAGGATATACTTGCTAATAAAGCCTTGTAAATTTAACCTCAGTTTTAATTTTCAGCTATTTTTAATATAAGAAAATAATTATTGTTTCCCTCAATTTTAAGGGATTACATGGATCGTCTTCTAGATGAAAGTGAAAGTGCTGCTTCCAGTCGAGCACCATCTCCTCCCCCAACTGCCTCAAACAGTAGCAACAGCCAGTCTGAGAAAGAAGATGGCACTATAAGCAATAGTAATCAGAATGGTAAGCAAGCAGAGAAACACTTGTATTTCTTGATAATGATGGGCACTTTTCCTTCAGTAGCCTGGGAAATTTTGTTTCCGTGTCTATTCAACCCCCAAAGCAGACCTAAAGTAATACCAGATGAAACAGAATATCAGGGTGCATATATACTAACACAGAGAATATGTACAAGTTAATTGGAAAGAATTCCCATTGATATCACTAAAAAGTACATTTAATAAAGTATACCATCAACAATGACCATTTCTTTTAAGAAAATAGTATCTATTTTCTTATAAGGTTGGAATGTCTAGATGTAAGTATTCTTATTTGTTAAGTCTTAGACCAGAACTCCAGCCATTTCACATCAGAAGTACACAGATACTTAATGAAATACTTTGAGTGCTTATAACAGTTTAGCAGGAAACCTCTTTAAGCATATAAATGGAAAAAAGGTAACAAGGGCATCTTTTAAATATTTTTTCTCCCTGATAGCATAATAACCTAGAAAGATAAGAAAAGATAAAACAGATGTGTCCGCCTGTGCATTCATATTGTACAAAAACATTCATTTTTATGCCCATGAAAAAGAAGCAAAGAAACACATATTTGAGATTCAGATACGTTCTTGCTTAAAATATAGAGTGGACCGAGGATCAGTAAGGCCTGGTCAGAGAATTTTCTTGATTTCTACTTTAATTAAAATAGTCTTAAGACCATCTCTAAGCAGAAAGTAATAAATCTTCTCTGATCCTCTTTAATAGGAAACTGGTAAATTAGAGATAAGCTCTGCCCACCTGCATTCTGATGTAACAGCTTTAGGGGAGGGCCAGTGGAGAGCTAATCCCTTCTCCCCAACAGAAACTAAGAGGAACATTGAACAGTTTGACTTTTTTTCTGCTCTTTGCTCTCACACTGGCATTTAATACACTGTGGTGAATATATTTTTTTCATTTAATGATCCCTTTCCATTCCCTCATTACTTCCCCTCTACGAACAAGCCAAACAAATATTAGGGCCCAGCAGCTATTTCCTGATTCAAAAACATTCAGGTTCACTGACATGATTTCTAATGCCAGTCACAACCATCCTAAAGTTCAATAAGCAGCTGAGATTGGGACTAGGGTGGAAACTCAGGGAGGCAGACGGTTGGTAGTACAGTCAACCCTCTGTATCTGCAGGTTCCACATCTGCAGATTCAAAATACTTAAAGAATGATCTCTATAGAGTATTTATAATACTTAATAAAATGTAAACACTATTTAAATAATTGCCAGCACAAAGTAAATTCAAGTTTTTGCCTTTTGGAACTTTGTGAAATTTTTTGTTAAGTATTTTGATAGGCAGTTGGTTGAATCCTTTTAACCATTTGATGATAACATGCAGTTAAGCCTAGGAAGAGTGTTCATAAGTTACTTACACATTACTCTGCCCAGAGGCCATTCACATGTGATACAATTAAGATTTCTAGGCTTTTCAAGGAAAGGAAGACTTTCCAACCCAATTCTCTTTTTTCATAAGGGTCTTTAATTAGTGTCTTGAAATCTAATAGTGATTTTTGACCTAATGATCGTTTGACCTAGTTTCTTGTGCTTACTATGGCAAAATCACTCCTTTTATATCATATGGTACATAATCTCATAAGCAGTCATGGTTTGAGTGCATTTTTGAGTTGAAAAAATAGAATACTTTAATTTGACCAAAATGTATATTTGAGGGTCATTCTTATTTTTTCAGATAATTAAATTTTCGTTTTCTCCAGTAGCACATTCTGTATTTTACATTAAGCATTCACAAAATTTGTCTTCCATTTTGCAGTCAACTGTAACATGACCTTTTGTTATGTTATCAATTATGCTATTTCTTTTCTCAATGAGTTAGGAAGGAATTTGTGTTTGCCTTTAGCGTTTTCAAGTGTATGCTTGTATAGTGCAGGCATTAATTTAACATTATGACAGATTAATGTTAAGAATGAAAAAGTCATGTCATCTTGCTTTTATATGGCAATTAGAAAACTCAAGCTGCTATAGAAAGAATATAATTTTTTCATTGTTTTAGAAAGTTACAAACTGTTAAACCTGAATAATTTATGAATATCTTTGCTTTAATTCAGCTTATTTAGACTGCTGGTAGATCCATTGCTTATTTGTTGCCATGTAATACCAGCATGCTATTAATACATACCAAATCCTATTCTTAATTTTTTACATTTATTAGCTTAATCTTCACAGCAACCCTATAAATTAGTTATTATCCTCATTGTATGTGTGTGGTCAGACTGAGGTACAAGAGAGTGTAAATAATTTGAGGTCACACAGCTACTAAAGTAAATAGAAATAGAGCCAGAATTCAGGCTATATATATACACACACATACATCCCAATCCCAAAGAAAGGCAATGCCAAGGAGTGCTCAAACTACCGCACAATTGCACTCATCTCACACGCTAGTAAAGTAATGCTCAAAATTCTCCAAGCCAGGCTTCAGCAATATGTGAACCGTGAACTTCCTGATGTTCAAGCTGGTTTTAGAAAAGGCAGAGGAACCAGAGATCAAATTGCCAACATCCGCTGGATCATGGAAAAAGCAAGAGAGTTCCAGAAAAACATCTATTTCTGCTTTATTGACTATGCCAAAGCCTTTGACTGTGTGGATCACAATAAACTATGGAAAATTCTGAAAGAGATGGGAATACCAGACCACCTGATCTGCCTCTTGAGAAATCTGTATGCAGGTCAGGAAGCAACAGTTAGAACTGGTCATGGAACAACAGACTGGTTCCAAATAGGAAAAGGAGTACGTCAAGGCTGCATATTGTCACCATGTCTATTTAACTTATATGCAGAGTACATCATGAGAAATGCTGGACTGGAAGAAACAGAAGTTGGAATCAAGATTGCCGGGAGAAATATCAATAACCTCAGATATGCAGATGACACCACTCTTATGGCAGAAAGTGAGGAGGGGCTAAAAAGCCTCTTGATGAAAGTGAAAGTGGAGAGTGGAAAGGTTGGCTTAAAGCTCAACATTCAGAAAACGAAGATCATGGCATCTGGTCCCATCACTGCATGGGAAATAGATGGGGAAACAGTGGAAACAGTGTCAGACTTTGTTTTTCTGGGCTCCAAAATCACTGCAGATGGTGACTGCAGCCATGAAATTAAAAGACGCTTGCTCCTTGGAAGGAAAGTTATGACCAACCTAGATAGCATATTCAAAAGCAGAGACATTACTTTACCAACAAAGGTTCGCCTAGTCAAGGCTATGGTCTTTCCTGTGGTCATGTATGGATGTGAGAGCTGGACTGTGAAGAAGGCTGAGCGCCGAAGAATTGATGCTTTTGAACTGTGGTGTTGGAGAAGACTCTTGAGAGTCCCTTGGACTGCAAGGAGATCCAACCAGTCCATTCTGAAGGAGATCAATCCTGGAATTTCTTTAGAAGGAATGATGCTAAAGCTGAAACTCCAGTATTTTGGCCACCTCATGCGAAGAGTTGACTCATTGGAGAAGACTCTGATGCTGGGAGGGATTGAGGGCAGGAGGAGAAGGGGACGACAGAGGATGAGATGGCTGGATGGCATCACTGACTCGATGGATGCGAGTCTGAGTGACCTCCGGGAGCTGGTGATGGACAGGGAGGCCTGGCGTGCTGCGGTTCATGGGGTCGCAAAGAGTCGGACACGACTGAGCGACTGATCTGATCTGACACACACACACACACATTTGATACCTCACTTCCTTGATAAAAAGTTATTTTACAGCTGTTCATAACACTTTTATAATAATTTATGAATTTAGCTTTATAATAGCAGTTGCTTTCATGTCTCTTCCAACCTAGGGGTGTCATCTAATGGACCAGGTGAAACATTAAAAGAAGAAGTGAAAGTTGAAGGATTACATGTTAATGGACCAACAGGTGGAAGTAAGAAACCACTTCACACAGATATGGATACCAATGGTTATGAAACAGATAACCAAACCACTGACCCAAAAATCACCCATATGACTGCAAGAAATGAAAATGATTTTGATGAAAAAAGTGAGAGACCTGCCAAAAGGCGAAGGGTAAACAGCAATGGAAAAGAAAGTCCAGGTGGTTCTGAGTTTTTCCAAGACACAATCTCACATGGAAAATTTGAAGAACTTGAGAACACAGATGACTAAACTTAACTTTCTTTGGAGTAAATTCTGGTGTGACTAAAATTTTCAGGGTTGATGGGTTACCTTAAAAAGTTGATTTCCTTGAAGCAGTTGGTTAAAATTTGAATTGAGTCCAAACTTTAGTAAATAAGATTTCATAATTCTGCTTTGCAGATTTTTTACTTTAAAATTGTAAAGGCCCTTTTAAGTAAATAATAGTTTAGTAAATTTGAGTGAACTACAGATACATCTGTACCTTCTTATTTGATGTATTAATCCTAAAATTTCACTACAAGGAACTTTTTGCTTAGTTTGATGGCAGAGAAGGAAAAAACAAGTTCAAATATCTGATTAACACCATTTTTTCTGAGTTTCTTGAAATGTCTTTTATAACAGACATTTTTCTCTCCGTACAAATTGAGTATCATTATTAAGGAAACCCTTATGAATCCTGAAAGTTATGCTAGCATGATTTTTTTATATATAGAAGTTTAAAAATAAACCAAGTCAGGTTTGTATATGTAAAATTGTTGACATCAATGATGTCTTTCCATATTCTTATCTGGGCTTAAGAAATACATTCTGTATTTTTCCAGATTCTTTGTAGCCTTTGAAAGATTTTTACAGTACATATGTCTTGACTGAGCTGTCCTTTCTTAACACAAAAGCTTGTATAATTTTCTTAACTTGTACAGTTGGTAAACTTTTATTAGAGGAATTGATATTCTGAGTCTGTCAGCTTTCATTTTATTTTGCTAAGGTTTTTCTAATGAATTTTTAAGTGTTTGTGTAGTAACTGAGTCATGTTTCTTATCCAGGTGGTAAAAGCATTCATAAAGAATTGTGAACATTTGTTTTTTCAAGTTTTTACTTAAGGACAAATAGTTTGAGAACTGAAATTAAGCATGATACTTAGATCACATAGTTTGTTTTGCATTTACTATAATTTTCAAAATTATTTTTGAAGCAAAACAGAAGTTTAATGTTGACTTCAAGTGCTTAAATGTATCATGCTAACCAGAATCCCATTCAGTTATTTTTATATGCTTTATAAAATTTCCCATTTTTGCATTAAATAAACAGAGGAAAAGGTCAAGTGATACTTAGATATTGGCACACACAAGGAGTTGGCAGGCAACAATATTGATTTTATGAGGAAAAAGTGATAAACTTATCTGGTGATAATAGATCACCAGATAATTAGGTTTCCAATTACAGTCCAGCTTTTCATATTTGATAGTGCATTTCCAAAGTGAAAATAAGCTATTGAGTAACCATTGCTCTGTGTGATTACAAATAGGATCATCCATTCACAAAGAGTCAGAGATGACTTGAGCAACTGAACTGAACTGATTTGTATCACCTTGCAAGAGTGCCATTTTATTTTTAGTGCAAAATTCTTATTTAAAAAAATGTAGTTTTATACAGCTGATAGACCAACCTATATCCAAACTTTTATAAAAGATTATTAACTACTCTTATCACACAGACATACCCCCAGATACTTCTAGCAGTTCATTTTCAGCCATCAAAGAGCCAGTGTCTTTTTAGATTATGTCTTCTGTGGTCTTATTTTTAATGGCTCAACTGTCTAATGCAATTGAGTAGAGGTTTGCACTGAGAAATTATGGTTTAGGCCTTATTCTCCATGAAGTATTACTATTAACCTCTGTTCAGACTGCTTCCCTCCACCAATGTGAACAACTTTTTTCCCCCAAACAGTGTTAAAAGCCACTTTACAACACTTGACTTTACATGATGTAGATTCACTGTTATTACATATAGATCCAAGTAAATCAAAGTTTTGGGTGAATGTGGTGAGAAGCGTGAGCTCTTTGTTGTTTTGTTTTACCTAGAACATTAATTTATCCAGAATGGCAGCTTTAGCAGATGGTCACAATCCATTTTCTAAATCAGATTTTATTATATGAATCCAAAGTATCCTAGCTCTTTTTCAAAGATGGTCTATAGAAATAGTGATGATGTACTTTTTTTAAGTTGTTGCAATATTAGAGATGCCATTTTCACCTTTTCTTAAAAGATGCATTTTGTTAGGTTTGTGAAGTTCTTGCAAACTGATATTACAGGAACATTTTAAATAAATTCTCAGGCATGTTTGCAAATACGGCACATGTTCTATACATGTTAGGAAATTTTACTTTTCTTAATATTTTTAAAGTCTGCCTAATGAAAAACATTCCACTATTATAATACATAATGCTCAGCTTTTCATAGAGAAATATTTAATTGTATTTTATGTTTATACAGGTATTTCACACAGTACGTTCTTTATAATGCAGCCACTATAACTTGATAAGTCATTGCACTACTTTAAAAAACTTTAGTAATATCATGAATTTAATTTGCTTAAGATTTAGTACATTTCATAACTCTTGACAGACTGCATTGGGAAAAGAAGCCTTCGTTAATAGTTAGTCTCCCTCACCCCATACCTATGCTATGCTAAGTCGCTTCAGTCGTGTCCGACTCTGTGCGACCCCATAGACGGAAGCTCACCAGGCTCCCCCCATCCCTGGGATTCTCCAGGCAAGAATACTGGAGTGGGTTGCCATTTCCTTCTCCAATGCATGAAAGTGAAAAGTGAAAGGGAAGTCGCTCAGTCGTGTCCGACTCTTAGCGACCCCATGGACTGGAGCCTACCAGGATCCTCTGTCCATGGGATTTTCCAGGCAAAAGTACTGGGGTGGGGTGCCATTGCCTTCCCCGCACCCCATACCTATCCCTCAGCAAAGCACTATCTTTATTTGGAATGGTATTCTGTTTTATGATGTGTTTTCAAATAGAGTTCAAAATTTGCAATTCAGTTCAACAAAACAAATCTGTTGAGCTTTAAAACGTATTTGAAATAATATTTAAATAGGCATTTAAAATTATGGATTAATGTTTTTAAATTTATGCATAATAATTTTGCACTGTAAAATAATTCCCTTCCCCGGTTCCCTGTCTGCCATTCTGAATATGCTTATTAAAATATTTTTTTAAACACATTTGCCTACATAATGCTTTGTGAATGATTTTTAGTAGATTGAGTAGGTGTTAATTATAGATTTTAAGTTTGAATGATGCACAGTTTACAATGTGAATGTACACAATTTCTGTTCTTTCAGCTCCTAGACAAGGGTGTGAAATAGTGTTTCAGTGGCTCCTGATCCCTTTTACCTCATGGGTAAATGGACAGATGATGTATTTTTGGGTTTTTTGTCCTCCAGAGAGACCCTTAGGTCTATGGACCTCTATTCACCTGTTTCTCTTTCTCTGGACTACTTAATTAAAAACATAGTTTCCTTCTTTTACAGTGCAATTTATATCACATACAGTTTTGCAAAAAAATTTCACTTTACCCTCAACAGAAAATTAAGAGTGGGCATTTTGAAGAGTGGGGGCTGAAGAATTTTCCAGGCAAGATGTGTGCTGATGACCCTAGGGGTGTGTGACTAGCTCTCTATCACTGCTAAATACCAAATCAGAAATAAAGGTTTTTCTAACTATAATCCATATTTATGCAAAGTGCCAGTGAGGAAAACCATATAAATCTCTCCCTAAAAATGACCTTCCTATATTATATAACTTTACTGATTATTTAAACTTTTTATCATAAAATCAACTCTGCTGTTTAATAATCAGGTTTATCCTTTGCAAAATCTTATCTGCCCCATGTTATGGACTAATTTTATATTTTTAAATATCTGTACTAATCTCTGTCTTCTAATACCAATTATCCATAACCTTATTTCTGTTTTACCTTTAGTATTGTGCTGGCATCTTTGACATCTGACTTATATGTTTTTCCTTTACCAAACAGGATTATTTTTTATCTTGTTTTTGTACTAGCTCCTGTGACTTTTTCAGATTATATAATATACAGTTGACCCTTGAACTACACAGGTTTGAACTGCATGGGTCCATTTACATGCAGATTTCTTTCAGTAGTAAATACCACATGATCCATGTTTGGTTGACTCTGTGGGTGTGAGACATTGGGTGACAAGAGGAACACTATACAGAGGGCAGACCATAAATTACACACACAGTTGCAACTGGGTGGAGGGTCAGCACCCCAGCCTGTGTGTTGTACAAAGGTCAACTGTACTTAAAGTGTCATTTTGCTTGTTCTAAGAAGTGAACTTGAATGTGCATTTAAAGTTTACTTATTCTGTGAAGAACATTGAGGACTTGCCATATAAACTGGGGTTGAACTTCTAATTCTCCTTTGTCCAAATTGATGGTAAAACCTTCTTCACATTTAAAAGTCAATGGTTACAAGTTCTCATCATGTTTCCATATGCAATATTCAACAAACATTTGGGCCTGTACTTGTGCCAGCTACTGTGCTTAACTTACGGCTTCAGAGATGTAGTGTGTTCTCCTCAAGGCATTAGGTGAGTGCCACAGTGGAAATGTATGCTGAGTCCAAGGAGGGCACAAGAAAAGGAAGAGTAGGCATGAGCTCAGGGGAATAAAGAGCCAATGACTGCCCATAATTCTAGCTAAGTAAGATTTTTCTTGAACTTCCTGTATTTGTTAGAAATTAGGCAACTATAAGAGGAACTAAACAGCCTCTTGATTAGGGTGAATGAAGAGAGTGAAAAAGCTGGCTTAAAACTCAGCATTCAGAAAACTAAGATCATGGCATCCGGTCCCATCACTTCATAGCAAATAAGGGGAAAAGTGGGAACAATGATAGATTTTCTTTTCTTGGGCTACAAAATCACTGCAGATGGTGACTGCAGCCATGAAATTAATAATTGCTCCTTGGGAGAAAGGCTAGACAAACCTGCTGCTGCTGCTAAGTCGCTTCAGTCGTGTCCAACTCTATGCGACCCCATAGATGGAAGCTCACCAGGCTCCCCTGTCCCTGGGATTCTCCAGGCAAGAACACTGGAGTGGGTTGCCATTTCCTTCTCCAATGCATGAAAGTGAAAAGTGAAAGTGAAGTCGCTCAGTCGTGTCCGATCTTAGAGACCCCACGGACTGCAGCCCACCAGGCTCCTCCGTCCATGGGATTTTCCAGGCAAAAGTACTGGGGTGGGGTGCCAACAAACCTAGACAGTGTATTAAAAAGCAGAGAGGTCACTTCACTGACAAAAGTCCATATCATCAAAGCTATGATTTTTCCAGTAGTCATGTATGGATGTGAAAGTTGGTTCATAAAGAAGACTGAGCGCCAAAGAATTGATGCCTTCAAATTGTGGTGCTGGAAAAGACTCTCGAGACTCCCTTGGACTGCAAGGAGATCAAACTAGTCCATCCTAAATGGGAATCCTGACTATTCAGGATATGGGAAAATGGGGAACCCTCACTATTCATTGGAAGGACTGATGCTGAAACTGAAGTGTCAGTACTTTGGCCACTTGATGCGAAGAGCCAACTCATTGGAAAGGACCCGGATGCTGCAAAGATTGAAGGATGCGAAGAGCCAACTCATTGGAAAGGACCCGGATGCTGCAAAGATTGAAGGATGCGAAGAGCCAACTCATTGGAAAGGACCCGGATGCTGCAAAGATTGAAGGATGCGAAGAGCCAACTCACTGGAAAGGACCCGGATGCTGCAAAGATTGAAGGTAAGGAGAAGGGCAGCAGAGGATGAGATGGTTGGATAGCATCACTGACTCAGTGAACATGAATTTGAGCAAATTCTGGGAGACAGTGAAGGCCAGGGGAGCCTGATACACTGCAGTCCATGGGGTCACAAAGAGCTGAACATGACTTAGCTACTGAATAACAAGTAATATGAATGTGTGAGTCCCATAAGGCAGCTTTTGTTTTTACCATTTCCTGCAGGGCTGATTATAACAGCTGTGACTTATTCAGGACTCACCCCCTGTTGTCATTCACTTTCCGGGGAGCACTACTATAAGGTGAGGAGACTCTTGATCTGAAGTTTGAAGGAGGTGAAGGCTAATGCACATTTGGCCTGATTAAAATTCCACTTTTTGCTATTATTACTAACACTTAGGGTTGACTGTAGAGTTGGCTGAACATGTCTTTCTGCACACCAACTAGAAAGTGTTTAGAGTGAGTTTAGTAAGTTTTAAATGGTCTTCCTCCTTTTCTCTGAAAGACAATTGAATTAAGTGTATAAAAAGCTTAAGTGTCTTAAAGAGAAAAATCTGGACCCTGAATTGGGGTAGTTTCTTTCAGAACCGAAAGAGATCAAGTAGAGAATGGCATCAGAGCCGCTTCAAACTCCTGACCAGGAAATCTAGGTTTGTAGGGAGAGAACTTGCCCTTAGTCTACTCCTGTGCCTAGGATGCTTTAGCTGAGAAGCCAGTTCCAGCTACAAACTAAAGAGGTGCCAGTCATCCTGAGAATGAATACTCCATCAATCCCCTCTGAACACACAGTTGTAGACAGTGGAAGTTTATTTGGTTGGCTAGTGGTTCTGAGCTTTCAAACACCCTGAATTACCTGCTTCATAAACTGCTTTGCCTTGTGGCCTTGTCATTTGCATCTGCCTCCACTGTTTGGTGGGCAGGCATCTGCATTGTAAAAACACTCTCTAAAGACAATTGGGCTGTGTCCACAGATTTCATAAGTGGCTAATGTTGTTAATAATACTGAGCCTAAAAGGGCAAAATGGCTCACTTAGCTGCTTACCTGCCACAATCCTGTGTCACACCTTTAAGTGAAAAGAGGGTGTTCCTGGTTTTGTTAAAGGGATATGTTTCATGTAGATACTTGGTTAGGAAAAATCAATGAAGGTCATATGCCAAAAATAAGTTATTTCTAAGTGTTGGGATTATGGTGGTCTTAAAAACAAGTCTTCAATGTAGGGCTTGTCACAGGTGCCATTTTGATTTTGTAGGGTTATCCCCTCCTGATCACAAGTCTCATGAAAGAGGGCCATGTCTGTTTTCTTCACCGTATACCCAAATCCAACCACAGTGCCTCTTGCCTTACAGATAAATTATTTGCTCACTGGGCACATTACGCTGCTTTTCGAATTGCTTATAATTGCTTTTCCCATGTGCTTTTAAAAGGGCCAGGCTCAACTGACCAGACTCTTGGGAGATTTCCCCACTCGATTTCCCTGTGCCTTTGGGGATAAATCCTAAATTGTATTTCGTATTAACCCCCATCCCTCCACCCGCCTTTCATTTGTGAAAGTGCATTTCATTCAGACACTCCCATCAGTTAACGCCATTGCTGGTAAAGACACTACCTCTTTCCTTGGGGCTTTGTTTTAGCTCTGACTGCAAGAATTTTGAAACTTTTATTTCCTCAAAAACTTACTAGTTAAAATTATGAAAACAGCATCTCCCATTGCTTTTGTTAACTCTGTACTTGACCATAAGGGCTTTCCAGGTGGTGCTAGTGGTAAGGAGGCCTCTTGCCAATGTAAGAGACACGAGATGTGGGTTTGATCCCTGGGTCAGGAAGATCCCCTAGAGGCGGTCGTGGCAACCCACTCCAGTCTTCTTGCCTGAAGAATCCCATGGACAGAGGAGCCTGGCATGCTACAGTCCATAGTGCTGCAAAGAGTTGGACACGACTGAAGCAACTTAGCACACATACCTCAATGTTCTCCCTCTCCTTAACGTCTGTTGATGAGGGGTAGGGGTGGGAAAAAGGATAGGAGGGCCACATGGGTGAGTAGAAGAAACATTCAACATGAATGTCGGTGGTTACATGGCTAGCCTGCATCACCATCTGGGCTCCACAGAGAACCCGTGAATATTTGTGGCTTGATTACTAGCAATATCAGCCCTTTTTATGCTCTTTAGTTGAATTTTAGATTAAGTATCATATTGAAAAGTCAACTTAGTTAAAAACAATGTTTCTGAAGCAGGGTCAGTTTATATCCGTCACTGACTCAATGGACATGAGTTTGAGCAAACTCATAGATGGAAGACAGGAAGCTGGTGTGCTGCAGTCCATGGGGTCACAGAATCAGAAAAGATTTAGCAACTGAACAAAGCATTTACAAGGTATATCCCATAGGCCAACAGTGAAAGCAATGAACTTAACCTGATGGCTTGGAGCCTCATTAATGTTTTTAATCAGTGCTTCTAAATATTCCTTTTCAGAACAAATAGCTGAAAGCCCCACAGTGCCTGGCCTTGTTATTTCCTTATTTCTGTTTATGTACCTCATACTGTACCTCATTTCCACCAAGAGACAAGTCTAAAATACGCACAGTTGACTGTTAACACAGATTTGAACTGTGTGGGTCCTCTTATATGAGGATATCTTTTTCCAATAAACAGTATTTGTATTTTCATTTTGAAGATCCTTAAGTGTGGAGAAAAATTTGTGTTTGATTAGAGATCACAATACATGGAATCAAAAGAACTAGGGTTTGAGTACTGATTGTATCCAAACTGGCTCAGCTTCCTGCCTTTGGGTGAATCATTTACTAATTCCTTTATTTTGAGGCAGACATAGCAGCACTCAGGTTTTCAACTGTTCGGGGTTGGGGTAAGCATCTCTAATAGCTCCATTATTCAGAGATCAACTGTGCTTAGAATCTTGCTGTTCAAACAGCAGTTTTTACACCATGCCACCTCTGCATTCTACTCATCCAAATTCAGCCATATTTCAAGATGTCTCCTCTTGATTTTGCCATTACTTTGTAATCTTGGTGGCTCAGACAGTAAAGAGTACCTGCAATGAGAGAGACCCAGGTTCAATCCCTGGGTCAGGAAGATTCCCTGAAGGAGGAAATGGCAATCCACTCCAGTATTCTTGCTTGGAGAATACCATGGACAGAGGAGCATGGTGGGCTATAGTCCATGGATCACAAAGAGTCAGACACGACTGAGTGACTTCACTCGTAATCTTATGCTAAAGAAAACACTAAAACTGCCCATCTGTAAAGCACAATACCCACAGTGATATCACAGAGATTATAAAGTCACACATGGGGAATGTTTATCTCCAGAAACTACTAGATACTCAGTAGTTGCACAAGCTTATAATCCCTCATCCAAAATCCCTGTAGCCCTAATTTTTCAGATTTTAAGGAGGTAATATGTGTATTTTATAAAAGATCAATAGCAGAGTATCAGATCAGAGATCAGTCGCTCAGTCGTGTCCGACTCTTTGCGACCCCATGAACCACAGCACGCCAGGCCTCCCTGTCCATCACCAACTCCCGGAGGTCACTCAGACTCACATCTATCGAGTCAGTGATGCCATCCAGCCATCTCATCCTCTGTCGTCCCCTTCTCCTCTTGCCCTCAATCCCTCCCAGCATCAGAGTCTTCTCCAATGAGTCAACTCTTCGCATGAGGTGGCCAAAATATTGGAGTTTCAGCTTTAGCATCATTCCTTCCAAAGAAATCCCAGGGCTGATCTCCTTCAGAATGGACTGGTTGGATCTCCTTGCACTCCAAGGGACTCTCAAGAGTCTTCTCCAACACCACAGTTCAAAAGCATCAATTCTTTGGTGCTCAGGCTTCTTCACAGTCCAACTCTCACATCCATACATGACCACAAGAAAGACCATAGCCTTGACTAGGCGAACCTTTGTTGGCAAAGTGATGTCTCTGCTTTTGAATATGCTATCTAGGTTGGTCATAACTTTCCTTCCAAGGAGTAAGCATCTTTTAATTTCATGGCTGCGGTCACCATCTGCAGTGATTTTGGAGCCCAGAAAAATAAAGTCTGACACTGTTTCCACTGTTTCTCCATCTATTTCCCATGTAGCAGAGTATAGAACCACTTAATGTCCACAATAAAATGTGTTCATGGCTTCCCTGGTTGCTCAGTGGTAAAGAATCTCCCTGCCAGTGCAGAAGACATGGGTTCAATCCCTCATCTGGGAAGATCTCACATGACACGGAGCAACAAAGCCTGTGTGCCACAACTGTTGAGCCTGTGCTCTAGAGCCCAGGAACCGCAACTTGAGCTCACATGCCACAGCTACTGAAGCCTGCACATCCTAAAGCCGGTGCTCTGCAACTAGAGAAGCACCGCAATGGTAAGTCTGCACCGCAACTCAGACTGCAGCAGAGTAGCAGTCTGCTGCAAGGAGAGAAAGCCCACGCAGCAACAAAGACTCAGCACAGCCAAATAAAATAGGAAGCCAAAAGTAAACTAGCATGGTGTGCTTTGCTAGGTACAACAGCTCCAACAGAACGCTGTGCACTGGGCCTTCTGCAGAGCCCACAAGAAGCCTATAAATGAAGCAGCAGCTGTGTGAAGGAACCTGCCAGAGCCCAAAGCAATGATTTAGCAAATGGAACCTCCCACTCAATCCTCTCATTTTATGGAAGGGAACACCTAAGGCCTAAAATGGGGAAATGACAGGTCCAAAGTTCAACAACCTTAGACTGAGCTTAGATAAGATCAGGTCCCTTTCTTCTCTTCCTTCACAACACTTAATAGTTTATGTATTCTTGGCTAGGACCATGGGCTCAACCCTTAGCTTATCAGTCCCTCCAGCCAGAGGAGTGAAGTACTATCAGCCACCTTGCAGGCAACTCATAAGGTGGCAGCCCCTTTTGGATTCATTTGGCTAGGATGGTTGGAAGAGCCATTCGTTGAAAAGGAGGACGTGCTGGTCACAGATGAAGGGTCAGCAGGTAGCTGAAACAGCACAATTACAAAAAATACTGTGTACCATATTGAGTGGTTGCCATTACATGCACTGGGATAGATATTCATAAATCAAAGTCACAACATTGTTTTCCCCAACCTACAAAATGGGAAACTAAGCCACCTTGAGAAGATGAAAGACCTTTCCAATCATTTGGATTTTGTCCACTTTCTATTTTTCCAAGTCAGATCTTTGCATTACTTTCAGGAAAGAAGTGTGTTGTGAGGTAAAAAGCACATGTTGTTCACTAAGAACATTTTCTCCTAGACTGTTTCTCACCAAGTCAGTTCTCAAAGAAGAAAATCCTGAAATTGGTGGAGGGGGGAGAGGCGAGGGTGGGGAAAATGGTCCATAGGCTTTGGGAAAAACTGGAATGCAAGTCTCATCGTCTAGCAAGACATCAGAGGAAGGGCCGCAGAGGGACAGGACAAGCTGTGCACAGGCATCGGAACAGGAAGAGAAACTACCTCTGCGTCAAAGTTTGGAATCTGTACTGCCACCTGCCTTCAAAGGACACCTTAGAGTTAGTCACTAAGGAGTGACCGTGAGGGGCTGAAGGAAGTAACAAGGTGCCCCGTCTCTATTCCAGGCATCATACAACTCCCTCAAATCTTGTCTAACCTTAGAGAAGGGCTAAGATTGAATTTCCTGGTAAGTGGCAAGATGGGGACTCATCTAATTTGATTTAAAGGAATAGCTTGACACTCCCTCCACACTCAAACATTACACTGTACTGCAGCTCTGGGAACTCAGAGCAAAAGGCAGGCCTTACAGGAAAGCAAGTGTATATTCTGTAAAGCAAAGAATTTCTCACAATTACCACTTTTCAAAAATGGGAACCTCCTGTGCCTGTTTTTTCACCTCTAAAGTAAGTTTAATAATATGATACTTTAGAGAGTTAAAATGTATCAATATGTAAGGTGCCCACAAAAAATGCCTACCTAGCACTTAGCAAGCAAATGCTCAGTAAATTTATTTTACTGTGGATAGTGCAAGTACTCCATTTCATTGCTACACACCAAATTTACCTTTTTGGAAAACACTTGGAAACCTGAGATAAATACCTTAAAAATGTTCATGTTTGGTCTCCTTAAGCCAGATTTAGGTTTAAAAAAATAAACAACTCACCACAGTTTTACTTATAAACAAAAAATAGAAACAAATTTCATCATCACCTACTAATCTTACCTCCTAAAATAATGCAAATCCTGTTTCTCTTCCATGCTGTCACAGCCACGTTAGGACTCCATAGTTTCTCACCAGGACCGTGCATCCTCCTGTAGCTGAGGTACTTACCTGTACAATCCCCTCCTTCTTTGAACTTTTCCTGACAGCATCCTCATCTGACCAAAAGTAGTTCCTTGCTTTAGGCACACTGGCAGCCAGCAGGCCAAACCTGGCTGGCGGACCTGTTTTCTTTTCATTTAAATGCCTTTAAGCACAAGCCCGACCACTATTATAGTGTGGATTGCGTTTTTTCAGATTCATAATTTTTACCTGCCTGGCCCCTGTAAGATTTGAATTCATCAGTCTACAGTACACAGTCCAAATACTGCAGCTGCCATGATCTTCCTAAAATGAAGAAAAGGCCATGTTTCTGCCTTGCTGTGCTCAGTACATGTAGCTACTAACTGGATGTATTCAAGAAATATTGTGTCCCTACAAACATATCCAGCACTGTTCTAGGTGCCAGGGACATGAGAGCAAACAAAACAGACCAACATCTCTGCCTTCACTGAGCTTACATTTCATTAGAGGAGACAAGTGCTGTGGAGGTGAAGCATGGAAAGAGGTCAGGGAGTGTGGTGGGGTGCCACCAAAGAAGGCCCAGAGAGATGGCATGCACTATAAAGACATGGGGGAAGGGTGGAATGCATTCCAGACAGAAACCGATACGGGGGCCCTGGGACGCTGGAGGCCTGTACCTCCAGTGCTTTCTCAGTGGGATCCTAGTTGTCCTTTAGTATCAGCTCAAATGCTCTCCCAAGAGATTTTCTTACCATTCCCAGTCAGAATGGCATTCTTCCTCCCACAGCTTCTTACATACAGCTCAGATAATTTCATGATTCTGTCCTCATGTGTAGATACTGTCCTCAAAAATATTCATGGAAAAAAAATGTTACCCAAAGGATAAGCAGACACGAAGAGGCACTCTGGTGAACTTTCCTGCTGCGGTCTCCTAACAGTCCTGCTGCAGTCTCCTAACACAGGGATGTTATTTGTAATTTAAATAGGCTTTGGAATCAAAGTTCAGATTTAAGCTTATCTGAGGGACAAATCCCTCAGCCTTGCTTAAGTTACCATTTGTACAGCAACACTGTAACATGGAAACACATGATATGAAGTTTTAACTCCATGAAAGCATATAGCAGGCATAACATAAGTAATACTGCTTTTCCTTCTTGTAAAACAAATGGTGGCTCAGATGGCAAGAAGTGCCCGCAATGCAGAAGACCTGGGTTTAATTCCTGGGTGGGGAAGAGCCTCTGAAGAAGGGAATGGTTCTCCACTCCAGTATCCTTGCCTGGAGAATTCCATGGATAGAGGAGCCTAGCGGACTACAGTCAGTCCATAGGGTCGCAAAGTCAGACACAACTGAGCAACTAAGTTTCCCTTTATACATAGCCCCCAATGGCAGCTGTTGCCACAAGAGGGCACCATCAGCACAGCTGAAAAGCACGGCTGGTTGCTTTGCCTTCTCAGATTGAAAGAGCTACCAGCTTCACCAGCTTTAAATCCACTGTGAATGAACTCTGAATGAAGAATGCCACCAACAGACAGGCATATGGTGGTGATGAGATAGGTACCACCAAGTTTATTACAGGCAGACTAGGAAAAACAAGAATCTAGTTTGGGAAGTTCTCTGGTTATCCAGTGGTTGGTTAAGAATCTGCCTTGCAACAGAGGGGATGCAGGTTTGACCCCCTGGTCTGGGAACTAACTCTGGGGGGGTGCAATGCAGGGGGGGGGGCATGGCAACTAAGCCCCAAGTACTGAAACTGCACACTCCAGAGCTTCAGACCCACAACTAGGGAGCTGTACATGACAAGGAAAGATCCCACATGATGCAACTAAGACCCAACACAAATATATCAGTTCAGTTCAATTCAGTTGCTCAGTCATATCTGACTATTTGCAAACCCATGGACTGCAGCACACCAGGCTTCCCTGGCCATCACCAACTCCCAGAGCTTATTCAAACTCATGTCCATTGAGTTGGTGATGCCATCCAACCATCTCATCCTCTGTCATCCCCTTCTCCTCCTGCCTTCAATCTTTCCCAGCATCAGGGTCTTTTCAAATGAATCAGGTGTTTGCATCAGGTGGTCAAAGTATTGGAGCTTCAGCATCAGTCCTTCCAATGAATATTCAGGACTGATTTCCTTCAGGATGGACTGGATGGATCTCCTTGCAGTCAAAGGGGCTCTCAAGAGTCTTCTCCAACACCACAGTTCAAAAGCATCAATTCTTCTGTGCTCAGCTTCACAGTCCAACTCTCACATCCATACATGACCACTGGAAAAACCACAGCTTTGACCAGATGGACCTTTATTGGCAAAGTAATGTCTGCTTTTTAATATGCTGTCTAGGTTGGTCATAACTTTTCTTCCAAGGAATATGCTATGCTATGCTAAGTCACTTCAGTCGTGTCCAACTCTGTGACCCCATAGATGGCAGCCCACCAGGTTCCCCCGTCCCTGGGATTCTCCAGGCAAGAACACTGGAGTGGGTTGCCATTTCCTTCTCCAATGCATGAAAGTGAAAAGAGAAAGTGAAGTTGCTCAGTTGTGTCCGACTCTTAGCGACCCCATGGACTGCAGCCTACCAGGCTCTTCCGTCCATGGGATTTTCCAAGCAAGAGTACTGGAGTGGGGTGCCATTGCCTTCTCCGTCCAAGGAATAAGCGTCTTTTAATTTCATTTCACTGCAGTCACCATCTGCAGTGATTTTGGAGCCCTCCAAAATAAAGTTTGTCACTGTTTCCATTGTTTCCCTATCTATTTGCCATGAAATGATGGGACTGGATGCCACGATCTTAGTTTTCTGAATGCTGAGTTTTAAGCCAACATTTTCACTCTCCTCTTTTACTTTCATCAAGAAGCTCTTTAGTTCTTTGCTTTCTGCCATAAGTGTGGTGTCATCTGCCTATCTGAGGTTATTGATATTTCTCCTAGCAACCTTGATTACAGCTTGTCCTTCATCCAGCCCAGCGTTTCTCATGATGTACTCTGCATATAAGTTAAATAAGCAGGGTGACAATATACAGCTTTGACGTACTCCTTTCCCGATTTGGAACCAATCTGTTGTTCTATGTCCAGTTCTAACGGATGCTTCTTGAATTAATTAACGAAAAACAAAAAGAATCTCATGTGGTGGTGAAGAGCAAAGACTGATCAGGACTGGAATGTAGGTCCCACAGCTCCAGCGCACAGCTGTACCTCCCTGAGCTTCGTGTGGAAACGAGGTGGTGCCAGGCCTCTGCTAGAGGCTGGGTGCTGGTCCCAGTGAGCTTGAGCTCAGTCTTACTGCACGGATGGATGCATGGACAGAAGATGTCTGTCCCTTCTCTTCTACAGGGAAGAAGTCCTGAAGGGCCCTGGTTTCCACTCACCTGCTGTGGATACACAAAGGCCCCAATTCTGTGCTCTGCCCCAGTAACTGACAGTTCTGTGAGTGGAAGCTGAGCAAGATGATAAACCAGTAGAGGAAAGGCTGAGTGAAGGAGCACATATCTCACAAATTCGAAAGAAAAAACTCTAATAAGATATTAAAAGTTGATTACAACAAATGCCTTAGGGACAGTCTCTCAAAGCTGGATATTCAAGCTGAAAAAAAAAAAAAAAAATGGAAGTAGAACCATATACAAAAGCTAACTGAAAATAGACCTAAGATGTAAATTATACAACTCTTAGCAGAAAACATAGAGAAAAGTCTTCATGACAATGGACTTGGCAATTATCTCTTGGATATGACACCAAAGGAATAGTCAACCTAAGTAAAAATAGACAAATCGCACTACATCAAAATTTAAAACTGTATGTCAAAGGAAAGCAGTCAACAAGAAATCAAAAGGCAACCTACAGAATGGGAGAAAATAGTTGCAGATAATTTGATAAGGGGTTAAAATTCATAATATTTTATAACTGCAGAATATCTCTACAATTCAAGAACCAAAAAATCCAATTAAAAAAAATGGACTTGAATAGACATTTCTCCAAAGAAAGTATATTACGTGACCAACAAGCATGTGAAAAAATGCTCACTAGTTGTTAGAAAAATACAAATCACAATAAGATGATATCATCTCACACTAAGCAGGATGGCTACCAATAAAAGAAAATAACAACTGTTCACAAGGATGTGAAATTGAAATCTTTGTGAACTAAGATTCACAAATGTCAGAACGTAAACGTAAAATGGTACAGCCACAATGGAAAACAGTACAGCCATTCCTCAAAAAATTTAAAATAGAATTATTATATGACCTAGCAATTCCAAAGAATAATCAAAAGCCTATTTGTACAGCCACTCCTATAGATTTTGTGTCCCATCCCCTGCCCCCAATTCATTTGTTAAAACCCCAATCTCTGACAAGACAGTATTTGCAGATGTGGTCTTTGGTAGGTAGCTAAATCATGAAGGTGGAGCCCTCAACATTGAGAGTCCTTTTAAGAAGAATCAAGACAGCTTGCTTCCTCTCTGCTCTCTCCCACGTGAGGCTTTGAGAAGATGGACATCTGCAAACCAGGAAGCGGGCTCTTAGCAGCTGCCACATCTGCTGGTATTTTGATCTTGGACATCCCAGCCTCAGAGCTGTGAGAAATCAATGCTTGTTATTTGCCATCTATGGCCATTTGTTAGAGCAACTCAAAGTGACAGCTTGGCATGTTTAGCAATTCTTATTTACAATAGCCACATGCTGGAAGAAACCAGTGTCCAGCAGCGGATGCTGGATGGATATACAAAAGCTAGCATATACATACAATGGAAAATTATTCAGCCTTGGAAAGAAATTCTGACACTTGCTATGACACGACCCTCAAGGACATTATGTTAAGTGAAATAAGACAGTCACAGAATGACAGATACTGTACGATTTTACTTACAGGAGTTATCCAGGGAGGCGCAAAGTAGAATGGTAGTTGCCGGGATCTAGGGGGAAGCGGGAAACGAGCTCTGTAATGGTTACGGACTGCAGTTTTATAAAATGGAAAAGGTTCTGGAGCCTGGCTGCAGAACAGTGTGAATATACAGTATTACTCCTGAACTGGACACTTCAAAAGCATTAAGACAGTAAATTTTACATTATGTATTTTACCACAGTTCTTTTTTAATGCCTTAACATACTTCTACCTGTTTTTGCCAGTACCAATACATGTTTCTTGAACAGCATGTTTTATTGGGGGGTTATTTCCTAATAAAGTTATTCAGAGTCTTAAGCACCTGATTAAGGAGATGAAATGTTTTAAAGGCAATTTTTATATGCATTTCTTTCCTTTCAGTTTACCATAAGTACATCAAAGACACTGAATATTGAGTCATATATGCTATTCATGCAAAGTACTGAATGGCTGTAAAGGAAAAACTGCTCCCAGGTCGTCTTCTCTGCGCTGTACTCACATTTCTGGTTACCAAATGCGTGTTTTTGCTCCGTACCAAGCCAATCTGCTACATGGGCTACATGAGCTACAATTCAGTTCTGATACTGAACCTGGAGTTAGTATCAGATCCCGCAGCAAAAGGCTGAGTCCCACAGGACTGTTCCTTCAACCCATTTCCAACACAAATCACAAATCCAGATTGCCACCTGTGCTTCTGACCAAACAACTATAAATCACACTCTTCTCGGGTTTGATTAGTTTGTGGGAGTGGCTCACAGAACTCAGGAAAACAGTTTACTTACTAAACTATTGGTTTATTACAAAAATATGTAACTCGGGAATAGCAGATGGAAGAGCTGCAGAGGGCAAGGAGCGTGGGGCGCATGCAGATCCTGCACATTGTTCCAGGAGACCATCGCCCAACACCTAAGCACGTTCAGTAACTTGGGAGCTGTCCAGATCTCATAGTTCATGGACTTTTATGTAGGCTTCATTATGTTGACATGATTGACTAAATCAGTGGCCACAGATTTAACCTCCAGCTCCTCTCCCCTAGCCTCTCTTCTCTTCACTTGGAGAGAGCAGATGTATGGAGGCTGAAAGTTCCAATATAAATCTCTCAGTTGGTTCCCCTGGCAACCAGCTCCCAGCCTTAGGGAGTTTCCAAAAGCCATCTCATTAACATAACCTTAGGAATGGTTGAAAGATGCTAACAAAAGACACCCTTTTCACCTTTATGGCTCTGGAGCTATTTCATGAACTGGAAACAAAACTACATACTCTAATAAAAGATTTTCCTGTAGCTCTTATATAGAAAATTACATGGGTTTTAGGAGCAGTGTGCCAGGAATAAGGACAAAGATCAAATACATATTTCTTATTATAAATCATAATATCACATTGGCAAACAGTATTTTCTCTATTGTGTCTCAGTCAACTAATTGGGATGCCATCCTCTTAAACTGAGGCAAACCTACAGCTCTTGACTGTCTCTGCAGGCACTTAGAAAGAAATTTTAATACATGGGTTGAAGAAAAAGTATTTATTTGACACTTTTACAAAAATATTTAGGCACATAATTTTCATATTTATGTCACCTGATTTACATATCTCAATCCTCAGTACCTTTTAAAAACACTAAAATGGTCATTTGGTAAATAGAATCTATATTGAAAAAATACTGTGACAGACCAACATTTGTAGACAAAAATCAGTTGATTATCAGCATGAGAAAGAAATGTTTATGAACAAAATAATCTCTAAAAACATCTTTGTGAGACAAAACAAATCTAACCAGTAGATTTCTTTTAAAAAATATTTTCAAAAAAGAAAGCTTAAAAAAAACCCATCATAGAATATCTCCTCATACCATGATTAAGTGGCATCCTAACAGTAAGAACTAGAAGGTAGGCTTAGAAAACAGTGATGGTGCCAGAGGTTCACAAATACCAACAAGTGACAAAAGCCTGGACACAGAGGCAGCATGAAGCTAATGCATTTAATTCGGAGATGAGAAGAAAGAATGTCCAACCTACACAGGAGCTACCTTAAGGTAACAAACTGGGGAAGTTTTAACAGAATCACCATTCTGAAGTGTAATTATATTTCTCTGAGATAGATACTAATTTTTTTAAAATTTACCAAAATATGAGTCATTTCTCTTTTCTTTTTTAAAGAATAGCATCTTTTTTAAAGGTAGAATCACTTGCATCATACAATAGCCCAACTATACATGTTAGATATTTTAAAAAGATGACCATGAGCAGAAACTCTTCTTTAACCATTCTAGAAGCAACCAAATTATAGGGTCACATTCAAAAAGAAATACATTGCCCAGGCCTCTAGCATTTAAGGAGCACAAATTAAGACTCTTAATCTTTGCCTACAGTCTAACCCTGAAATCATGACAGTAACGTTTGCTGAGTGCCTAATATGCACGAGGCATTGTGCTGAGGAGTCTGCATCCCTTGCCTTATTTATTGTGAAGATTATTATTTTTCCCTCAGGGAGAGAAAATCAATCACAGCCTTGTTCATAGGGAGGAACCAGTATACACAGCTATGGGGAAGCAAGAATACATGCAGGAGAGAGCAGAGGGCCCCGGGGAGTCACAGAATTTGAATGGCCTGGCTCTCATCTCAGAGCTAGAGGACTAGTATAAGTCCTCTTAAAGAAGTGCTTCAGTCAACTCCATGTGTGGGACACCCCTAATCACCAGTGCTGACAACTGTGCAGGCAGCTTCTACTCATCAATCGCTGACTCCTTTCACCTGCTTCTTTCTCTCAATCGGGGTCTGGCTAAAGAATTATACAGTCCTTGAGAATGAGAACCACGTCCTCTTCACCTCAGCTGCCGCAGAGCTTCGCATAATGCCTGGCATAAAACAGTCAATCTCTGCTCACTGAAAGATGCCATACCAACCAAAATAAAGGTAGGCCTGCCCCAAATCCTGGGTACTACTTCAAACTACTCAAAAGTGAAACTCTACTCTTCTCTCCATGAAGATCCTATATCAGCATTACTGCTGTGAACTTTCCATGCATGGCTGATACAATAAGAACTACAAACAACAAACGCGAAACATACTTCTCTTTCTTAACCTACATGCAAGCTGGATCCTACAAATGATGGACTCCTACAGTCAACAGTCATGTGAAGGATTCAAAAATCACCTGACATGCTGGCAACGTGTAGCCTGACCAATCAGGTTACTCAGATCAATCTGGCACTGCCTTAAAAACAGACTGATCAAAGAGGGCATCGCTGTCATTACCTCAAAAAAAGGAGCCACTAGTCATAAATGTGTTTTCAGCATCCTCACCACAGCTCATCTGTCTCAAAGGGCAAATTCAGGATTTAATTCTATACTGCCTCTTTTTCTCCCAGGAGGTAGTTTACAGATCAAAAGAACTTTTGCCTTGTAAGATGCTGGCATACCAGGCACATCTCTTCCTGTGCCATAACCAAGCCTGCACATAACTGAAAACAAACTACAAAAATGGTTGGTCAGTGTATTCAATCTCCAACCTCCCCAGGCTTATTGCTCTTAAGATGTTGGTGGCAGGTGAAGGAGAATCCAACAATCAACATGAACAGGGCAGAGAGCTTGAAGCTGCTCCGCTGCTTCTAATCAGTCAGAAAGCTCAGTATAGGCCACGGGCCCTAAGGTCGTGTGCATTTAGTGAAGTTATTACTAAGCACGATTTTCTCAAATAAGACCTAGACAGATGACACATCTTCAAGGAAACTGACACTCGAAGAAGCAGTTCAACACTTGGCAGGGTGGGGGGCGGGTAGAGTGGGTCTTAGTCCAACATTTCTGAATGCACACAAACTATTTCTAATGTCAAAGTTCCCTCCTCCCAATAGCTCAAAGAAGGAACAGAACTACCAAAATTAGCTCCCAAAATGCATTCCCCTTGTCCCCAAGCAAAAGTGGGCAGGGGCAGCAAAATTCAGAGGCAGAAGTGCGTGTCACCCATGGCCAGTCTGGAGTAAGACAGAAGCTCAGGCACACAGAGAGTCCATCACGCTCCCTGACGCACAAAGCCTATTCCTTGTGGACTCTAAATTCCATCAATCACTCGCCTCCTCGAAAGAGCTTAGGCTACTTCAGCTGGCACCTCTACTTCCTCACTTCCTCAGAGGAGAAGGGGCGGTTATCAATGGCAGCACAGTTCAGTGGGAAAAAAAAGGAATTCTGACTTATTAGCAAGTCATCTTTCTCCGAGTCTTTCTTTCTTATCAATAAAATAGGGATAAGATGATATCTTGCACAACATAATATCCTATTCTCCCACTTAAATTTTCTCAGCTCACATAATATTAGGAAACAGTGAGTCTCAGGACCCCCTATATGGAGCTACTAACTTGAGAGTTGGCTATGAGGCTAATTCCAGGGACCCAGCACCACTGACTAGGCTTTGACAAAGACAAACCAAAAATAAGGGAAAGATATGAATATGAAAAGGACCTCAATATAACTCTTTTTCAAAAATAGGACGAAATCAAAACCTTCCAGGTTCCCTGTTGAGGCACCAGAATACTAGCTGTTTAGGTCAACAAAGGCCAGTAGATTGCAAACCTGATGAAATGAAAGCCAGCATGTACACCAGCACAAAGGTAGCCAGCTTCCTGCACGTGACTGCACAGCTGGCCTGAGCATTTATCTCCAAAGTCAATGGATGTCTCTAAGCCAAGTCACACTGCTGTGTGAGTTAACACCCAACCTGCCCAAAGAGGCAATTCAGGCGAGGCCCATCCACGGCTGCTCTCCCAGGATGCAGCACTGACCTTGAGAGAAGTGGGCCTGCTCATTCATGTGGGATGTGGCAGGAGTGTCCAAAGGAAAGAGGTATGCTCATGCCACTGAAGGAAGAGGAGGGAAGGTGATGGCTCTAACACTGACGGTGCCAGCAACACAGTCCAAGCTCGGACCATACAGAAACATCTAACCAGCCTTTCCCTTCGAATCATACACTCAGAAATATAAGGGTAGTCATACTGATTCAAGCAGGAGTGAAAAGAGTAGCAACAAAACCCAGAGGCAGGAAGCAAGGGGAAATAGGTGGAGGTCATGTTCCCAGCATGCCATTCTCCCTCGGGGAAGAACAGCTGAGCTCACAGTTTAGGATGGCAGGGTTCATATGCATTTGATGTACACTGCAGCATTTGGCTTCACATCGCTGTGGAGCTGGTGCTTCTAACCCCGCATACAGATTTGCAGTTTCTGAGAGCTGAGAAAACCTCTAAGACTTGTTCACAGTCACAACGTCTTCTGAATAAATCCATGGAGCTAAGTTCTCAGTCTTATCCTTGGTCACTATAGCAGGAGCAAGATCAGGCAACTACCTCTAAGAACATCTCTCCACCCACAGCACTCAGCACAATGCCTGGCACCTATTACATGCACGATACCTTTTAGTTGAATGAATGACTCCGACAGATGAATAAAATGAGTAAAAGGGTCTACTTCCTTCACCCCTTCATTTTCCTCATCCTACACAACATAGAGGGAATAGGACATTTTCAAGGAACGCACTCTACTCATCCCATGAGCTCTCAGGAAAGCCAATGTAGAAACCAATACATTTTGAAGCCACACACATTTCTTCAGTGCCAAAGATGTCCTCTTTGGCCAAGGCAGTGATGATAGCCTCATGAAGAAAAGGCAATCATTAAGAAAGAAAATTCAAAGAAGACTAACTTCAGATCCTCAGGTGCATTTCCAGCAGAAGGAAGGCCAAACTGTTTCCAGACTCAGCAACGACGTGAACAGTGAGGCTCCTGATGGAACGCTTTAGATATGTGGCTCTCAGGGACACCTGGATATCAATCTATGGAATAAAATATTTTCAAAACATGGATGTTTCACTGTCGGCATAGAAGAAAAATAAATAAAAAAGCCCAGTACATTTTCCAGTCTGATATAAATTAATTCTAATGGCATATTTAAAAGAGTCAATTATAAGTTTCTCTCATAAAATTTTAAAAGGCAGCAATCAATCCTCAGATTGTACAAGTGCAATGGTATATTCTCCATGATCAAGACACCTCAGTATCTGTATAAGAATTGCCAGTGTTCCCATTTGATCGAAAACTTGGGCCAGTGCAGTCGATGCTACCCTCGTCATACTGCTCCTTTCCCCTTAATGTCCAGCTTGCTACTGGCTTCTGATTGTTTGCTCAGCTGCTCTTCAGAGAAGGTGATGTAGGAATATACCAGGCTCCCAGCAATGCTGCAAAACAGAAAACCACCATCAGGGAGGAAGGAAGGAATGGCACAAATATAAGGCAACCTGGAGTGAGGGTGAGAGCTACCTTTATAAATCAACACCACATAAAATGAAAACATACAGCATTTTCATTTACCAAACCAGGGACACTCCCTCATCATGGTACTATCCACTGTTGTTGATGCTTTGGAAAAACGAATATTTGCATATACTTGTCAGCAGGAGTGCCAATTTTATACAGTCTTTCTTCATGACTATTTGTTGAAATAAAAACTTCAGACTTCTGCTTATCCTCTGACCGAGCAATCTATTTCATGGATGAACTGTATACATCTTCATAGACTTACTGACAAAGCATTTATCACAAAATCTATAACTGCAGAAAATGAGCTAAAGGATAAGTGTCTCACAATAGAGTATTATATAAATTCATACAATAGAATACTAGGCATTTATTTAAATGACAGAAAAGAAAGAGCTGGCCATGACCTTTAAAATGAAAAAACAGTTCAGCATTCTCCAACCCTATTTTATTTAAATGAACATGAATATGTACATTAATGCATCAGAATAAAGTCTGGAAGAAACAAAATAAGAATATTAACGATAGTTAGATCCAGACTGAGATTATAGGTGATTTCTACTTGTATTTTTTGCATTTTCAAAAATAATCATTCGAGGCAGAAATACTTTTACTAAGAATAAAAAACATCCCAATAAGTAAGAAAACAGGCTTCCCAGGTGGCGCAATGGAAGGAATCTGCCTTGTCAATGCGGATTGTCACGGTATCTCCTGTCAATGCAGGAAATGCAAGAGAAGCAGGTTTGATCCCGGGGTCAGGAAGATCTCCTGGAAATGGCAACCCACTCCAGTCGTCTTGTCTGGAAAATTCCATGGACAGAGGAGCCTGGCAGGCTGCAGTCCACGGGGTTGCAAAGAGACAGACATGACTGAGCACCCATGCACACACACAAGAAAGAAAACGCCCAGATCCTGGGGAGATTCACAGAGCTGGTTTCTCCCCAACGAGAATCAAGTGAACAGTGGGGAACCTACATCATCTGAGCCCTTGGCCTCTGAGCTGGCTGCTGCCACCCCTCACACTTGTCTACCACACCTACTGCCAGGAGGGTTCACTCTTCTAGGACAGTGATTATTTGGGGGACCTCAAGCCCACCTGGCCTACACAGCCTCCTGAAAGCTCTTTTGAGGGAATGTATTAAAAGTACCTATCATGTGTATTTAGGAATAAATGAACCTTCCCAACTAGATTACAAATTCCTTTAAGGTAAAAATTAGTCTATGCCTTTGCATACTAATCAGTCACTTCCTTAAGGAGACAGGAGAATAAAGATAAGCCGGTGGTAAGACAGGAGGTAAGCAGAGACTGAAAATGTTCAAACGAAGTGGGACCATTTTACTCTCTTATCTGATGTGTTCTCACATGGCTAAATCATGCAGCAGATTTTTATAGTCAGATCAGGGTTAGTGTCTCAGCTCTGCTTCTTACTATGGTGGGTGTGTGACCTTGGGCAAGTTAGTTCACTCCTCTGAGCCTCAATTTCGTTTTCATGTGAACTCAGGGATGATTACATGAAACAGTGTTGTAAAGGTGGCTGTCATAGGCTAGGCACTCAACAAATATTAACTCCCTATGTTGGCCTTCACAGATATCTATGTCCCTTCTATATCAAGGTAAGTGTCAGTCTGTGCACATACTTTCTTTAGTTTTTATTGAAGTAGAGTTGATTTACAAAGTTATGTTAGTTTCTGGTGTACAGCAAAGTTATGCAATTTCATATATATACATACATTCTTTTTCGTATTATTTTTGTTATGATTTACTACAGGACATTAAATATCATTCCCTTGTGTGCATATACTTTAAAAATAGAAGTACCTCAGTCACAAAAGTCTGACCAGGATGTTTGTTAACCATTCTATCTGCCTACGTGTTTTAGGAATTTGGCCAGGAGTAAATTTACAAAAAAAATTAAAAGGCTCCCAAATTTTGTTGTGACTTCTTTGGAACTCAATGGCATTGATAAGGATATTATTTGTTTCATTAACTGATGTGAGTCAGGTAGATGCTCTTTTAAGATTAGAATTCTGATAAGATTGCCTTCATGCACAATACAGTTTTGTTTTTTAAAGGACTCAACTAGAGAAAAGTTAAATAGAAGAATATGAACCTAAAAACTTGCTTTCTACCTATTCTTACCATTTAATATCAGTGTTTTTGGAAAGGGGGAGTTTTTCTCACATATTTGGAAACAGGGTTTTTATTTATTTATTTGTTTTCCTGATATCTTTGATATTCTTCCCCAACTCAGGGCTGAATCCAAACTACTCAAGCATTTCCATCATTTTCTCCCCTACCTCTACTCCTTTTTCTTTTCTGCCTCTTAAAAAAAAAAAAAAAAAAAAAACCCTTAAAAGGTAGGTAGAGGACTCCTGTCAGAACTTTTAAAAAGGTAATATATTATATATGTTTCCCACACCTGAAAAAGTTCCTTCAAATGTCATTAGTCTCCTGCAAATAACTTTAGGCCTCATGACCAGGATCAGTCAGGGAAGTTTAGTAGCCAAACTAAAACAGACAACCCTAGCTTAAAAACTGGGCAAAAGAAAACTGGGTTATGGAAAGTGAACTATAAGTAGCCAGTAGCAGTGCCCATAACAGAATACAAATCTGCTGCTATATTCCATCTCAATGCTCTTCTGTAAGGAATTATAATATTGCAAAGGGCTAGCTAATCTCCCTACATCCTTTTAGAAGTCAAAGTTATTCCAGTGAGAAGGCAGTTATTTATCTCTATGAAAAGCTTGGTAACTGTTACAGCAGCAGCAACCCACTGATAATACAAAACATGTCCTTCTCTCTCTCCAAATGAGAGAACCACTAAGAAGAGCTCACATCCTCACTTCAGGGGAAGACTGGAACTAGAAGAGTCTGCCAGGATGGAATTATGCAGGAGGAGAAGGCTGGAACCAGGAAGCAAAACCTCCTTTTAAGGAAACAGGTAAAGGAGTCCCAAATGCAGGAACAGTAGACTCAGGAGCCAGGCAGAAGCAGCTAGACCAAAATCCTCTCTGGAGCCAGACTCTGAGCTGCATCACGGCCCACCCCAGAGACTGTACAGACTATGGTTTGATGTCAGAAGTACAGTAAAATGGGTGTGTTACACAAAAGGAGGCTGGCTTAAGAGTTTTGTAACCAGTATGATGACATATGCTGACAGGATATGAAAACAAAATTAATTTATTCACTTTTACTGGACTGCAGTTAAGAAAACTTGGAAGGCGATCATGGACTGAATGTTTCACCAGCTGGATAATACATGGCAAGTTTCTCAGCCCCTCTAATGAAATGAAATACTCACAGCACCTATCTCAGAGAACTGTTAGATTAAGTATGGCATACTTAGGACAATGTGGAGGATAAGACTAAGCATAAAAAAATATTGTCTGGTATTTGGTTATTATTATTACTAGTTGGATGCCTGTTACAGACCAGGCACTGATAAGTACTCACAACTATAAATAAGACAAGTGATTTCTGCCCTCAGATAGCTGAGAATCTAAAGTGGCAATGGCTACATTATAACTAATTAGTCATTTACTCATTAAAGGGTGAGAACTTGGACTCTGGAGTTCAACCCATCAGGGCTGAAATCCTTCAATGACATGAGCTGTGTGACCTTGGCAGAGCTATGAGTGAATGCACCACATCTCTCTAGAGCACAGTGCCAGGTAAACAGAAACAGGCCCAATGCATGTCTTCAGAATGCATTAGACTGCAACTTTCTAAGCCTCAGGCTCCTCATTTATAAAATAGCGATAATAAAAGAACTTCAGGGCTTCCCAAGTGACTCAATGGTAAAGAATCCACTTGCCAATGCAGGAGACACAGGTTCAATCTCTGATCTGGGAATTCCATAATAGAATACTACTCAGCAGTAAAAGGGAATTCCCCAATGGCTCTGCAGGTAAAGAATCCGCCTACAATGCAGGAGACACAGGAGACTCAGGTTCTATTCCTGGGTTGGGAAGATTCCCTGGAGAGGAAATGGCAACCCACTCCAGTATTCTTGCCTGGAAAACCCCACAGAGGAGACTGGCGGGCTACAGTTCAAAGCATCACAGAGTCAGACATGACTGAGCCACTAAGCACGCACATACCACCGTAAGGGATCCACAGTCAGCAGCAGCAGCCAGGAAAGAGGTACAAACTACAGGTACATGCATACCACAGAATTTCAAATGCAACACGGAATCTCATGCAATACGTTGAGGTCAGACAAAGAGCTGCACAACATTTTGTATCATCATACAACATTTGGGACATCATATGGATACAAAACAGATCTTTGTAGGGGAGAGACTTCAATGAAAAAGGACACAGGGAGATCTGGGAGGTATTAGAATTGTTTTATACCTTGAATATGGCGGTCGTGGTTGTGTAACTATATGCATTTATCAAAACTCCCAGAATTGTACAGGAAATGGGGGGATTTTATTGTATTTAAATCACGTGGTTTTTTTTTTTTTTTTTTTTTTTTTTTAATAGAAGGAAAAAAAAAGGATCATAGATAAAAATAAACTCCAAAAGTTCTATGAATTTTAGCCTGGGCAGTTATGGAGATGCTGGGGTCATTATCTGGAAAGTGTGCATTACTTGGGCTAAAGACACAGGCCAGAGTCCAACTTCTGGTGAACGTACAGAAGCACATTTTGTCACCACCCTTCACCATTCATTCCCCACTCGCTCTGCTGCTTTTTTGAGCTTGAGTGAACACGCAGTAATTGACCACTGGAAAAAGGCACTTAGGGAAGCTGGAGACACCAAGGCTCTTAACAGAGCCCTACTGGGGGACAGAAAAAAAAAAAAAAAAATCAAATTGGAGCCTGAGAACCTACCAATACAAACCTCTTGATTCCTAGAATTGAATCCTATCAGAAAGGACTATTTAAACTTTTTCTGAAACAGCAAAAAAAAAAAAAAAAAAAAAAACCAAGCAGCATGAAGGTAAGCTAGATTCATCAGAGTACTCCCAAGTACAGTTTTATTAGTGATTTCTTTCAAAGTGCAACCAGCCAAGGATGGACTCATACCATTTCCAATCAATGTGAAATCTACTAAGTAGCCAATCTAAGTTTGGTTTTTCACATAAAAAAAAATAAAAAGTAATGTTCGCAATCCATGAGTCCACTTACTAACCAGTCTAAGACGGAAAAACACCCAAAACCATAATTTTTATTTTAAAGAGGAAAAGTGAAAGAAAAAAAAAGGCAACATATACTTTCCTTTACAGACACTGAAATGCAAGTTGTAATGGAAAGAAATGGTATTTGAAACACAAGGTCATCTGGACTCTAATCCTAACTCTGCAAATAATTTGAATGCTGACTGGCAAATAAGTACACTACTTACTCTCCTTAACTCTGTAATGAAACAGAGATTAAAGAGATATGGCCTGTAAAATTTATTTCAATAAAATGTGAAGGTAATTCGAAATTATTAAAAATACCACATAAGGGAAGAGTACCAAGGACATCATTATCAACTGACCTTGCTAGCAAAATGGTACTGTTTAACCAGAACTATAATTACTACTTAACACAAAAAGAAACTTTCAAGACTTTAGATTTGACATATGTTGGGCTGACACATGAAACATTCCAACATACTCAGGCAATGAAGTTTTTTTTTTTTAAATAGCCTGTGATGTGGAAAAAAAAATATAATATTTCTTATAAGATACTATGTTATGAGATTTAATTAACTACAGACATCTGAAAATGCAAACAGCAGCTCTTACTTCATTTTAACCATCAAGTTCTTACTTGAAGGAGACAAAAAAAAAAAAATCAAGGCATTTCTGAATTAGGCCTATAATATATCATAAAGACTCTTTAATCTAGATTTTTAGAAATGAAGGAAGCTTAGGCTACATGCAAACTCAGAACTAGTTCACCATGTTGATGCTTATATCCTGGCCGTTCCTCACAACTATTAATGAAAGAAACTGATTATCTATAAGCATAAATATCAAGCAATGAATCAGGTACTTCATTCATTGGATTATTTCATTCCAACAACTCTAAAGATACAGGTTTCTAACAGAAATACGTAAGAAAACTGAAGATCAGAAAAAAGCAACGCTTTCAAAATCACACAATTGTTAAGTATCAGAACTGCAATTGTGAATGAGATCTGAGACTCAACTGCTGTCTTCCTTCCAGAATATGCAATCCTCAAGCATATTTACATATCCAAATTCCGACCAACATATCCAACCCCCACAAATAACAAATAATTTTTCCTCTAAAAAGACAAACAATAATAATGGCAAATAAATGTCATGGAAGATAAAATAATGAATTATTATCTTATTAATAACATTAGTATTAAATCTCACACTGATTCATAAGAAAGGTGGAACAGGCATTATCACTTGTTTACATTTAAAGATATAAAAGCTCAAGAGAGTTATATAATTTATTGTAAATTAAAAAGATATACCATTAAAGACCTTTATAGTTTTCAAAGTGTTTTTTTTAATCACTAATCCATAGAGAATTCATCAAACAAATATTAAGCAATGACCAGAACTCATTCTAGGAGCTTGGAAAGATAAGTGAACAATACAGGCAGAGATCTAGACCCTCATGGAATTTACATTGTAGCAGGGGAGATAGAAAATGCATAGTATACATAAACAGAAAAATAGAATAAGAGGGCTTCAGAGCATCAGAAGAAGAAGAGCAGGTTGCAATTTTAAATAAGGTGGTCAGGGTAAACTTCCATGAGTAGGTAACATTTGAGCAAAAATATATAGGCATAAGGGAACCAGCCATGCAAGTATCTGGCAGTAGAGTGTTCCAGGTAAAGAAAATATTCTGTCCAAACACTCTAAAGAGACAGCATGCCCTGTATTCGAAAAGAATAGCAAGGAGGTCTGTGTAGATGAAATAGAGTGAGGGAGAAGAGAAGCAAGAGCTGAAATTGAAATTGAAGGGCAAGCGAGGGATAGACTGTAGGGCCTTGTCAGGACGTTGGGACATGGAGCTGCTGCTGCTGCTGCTAAGTCGCTTCAGTCGTGTCCGACTCTGTGCGACCCCAGAGACAGCAGCCCACCAGGCTCCCCAGTCCCGGGGATTCTCCAGGCAAGAACACTGGAGTGGGGTGCCATTTCCTTCTCCAGTGCATGAAAGTGAAAGTGAAGTTGCTCAGTCGTGTCCGACTCTTCACAACCCCATGGACTGCAGCCCACCAGGCTCCTCCATCCATGGGATTTTCCAGGCAAGAGTACTGGAGTGGGGTGCCATCGCCTTCTCCGTGGGACATGGAGAGGGGAGTACAAAGAAGAGTGACATGTTCTAACTTAGCTCTGACAAGGAATACACTGTCTACTCTTGAGAACTGACTAGGGGTGAGATGTGGGGATGAGCCAAATCAGAGATGCAAGTATAGAAGACTAGGCAGTAATCTAGGCAAAAGATGTTGGTGGCTGAGATAATAATGGAAGGAATGTAGATGGTGAAAAGTGATCTTTTTGGATGTATTCTGAAGGTAGAACCAATTGAATTTGCTAACACACTGGATGTTGGATATAAGTTGAAGAATTGAGGATAATTCCAAGGCTTTTGAATTGAGAGGCCAGAAGGATAGAGTGTCATCAGTTGAGATGTTCAGGCTGTGAGTAGAACAGACTTTGGAGGAAATACAAGGAGTTCAGTTTTGGACATGTCAGCCAGAGATGTCAAGTGAGCTAATTAGACGTACAAGTCTGAGTTCAGGATGGAGGTCTTTAAAATTTGAGGGTTTTATGGCATATAAATAGTATTTAAAACCATGAAATTCAAAATTCTCAAACTGAAAAAGCTCTTTCAGGCAAGTTACCCTCATCATTGTTAAAGATGAATGAAGTCTAAAGAAATGCAGTGATGTGTCCAAAGTAAGATGCATATAAAGCAATACAAAGAGAGTTGGTATCTTTAGCTTGGAATTTTCTTAAGAACACTGCACTGACATCTAGCACAATAAATAAAAGATTATTCTTTCAAGGCTAAACAGAAGTTCAACTTCCAGAAAAGACTCCCCAAAAACTGTGCATGAAATGTGAAACCACTTTCTCCCTTTTCCTTAAAAAGCATTATCAAAAAGACATTAATTATACAATGTATTGTAGGAATTCCACAAATGTCTGTTTAATAACAAGTAAACAAATTTGCCATTAAATAGTCCAAGCTAACTGTGACTATTTGACAATCTAAATCCATCTGTCAAAGTGGTTACAGTTAAATATTTTTACTTACCTGATATTTAAGCCAATGAAGTTTGTCCAAGTGAAAATATAATCTCCACCAAAGACCATTCCAATATAAGTTATTAATATATTCTAAAAATAAAAATGGCAAAATACTGTTACACAGGTTTGAAATTTTTCAATATTCAAATAAAGTCATCCACACAATGACCCAAACATATATCCTTAAATTACAAAAGCAAATAAAGAGAAACTAACAAAAACCCAACGATCCTAAAATGAGTGTAGCATGAGTATGAACATCAACTAACAAACAATAATATCAGTCTCTTCCTGGTCTCTCTCTAGAAGCTAAATACTTTCACCAATAGTGAAGAATACTAAAAAGATCATCAAACTTTCCCCTTCCTTGTGATATGGGCTGACATTACAAATCTAAATAAAGAATCACTGTTATTACTAGGGGTATTTCTATACATTTAACAAGTTCAAAAAGAATGTTTTTTTCCTCCCATAGAGGTAGCAGTTAACTTTGTGAGGGGAGAGTGACGGAAAATCTGCTTACAGGCAAGTATCTTTCCCTTTTTTTTGAAAGGGAAAAAGGGAATGATGGAGAATTTACCAACTCAAAGACTATTTCTAGAGGACTCTTTGTTGGTATCTTAAAAAACAAGGGGTAGTCATCTCAAAGTATCACACATAAAATCACCTCTCCCAACTCCCTTAATCTCCCAGGTGTAAACACCTGCTTATCTTGCTCCTCTTTCAGCTTGTGAGATCTTAGTTCCTCAACTAGGCCTCCCCTGATGGCTCAGAGGGTAAAGCGTCTGTCTGCAATGCAGGACACCCGGGTTCAATGCCTGGGTCGGGAAGATTCCCCTCCCTGGAGAAGGAAATGGCAACCCACTCCAGTACTACTGCCTGGAAAATCCCATGGACAGAGGAGGCTGGTAGGCTATAGTTCAAGGGGTCACAAAGAGTCGGACACAACTGAGCGACTTCACTTTCTAAACTAGGCCTCAAACTGGGCCCACAGCAGTGAAAACCTCTGGCTCCTTTTTAATTATCCTCAGACCACAAAGATAAAATAAAAATTTCCGAAGTTTAAGCTCTTATTCAATTCCTCCCTAATCTTTTTTCCATTCTTAAGTCACTGACTCCTGTGCTATTACAACTGCCAAAACAGTAAATGTCACAAATATTTTTAGTACCTGGCCTCTCTTAGATTAGGCCTACAAAGCAGAAAGTAAAGTGTTTATCGTGTTTTGAAAAGGCCAAAAATAAACTTCAAAATTATTCTTATAGTGGAAGTACCCTTTGAGAGAGCATTAAAAATTATGTCAGCCTCTTCCAGGTCTAAATATAGAGGAAAAAAGTCACTTTAGAGCAAATTTTCTTATTATTTGAGAGGGGGAGAAAAAAACCACGTCACCGTAAACAAGGCTGGTAGGCAACTGGGGAAAATGTGTTAACAGGATCCCTCTTGGAATACAGATATTCAGGGAAAAGAGACATTAGTCAGCATAAACTGCCCAAGAATTTTGGAAAAGGAAAGAACAGAGAACCCAATCTTTTGCTCAATATCAGTCAGAAGTCAGAAAAACTATATATTAAAGCATCCTAACCAAGATTTTCCATCAGAAGACAGACTCATGCCCCCAAAGTAGAACTCACCAGGAGGCACAGAAGGGTCTGTGCTGGGAGCTCAAAACGAAGACCGCAATTCTGAGCCTTTAGTTTACCTGAGACTCAGCGGGAAACCCTGATGGCTTCCATGCTCTGCTTTAGAGATTCTGGTTCAAAACATCTGAGGTGGGCCTAGGACCCTACACATTTAACAACTTCTCCTAAGTAATTTTACCACCACACTTAAGAGAAACAAGGAATGCTGACCCAAGGGTTTAGTGGGTTAGGTTCTTCAAGCACACAAGGCAGCTTAAAGCCTGCTGGGGAACAGTGACTGAGCCACCCAGGCTGTAACTGGGAGGCTAATGAAAGAAGTTCCACTCTGGCCCAACTCTAAACCAGCAAGGCTATCAGGGCACTCCCATCTGTCTGAAGGTATAACACGTCCTTCAATACCTTAGCAGCTGTGAGAAGCAATAGCAATATAAACCACAGTTGACCCTTGTACAAAGCTGGAGTTGGGGTGCAGTGAAGAATCTGAGTATAACTTATAGATCTGTGTGTGCATGTCAGTTGCTCAGCTGTGCCCAACTTTGCAACTTCACGGACTGTAGCCCACCAGGCTCCTCTGTCCATGTGATTCTCCAAGCAAGAACACTGGAGTGGGTTGCCATTTCCTTCGCTAGGGGATCTTCCCAACCCAAGGATCCACCCAGGTCTCCAGCACTACAGACAGATTCTTTACCATCTGGAGGCACCAGGGAAGCCCAACTTATGGATGGCCCTCCTTATCTGAGATTGGGCATCTGTGGATTCAGCAACCACAGATGGTATAGTACTGTAATATTTACTACTGAAAAAATTCTTCATGTTAATACATTATTGACTGGGGGAGTTTTGCACACACTAACACCTATGGCTGGCGATTTGTTATGTAAATGAATACAGAAATATCTCTGGTCAATAGTTTTTGGGTAACAAAACATATTAATATGTCTCTGGTCAATAATGAGTAAAGTGGACCCTAGCAGTTGAAACATACTTTGTTCAAGGGTCAACTATAATCAGATACTCCAGTTTTTTTCCCTCCCTCTAGAGTTTAGAAGTAAAACTGTTCCCTTTGGATTAAGTTCATATGATTCTGTGGAGAGGAGGAAATATCAAAAGGAAAGCACTGGACTTAATGCTGATGAGAGCATTTCTGTATTCATACCTCACACTGATGACAATGAAAAATGTACACTAAGAAATTCTAAGCAATTAGGTTGTTATTTGCTAAATAACTTTCCCATACCATTCTTCTTCTTGGTTAAAAATAATGCACCAACTGTCCTGTGTCTCTTGTTCCTGCTGTTTTTATTCTGAAGAGGCAAGCCATCTACTTTGCTCCTGAAGCATTACTTTACAAAACCCAAACAGGGCTGGAGAGGTAATTTGGGGCTGAAACTATCTCAAATTTGGGGCTGAAACTGTCTCAAATTTGGGGCTGAAACTGTCTCAGCCAGCCCAGGCCTTCGAATGCTTATCTCTAGCTTTCATAGAAGTCACACAGTTATTACAGCTTAATTTAGAATTCTATTCACACCAAACGCTCCAATTCTATGTTTGAAATCACAGACCTTCTGAGGCTTTAACCCAAATCTAGTTCTAAAATGAGGTCTGGTATCTATGAATACAACTCCACGGGAGGTGCAAAGGGAAACACAGCACACCAGGACAAACTCTACTCTGCAACCCCTTCCCTCATGACTGACAAATGAGGCACCAGAAGTTAAGCCCCTAGGGGAACTGTGCTGTTTCCTCCAAATAAATGATCAAGGACCTACCTCTCTCTATTGTGCTCTTTTAGAAAGTGTACACCCGTGGCAGATTCATGTTGATGTATGTCAAAACCAATATAATATTATAAAGTAATTAGCCTCCAATTAAATAACCTGGAAAGTCCCATGGACGGAGGAGTCTAGTAGGCTGCAGTCCATGGGGTCGCTAAGAGTCATGTCACTTTCCCTTTTCCCTTTCATGCACTGGAGAAGGAAATGGCAACCCACTCCAGTGTTCTTGCCTGGAGAATCCCAGGGACGGGGGAGCCTGGTGGGCTGCCGTCTATGGGGTCTCACAGAGTCGGACACGACTAAAACAACTTAGCATATTAAAAAAAATAAAGATTTAAAAAAAGAAAGCAAGCCTACCTCACTAATGCTTTTAGAATTCAGGGATGCTGCGGCCTCTTGGATCTTAAAGCACTAGAATCACAAATTCAGATGAAAGAGGCCTCAGGCTTCAAGCTGCTAACTGCAGCTCAATATTTAAGTCAATGTGGCTCTCCTGGCTGAAGACAAATGAGCCTCCCTCAAATAAAATGGATCGGGAGGAAATGACATCACTGGTAATGTCAGACACAGCTTTTAAAAGTGGGCCATTTAAGGCTTGGCTCACGCTTAGGAAAACTCTCTTGATTAGCTTCTGGCAGGCATCCTTCTTCTAGGACACAGCCAGAGCTCAGCAAGGAAGAGAATAATTCTCATCAGGAGTTAAAGGGACAAGCCCACCAGTTCCAAGCTGGTCACCTTTTCTGTCAGAAACAGGGCTGAATATCACTCTCCTTCCTCCCTTCTGAGATGACGCATTCTCCTTTTCTCACTCCTCAGACCTAAGCTGCCTGAAAGTGGAGATCATGTTCTCCCTGAGTTCTTCAGGATTATTCTAGAAACCATCACTACATTTTGCCAAACTAGCAAGGCAACACATGAGGAAATAAGAATGAAAGGGTGAAGGCCACAGTCAGACTTATTTTAGAAGAACACTTTTCAAATAAAGCAGGCACGGAAAAGAATACAGTACCTTTTCAACTCACCTTAATACAGCCAACTATTGTAGTTGTAAGAGCAGAATTATACTGAGTGCAAAGTACTGTAGCATACATCAAGATAAATCTGGAAAAAATAAGGAAAAGGTATCTTATAAGTAAAATCCAACTGCTTGTTTTATAATAACCCCTAGCCAAGGGAAATGATCAGTGTTGGCCATGCCAGTACATTTTACTAGACACTGACTGTGAGCTTTCCCACCTCACTGCTGCTTCTATTGAAGCTTTGGATTTTTTTTTTTAATGTCATTAAAGAGAAACACATGTCCATTTAATGATCCATTTAGTGCTTTTCCCAGCTACTGCACTAAAACCTTGAAACCACCGTTCACAATCATGAGTCATCTTTTTAGATCACAGTCCTAATTCACCTAACTGAGATACACAGCTCAGGGCTTACAGAACCTGGCTCAGGTGTACATGTAACATGGGGGCAATATGATTCTGGACCAGGGTGAAGACAAGAGAGATACTTTAAGGATGGAAGAAAAACAAGTGAGAACTACTTTAAGAGTGGATATAGTTCACTTAACAGTGGCAGCAGTTGGCACTCCCAGATTTTACAATGAGGCTTCTGAGCCTGACTCAGTACCAAGCTACCGTGTCAACTTTATTTTGAAGCATCCAGTCACTATGTAGCAAGCCTGGGCTAGATCCAGTCACGAATATCAACTGAAATGACTGGTTGAGGGAAAAAAAACCATTAGGGAAATTTGGAGGTGAAGAGAAGAGGCACATTTGCAGATACCTCTTGCCTTCTTCAACATGATAGGGAGAAGTCAGTTCTAAATTCAAAAGCTGCTACTGCTGCCTACTAATTCTGCAAACTTAAGACAATTTATTTGAATTCTGAGCCTGTTTTCTCAGGTAGTAAGGAGTAGGGGGCAACAATATCTGTCAAATGGTTAATGTAGAAATAAAATTAAATAATGCATGTTGAAATATAATGGTGCTTATTACATACTAGCTTACTGAATAAATATTTAGTTTTTTTCATTTATCCTTCTAAAAGCATGACTTTGAGATTAGTTTGGTAGCCCTGGGGTACATTCCCAAGAATGGTGAAACCACTTGAGTTTGGAGATTTATCCTAAGCTGATACATTCAAGAGACAGGAATGAGGCAGAAAGACCCTAGACCAAATTTCTTTAGGAAAACTATCTGCTAACAAGGCAGCAAAGGCTTACCCCATCACACAAGAGAGGGTGAACTGCAAAAGAAAGAGGGTGTCAGCCCAGCCTTCAAAATCCAATGCCTGTAATAAACAAGAAAGCACCAGATTTTAGAGCAGGCCCTCCAAGTCAGCGGTGTCATTCATTAATGAAAACCCTGTGTGGTTGCTCCCATCACATAGTCATATACACACATTTCCATGCATCACTCCAAGGATAAAGAGTGATGTTCAAGAATCTCATATATATGGAAATGAATTAACAAGCAGTTTTGTAAGGTTTTCTCCTTTCCAAAATGTAACATGAGCGAGATTTTATATTTCTCCATGTTGGTACAAAGAAACTGCTATTTGCTTGAAGGCACAAGCCATGTCTTGCTAATTTCAGCAATCTTCCCAGATGGCTCGTATTAAATAAGATCAGATCAGATCAGTCGCTCAGTCGTGTCCGACTCTTTGCGACCCCATGAACCGCAGCACGCCAGGCCTCCCTGTCCATCACCAGCTCCCGGAGGTCACTCAGACTCGCATCCATCGAGTCAGTGATGCCATCCAGCCATCTCATCCTCTGTCGTCCCCTTCTCCTCCTGCCCTCAATCCCTCCCAGCATCAGAGTCTTCTCCAATGAGTCAACTCTTCGCATGAGGTGGCCAAAATACTGGAGTTTCAGCTTTAGCATCATTCCTTCTAAAGAAATTCCAGGATTGATCTCCTTCAGAATGGACTGGTTGGATCTCCTTGCAGTCCAAGGGACTCTCAAGAGTCTTCTCCAACACCACAGTTCAAAAGCATCAATTCTTCGGCGCTCAGCCTTCTTCACAGTCCAGCTCTCACATCCATACATGACCACAGGAAAGACCATAGCCTTGACTAGGCGAACCTTTGTTGGTAAAGTAATGTCTCTGCTTTTGAATATGCTATCTAGGTTGGTCATAACTTTCCTTCCAAGGAGTAAGCGTCTTTTAATTTCATGGCTGCAGTCACCATCTGCAGTGATTTTGGAGCCCAGAAAAATAAAGTCTGACACTGTTTCCACTGTTTCCCCATCTATTTCCCATGAAGTGATGGGACCAGATGCCATGATCTTCGTTTTCTGAATGTTGAGCTTTAAGCCAACCTTTTCACTCTCCACTTTCACTTTCATCAAGAGGCTTTTTAGCCCCTCTTCACTGTCTGCCATAAGAGTGGTGTCATCTGCATATCTGAGGTTATTGATATTTCTCCCAGCAATCTTGATTCCAGCTTGTGTTTCTTCCAGTCCAGCATTTCTCATGATGTACTCTGCATATAAGTTAAATAAACATGGTGACAATATGCAGCCTTGACGTACTCCTTTTCCTAATTGGAACCAGTCTGTTGTTCCATGACCAGTTCTAACTGTTGCTTCCTGACCTGCATACAGATTTCTCAAGAGGCAGATCAGGTGGTCTGGTATTCCCATCTCTCTCAGAATTTTCCATAGTTTATTGTGATCCACACAGTCAAAGGCTTTGGCATAGTCAATAAAGCAGAAATAGATGTTTTTCTGGAACTCTCTTGCTTTTTCCATGATCCAGCGGATGTTGGCAATTTGATCTCTGGTTCCTCTGCCTTTTCTAAAACCAGCTTGAACATCAGGAAGTTCACGGTTCACATATTGCTGAAGCCTGGCTTGGAGAACCTTGAGCATTACTTTACTAGCGTGTGAGATGAGTGCAATTGTTCGGTAGTTTGAGCACTCCTTGGCATTGCCTTTCTTTGGGATTGGGATGAAAACTGACCTTTTCCAATCTTGTGGCCACTGCTGAGTTTTCTAAATTTGCTGGCATATTGAGTGCAGCACTTTCACAGCATCCTCTTTCAGGATTTGGAATAGCTCCACTGGAATTCCATCACCTCCACTAGCTTTGTTCATAGTGATGCTTTCTAAGGCCCATTTGACTTCACATTCCAAGATGTCTGGCTCTAGGTCAGTGATCACATCATCATGATTATCTGGGTCTTGAAGCTCTTTTTTGTACAGTTCTTCTGTATATTCTTGCCACCTCTTCTTAATATCTTCTGCTTCTGTTAGGTCCACACCATCTCTGTCCTTTATCGTGCCCATCTTTGCATGAAATGTTCCTTTGGTATCTCTGATTTTCTTGAAGAGATCCCTAGTCTTTCCCATTCTGTTGTTTTCCTCTATTTCTTTGCACTGATCACTGAAGAAGGCTTTCTTATCTCTTCTTGCTATTCTTTGGAACTCTGCATTTAGATGTTTATATCTTTCCTTTTCTCCTTTGCTTTTCGCTTCTCTTCTTTTCACAGCTATTTGTAAGGCCTCCCCAGACATTAAATAAGGGCTTTCTCAAATCTTAAAACATATTTCTTCCTTGTCATGTGTGAAAGCTCAAGTATAGTCTTAGTTACCTAAATTCTGCTGAAGTCTGTCCAGGGAGAATTACTATTTTAAAACAGTTGGTTTTATAAAAGCAAAGTTTCTGTTGTTCCCCTTTGTTTCTAAGCCAAAAGTCAAAGGAATGAACAGAAACGACAGTGTACATTGATCATCTGTCTCTCACCCATGAGGAAGGATTTCTCTCAAGTACATAATTTCTCTTGCAATATGAGTTTGTCAAGCAAATCTGAGGAACATTCCACTTTTTATCTCTCTGCCAACCTGTCCAACTTCAACTCTTGCCACTTCAACACAAATCTCATAGCTCCAGGGCTCCAGCAATACCAGGCTCCTCGTGGTTTATAAAACAACATGCATTTCACACTCACATGCCTTTGCCCAGAATGCCCTTCCCCTCGACGTTCACCTGACTCCTGCTCACCCATCAAACTAGAAGCCAAGCAGTTCCTCTGTGGGCTTCCCCAGATCGAGAGCTCCTTCCCCTGGCCTCAGCACTACTCCTCTTGAGGACTTCTCTCTCTCTGAACTCCAAGTCTTCCTCTACCACATCTACAGGCGGGGAGCTCCCTGGTGGGAGGACCCACTTCACGTTAGTTCAATCACAGCATCTGATAGACAGCAGACATTCAACTTCTTTATAATTCTTTGTTGAGGCATAACATACTAAAAAAATTAAATTCACCAATTTTTAAGTGTGTAATTCAATGAGTCTTGACAAATGCATAGGCATGAAACCACCATTACAATCATGATAAAGAAAGTTCGGCCTAAAACCATAAAACCTAGAGGAAAACAGAGGAGAAAGCACCTTGGCACTGGTCGTGACAACAATTTTCTGTTATGACACCAAAAGCACAAACAACCAAAGCAAAGATGAGAGAGATGACATCAAACTAAAAGGCTTGTGCACAGCAAAAGAAACAATCCACAAAATGAGAAGGCAACCTATGGGATGGGAAAAAATATTTGCAAACTACATATCTGATAAGAGGTTAACTGTCAAAGCACATAAGAAACTCATATAACTTAACAACAAGAAAAACCCCAAACAATCCAATTAAAAAAGGGGCAATGAGAAAGCACCCCACAACTGTTAGAATAGCTGTCATCAAAGAGATGACAGGTGCTGACAGCGGTGTGGAGAAAAGAGAATCCTTGTATATTGTTGGCAAGAACGTACATTTTACAGCAGAATTAAACACACACACACACAATGGAACATTATTTAGACATGAGAAAGGAAATCCTGCATTTTGCAACACATAAATGGATTTTGAAGGCATTATGCAAAGTGAGATAGATAAGACAGAGAAAGACGTACACAGTTTGATCTCACTTGTAAAAATCTAAAAAAGCCAAATGCATAGAATCAGAGCAGAATGGTGGTTGCCAGGCACTGGCAGGGGGAAACAGTGAGATGTGGGTTTTATAACTTAGAAGATGTACATGTTCTAGGGCTCTAATGTGCAAAAACGGTTTTATGGTTAACAACACTATAAAGTTTACATACTTGAAAGTTACTAAGAGAGTAGATCCTAAGTGTTTTCACCGCACAAAAAGAAATAGCAGTTATGTGTGGTGATGGTAGGGTTAACTCATGTTACTATGGTAATCACTTCCTAATACATAACTATCAAATCAACCACTGTACAACTTAAACTTACACAATATTAAATGTCCATTATATCTCTGTAAAGTTGGGAAAAAAAGTATTTGCTAGCCTAGAAAGGTCCATCCTGCCCCTTTATAATCAATCCCTCCGCCATTACAGCCTCTGGGAACCTCTGATCTCCTTTCTGTTATGGAGTTTAGCCATTTAATAATTTCATATGAATGGCATTGTATAGTATGTACTCTTCTATACCTGCCTTCTTTAACTTGACATAATACTTTTGGTTCCTTCAGTAAATGTATCTTTTTATATGGAAGTGTCAAATTATTTTCCAAAGTAGCTAAAACATTTTGTATCCCCACCAGCACTGTGTGAGAGTTCCCACTGCTCCACCTTCATTTGGTTTTAAAAAACCAAAATAAAGCGAACTAGAAACCTTGATACTGTTAATCTTTTTGTTAGGGCTACTGTAGTAAAGTACCACCAACTGAGCGACTTAAAAAAACAAAAATCATTTCTTACGGTTTTAAATGCCAGGAGTCCAAGATGAAGGCATCAGCAGGGTAGGTGCCTGCTGAGTGCTGTGGGGGACAATGCCTCTGCCCTAGACGCTGGTGATGTGCTGGCAATCTGTGGTGTTCCTTAGCTTACTGAGGCATCATTCTGATGTTTGCCTTCATATTTTCATGGCACTCTATGTTATTGTCTGTATCCAAATTTCCTCTTTTTCTAACCACACCAGTGATGCTGGATTAGGGTATACCCTACTCCATTACCTTTTCATCTTCATGAATTGTAATGACCCTATTTCAAAGGCACTGAGGTAGTAAGGCTAGGACCTCAACATGATTTAGAGGAGGAATAACGCAATGCAATTCAAAATACATTTCAATCAATTTTCGTGTATTTCCTGAGGTATGGGTCATGTACATTTTTCTGCATACAGATGTCAAATTGCTATAGCACCATTTGTTGAAGAGATTATCCTTTCCTCATTGATTTACTGAGGTAACTTTAACAAAAACAACTAACACATGGTCTATTTCTACTTCTTGATTCTCTGCTCTGTTTCAATGATCTATTATTGTTTTTTTAAGGTTTTCAGGGCATAGATATAGACATATTTTGCTAAACTTTTCCCTGAGTTATTTTATACTTTTGAAGCTTTTGTAAATGGTACTTTTTAGTTTCCAAAAGTTCACTGCTGGTAAATCACAGTTCAGCCGATTTTTACATGCTGACCTTGTTATCTTACAACTTTGTAAACTAGTTAGTTCTAATCACTCTTTTGTGAAGAGGAACTAAAAAGCCTCTTGATGAAAGTGAAACAGGAGAGTGTAAAAGATGGCTTAAAGCTCAACGTTCAGAAAACGAAGATCATGGCATCTGGTCCCATCACTTCACGGGAAATAGATGGGGAAACAGTGGAAACAGTGTCAGACTTTATTTTGGGGGGCTCCAGAATCACAGCAGATGGTGATGGCAGCCATGAAATTAAAAGACGCTTACTCCTTGGAAGGAAAGTTATGACCATCCTAGATAGCATATTCAAAAGCAGAGACATTACTTTGCCAACATAGGTTCGTCTAGTCAAGGCTATGGTTTTTCCAGTGTTCACATATGGATGTGAGAGTTGGACTGTGAAGATAGCTGAGCACCGAAGAATTAATGCTTTTGAACTGTGCTCTTGGAGAAGACTTTTGAGAGTCCCTTGGACTGCAAGGAGATCCAACCAGTCCATTCTGAAGGAGATCAACCCTGGGATTTCTTTGGAAGGAATGATGCTAAAGCTGAAACTCCAGTACTTTGGCCACCTCATGTGAAGAGTTGACTCATTGGAAAAGACTCTGATGCTGGGAGGGATTGGGGGCAGGAAGAGAAGGGGTCGACAGAGGATGAGATGGCTGGATGTCATCACTGACTTCGATGGACATGAGTTTGAATGAACTCCGGGAGTTGGTGATGGACAGGGAGGCCTGGTGTGCTGCGATTCATGGGGTCGCAAAGAGTCGGACACAACTGAGCAACTGAACTGAACTGAATCACTCTTTTCTAGATTCTTTTTTCTGTGCATGTATGATCATGGTTTTTATAGAGGTATTTTAAATTCTTCCTTTATAATCTCTTATTCTTACTTTCTTGCACTATAAGGTCTTCTAGTATAACGCTGATTGGAACATTATATAAGAGTGGACAACCCTGCCTTGTTCCCAGTCCCAGAGAAAAGCTCATTCACCACTAAGTACGATAGCAACATATTATTTTGGTAGATGTCCTTTATTGGATTGAGAAAGTTCCCTTCTATTCCAAGTTTGCTGAGAATTTTAAACTCATAAATGGGTGTCACTTTCATCAAATACATTTTCTCTAACTTGACATGTTTCTTCAATTTTTGCTGTTGTTTACTAAGTTGTGTCTGATTCTTGTGACCTCATGGACTGTAGCCTGCCAGGCTCCTCTGTCCATGGGATTTTCCAGGCAAGAATACTGGAGTAGGTTGATATTTCCTTCTCCAGGGGATCTTCCCAACCCAGGATCAAACCTGCATCGCCTGCATTGGCAGGCAGATTCTCTACCACAGAGCCACCAGGGAAGCCCTACTTCTATTTGATTCTTGCCAATATGATGAATTATACTGATTAATTTTCGAGTTTTAAACTAAGCCTAATTCCTGACATAAACACAACTTGGTCATGAGATAGGATCCTTTTTATATATTGCTGGATTTTTTTAGACAAAATTTTTTTTTTCTCTCCTCATAATTTTTTTGTCAGCTAGTGGTAGAGGGTATGCTAGCCTCATAAAAAATCATTTGGGAAGTGTTCCTCCTTTTCTACATTCTAGAAGAATTTATGTGGAATTAGCACTGTTTCTTCCTTAAACACTCCAGTGAAGTGATCAGGGCCTGAAGTGTACTTTTTCAGACTACAATTCCAATTTCTCTAATAAAGATGGGACCCCACATCCAAGGTCAGGGGCAGAAGCCGGGAGGACCCCATACCCGAAGGGCGGCAGCCAAGACGAGTTACCTCACATCCGAGGTCAGAGGCAGCGGCCGAGAGTACCAGACTGTGATGGCGTAGGAAGGGCCGAGAGGAGTTACCCGTGCCCGAGGTCACGGGCAGCGATGAGAGGAGTTACCCCCTGGTGCGAGGTCAGGGTCTGTGGCCCGGAGAAGATACCCCACGCCCCAAGCCCGAGGCCAGGGGCGGTGGGCAGGAGGAGCTACCCCACGCCCCCACGCCGGAGGCCAAAGATGGCAGCCAGGAGGAGCAACCCCACGCCAGAGGCCAGGGGCGGTGGCCAGGAGGACCAACCCCACATCCAAGGAGCCGTGGCTGCGCAGGCGAGGGCCTAGAGGAGCTATCCCACGCTGAAGGTCAGGAAGGGCGGTGGTGAGGAGAGACCCCTCGTCCAAGGTAAGGTGCGATGGCTGTGCTTTGCTGGAGCAGCCCTGAAGACATACCCCACACCCAAGGTAAGAGAAACCCAAGGTAAGGCGGTAGGTGTTGCAAGAGGGCATCGGAGGGCAAACACACTGAAAGCATACTCACAGAAAACTGGTCAATCTAATCACACTAGGACCACATCCTTGTCTAACTCAATGAAACTAAGCCATGCCCGTAGGGCAGCCCAGGATGGGCGGGTCATGGTGGAGAGATCTGACAGGATGTGGTCCGCTGGAGAAGGGAATGGCAAACCACTTCAGTATTCTTGTCTTGAGAATCCCATGAACAGTATAAAAAGGCAAAATGATAGGATACTGAAAGAGAAACTCCCCAGGTCAGTAGGGGCCCAATATGCTACTGGAGATCAGTGGAGAAATAACTCCAGAAAGAATGAAGGGATGGAGCCAAAGCAAAAGGAATACCGAGCTGTGGATGTGACTGGTGATAGAAGCAAGGTCCGATACTGTAAAGAGCAATACTGCATAGCAACCTGGAATGTCAGGTCCATGAATCAAGGCAAATTGGAAGTGGTCAAACAAGAGATGGCCAGAGTGAACGTCGACATTCTAGGAACTAGCGAACTGAAATGGACTGGAATGGGTGAATTTAACTCAGATGACCATTATATCTACTACTGCGGGCACAAATCCCTCCGAAGAAATAGAGTGGCCATCATGGTCAACAAAAGAGTCTGAAATGCAGTACTTGGATGCAATCTCAAAAACGACAGAATGATCTCTGTTTGTTTCCAAGGCAAACCATTCAATGTCAGAGTAATCCAAGTCTATGCCCCAACCAGTAAAGCTGAAGAAGCTGAAGTTGAACGATTCTATGAAGACCTACAAGACCTTTTAGAACTAACACCCAAAAAAGATGTCCTTTTCATTATAGGGGACTGGAATGCAAAAGTAGGAAGTCAAGAAACACGTGGAGTAACAGGCAAATTTGGCCTTGGAATATGGAATGAAGGAGGGCAAAGACTAATAGAGTTTTGCCAAGAAAATGCACTAGTCATAACAAACACCCTCTTCCAACAACACAAGAGAAGACTCTACACATGGACATCACCAGATGGTCAACACCGAGATCAGATTGATTATATTCTTTGCAGCCAAAGATGGAGAAGCTCTATACAGTCAGCAAAAACAAGACCAGGAGCTGACTGTGGCTCAGACTATGAACTCCTTATCGCCAAATTCAGACTGAAATTGAAGAAAGTAGGGAAACCCACTAGACCATTCAGGTATGACCTAAATCAAATCCCTTATGACTATACAGTGGAAGTGAGAAATAGATTTAAGGGCCTAGATCTGATAGATAGAGTGCCTGATGAACTATGGACTGAGGTTCGTGACACTGTACAGGAGACAGGGATCAAGACCATCCCCATGGAAAAGAAATGCAAAAAAGCAAAATGGCTGTCTGGGGAGGCCTTGCAAATAGCTATGAAAAGAAGAGAAGCGAAAAGCAAAGGAGAAAAGGAAAGATATAAACATCTGAATCGGGGAAGGCAATGGCACCGCACCCCAGTACTCTTGCCTGGAAAATCCCATGGATGGAGGAGCGTGGTAAGCTCCAGTCCACGGGGTGGCTAAGAGTCAGACACGACTGAGCGACTTCACTTTCACTTTTCACTTTCATGCATTGGAGAAGGAAATGGCAACCCACTCCAGTATTCTTGCCTGGAGAATCCCAGGGACAGCCGTCTATGGGATCACACAGAGTCAGACACAACTGAAGCGACTTAGCAGCACCAACAGCAGCAGCAGCAAACATCTGAATGCAGAGTTCCAAAGAATAGCAAGAAGAGATAAGAAAGCCTTCTTCAGCGATCAATGCAAAGAAATAGAGGAAAACAATAGAATGGGAAAGACTAGGGATCTCTTCAAGAAAATCAGAGATACCAAAGGAACATTTCATGCAAGGATCGGCTCAATAAAGGACAGAAATGGTATGGACTTAACAGAAGCAGAAGATATTAAGAAGAGGTGGCAAGAATACACAGAAGAACTGTACAAAAAGATCTTCACAGCCCAGATAATCACGACGGTGTGATCATTGACCTAGAGCCAGACATCCTGGAATGTGAAGTCAAGTGGGCCTTAGGAAGCATCACTATGAACAAAGCTAGTGGAGGTGATGGAATTCCAGTAGGGCTATTCCAAATCCTGAAAGATGATGCTGTGAAAGTGCTGCACTCAATATGCCAACAAATTTGGAAAACTCAGCAGTGGCCACAAGATTGGAAAAGGTCAGTCTTCATTCCAATCCCAAAGAAAGGCAATGCCAAGGAGTGCTCAAACTATCTCTCAATTGCACTCATCTCACACGCTAGTAAAGTAATGCTCAAAATTCTCCAAGCCAGGCTTCAGCAATATGTGAACGGTGAACTTCCAGATGTTCAAGCTGGTTTTAGAAAAGGCAGAGGAACCAGAGATCAAATTGTCAACATCCGCTGGATCATGGAAAAAGCAAGAGAGTTCCAGAAAAACATCTATTTCTGCTTTATTGACTATGCCAAAGCCTTTGACTATGTGGATCACAATCAACTGTGGAAAATTCTGAAAGAGATGGGAATACCAGACCACCTGATGTGCCTCTTGAGAAATTTGTATGCAGGTCAGGAAGCAATGGTTAGAACTGGTCATGGAACAACAGACTGGTTCCAAATAGGAAAAGGAGTACATCAAGGCTGTATATTGTCACCTTGTTTATTTAACTTATATGCAGAGTACATCATGAGAAACACTGGACTGGAAGAAACAGAAGTTGGAATCAAGATTGCTGGGAGAAATATCAATAACCTCAGATATGCAGATGACACCACTCTTATGGCAGAAAGTGAAGAGGAACTGAAGAGCCTCTTGATGAAAGTGTAAGTGGAGAGTGAAAAAGTTGGCTTAAAGCTAAACATTCAGAAAACAAAGATCATGGCATCCGGTCCCATCACTTCATGGGAAATAGATGGGGAAACAGTGGAAAAAGTGTCAGACTTTATTTTTCTGGGCTCCAAAATCACTACAGATGGTGACTGCAGCCATGAAATTAAAAGACGCTTACTCCTTGGAAGGAAAGTTATGACCAACCTAGATAGCATATCGAAAAGCAGAGACATTACTTTGCCAACAAAGGTTTGTCTAGTCAAGGCTATGGTTTTTCCTGTGGTCATGTATTGTCACCATGTTTATTTAACTTATATGCAGAGTACATCATGAGAAATGCTGGACTGGAAGAAACACAAGCTGGAATCAAGATTGCCGGGAGAAATATCAATAACCTCAGATATGCAGATGATACCACCCTTATGGCAGAAAGTGAAGAGGAACTAAAAAGCCTCTTGATGAAAGTGAAAGAGGAGAGTAAAAAGGTTGGCTTAAAGCTCAACATTCAGAAAACGAAGATCATGGCATCTGGTCCCATCACTTCATGGGAAATAGATGGAGAAACAGCGGAAACACTGTCAGACCTTATTTTTCTGGGCTCCAAAATCACTGCAGATGGTGACTGCAGCCATGAAATTAAAAGACGCTTACTCCTTGGAAGGAAAGTTATGACCAACCTAGATAGCATATTCAAAAGCAGAGACATCACTTTGCCAACAAAGATTCGCCTAGTCAAGGCTATGGTCTTTCCTGTGGTCATGTATGGATGTGAGAGCTGGACTGTGAAGAAGGCTGAGCGTCGAAGAATTGATGCTTTTGAACTGTGGTGTTGGAGAAGACTCTTGAGAGTCTCTTGGACTGCAAGGAGATCCAACCGGTCCATTCTGAAGGAGATCAGCCCTGGGATTTCTTTGGAAGGAATGATGCTAAAACTGAAACTCCAGTATTTTGGTCACCTCATGGGAAGAGTTGACTCATTGGAGAAGACTCCGATGCTGGGAGGGATTGGGAGCAGGAGGAGAAGGGGACGACAGAGGATGAGATGGCTGGATGGCATCACTGACTCGATGGATGTGAGTCTCAGTGACCTCCAGGAGTTGGTGATGGACAGGGAGGCCTGGCGTGCTGCGATTCATGGGGTCATAAAGAGTTGGACACGACTGAGCGACTGATCTTACCTGAAATAACCCTATTAATAAGGACTTTTAATTATTTTAACTAAATCAAGCAAGTTAATTATTTTATAGAGTAAGGCTATTCGTGTTACCTATTTCTTCTACAGTGAGATTTTACATTTTTGTCTTTCAAGAATTTGTACACTTCTCAGTTTTTCAGTTTATGGCATATTGTTCATATAATTCTCTTATCCCTTTAATATATACAGGCTCTTTAATAATTCCCTTTGTTCATTTCTGATGTTGGTAATTTGTGTATTCTGACTTTCTGTCCTGATTAATTGGCCAGGGTTTAGCACTTTTATTGATCCTTTCAAAGAACCAGCTTTTACTTTGCTTGATTTCACTGCTGTTTTCTGTTTTCTATTTCATTGATTTGTGTCCTTCTATTTACTTTGGATTTAATTTGCTCTTATTTTCTAGTTTCTTAAGGGAGACATTTTAGATCACTGAATTTAAATCTTTCCTGTTTTTAATATATTTTAACTTCTAGTTTAATGCGAAGTTTAAACTAGAAGTTTAACTTCTAGTTATGTATGATCAGTACACATAGTTTGTATTGTTGCAATTCTTCGTTTTAATGCGAAGTTTAAACTAGAAGTTTAACTTCTAGTTATGTATGATCAGTACACATAGTTTGTATGGTTGCAATGCGTTTTTAATGCGAAGTTTAAACTAGAAGTTTAACTTCTAGTTATGTATGATCAGTACACATAGTTTGTATGGTTGCAATTCTTTTTAAACTACCAAGACTTGTTTTATGGCCCAGAATGTAGTCTATGTTAGTGCATTGTTCCATGTGCACTTGAAATGAATGAGTGTCCTGTTGCTGTTTGACAGAAGTGCTCTACAACTACCAATTAGGTTGAGCTGGTTGATGGTGCTGGTCAAGTCTTCTCTATCCTTAATGACTTTCAGTTTAGGTATTTTTATCAATTACTTAAAGCAGAATATTAAAATCTCCAACAGGTTGGTCTATTTATCCTCTCTGCTATTAGTTTTTGCTTCATACATTTTGAAGCTCTCTCATCAAGTATATACACATTTAGGATTGTTATACCCCCCTATATTAACCCTTTTAGCATTATGACATGTCCCTCTCTATGGTACAGTTTCCTTTATGTATATTCTAAAGGTTTATTGACTTTCCTGTGTGTGCAGGTTTAGAGATTTCATCAAATTTGGCAACTATTTAGCTATTATTTCTTCAAATTTGTTTCTGCCCCCAACTCAGCCCTTTTTCAGGACTCTAGTTACACAAATGTTAGTGCTCTTAATATTATCCCACACATCACTAATAATCTGTTCATTTGTTTTCTAGTCTTTTTTTCTGTCCTTCATCTTGAACACTTTCTATTGCTGTTTCTTTAACTCACTGAACTTTTCTTCCTGCGTAGAGTGCCTGATCTGTTGCTTGATACTTTCTGCTTTATTTTTAAATTCTCGTTGTATTTTTCATCCCTACAAGTTCCACTTGAGTCTTTTTAAATATATATATATATATATATTTTCTCTTCTCATCCTGTCTCTCTCAACAATCCTTTACTGCTTTCAATGTACAATTTGACACCTACTAAAACTCAATCATGCTCCAGACCCTATGGTGGGCCTCAGAGCACTGAGCTGAAGATAGTTCAGTTGAATTTGTTGATAATGAAGGGATAAACAGAGGTAATAAAAATGTACTGCCTTAACAGTTAAAAATGTACTGCCATGTATTGTGGAGCACTTTATAGTTGGCAAAGTGCTTCTATATACACCCCATCATTTGATTCCTACAACAAGCCTGTGAGGTAGAAAGGCCAAGTCTTATTATTCCCGGAAGACAATGAGTGACTGTCTTTAGGTAACACAGCTAATCAATGGGAGACTTAATATATTTCAAGCCCAATGTTCTCTACACTGAACATTAAACTCTATTCAGAAAAATGCCCCAAATATATAGTGCACAGTGCCCTCTGGGAACATTATAACTATATCTGTAGAATACTAAAAATAAATCTCATGGACATATTTCCATTTATATATAATTCAAAAATAGAAAAATAATTCTCCTAAGATTTTTTTTTTCCTTTCCCTACATACTCAGCCTGTCTCCGGAGAAAGCCAGTCAATGGGTCAGGCAGCCTGTCGCATCCCCCTGCTCTGCCACAGGAATGGGTCTTGGCTGAGACAGAACAAGCAGCAGCCATCTGAGAGTACAGCTGCAGGATAAATACAACCCTAACAGCATTACAGTACAATGGAGTCCACTCTTTCTACCATAAAAACAGCATTAAAAATAAACACATAAAATCCACAACTTATTAAGCTATTATGCTCTAGGCTAAGAAATATTAAGTAACTTTCTCCAAATTACTCAGCTAGTAAACGCCCATGCAGTTCTATAACTTACCATCTTTCCATCTGCACTACTGGGGAAAACCAAAGACAAGGCAATATAGTCTGAATTTTTTTCTCCCAGATGGTTCTACATGGTTACTGAGTCAAAAAGCCAAAGCTCTAAATTCCAAATCTGCCATTAATTTCCTGTGAGGCCATTAGGAAGTCATTAACCTTTCTAAGCCTCTACCTATGCTGCTGCTACTGCTGCTAAGTGGCTTCAGTCGTGTCCGACTCTGTGCGACCCCATAGACAGCAGCCCACCAGGCTCCCCCGTCCCTGGGATTCTCCAGGCAAGAACACTGGAGTGGGTTGCCATTTCCTTCTCCAGTGCGTACAAGTGAAAAGTGAAAGTGAAGTCACTCAGTTGTGTCCGACTCTTAGCAACCCCATGGACTGCCGCCCACGAGGGTCCTCCATCCATGGGATTTTCCAGGCAAGAGTACTGGAGTGGGGTGCCATTGCCTTCTCCACTACCTATGCTACAAATATAGAAAATTGCTCCATCTAGCTATCTCTTGTGAGAATCACCTGAGAGAATAAAATACAGACACTTTAAATGTATACATAATTTATATTCAGAGAGAATATTCACTTTAACTTCTACCACTGTTATCTCTCAGTGATAGATGTGCAAGCAAATTTTTCTTCTCTTGAAGATAGGAAATAAATAAGGCACAGTGAGAATGTACTTTGTTATTCAGGAAAAAAAAACTTTAAAACAAAACGTCTGCCTCTAGACAACACTGATAAAGAGCTATTGTGAAGAAAATAACTTGCTTGGTCATTCTGTGTGATACAGAAGTAGATGGGCTCTCTGCCACAAGGCTGGCAATCTTCAATCCTGGCTGACTCGGGGTATGATTACAGATTGAACATACAAAGATGCTTTCTAAGGTTTTTGTCCTGTTTTGAACAGTCTCTGGCTCTACAGGTGCTGGTAGTAGAATATAAAACAAACCACAGGAATGAAAAGAATTCTGTGGCATAAGTTTACCATTATATTTACTACTGTGGGCAAGAATCCCTTAGAAGAAATGGAGGAGTCATCATAGTCAACAAGAGTCCGAAATGCAGTACTTGGATGCAATCTCAAAAATGGCAGAATGATGTGTTTATTTCCAAGGCAAACCATTCAATATCACAGTATCCAAGTCTATGCCCCAACCAGTAATGCTGAAGAAGCTGATGTTGAACGATTCTATGAAGACCTAAAAGACCTTCTAGAACTAACACCCAAAAAAGATGTCCCTTTCATTACAGGGGACTGGAATGCAAACATAGGAAGTCAAGAGATACCTGGAGTAACAGGCAAATTTGGCCTTGGAGTACAGAATGAAGCAGGGCAAAGGCTAATAGAGTTTTGCCAAGAGTACCCTGGTATTAGCAAACACTCTCTTCCAATAACACAAGAGAATACTACACATGGACATCACCAGATGGTCAATACCAAAATCAGACTGATTATATTCTTTGCAGCCAAAGATGGAGAAGCTCTACACTCAGCAAACATAAGACCAGGAGCTGACTGTGGCTCAGATCATGAACTCCTTATTGCCAAATTTAGACTAAATTGAAGAAAGTAGGGGAAACTACTAGACCATTCAGGTATGACCTAAATCAAATCCCTCATGATGATACAGTGGAAGTTAGAAACAGATTCAAAGGATTAGGTCTGATTGACAGAGTGCCTAAAGAACTACGGACAGAGGTTTGTGACACTGTACAGGAGGCAATGATGAAGACCATCCCCAAGAAAAAGAAATGCAAAAAGGCAAAATGGTTGTCTGAGGAAGGCTTACAAATAACTGTGAAAAGAAAAGAAGTGAAAGGCAAAGGAGAAAAGGAAAGATATACCCATTTGAATGCAGAGTTCCAAAGAATAGCAAGGAGAGATAAGCCTTCCTCAGTAATCAATACAAAGAAATAGAGGAAAACAATAGAATGGGAAACACTAGCGATCTCTTCAAGAAAATTAGAGATACCTATTTTTGGGGGCTCCAAAATCACTGCAGATGGTGATTGCAGCCATGAAATTAAAAGATGCTTACTCCTTGGAAGGAAAGTTATGACCAACCTAGATAGTATATTAAAAAGCAGAGACATTACTTTGCCAACAAAAGTCCATCCAGCCAAAACTTCTGAACGGTGGTATTGGAGAAGACTCTTGAGAGTCCCTTGGGCAGCAAGGAGATCCAACCAGTCCATCCTAAAGGAAATAAGTCCTGAATATTCATTGGAATGACTGATGCTGAAGCTGAAATTCCAATACTTTGGCCACTTGATGTGAAGAATTGACTCATTTGAAAAGACCCTGATGCTGGGAAAGATTAAAGGCCAGAGTAGAAGGGGATGACAGAGGATGAGATGGTTGGATGGCATCACTGACTCAATGGACATGAGTTTGAGTAAGCTCTGGGAGTTGGTAATGAACAGGTAAGCCTGGCATGCTGCAGTCCATGGGGTCATAAAGAGTCGAACATGATTGAGTGATTGAACTGAACTGAATGAAGATAATGGCAACATCCTTCAAAAGGTCCCAAGCATGCACTGATGCACTCAGTGCCCATAACCGTGCAGCAGGCCATTGCCAACCCATGCCTCCACTGGAGACTCCTGATCACTCACAGGCAAGTCTGGGCCAGTCTCTTGTGGGGTCACTGATCCTTTCTCCTGGGTCCTGGTGAACACATGATTTTGTTTGTGTGCCCTCCGAGAGTCTGTTTTCCCAGTCTTGTGGCACTGAAGCAGTGGCTACACAGCGCTGGAGCGACTTTGAGGAGACACCCCACATCCAAGGGCAAAGGAGAAGCCCCAAGAAGACGGCAGGAGCGGTAAAATTGTCTTTAGAATCAAACCCCATACCTGCCAGAGACACTCAGAGGACTCAAACAAACCTTGTACACACCAGGACCCAGAGACCCCACAGAGACTGAGACAGAACTCTGTTTGAGTGTCCCCTAGGAGGTATGGGTCAGCAGTGGATGGCTACAGGGGCAAGGGGCTCTGGGTGCATTAGATCTGGGTATGGCATACACCCTCTCAGAGGAGGTCGCCATTAACCCCATCATAGAGAAAGATCTAGTTATTCATAAATAAAGAATAACTGATCCAATCCACTCATATTATGTTTGAGAATACCAAGGCGCAGAAAAGCAGAACAGCCCTGTCTCTATGTGGGAAAGAATACTTCAGGGTTTGAGAATCAGTCTATAATGGTTCACAGAGTGACCCAGAAAAGATTAATAACCCTGGACAGGCTAAAGCAACAGCCTAATAATTCTTCATTATTTAGAAGCAATGCTTAGTAGGAGATACCTCCCAGTAGATAATCTGTGCAGGAACTTTTCCTGTGAAACTCATCTGAGCCATGTAATTTAACCAGTGACAGAATGAAGACATTATACAGTGTGCAAGTGCCTACAGTGCTAGCCTTGTGAGAGCTACAGCAAAGGGTCTGTTCTCCCACCCCTACGTGAGAACACCTAACAGGGTGTGCTGCCAGCAAGCCAGGCTCCAGCTCCCGACACCCTGAATCGCTGGCTTTGTGCTGCACACATTCCCTTTTGGAGGCAGCCACTAACAAGTTGAAACAGTCTTTTCAATCTGACACTTCAGAAAGCCATTAGTTAACTGGTGCTTGCTCCACCTTTACCAGTGTTAACTAGATATCTTCCGTTAATAGTAAAAGCTGGCTTTACCACAGTTTTTTTTGTTTTGTTTTGTTTCTAAGGAGTATGTTTTAAAGTTAGAAGATTTGTGTTTAGAAAAACTAAATGCTGAATATATTGGTTCCTTGGTTTCTGGTAAGCCCAGGACTTCAAGAACTTAAACTTGTTGAAAAATTACAACACACACACACACACACACACGTTTCTCAGAACACTTTGCCAAGGACAAGTATTATGTGCTCACTGGGATGAGTTGTACAACTGGATCTTACCTTTAACTTTTATAGAAATTTAGTTATTTTCTTCACTGGCTTTCAATTTTTCCTTAAAAGCTGTGCCAGCCCCATCAACTGCTCTGTGTAACTCCTGCCTCTGTGGGGTGCTGACCTTTCAGAGCCCTCTTATTGGATTCTTGCTCCAACAGAGGCAACTCTTCCCTTCTCTACCTACTAAGGTTAACAGTGGGATTTTCAGAAAAATAATTTGGATCTGATTTTGCTTCAATTTGAATCCTGGGTCAGGAGTCTGAAACTCTGAAACAGTGAAAACAAGTTAATCTGCCCTACTTCCCCCAGTGATTTTAAAGTTTAGAATTCATCACTGGATAGCCATTATTTACAGAAAAAAACTTTATCTTTTTTTATGTTCCTTTTATAAAATGCAGCTTAAATAAATTCATACAGTTCTACAATCAGATAAAAAATAAGTAATGAAGTCTCCATTGCATTTCTGTTCTACACTTCCCTGTTTTCTCTCTCACAAGCAAACTGGTGATTACTTTATTAGTTTCATGTATATTCTTCCATAGTCTCTTTACTTAAACAGTAAGTAAATTAAATGAATGTGTACATGTATTTTTATTTTTTCCTTTGTATTTTATTCTAAAGCTAGTATACCAGATGCACGATTTTACACTGCGCTTCTTCATTTAATAATTTATCTTGGCAATCTTTTCATTCAATAGAGATCTTCCAAACAAAATAGCTCTAGGTCAGGAAAGCCGTAAGTCCAATAGATGAGAGCAGTTTATTAGCATAGCTTATTAGGAGTCAGGGAGCAACTGGGCTCATGCCAGCTGTCAGGAACAGCAGCTCAGTCTCCACACTGGCATGCCTTCTACTCCTTAGACATGCTGTCTCAGCCCTGGAAAAGCCCTACCTACAGAACCCATCAACTTAGTGGATCCAACCTACTCAGTTACCATGTGACAGAGCAGGCCAAGAGAGCAGACAGGACTTGCCCAGATCCGGATAGTGCTCATAAACAGACCTGGAAGTTGCTGGTCTTTTGCATTCTGGCCCCAACTTCTCTCAGCTGTACCACTTATGTCACAAACTTTTAGGGACGTGTCGTTATCGACATAGTAAATTTCAAATTCCTGTGCCTAGCACTGGTTCCAACTTGGAAGTGGGGGGTGGTGTGGCAGGAAGAGGGAGATACTAGCTGTAGAGTCAGGAAATCTGGGATCTAGTCCAGAGCCCTCTTTGGGCCCCAGTTCCCTCATCTGTGAGATAAGGGGCTGGAACCACATGCTCTCTAAAGGCTCTCTGCTAAAGGCTCAAAAGTCCTTGACTTACACCTTCTAACTACACTGAAGATTCTGGTCCTTGGAGTTGTGCCTGTGCTCAGGTTGTCAATTCCACCTGGAATGTACCTTTTGTTTCTCTGCCTCTATATCTTTCAAGGCCTACTCTGACTTCTCCTGATATTTACCTCTTCAGAAAATGTCCCCTGTGAACAAGCTCCTACCTCAGCCCTTAGAATACTTGGCCTAGACTACTCCTTCTAAAGAGAGAGCCACACCAACTGGTCTCTGAGTCCATACATTCAGTGTCTGCTCAAACGAAGCTTATAAAGATACTTTCCCTAATCAGATCAGATCAGTCGCTCAGTCGTGTCCGACTCTTTGCGACCCCATGAACTGCAGCACACCAGGCCTCCCGGTCCATCACCAACTCCCGGAGGTCACTCAGACTCACATCCATCGAGTCGGTGATGCCATCCAGCCATCTCATCCTCTGTCGTCCCCTTCTCCTCTTGCCCCCAATCCCTCCCAGCATCAGAGTCTTCTCCAATGAGTCAACTCTTCGCATGAGGTGGCCAAAATACTGGAGTTTCAGCTTTAGCATCATTCCTTCCAAAGAAATCCCAGGGCTGATCTCCTTCAGAATGGAGATCTTTCCCTAATCATCTTATCCAAAATAGTACTTCCCTAATCACTCTCTTCCTTACCTCTCTTTATAGCTCTTACTATATAATTTATGTTTAGTCTATCTTATACCATTGGAATGTAAGCTCCTTTGAAGCAAAGGCATGTGTTTTTAACTTAGAACAGCACCTGACATATAAGAAGCACTCAATAGATATTTGCTGAATGAAATAATTATTTGTAAACAATTAACAACAAAGCCAAGCTGCAGAGACTTTACTTCTAATATTAATCTGAGATATTTCTTCCATTTAATAGCTTGTTCTGTATGCATAGTCCCGAACAGGGGAAAAAGTCAGGGAGTCAGCAAATGGCTTTGGGAGATAGATGTGGTCAGGCAAACAGCAAGAGATCTCCTTGGAGTCAGAAAGACTGGTTTTAGGGAATTCCCTGGTGGTCCAGCAGTTAGGACTCTGTGCTTCCACTTCAGGGGATCCAGGTTTGATCCCTGGTCAGGAAACTAAAATCCCTCAAGTTTCATGGGATGGTCAAACAAACAAACAAAAAAGGCAGAATGGTTTTAGTACGAAACACTGTCATCAGGTAACCTCAAGCATATCTTTAACCTCTATAAACCAGATTAACAACCTACCACACAGGTACACAATGAAGATTAGGGGAAAATGATTAACATGGAAGCATCTTATCAGGTACAAAGCACCATATCCTACAGGTGAAGTATTACTTGAACACCAGAAGTAGACTGAAACTGTTAATATGGAACAGTTCTATTTAAAGCTAGACTGTCACATCAAAAGTGTTCACTCTTTTAAAAAAAATACATGCACATACATGAATGTTTGCCCAGTTAGCATACACATATTTTGAAGGGGAAACCCAACCTAAAAGACACACACAGAACATGAACTGGACTTAAGAAAAAACACTTACTTGAAATCCTGCCACATATTCTATTCTGTAATGCGAACCCTTTTGCCAGAACTTCAGACAATAGGAGAAGGAAATGGCAACCCACTCCAGTATTCTTGCCTGGAGAACCCCATGGACGGAGGAGCCTGGTAGGCTACAGTCCACGGGGTTGCAAAGAGTCGGACACAACTGAGCTACTTCACTTTTCACTTTTCAGACAAGCAGTCCACTGACTACGAAACTGAACCTTTCAGGGGAAGGAATCAACTGCAATCTCTGGCAGGATACCATGAGCCTCTAGGACATGTTAGGGCATTTATGCTTCTGTGCTGGTCAATAAAAGCAAACCATTCAACCACTTCTGTAAGTTGTACCTCTAATGATGACAAAGAACAGGTTAGTGTTACTTGCTGCAGCTGGTGGATCAGAAAACCAAGCCCTATCTTCTCTAATAAGCCAAGCTTGATATTTCACCCACACCTGCTTCCTCCTACAATACTTATAGTACTGACTGACTGGCACACACTTTGGTGCTGGATCTTACATCACCTCTGTAGCATGTCAAATGTCTTCCTTGAGTGGCAAAGACTGCGTTGTATTTCTTACATATTCCCAAGAGAACTTAGCACAGGGCTTTCTCAGCACAAGAAATATGCTCAGAAATACTGAACTGACTGAATCCCAACTGAATTTGAAATTGTAGTAATAAGCATACAAAAGTTTAGAAACAAATAAATTTAGAGACAGAATCAAACTCAGAATTCTTGGAGTTCCTAAGTGCCGAATTTAATTCAAAACCTACCAAACAGTACTGATTATTCATATCATTTGTATTTTCATTCTGTTTGTAGGTAAAGTTCCATAAGACAGGTATTCCCTCTCCAGCAAGGAGGTAGAATTGATCCACTTACATTTTCCAACCCACAATGCCTCCAACAGTTCTCCCACAGAACCTGTAACACTGATGACTCTGCTGCTGACAGGTCTGCTCCCCAAGACAACTAAACGATCCCCAGAGGCAAGAATACCACCTAATTCATCTTTCTTTCATATCACCTGAGCCCAGAGACACATAACAGCACTTAATAACTACCCAAGAATGTTAGAGGAAGAGAATGTTAAGAAAAAGAACATGAGATTTTAAGCCTGCTAGCCAGTAGATCCATCTGTATTCCAATCAAGATTGTCGGGAGAAATATCAATAACCTCAGATATGCAGATGACACCACCCTTATGGCAGAAAGTGAAGAACTAAAGAGCCTCTTGATGAAAGTGAAAGAGGAGAGTGAAAAAGTTGGCTTAAAGCTCAACATTCAGAAAACGAAGATCATGGCATCCGGTCCCATCACTTCATGGCAAATAGATGGGAAAACAGTGGAAACAGTGTCAGACTTTATTTTGGGGGGGCTCCAAAATCACTGCAGATGGTGATTGCAGCCATGAAATTAAAAGACGCTTACTCCTTGGATGGAAAGTTATGACCAACCTAGACAGCATATTCCAAAGCAGAGACATTACTTTGCCAACACAGGTTCGTCTAGTCAAGGCTATGGTTTTTCCTGTGGTCATGTATGGATGTGAGAGCTGGACTGTGAAGAAGGCTGAGCGCCGAAGAACTGATGCTTTTGAAGTGTGGTGTTGGAGAAGACTCTTGAGAGTCCCTTGGACTGCAAGAAGATCCAACCAGTCCTAAAGGAGACCAGTCCTGGGTGTTCCCTGGAAGGACTGATGCTAAAGCTGAAACTCCAATACTTTGGGCACCTCATGCGAAGAGTTGACTCATTGGAAAAGACTCTGATGCTGGGAGGGATTGGGGGCAGGAGGAGAAGGGGACGACAGAGGATGAGATGGCTGGATGGCATCACTGACTTGATGGACATGAGTTTGAGTAAACTCCAGGTGTTGGTGATGGACAGGGAGGCCTGGCGTTTTGCGATTCATAGGGTCACAAAGAGTTGGACACGACTGAGCAACTAAACTGAATTGAACTGAAATATTTTATAAGAATCATATTAATTTATAATAAGAATGAGGATAAACAAACACGTGAAACCCAAAAACACTGATGGGGTTGATCACAAAGCAACTGAGTTCAGTCTCTTAATTAGTTTATCATCCCAACTTGAAAGCATTTAGATACATGCTGTCATTCTTTAAAAACATTATTCTTTCAAAAAAACCTTTCGTGACCTTTGCTTGGCATTTTTATTAAGAAAAACAAAAAGATTACTCAAATTCCACTCCTCTGCCTTAAAAATGTCATGTCCGACTCTTTGCGACTCCATGGACTGTAGCCTACCAGGCTCCTCAGTCCATGGGATTTTCCAGGCAAGCATACTGGAGTGGGTTGCCATTTCCTTCTCCAGAGGATCTTCCCGACCCAGGGACTGAACCTGGGTCTCCTGAATTGTAGGCAGACGCTTTACCATCTGAGCCACCAGGGAAGCTTTAGAAAAGAAGAGTAAAAGCTAAATCTCATCACAATATAGGTGGCAAAGTCATTTTTTCCACTGTAAGTAAACACTTATATTGAAGCATTTAAAATTGAAAGTATGTTAGTGAACTTCAAAACACGCACGGATTTTACTACAACCTGGCGGGTAACTTCTAGTTAAATGATCATCACTCTGGAATGAATAAATATCTCCTTCAGTCAATTTTTTCAAGTAGCTACAAGCTACTAGTCAAAGTTTCAGATTAATGAAAATTACATTTTTTGCCAAGTCTGTAAAATACCTAACCACATTAATTCTTCCAACTTTCTCATGTACAAATTGGCCTGAAGATTTGGAACACCTGTGCTGCCATAAGGTATAGAGTTATTCTACATTACATTCTTGCCCCAAAGCTAAAGGGTGGGAGGGTGCTTCTGCTCAGGTTAGCTAGAGGTAGGCAGAGCACTGAAGAGACCACGGTCCCTGCAATCAGGCTTGGGTTTAAGTTCTGACTCTACCACCTCACTGACAGTATGATGCTGGGCAAGTTATTCAGTCTCTCTGAACCTCTATTTCCACATTAATAAAATAGGGTTCATTCAGGGACTTCATCGGTGGTCCAGTGGCTAAGACTCTGAGCTCCCAATGCAAGGGACCTGGGCTTGATTTCTGGTCAGGGAACTAGATCCCACATGCAGCAACTAAAGATTCTGCATGCCATAACTAACACTGAATAGCCCACGTGCCACAACTAAGAACCATTGCAGCCAAATAAATAAAATAAAAATAAATTTTAATTAAAAAAATATATATAGGGTTAGTTCAAACTTCCTATAGCTGTTATGCGGTCCATAAAGTGAAAGTCGCTCAATCTTGTCCAACTCTTTGTGACCCCATGGACTATACAGTGCCTGGAATTCTCCAGGCCAGAATACTGGAGTGGGTTAACCTTTCCTTTCTCCAGGGGATCTTCCCAAACCAGGGATCAAATCCAGGGCTCCTGCATTGCAGGCGGATTCTTTACCAGCTGAGCCACAAGGGAAGCCCAAGAATACTGGAGTGGGTAGCCTATCCCTTCTCCAGGGGATCTTCCCGACCCAGGAATTGAACCGGGGTTTCCTGCATTGCAAGTGGATTTTTTACCAACTGAGTGATCAGGGAATCCTTGGGGACCATATTACATTATATATACACAAAGCGAGTAGCACATAGCAGGAACTCAATAAATGTTAGTTTCTCTTCCCACTTTTTTCAGAGCCACAAAAAAACTTATTCACCACTCTATTCATTAAAACATTTGCATATGTTCTATACCAGTTTTACAAGAAAGAGCTCTTGATTAAAAAAAAAAAAAAAAAAAGGCTTTATAAGCAATCACTCTTCTCCTACCACTGATTTTTTTATAACAGCCTATTTCCAAAAACCTTTGCTTTACTTTGGTTCTGACTGATTTGTGGAATTTGTCACTGTCATTAGAATAAATAATCAACACATTTATTCTGAAGAAACTACTAGCCAGGGGAATCATTAGAAGGAATTTTGGTACAGAAATCCTTGGCAGAATTCTAGATTTCCATTAAGTTCTCAAAATTTTGTGAATTCTAACAAAATGTTACCAATTTTTATCCTATGAATATGCATTTGTTTCAGAGAAAAATTCTTGTCTGAATTTAGTTGTTATGTTATTCTGGATTTAGCTAGACATTTGCAGAAAATGAGTTAACTACTATATTAGTTGCTATTTATGTGGTTAAGTCACCACTGAGCTAAATATCTCCTGAGGGGAAAAAAACAGTCTGGGATTTAAGCCAGCATAACAACTGTCACCAAAACTGAGAGCTTCTGGAGATGCCAAGCATTTTGTTAGGTTTGATGAATTCTACTACTTCTGGATTTTTTGTTTTCCAAGGATAGTCTTCTACTATTCCTACTCTGTAGTTCAGCAGAAATGTAAAAGTTCCCTTTCTCTAACCTTCTGGCACGTAAGAGAAGGACGATAGACGGCATGCACTATTTTTATGTTGACAGCCAGAGCTATTTTAAGCTATTTTAGTACTATCCAAAAAGGTTAGCATGACATTAGCAAACCAGAAAGTAAATTCTTGGTTTTTAGTCACTTAGTAAGAACAATACTTTTTAACAACCGAACTATCTTTTAGTCATACAAATAAAAATAAAATTCCAAAACATAAGGCATGATTGAAACCATAATTAGAAAGTCTTACCTTTTGAGCATCTCCTGTAAAATATGCAATGGCCAGGGTGGGCAGAATCATGAACAGTGCATTGTAATAGAGCAGACCATATTTTCCCAGCTCCTAGGAGAGTGAAAAATTAGGTGGTTCATTTGGTTCCAGCAGATAGATGGAGACAACCCTGAACAGAGCACCACCCCCATTATACACACACACCATTTCCCCCACAATATACATAGCACATTAAGTCAGAAGTTTTGCAAACACTAAGAAATAACCTAAGCTTTCCAAAAAAAAAAGCAAACTTACAAGATTTTTAGTTTATTTGACATAAGTTCCTTGAGTACTTAAAATCAGAGAAATAAAAATGGTATCAAGTGGCTGTCTCAAAACAGCAAGGATAAAAGAAGTTATTTTGAACAAAAAACATACATCTCTATAGATACATGTCCTTGGAGCCTTTCCCTTTCCAAAACTGAATCAAAAGTCCCCAGGTTAGTCCTAGGCTGTTCCAGAAACATGACAGTGAGATTTAAGAGAGAAGGCAGGCCAGATCCATACACACAGACTCATATCTAGAACAACACAGACAGACATAACTTTCCAGTATTTCTGAAAATGTACATGGGAAGTACAATGAAGGTTAAGATTACTCCCCCCCCCCCCCGGCAAAAAAAAAAGGAAAAGGAAAGAAAAAGATTACCATTACCCTACAATTCCCAAAACACAGTATGCCTAGTTGTGCCCTCAGCTACTTGGGAGCAAAAAAGGACTGCACACATCTTCTAACACAGGGAACCTATGAGAACTCTGTGATTCACACAGTTCTGGGACATTCAGCAGGAAGCCGTCACCTGAAAAAGCAGTCCTAGAGTTTAGGGGATTAAGGAGTAGTGAGGATAGGGCCATATCTGCCTAACTTCTGTGACTGAAAGATCACCAACTGATATGAAAAGTCAAACTACCTTCTCAAAAGCAGATTTTTTTTCCTCAGTGATTTTTTAAAAAAATTTTATTTTATATTGGCATATAGTTGATTAACAATGTTGTGTTAGTTTCAAGTGTACAGCAAAGTCATTGTTATACACATACATGTTATATCTACTCTTTCTCAAATTCTTTTCCCACTTAGGTTATTACAGAATATTAGGCAGAGTTCCCTGTGCTTTATCAAAAGCAGCTTTGAAAAACTGGAAACAAAGATGCAACAATAGAAAATTAGACTATGATAACACCCATACAATGAAATATTATGCAGCCACTAAAAATGTTTAGTAACACTGACTGGTGAGGAAGGTGCTCATGAAACAGCACTAAATGAAAAATACAAACTAGAAAACATTATGTATCATCACTCTTTTAAGTTTTTCTCATAGTTAAGTGTGTACGCGCATATATAAACACACACACATTCCTATAAAAGGGTATCTACCAACACAGTGCTTCTCACTCAGTGGTGGAATTAAAAGAGATTTGTATTTTCTTCTTCTTGTTTATCTATGTTTGCTACCACTTCTATTATAAATACATGTTATTGGTATGATTTCCATCATTATAGAATTGTACTGGACAGTACTGATTTAGACAGCTAAGGCTGGTGGACTAATAAAATGTTATTATTCCTACCTATTTCCAAAGCAGCAAAAACACGGAGCAAAACTAAATCTCAAACTGCTCCCTTTTCTCTAGCTATAGTACAAAGATAAAAATTTTTAATAGTAGCTCCCATTAAAATGGAATCATCACATAGCCATCAAGGCAAATAAATGGAGAAAAAGACATAAAAGGTATATTCACAGAAAAGGTGTTGGAAATAGATCTGTACTATCCCTATATTTTCTAGGTTAATTTAGAAATGATTTAAAGTATATGGGAGGATGTGCATAGGTTACACATAAATACTATTCCATTTTATATAAGGTACTTGAGCATCAGGATTTTTGTAATCTCAGGGGTTCCTGGAACCGGTCCCCCAAAGATACTGAGGGACAACTGTCTGTAGGACAAATATGCAAAGTCCATTCTTGTTCTGCGCTGCTTCTAAATCACTTCTGAAATCTGCTCAAGGACTTCCAGATACTTCTTTCTTGTCCAGGTCCCTCACCAAGTCCTCCAGGACATAGCCATGAACATTCATGACACTTTTCTCTAATGAACACTTCTTATATCACTAACCTACTCAAAGTCAATATTCACCCAGTCCCTTCCAAAAAAGCCAACAGTAAAATCTAATTGCTAATTAGAAAATAAAGTTTCTTACATGAGCACCAAGGTCAGGTATTTTTACCCTCAGAGATTCCCTAGTCTTTCTCATCTTTCCTAAGTATCTTCCTTTATTCTCCACTTTTTCCCTGAAGGAGTGACATGACCATTCCCAGCATCAGTAAACATCTCTTAAAGAAGCATTAGATTGCTACCTACTTTTGAATCTAATTTTTGTTTTACGTAGGCACCATTTGCTGCTGTCAGGACATCATTGATCAGAATAAAAACATATCCTTCCAGATCAAATGCCAAGTCAGAGCTGCAAAATATAAACAACACTTTAATAACAACTAACATTTAAAGAACATGCATTAAATTTTAAATAGGTCTGAACTACAATATTTCCAAGAACATATGCTTATCTACGTAAGTGAATATTACACATTTTATCAGCTACTAGTATTTCCTGGTTCCAGGTTACAGTTTGCAATTTCATAATCAGTAAGGGAGTCTGCAGAAATGAGAAGCACTAATGCTTAAACACAGTCATTAGCAATAATCAACCTTGTCAGTTAATAGCACATTATTCTGAATTCAAAGTCAGGCAAGACAGAACCAACCAAATTCACCATTACAGTACATCTGAAGCAAGCAGAAGGCATCACAGCTCAGTTTCACAGATAAGGAAACCAAAAGAAGAATGAAGTTGTTAACATGGCATTTTTCAAAGGTTCACACAAAAGATAGGTTTATCTCGCATAGATGGCTGGGCCACTCGGTGGAATTTCTGAACTGTGGATTGTAGTTAGTTCTGAGATCATGTTACACTAGTGTCTAAGTACAAAGTGTAGACGCAAATACTAAAAATAATTGCCCAGTGAGCATACTACATATAACCAGTGAGACTAGGGAAACTAAAGTTTCTTAGTATTTTGCAGAGCACCAGGCAGAAGAAGTTAGTAAACTGAAGAGAATAAATGAAAATCTAAGAAGAGTATGCCATCTGCATACTTTAGCACCCTAGCTAAAACAGGGGCCTCACATTCTGTGATTCTGCAAAGGTGCTATCTCTTTGGAGTTCAGCTACTCCATGGGACAGACATCTAAGGAGCTCTATGCCACTGCAATGTCAGGCAGAACTACCTGATGACCTCTCCCTCTTCCAAGCACCCTGACAACCCTGTAACTCTTCCTGCAAATTTATTTCCCAAGTAAAAGTTTCTAATTAGATAAGGCTGGCCCAGATAGCAATCTACCTCAGAAACTTTTGCAGGCTAGAGTTAGCTTGGAGAAACTTCTGTGTTTGGTTTGATTTTGGATCCCACCAGCTTCAGTGGGATCCAAGATTAGCAGGGCACCTTTAAAAAGAATGGTAGGTGATTCACACTGAATTTTTCTCTAAGAAGGCAAGATTACCTAGAGGGAAAAGCAGTCAGCTATATAACAAAATTCTAGTAACTAATTACTCTTTTTTTTTTTTTTAATGAAATTTTACTTGGAGAGTTAGGGTGGAACAGAATTGACTTATATTCACCCACACACACACCTGAACTACAGGGATATGATAAAGGTCAATAAGCCAATTCAAGCAGCACACTGGAACTCCCAGATGGAAAATATCTGTCAGGTAGAATCTACAGCATCAGCAAGCCCATACATGCATGCTCTGGGCTGAGTAAAATGTTGTAGAAGACTTCTACTCATCATTTCCATTTTCTGAGTCTTTGTATATGTGCTGCCAAAGTGAGCACTAATTTTCTGAGTCTCTGGATATACATTTTCTTCATTTTAAAATTAAAAGTTAAGAACAATGGAAAAAAACTTTAATAATTTAATAGAATATCCAAGTTTTGGTATTTGTGATGCCTTAGGTGAAGCCAAATAAAGCAATTCTATTATTTATTATCCCATAAGGCAAATAATTCATGATCACTTGTCTTCTCTGCGACACCATTTTCTTTAGCAGCACGCAAAGGAAAAGAATGCCACACGGTTTATAAAAGCACACAGGCTTTGCAGTCAGGCATAGACTCAAACTCCAGGTCTGTCATTTAATAGCTATATGACCTTGAGCCAGCTATGGAACTTAGATTTTCATTTCCTTAACATAAATAGGAAAATAATACCCATACCGTTCAGTGTAGTTGTGAAAAACACTATAAATAGTATGTGTAAAATACCAACATATTGAATGGCATATGGTATGCGCTCAATAAACAGAAGACAGCATAATAAACTCTAAATTACATGAATTTAACTTTTAAGAATCCCAAGAATCTGATTTTGCTAGCCTTAATCTTCATACAACCAAAAAGATTTAACTTTTTGAAGTCTCTGAATACTTTTTAAAGACATGGTTCTTATTTAGTCTATAAAAAATTCTCTTCATTGGTAATTAATCATTTATTATCAGTAATTATTGACAAATTCTAATGCCCTCTCATAGGTTTTATACGGGCCCACATCTTACCTTGCAGCTACAAAGGCTCCAATAATCATCGCAAATACAGTCATCTTAATACCCCAAGAAAAAGTCTTCCTATAAAATAATTTAAAAATATACATGTGGCTTTAGTTATTTACAAAGACTCATTTTACAACAAAAATATGTTTTCTTCCAAAAAAAATTATAAACAAATGATTCCAAGGAATTGGGTATTTAAATTAAGAACTCTTCTAATGAAGCAAAAACTTATATTCTTATATAAATAAGTATGCTTATTTCCTATTCTTATGTTATTGAGTTTACATTTTTGCAAATCAGATTTCTTTAAGCAGAAAATAGTCACACACATTTGTAGAAAAATAGCATAGTCATGAACATGATTTAAAACCTATATTGATCTTCTGACTCAGCTTCACCTAGTGGCTTCAGTAGGTATAGGAATTCTTGAAAGCATATCTCATGTTCAGACAGGCTTCCATAAGCAAGTCATAAACTATTAATTCCTATAGCAAAGGAAAAAAGCTGCTTAAACTTCTCAAAAGATAAAGTAAAACAACACAAATGACTGGAATATCTTACATATGCTAGAGACCTTTTCAGGGAGCTAAAAACTTGTTAAAGACTAAATATATTAGAAATTTAGCTCACTTGAGTAAAACTCCTTCAGCAAACATTGTAAACAGTATGGAGAACCTTCTCAGAACTGTAAACATTGGCAAGCTGAAAAAAAAAAAAAAAAAAAAAACTTAGGTAGAGTAAAATTTGATTCTCCAAAATTAGTATTTTTAAATAATGTTAACCTTTTCCATTATAAAAATTCCATGCTGATTAACCTGTCACTAAATTAAATCCTTACTTCTCTATAGAAAGTATTTAAAAGTCTGAAAGGGTTGCTTTTATAAAACTACCAGAAGCGAAAAACACTGAACTAATTATAAAATGGTAGAAAATATGCATCTATTATCAAAGACTAGTAACAGCCACTTTTTAATTTTACCCTGCTTATTATGTTAGACATACTCATGTTGGTCTTTAAAAGATCTTTCTTTTCTAGACTGATCTCCCTTCCAAGACCTAACCTTCAAACAACACTGGTGATCATTTTACCCTATAAAACATTCCTTGATTGTCCTTTTCTGGCAGTAATTCTGTCTTCTTCTCAATTCCCAGAGTATTTTGTTTGCACTAATCGAACATACAGCCTCTTGCAATATAATTATTTCTGACTCTATCGTCTCACTCCAAAGTGCCTTATACTTGGCTGGCAATCAAAGATGGGGCATGAATAGATGGATGGATGAATGACAAAGGAGGAAAAAGAGCAAACTCTATACACAAGTAGCACTCTGCAGCAGGTCTGTATTTCTTTCCAAATGGGTAATGAGATGTATGGATAAAAGGATGCCCACCCATGATAAACATGGTGGTCATTCTGTCAAGTTTCTTGGGTCTGAGGAAATGAAAAAACCTTCGTCTCTGACCCTCAAGAGATCTTTCCATTCTGTTTTACAATCACCCATTACACCAGAGGTTTAACTCACGTGGCAGTGGTGAAGCCCTGGGTTTCTGTTAAATGGTTTCCCTATGTGTATATTTTTAACATCACATGTTCCTGATACATATACTCCTTAAGTGGAGAAGATAAGAATTGGGAAGTTACAGGGTAATAAGAGAGTATTGTCATAGAGTAGACAGCTATTGCTTCTTTCTAAAAGTGAAAACGCTGCCTCTACAGTCATATGACCACAGGAAAAATGTAAATAATTTTTATCAGGGTTCTATCAGATGTTATTTTAACTACCTCATGTTAATGAAAAACTACATCTAATCTTACTTGTGAAATTTTCCTAAAATATAATATTTAAAAATTATACTAAAGAATTGAAATCTCAGAAGCCTAACACATATCCTTCACTATTATATGTCTGGAAAAATAATGAAAATCTCCCATCACAGTATTTTATAACATTTCAAAGCTTCTATCATCAAAGTGAAAGGGAAAAAAAAAACAAAACAAATGAAAAACTCCTCTTCCTCTTCAAACTTAAAGAGATTAAACTAAAACCTTTGGTGTAATATTTATTTAGTAACAGAAGCTTTCTGGTCCTTTCTTTTTCAAGAATCAGTACCAATGTGTTAAACATTTGACATTCAAGTACAATTTTAAGAATACATTATATTAACCTCACTAGTAAAATAAAGTTATCCATACTTCAGTTTCTTTGTGCTGAACAGTCCCGTGATTTGGTTCCCAAAATATAGTAGAGGTAGTGGAAACGTCTAGAAAATTTAAAAAGGGATAACAAAACTCAATAATAAAGACAGCTAAAACAAGGTCTTTTTCAAACAGAAACAGTTTTGTTTATATGATCAAATTCTTTCCACATAAAACATAAGATTAGTTCTCACACACAATTTTGGCTCCTATGAAGCACCCAAACAACATTACTCCTGGATAAAGAGCTCTGTGCAAAAAGAGAGAGGAAAGAATGGAGGGGGAAAAAGAAATATGAATATGATCAAATCATATGGGACAACATCTTTGCTTTAAAGAATGATAATGTAGAGCCAACAGGTCTAATGTTAGCAGAAAAAGGAAAGGTATTTCATCTTCAGGTGGAGTCAAGCAAAGACAGACCAAAGAATAAGAAAATAAACCCAAAGAATAATGACTGAAGGATACACCAGTTAGATTAGATAGACAAATGCAGAAAATGCAAAATGGTTGTAATTCCAAGTGTTTATTAATTAAAACAGAATACAAGATCTAAGGGCTTCTTTTTTTCCTTAACTTTAAAGAGACTGTGGGACTTTTTAAAAACACTTATTACTACATTCATTCTTTACCCTCTTTATACCCACTTCGGACTGGGCAATTTCAAGGCTGCAATTTTTAAATATGTAAGGCACCGATGGAAAATATACATAGTGACTTCATTTCGAAAATAAAGTATTGATTTTTCTTTTTTACCTTTCGAGGTACATTTCTGTCAAAGTCAGGAAACTTGACTACTCTGAATGCCTTTCCCACCCAGAGTACTGCCACTGTGGCCACCATCTGTAAGCAGAGAACACAGATTCACTGTTGCACACATAAAGACACACTCAGAAGTTCCAACGACACAAACCACGTAATGCTGAAGATTCCAACTAACCTGGCCAAGTCCAACACACAGTGAAGAGGGAAATCTACAAAAATGGTAGAGAGAAAAAAAAAACCCACAGCGTCAGAAAAACCCGAACTCAGCCTTACAAATGCAACCTTACAATGCATTTTGATACAAAACACACCAACGTCCGCCCCTTATCCAAATGACAATCAGTGAGGAAAATCACTGATGGTTGTCAGGCAACACCGCTGATTTTGTAGCTTCGGGCTGCCACTTGTCTCATCTTGTCCGTTTCTACAATTTCAGTCAGTTTTCTGCAACAGATTTTTCTTGAAGTTAAGACATTCATCTTTTAAACGGTTTCGCACCTTTCTAAAAAGGTGCTTCTGCCTAGGGGTCCCAGTGGCAGCATCACAATTTTAAATGGGCTTGAGGATGCCTAGGTCCCCAGAGGCTGTCAGCGAATTCGGGGAACCTTGAAACCCCGGACCCTGGCCCAGGCTGTGGAGAAGGGCGGGCATCCCTCTCCGGCTCCCAGTCAGGCATGCACAGGAGTCGAAGAGTCACGAAGCAACTTCGCTTCGTCGCTCAGAAGAGCGGCGTTTCCAGGGCGCTGCACTGCGGGCAGGGCAGGAGCTTTCCAAACGCACGCCCCGCGGTCCCGAGCTCCGCGCTCGGAGCGGGACCCCCACTCCCGGCCGCCGTGCAAGCCGGCTCCGCCGCCTGGGCCGCGCGCGTGTCAGCCGCCTGCCCGCCCTCGCCGGCTCCCGCCCAACTTTGTTCAGCTCCAACTTTGCAGCCAAAGTCCAGGGAGCCGGCGCCCAGCCGCTGCCGCCGCCCGCTCCTTTCCTCTCCTCTCCGCGGCGTGGGCCGCCGCCGCCTCGGCCCTACCTGTAGTTGGTGAGCACGCTCTTGTTGACCACCACGATCAGGAAAGAGCTCACGCCGTAAAAGCCGGCGGCCAGCAGCTTCAGGAATACGGTCAGCGTTTCGGCCGACGCCATCCCCAGCTCCTCCTCATGTCTGTGTGTGGAGGATTTCGCGGGGGCTTCTCCTTTAACCCGGGCATGCTGACGTCTATGAACTTCCGCCATGGCTGCGGCGGCGGGGCCTGCGAGGGAAGCGGCGGGCAGCGGGCCCGAGCGCTGTGGGGGTCTGCGGCGGCAGCTCGCGGGGAGCTCGCGGGGCCTGGGCCGGTGCTCTGAAACCGCTGCGCTCGCCGCCTCGGCTCCCCGCGCGGCCGCCGCCTGTCTCCGCCCAGGGGCAGGGACGCTGGGGTTCACACGCCCGGGGACTTTGATCGGGCATTGTGCAACGCGGGGTCAGAGGGTAGGGACCGCGCCTGGCTCGGCCTGGGCAAGGGCTGGAGAGGGCTCCAGGAAGGGGCACTGGCGACCCTGAGTCCCGGAGGAGAGGGAAAGGAACCTTAAGAAAACCACTCGAGGACACCGGGGCTCCCGGCAGCACAACACACTCGCGGAAAGAAGCTGCCGAATAGCGCCTGCGCGCGAGCCTGCTCCGGGTCTCTCCGCTGCAGCGTACCTGGGATGCCGAGGCTGGCGGCTGAAGGGCTGAAAGCCGTATTTTCTAGATAACTCCGGCAAGAGGAAAAATTAATAAATAAAGACCCGGCTCCAATAGGTAACAGGTGGTCGGCTCAGTAGTTAACAAGGTGCGTGTGTCTAGACTCACTTGAATGCTCTTTTGGTCTCTCTTGCAGAAGGTCCACGCCCTTAAAAAGTATCAGATATGGACCAAGTGTAAACATTCAACAGCTATTTGAGGCATTCTGCGTTGCCTCGGATGTCTTACGATTTCTGAACCCAGAAAACACCATACAATACAGTCTTATTTGCAGATCAAGGGAGATTGTTTAAAGAAAAGTATTGCTGCTGCTGCTGCTGCTGCTAAGTCGCTTCAGTCGTCTCCAACTCTGTGCGACCCCATAGACGGAAGCTCACCAGGCTCCTCTGTCCCTGGGATTCTCCAGGCAAGAATACTGGAGTGGGTTGCCATTTCCATGGACTGGAGCCTACCAGGGTCCTCTGTCCATGGGATTTTCCAGGCAAAAGTACTGGGGTGGGGGTGCCATTGCCTTCCCCGAAAGAAAAGTATTGCCGTATCCAAAAAGTAGAAAGATAATAAATTAGCTTGCGGATTGGTGCAAGAGCAGGGTGTTAAGAGCTGAGTTCCTATTTTAGGATTCCTAGAAATGCCCTCTCACTAGCTGTGTACTCTGGGTCAGTGAGTTGACCTCCCTGAGCCTGCATCGCCTCATCTCTGGATATAAAGCTGCTGCTGCTGCTGCTAAGTCGCTTCAGTCGTGTCCAACTCTGTGCAACCCCATAGACGGCAGCCCACCAGGCTCCGCCATCCCTGGGATTCTCCAGGCAAGATCATTGGAGTGGGTTGCCATTTCCTTCTCCAATGCTTGAAAGTGAAAAGTGAAAGGGAAGTCGCTCCGCTGTGTCTGACTCTTAGCGACCCAGGCTCCTCCATCCATGGGACTTTCCAGGCAAGAGTACTGGAGTGGGGTGCCATTGCCTTCTCCGGGATATAAAGCTAGTTTTCAGTAAATGGTAGACATTGTATATAAGAGAAGCAAATCATTATTAAACTGTGGTGTTGGAGAAGACTCTTGAGAGTCCCTTGGACTGCAAGGAGATCCAACCAGTCCATTCTGAAGGACATCAGCCCTGGGATTTCTTTGGAAGGAATGATGCTGAAGCTGAAACTCCAGTACTTTGGCCACCTCATGCGAAGAGTTGACTCATTGGAGAAGACTCTGATGCTGGGAGGGATTGAGGGCAGGAGGAGAAGGGGAAGACAGAGGATGAGATGGCTGGATGGCATCACTGACTTGATGGATGAGAGTCAGTGAACTCCGGGAGTTGGTGATGGACAGGGAGGCCATCACCTGAGTGCTGAGATTCATGGGGTCGCAAAGAGTAGGACACGAATGAGCGACTGAACTGAACTGAAGCAAAGAAATGACATACCTAATTTTAATGTCAAGAAAGAAAAGTAATTTTGAATTATTTACCCCAAAATTTTGTCTATAACTTTTCAATTTTTTCCACATTTAAAAATTATAGTAAAATTTACATAACACAAAACTTACCATCTTTACCTGGTTTTTACATAGAGAAATATGCATAATATAAAATTTAGTATTTTAACTTTTTTTGAGTACACAGTTCAGTGCTGTTAAGTATATTGTTGCACAACTCTTACTGCTACCCTTCTCTAGAACTTTCACATCATCTCAAACAGATTATGAAACTACTAAACAATAACTCCCCATTGCTCCCTCCCTCCATCCTCTAGTAACCACTATTCTATTTTCTGTCTCTATAAATTCTATGATTCTAGGTACCTCATATCAGGGGAATCCTAGAGCATTTGTCCTTTTGTATCTTCATTTCACTTGGCACAGTATTTTCAAGGTTCATCCACACGTAGCATGTGTCAGAATTATCTTCTTGTTTGAGGCTAGATAATGTTCATTGTATATACATCTTCTGACCTGTATGTTTTAAATTATCCTGAGAACACCTGTGTTCTTTGAATGTTCCTTAGTAAAAACTAGCACAAGGATGAAATTTTTAACATGGTCCACAAGGGCTTAAGTGATGTGGCTCCTGCCCTCCCCACCTGTTCCTCCTTAGGTTTTGGCTAACTACACCCAGTTTCCTGAAGAATAACATAGGTTCCTGTTGCCTATTTCTCTGTCCTTACTCCCATATTCCCTCCATCTGGAATGCTTTTTCCTCTCCCTCCCCTGCCTCCTGAAGAACTCTTACTTTTCCTTCAATATTTATGCAAAATATTCTCTGCTCTCTGGGTACCTTCTTTCACACTGCCTCTCCTTGCCCTCCACAGAAATGTCATCTCTTGTGCTTCTCCACCCCAACTTTGTTCATCCCCTTTTATAGGGGCTCTGGAATTAGGTGTTTGCCTGACAGTCTGTTCCACTTCATAGTGAGCACCTAGCACTGTTCGGATGTTTTTGCTAAATGAATCAATGATATAACTTCAATGATGAGGGGGAAAATTGGTCAGATTTCTTCCTTAACTGCAGGTAGTAGAAGAAAAATATTCAGGAAGTTATATTTTGAGAAACATCCCTTGTGAAAAAATTATTTTGAAAATAATAATGTCCCTCATAACAAAAGCAAACAAGCAAAAGAGACTTGTATCACATGCTCTCTTCCTCTCACCCCAACCCACTTTTCAGAGAAAGTGACTGCTAACTGCTCAAAGGCTGTGTACTTAAGAGTCACTCTCCATGCCTACATACACACAAGCACACATACATATACATTTACATGCGTACACATATATTTACATATGTGTATTGTTATACATTTTTTAACATAAATGGAGAGAATCATGTGAGAAACACTGATGCTCAAGCCAGACACTGTCTCTGATGCTGGTTTTGCAACCTTGGGCAAATTTTATGACAATATGGTGCTTCAGTTCCTTTGTCTGTAAAATGGGGATAACAATAGCACCCACCTCTTAGGATGGTGATGAGAATTAAATGAGTTAAATGTTTAGAATATAGTACACACTTTACAAGTGTTCTTAATAATAATAATCAAGAAGATCAAACCAGTCAATCCTAAAGGAAATCAACCCTGAATATTCAGTGGAAGGACTGATGCTGAAGCTGAAGCTCCAATACTTTGGCCACCTGATGCAAAGATACAACTCATTAGAGAAGATCTGATTCTTGGTAAGACTAAAGACAGGAGGAGAGGCGGCTGACAGAGGATGAGATGGTTGGGTGGCATCGCCAACTCAATGGACATGAGTTTGAGCAAACTCAGGGAGATGGTGAAGGACAGGGAAGCCTGGCATGCTGCAGTCCATGGGGTCACAAAGAGTCAGACACAACTTAGAGACTAAGCAACAATAATTACTATTATTACCATTATGCAACCTTTCTCTTTTCATTTAGTATTCCTTGAAGGCCTTTCTGTGGCAGTAAAGAGACTCTACCTCATTCATTTTTAATGGCTGCCAAGAATTCTGTCAGCTGAATGCATCATAATTCACACAGTCCATCCCATAGACATTTAAATTATTGCCATTTTTCAGTTTATAAACAATGTGTCTTTAATTATCCTTGTCCATTCCACTTTTGCAGGTATCAATTTCTAGAAATGAAATTGCTTAAAGACTACTTTTTAAAAATATTAATGAAATGAACAAATTGATCCCCAAAGAGCTTGTACCAATTTTATATTACCACTAACACTGTGTGAAAAGTAAATCTTTTCTAAAATCAGATGGGGATAATGAAAACCATTGAAAAAGGCCAGATAATAGTTCACGTGCTACTCTGTGGAAGATGAAATGCCAGGTACAAATTTCTGCAGTAACACGAAATAAAAACAAATTGCTTAAAAATACCCATCTGAGCAATTACTATTGTTTTTCTCAGCATGTTTACATACTTTATTAACAAGTATTTACTAAGACCCACCATAGGCCATGATTGCTTTAAGAAATATCAATAACCTCAGATATGCAGATAACACCACCCTTATGGCAGAAAGTGAAAAGGAACTAAAAAGCCACTTGATGAAAGTGAAAGAGGAGACTGAAAAAGCTGGCTTAAAGCTCAACATTCAGGAAACTAAGATCATGGCATTTGGTCCCATCACTTCATGGGGAAGCAGTGGAAACAGTGTCAGACTATTTTGGGGGGCTCCAAAATCACTGCAGATGGTGATTGCAGCCATGAAATTAAAAAACGCTTACTCCTTGGAAGGAAAGTTATGACCAACATAGATACTATATTGAAAAGCAAAAGTATTACTTTGCCAACAAAAGTCTGTCCAGTCAAGGCTATGGTTTTTCTAGTGGTCATGTATGGATGTGAGAGTTGGACTGTGAAGAAAGCTGAGTGCCGAAGAATTGATGCTTTTAAACTGTGGTGTTGGAGAAGACTTTTGAGAGTCCCTTAGACTGCAAGGAGATCCAACCAGTCCATCCTAAAGGAGATCAGTCCTGGGTGTTCTTTGGAAGGACTGATGCTAAAGCTGAAACTCCAATACTTTGGCCACCTCATGTGAAGAGTTGACTCACTGGAAAAGACCTTGATGCTGGGTGGGATTGGGGGAAGGAGGAGAAGGGGACGACAGAGGATGAGATGGCTGGATCGCATCACCGACTTGATGGACATGAGTTTGAGTGAACTCCGGGAGTTAGTGATGGACAGGGAGGCCTGGCATGCTGTGATTCATCGGGTCGCAAAGAGTCGGACATGACTGAGCGACTGAACTGAACTGAACTGAACCATAGGCCAAGAACTGTGTTGGATTTTCTCAACTCCAGTAATGATTTGTGGACACTCAGTAAAATGCTATTAAATCTAATAGAGTCACACATTCTCACTATGTGCCCATAAAGATAAGATCAGGTTCCAGTATTCTAGCAGGATTTTTATTATAGGTATTTAGACTTGTAGGCATTTTAGGCACTCAAATCTGTTTCCTCACCTTAGTAATATTAATCACAGAATTATATATGGGAAATTTATGCATTATCTGATAAAATTTGATGAAGTTTAAAACATATTAAATAAACTGTACAAGGTTGGGAAAACTAGATTTAAATATTCTCATTGATATACATGCTTACTCTATTTAGAAATGTCAACATTGTAGGTTGATATATTTTATATCTTGCTAGGTGTAATTACTAGCAGAAAAACCTTCTTTGTGTTTAAATCATGTCTTTTGCTTTAGCCATTACATTTCTCCATGAGGGAAATTGATCTGCATACTATTTTTTAACATGACTCATATTTCTGTGTTTCTTTTCCCTACACTTCTCCCTTTCTCTAGCTCACTTGCTCTTCTTATACTGGAATTTATTTAGCCTTTTTTGGTGTTTACTTTTGTTCACCAATTTGTTGTTTCACTGCCACCCTAAATCATACCCAATAACCACTGTGTTGCATCACTGATTACACTATAGCCAGGGAGCAAAGGTCTTAGGTATTTCCTAGTTGAACAATGCTTTTAAAGTTCAGAGAACCACAGTGCATGGAAGAAGCATGCAGCTTCTCTGCAGGGCCTCATCCTTTTCTGTGTTGGGTTGGAAGGAGACCTTATTGATAACCAATGGTGAACCTGGCAATGAGCTGTAATTGAAATTCATTATCTCCTTTCATCCTTACCACTCTAGGAAGTAGGTATGGTGAGACAACATAATAACAGGAAAACAAAGACCTGGTGGAAGTCCTGAGTCCCACAGCTCTAAGTGACTGTAAAGATTTGGCCCCAGTCCATTCAACGTTTGGTTTGTGCTTCTCCACTAGACATCCCTGTCTTACATAGGGTAGGTGGACATACTTGCTTTTAAAGTTCTCACAACGCCATTACTTCCTTCAATTACCAAGGTTGCTGCTGCTGCTGCTGCTAAGGCAATTCAGTTGTGTCCAACTCTGTGCGACCCCATAGATGGCAGCCCACCAGGCTCCCCCGTCCCTGAGATTCTCCAGGCAAGAACAGTGGAGTGGGTTGCCATTTCCTTCTCCAATGCATGAAAGTGAAAAGTGAAAGGGAAGTCGCTCAGTTGTATGCGACTCTTAGCGACCCCATGGACTGCAGCCCACCAGGCTCCTCCGTCCATGGGATTTTCCAGGCAAGAGTACTGGAGTGGGGTGCCATTGCCTTCTCCGATTACCAAGGTTAATGTTCAGTAACGCTATGAAGAAGAATAACCAGGATATAGGGACACCAATATATTAAATTCATTGTCACTCATGACCTATTCACAAACACCATGCTGCTGCTGCTGCTAAGTCACTTCAGTCATGTCCGACTCTGTGCGACCCCATAGATGGCAGCCCACCAGGCTCCCCCATCCCTGGGACTCTCCAGGCAAGAACAGTGGAGTGGGTTGCCATTTCCTTCTCCAATGCATGAAAGTGAAAAGTGAAAGTGAAGTCGCTCAGTCATACCAGACATCAATTTATGCATCAAAACTACAGAGACATTTCCAACTCAATTTATTTACAGCTGAAGCTTACACAAATGTATTCAAAGTCAGTTGCTTTGAATCTTCCATCTCTGTGAACTAGCCTCACTATCCACCTGTTCACTGGATCTATAACTCCCTCAAACCATCTTTAAACTCACACCAAATTAGTTTCATCCCCTCCAAAACCCTGACGTTAGTCACCCCTAAGCCACCAATGACTTGCAAGGAAGTACACCCAGCTGACTCCTAGTCTTCTCTTATCTGTGACCACCTTACAACATCTGCACTACGGACCGTCTCCCTTCCTTTAGCTACACTCTCCTCCCCTAACTCCTGGGACACCGCATTCTCTGCTACTCCTCCTGGTTCTCTGAATGCCCTATCTCATCCTTTGCTGGCTCATTTTCTTCTACCATATCTTTAAAATAAAGTTTTATATCCTCCAAAGCTCCATCTTGAGTCTCCTCATTTGATTCCTATATGTTTTCACTCAATAATCACACCCCATTCCATGGCTTCAATTATGATTTAACATTTTGTCAACACTTCCTAAATCTACTCATGTGTGTTCTCTTGAACTCCCGATTTTTTTATCCAACTGTGTCCTGAACATCTTCATTTGGATGACTCTCTCTCAGCCTCTTCAACATGTCTGAAACTAAACTCATCCTTATCCCCTGAATTTCAGCAAACAACTCTGTTGTTCCCTATTGTATCAAGTAATAAATCCTGACCAGCTGAGATCCTGGCTATCTTATTTAGCCACCCAAAATGTTTGCTACTTCATGTTGCTCAGAGCCAGTAAGCATAATTCAATCCCTCTAATGAACCAGTTGCTTTTGTAAGAGAATGTTAAGATGATTAATATCTTTGTAGACTATACTATCAGAGAAGGCAATGGCACCCCACTCCAGTACTCTTGCCTGGAAAATCCCATGGACGGAGGAGCCTGGTGGGCTGCAGTCCATGGAGTCACTAAGAGTCAGACACGACTGAGTGACTTCCCTTTCACTTTTCACTTTGCATATTGGAGAAGGAAATGGCAACCCACTCCACTGTTCTTGCCTGGAGAATCCCAGGGACGGGGGAGCCTGGTGGGCTGCCATCTATGGGGTCGCACAGAGTCGGACACGACTGAAGTGCCTTAGCAGCAGCAGCAGCAGCAGACTATACTATGGTGGAGAGTAGATTTGATGTCATCCTGAGGCAAAAGTGATGATGTACTCCTGACCCTGCCATTTAAGAAGTAAACTGCTTCTAGTTGATCCTTATAACTGATGAAGAAGAAAAAGCATTTGCCACATCAATAGTTGTGTACTAGGTGTCTGAAGCTGTATAGTGTTAATCTGCCTCAGTAGAAATGCTACATGAGGAACATTAACTAAAATTGGAATCACTTCCTGATTAAGTTTATAATGATTCTCAGATATTGGTCAAGATTTGCCTTCTGTATTAGACAAACAGGTGACTTAAATGGAAATGGTGTCAGGTATCACCACCCATGTATCTTTCCAAGTCTTTGATGACAGCACTACTCTCTGCAGTTTCCCTAAAGGTATGTGTTTTGTTACTATCCTGGTAGGATGGGAAAGTTCCAGAGGCTTTCTCTTTCTACCATTATGGTCTATTCCATGGGTCAAAGAGCCAATATAAGGATTTTCCTAGTTGCCAAGTATATCTGTTAAGTCTAAACATATATTTGTTCTATTTATACATTCAGGAATCAGATAAGGCTCAGCTGGTAAAGAATCCGCCTGCAATGCGGGAGATCTAGGTTCAATCCCTGGGTTGGGAAGATCCCCTGGAGAAGGGAACAGCTGTCCATTCCAGTATTCTGGCCTGGAGAATTCCATGGACTTTATAGTCCATGGGGTCACAAAGAGTCGGACAACACTGAGCAACTTTCACTTTCACTTCAGCCACACATTGGATCTACAGACTCACCAGGCCCACTGTGTTTCAGATTTGGTCTAAGACTCCAATTCTTACCTGACTCAGCCCCCAGTTTCACTGGAGTCTACGGTAATATGGGGGCCCAGGAATTAGTATCAAGTAACCAGTGTTCCGGGAGAAGGCAATGGCACCCCCACTCCGGTATTCTTGCCTGGGAAATCACATGGATGGAGGAGCCGGGTAGGCTGCAGTCCATGGGGTCGCTGGGAGTCGGACACGACTGAGCGCCTTCACTTTCACTTTTCACTTTCATGCGTTGGAGGAGAAAATGGCAGCCCACTCCAGTGTTCTTGCCTGGAGAATCCCAGGGATGGCAGGGGCCTGGTGGGCTGCCGTCTCCGGGGTCGCACAGAGTCGGACACGACTGAAGCGACTTAGCAGCAGCAGCAGCAGCAACCAGTGTTCCATAATCCCCAAAAGGTCTGGGTATTTCCTTTCCCCCAGTACATAGTCACTCTCATCAATGACTGCAGGCCCTTTGAGGAAGATTTGGAGGAAGTTATACAGTGTATTCAGTGCTGGGAAAGATTGAAGGCAAAAGGAGAAGAGGGCGGCAGAGGATGACATGGTTAGGTAACATCACCGACTCAGTGGACACGAACTTGAGCAAACTCTGGGAGACAGTGGAGGACAGGGAAACCTGGCGTGCTGCAGTCCACAGAGTTGCAAAGAGTCAGACACAATTTAGTCACTAAACAACAACAACAATAGAGTGTATCCCTGTCCCATGATACAGGAAGGGAACTTGACTCCCCCCTTCAATGCAAGAGTTCTGGCTATATAAATTGGCTTATGTCTAAAAACTGAGTGAGAAACTCCATTTCAGAAACATGTTAGATTTTTAAATTTTATTATTTAGTATTTTTAGTTTCATTGGGTCTTAACTGCGATGCGCAGGTTTCTCTTGTTGCGGAGCAGCGGTTCAAGACTTGTGGACTTTAGTAGCTATGACTCTCAGGCCCAATTGCTCCAAGGCATTCAGAATCTTCCTGGATCCAGGATCAAACCCATGTACCCCTGCATTGGCAGGTGGATTCCTAGCCACTGGACCACCAGAGAAGTCCTCAAGTTGGATTTTTTTGTTGTCAGTCTGTTTTCTCCTGTTATATAGGTTAAGCACTATTTTAGTAGACTGCCATGCTATTAACATTCTTCAGATCAGATCAGATCAGATCAGTCGCTCAGTCGTGTCCGACTCTTCGCGACCGCATGAACCGCAGCACGCCAGGCCTCCCTGTCCATCACCAGCTCCCGGAGGTCACCCAGACTCATACCCATCGAGTCAGTGATGCCATCCAGCCATCTCTGGATGATGCCATTTTTCCTAACTTCTTCATGAGAGACACAACAAAGCTATAAATTCAAATAATGTAGATTCTGTAAACTTGACAACTAAATATTTACTCACTTTTAGCAATACGAGCCCTGTGGCTATGAGAAATGAGACATTCTTTTAGGGCTGCCATAGAATCTCTCTAGCTCTCTCATGAGACTTTAACAGAGAATATAACGAGTATAAGGACCCAAGTCTGATACTTCTTTCTACTCAGTCTGCTCAGAAGGATCTGTTCCACATTGCAGTCTTCATGGCCACAATTACTGCTGTAACAGGCAAGTACAGCGGGCACACGCTCCAAGGCACTTGTGTCAGCAGGCAATCCTCACGATTAACTAAAGGTGACTATTTAACCAATCGTGCTACTTCTGCACGGCATGGGTTACCAGCACCCATTTCCCATTAGCAAGGAGCTCAGCCACTACATTGAAACCCAAGGACAAAACCAAACCAATCCCCAAATCCCACCTTTTGTAACCATTAAAAGTAACAATTTCTGTATCAATCAGAGTCCAGTTAGGACACAGAAACTACACTAGTTATTTGATTAAAGAGAATCTAATATAAAGAAATATTAACTAGATAAAATGAAATGTTTAAAAAACAAAACCCGTAAGGTGTCATGGAGGTAGCAACTACAGGAAGGGAAGGAGTAATAAAGGGATCAGATCAGATCAGACGCTCAGTCGTGTCCGACTCTTTGCGACCCCATGAACCGCAGCACGCCAGGCCTCCCTATCCATCACCAGCTCTCGGAGGTCACTCAGACTCACATTCATCGAGTCAGTGATGCCATCCAGCCATCTCATCCTCTGTTGTCCCCTTCTCCTCCTGCCCCCAATCCCTCCCAGCATCAGAGTCTTCTCCAATGAGTCAACTCTTCCCATGAGGTGGCCAAAATACTGGAGCTTCAGTTTTAGCATCATTCCTTCCAAAGAAATCCCAGGGCTGATCTCCTTCAGAATGGACCGGTTGGATCTCCTTGCAGTCCAAGGGACTCTCAAGAGTCTTCTCCAACACCACAGTTCAAAAGCATCAATTCTTCGGTGCTCAGCCTTCTTCACAGTCCAGCTCTCACATCCATACATGACCACAGGAAAGACCATAGCCTTGATTAGGCGAACCTTTGTTGGCAAAATGATGTCTCTGCTTTTGAATATGCTATCTAGGTTGGTCATAACTTTCCTTCCAAGGAGTAAGCGTCTTTTAATTTCATGGCTGCAGTCACCATCTGCAGTGATTTTGGAGCCCAGAAAAATAAAGTCTGACACTGTTTCCACTGTTTCTCCATCTATTTCCCGTGTAGTGATGGGACCAGAGGCCATGATCTTCGTTTTCTGAATGTTGAGCTTTAAGCCAACCTTTTTACTCTCCTCTTTCACTTTCATCAAGAGGCTTTTTAGTTCCTCTTCACTTTCTGTCATAAGGGTGGTATCATCTGCATATCTGAGGTTATTGATATTTCTCCCGGCAATCTTGATTCCAGCTTGTGTTTCTTCCAGTCCAGCATTTCTCATGATGTACTCTGCATACAAGTTAAATAAACATGGTGACAATATACAGCCTTTACGTACTCCTTTTCCTTTTTAGAACCAGTCTGTTGTTCCATGACCAGTTCTAACTGTTGCTTTCTGACCTGCATACAGATTTCTCAAGAGGCAGATCAGGTGGTCTGGTAATCCCATCTCTCTCAGAATTTTCCACAGTTTATTGTGATCTACACAGTCAAAGGCTTTGGCATAATCAATAAAGCAGAAATAGATGTTTTTCTGGAACTCTCTTGCTTTTTCAATGATCCAGCGGATGTTGGCAATTTGATCTCTGGTTCCTCTGCCTTTTCTAAATCCAGCTTGAACATCAGGAAGTTCACGGTTCACATATTGCTGAAGCCTGGCTTGGAGAATTTTGAGCATTACTTTACTAGCATGTGAGATGAGTGCAATTGTGCGGTAGTTTGAGCACTCTTTGGCATTGCCTTTCTTTGGGATTGGGATGAAAACTGACCTTTTCCAGTCTTGTGGCCACTGCTGAGTTTTCCAAATGTACTGGCATATTGAGTGCAGCACTTTCACAGCATCATCTTTCAGGATTTGGAATAGCTCCACTGGAATTCCATCACCTCCACTAGCTTTGTTCGTAGTGATGCTTTCTAAGGCCCACTTGACTTCACATTCCAGGATGTCTGGCTCTAGGTCAGTGATCACACCATCATGATTATCTGGGTCGTGAAGATCTTTTTGTACAGTTCTTCTGTGTATTCTTGCCACCTCTTGTTAATATCTTCTGCTTCCATTAGGAGTATGGAATGAAGCAGGGCAAAGACTAACAGAGTTTTGCCAAGAAAATGCACTGGTCATAGCAAATACCCTCTTCCAACAACACAAGAGAAGACTCTATACATGGACATCACCAGATGGTAAATACAGAAATCAGATCGATAATATTCTTTGCAGCCAAAGATGGAGAAGCTCTATACAATCAGCAAAAACAAGACCAGGAGCTGACTGTGGCTCAGACCATGAACTCCTTATTGCCAAATTCAGACTTAAATTGAAGAAAGTAGGGAAAACCACTAGACCATTCAGGTATGACCTAAATCAAATCCCTTATGACTATACAGTGGAAGTGAGAAATAGATTTAAGGGCCTAGATCTGATAGATAGAGTGCCTGATGAACTATGGACTGAGGTTCGTGACATTGTACAGGAGACAGGGATCAAGACCATCCCCATGGAAAAGAAATGCAAAAAAGCAAAATGGCTGTCTGGGGAGGCCTTGCAAATAGCTGCGAAAAGAAGAGAAGTGAAAAGCAAAGGAGAAAAGGAAAGATATAATAAAGGGAAGAGACTGGAATTACTAAAACCAATAAGAGGGAGACCTGTGGGTCCAGTAGTTAAGAATCCTTCTGCCAATGCAGAGGATAGGAAGATTCCACATGCCTTGGGGCAACTAGGGTCATGCACCACAGCTGCTGAGCCCACACTCTGAAACTACTGGAGCCCGCGTGCCCTAGAGCCCATGCTCCGCAATGAGAGAAGCCAGTACTATGAGAAGTTTGGGCGCCAAAAGTAGAGAGTAGCTTGCAGTCTCTACAACTGGTGAAAATCTGCCAGCAACAATTAAGATCCAACACAGCATCCCCTCCCTCAAAAGGAACATTGTGGAAAAATTGGTGAAATTCCAAGTTAAGTCTTAGTTCAGTGGAGCTTTTTTTTCATGTGACTTTTTTGATCAACTTACCTAAATTATCTTACCTTCTGTGGCTTTCTGTTCTCTAACCCTACTTTATCTTTCCTTGTAGCTTTTCCATTTCTTGATCATGTTACATTAGTTTATTGTCTGTCTCCTCCCAATAAAATATCAGCTCCAAGATCAGGAGTGGATGCAAGTTTTATGAAACCTGAAGGCTTTTGTAGTCCTCCTCAAGAAAAAAAATGCAAAGGTAAGAATATAAAAATAAGGTATCAAAATGGATATCCATTTAATGTATCAGAATTAACAAATTTTTAAAATCTGACAAGAGAGTGATGGGCCTATTTGGGCTCAGAAGTAGGAAGCACTATGAGATGGTCCAAGAGAGGGAGACCGTAGATGGCAACTTGGGTAGAGTCAAAAGAAGAAACTAAAGTGAAAATGAAAGATTTACATATATATGTAGATGCAAGCAGGCATTTTTAAGAAAGGTTGGAGTACTACAGGCTTCTTCTGATTACCCTGAGAAAGGCACGTAAATAACATAGCTGTGTGTTCGTGCTGCCTCATTGTTCCTACTTCCAGCTGATATTCAGTAGCAACACACCAGTATTGCCACTCTTCACTTAGAATATAGGAAATGTCTATCAGTTCAGTTCAGTTCAGTTGCTCAGTCGTGTCCAACTCTTTGCGACCCCATGAATCCCAGCACTCCAGGCCTCCCTGTCCATCACCAACTCCCGGAGTTCACTCAGACTCACGTCCATCAAGTCAGTGATGCCATCCAGCCATCTCATCCTCTGTCTTCCCCTTCTCCTCCTGCCCCCAATCCCTCCCAGCATCAGAGTCTTTTCCAATGAGTCAACTCTTCACATGAGGTGGCCAAAGTACTGGAGTTTCAGCTTTAGCATCATTCCTTCCAAAGAAATCCCAGGGCTGATTTCCTTCAGAATGGACTGGTTGGATCTCCTTGCAGTCCAAGGGACTCTCAAGAGTCTTCTCCATGCTGATAAACAGTAACTTCCTCAGATCCTCTGAAACTTGACCTACTGCTAATGGTCACCTTTGCCCCTCCTCTGAAATTCCTCAGACCTCCCTACAAACTAGCAACCAAGTCTCAGTTCAGTTCAGTTCAGTTGTGTCCAATTCTTTGCAACCCCATGAACCACAGCATGCTAGGCCTCCCTGTCCATCACCAACTCCTGGAGTTCACCCAAACTCATGTCCATTGAGTTGGTGATGCCATTCAACCCTCTCATCCTCTGTTATCCCCTTCTCCTCCTGCCCTCAATCTTTCCCAACATCAGGGTCTTTTCAAATGAGTCAGTTATTTGCATCAGGTGGCCAAAGTATTGGAGTTTAGGCTTCAACATCAGTCCTTCCAACGAACACCCAGGACTGATCTCCTTTAGGATGGACTGGTTGGATCTCCTTGCAGTCCAAGGGACTCTCAAAAGTCTTCTCCAACACCACAGTTCAAAAGCATCCATTCTTTGGCACTCAGCCTTCTTTTATAGTCCAACTCTCACATCCATACATGACTACTGGAAAAACCATAGCCTTGACTAGACCGACTTTTGTTGACAAAGTAATGTCTCTGCTTTTTAATGTTGTCTAGGTTGGTCATAACTTTCCTTCCAAGGAGTAAGCATCTTTTAATTTCATGGCAACCAAGTCTAGGAGTGGCATTTTGCTTCAGCTATAAGTTTGAATGGCCAGTGCCTATACTATGCTCATGAATACATCTGCATGTACCCCTGGTTCTACTAAGCAGTTGACATATCTGCAAGGGAGAAATCATGAACTGGGAGGAGACTTAGTCTCACCCTCCTGGTACCCATGGATTAGCCTACGAACAGAGCAATGCAACCTTATAGCTTAGAATGATTGTTTTCCATAGGGCTGAGCTTTCTCAGGGTAGAGCACTGAACAGGTAATTCACTTCCTAATCAAATTGCATGTGGGCATGAACCAAATCTGTCCCAGTTACTGTTGCATTTCTGGCAACTAGCACAATGATGGCACATAGACATTTTTTATTAAAAAACAGTAAATAGGAAGAAGGTAGAATCTTAAAGGTCTACACTTGGAATAGTCATCTAAAATATTAGGAAAAAATCATTAGAAGTATTCTCTGGTATGCAAGTGTTAAATTTGAAGCTGGACAGGTTAAAATAGGACTGGTTGTAAAACTCTGGCCTCTTGTATCTTCATCCGGTATTCTTTTCATTGCACTGGGTTCCCTATTATCTCCAAGGATACTCCACTATGAATTTATTATAACATGGAGAAATTCAGAGAAAATCAATATAGTCATCCACATAGGAAGTGGAAATTTTAAGTAAGCTTTAGGATTACACAAGAAAGTAATCTCATACTACAGCTGCAGAGTGTAGTTTTCTTCCTATTCTTGGAATTGGTAGGCAGAGTGAAGTCATGCATTTGAGTAGAGTGGGAGAGTTTGGAACAACTACTATGGAACATGCATGCTGAGAGCTGAGGGAATGAGGTTGAAATTAAATAGGATGACTGTGCATGAAATGACTTAGCATGTTGAATAAATTTCTCAGCAATGTTGCAATGATAAAGAAATATTAAACCCAAAATATTAATAGTGCTGAGTTAGAGAAATCCTGCCCTAGAAATATTTTAAGTGTTTAATGGCCACATGTGGCTGGCAGTTACTATACTGAACAGCACAAATATAGAATTTTTCCATCGTTGCAGAACATTCTACTGGAGAGCTCTGGTCTAGAAGGTTTTCAAGATCCTTTTTTAACCTCTGAGATCCTAAGCAAATCAATGATAGAAAGAACAACATAGTAAGTATACTGAGAGAAAGAAAAATAAAGGAATGGAATGAAATAGAATTGTCTTTGGAGGCATCAATTAATTATTGACATTAAACATAGGTAGTTCATATCTGAAACATAGAGGGCGATATTTTGATTCTGCTTCAGTGTAGTGAAGTGTAGTGTTTGGATCAAATTAAGTATTGACTACAATTAATTTAGCATGTTGACAAACTAAATGACACTTTGGAATCTACAATGTGATAGTTGTCTGACTAGTTATTTGTTTTTTTCCTGTTGTGGTACAGCTGCTATAATTACATATACAGTGTCTTACCTGTTTGGGAGGCAGAGAAAATATACAGTGAAAGCTTTCTTTAGAGTGAAATAGGCAGCAAATAGGATTTACATTTAATAATATACCTCAGTTTTAATAATGAGTTGTTTTGATTCTCCCTTTTCAAACTGAAATAAAACACCTTCTTGTTCATTACCACACCTGTGCCTAATCCTGAGCACCTGACTCTTGAAGATAAATGAGATGAAGCTGCTGCTGCTGCTAAGTCGCTTCAGTCGTGTCCAACTCTGTGCGACCCCATAGACAGCAGCCCACCAGGCTCCTCTGTCCCTGGGATTCTCCAGGCAAGAATACTGGAGTGGGTTGCCATTTCCTTCTCCAATGCATGAAAGTGAAAAGTGAAAGTGAAGTCGCCCAGTCGTGTCCGACTCTTAGTGACCCCATGGACTGGAGACCACCAGGCTCCTCCGTCCCTGGGATTTTCCAGGCAAGAGAAGCTGGTATCTTTAAATATCTGAATAGCCTGCAGGCAGAGGAGAAATGTTTAAAAACATTATCAAGTGTAGAAAAAAGGGAAAGTGATTACTGGATGTTCTTTCAGTGGAGCACTGGGAATTGTTGAATGGATCCTTCAAAGATTAATTAATTCTATGGTAGTATCCACGTTTGATGGGCTTTCTGCTTAGAAGAGGTTTGGACTTACCTGCTGGTACAGTGCACAGGAATCTGCCTGCCAATGCAGGGGACACGGGTCGATCCCTGGTCCAGGAAGAGTCCACATGCTGCACAGCAACTAAGCCCCTGTAGTACACTACTGAACCTGCAATGTAGAGCCCACCAGTCACAACTATTGAGCCCATGTACCTGGAGCCTGAGCTCTGCAACAAGAGAAGCTACTGCAATAAAAGCCCACCCACTGCAACTAGAGAGTGGTCCCCGGTTTTCACAACTAGAGAAAAGCCCATGCACAAAGAAGACCCAGCACAGCAAAAAATAAATAAAAAAATTATTTTCAAAGAGGATAATCCCTCAAGTTTATTTCCTTATGGGATGTTAACAAGCTTTGTATTTATTATGAGCATATTCACTTTAGCATTCTTTTGGCTGATACATAAATCTGTCCTCATATTTTCTTTTGAACTAGTTTTAACATCTCATTTTTTACTCATTAATTGTTATTGTTCAGTTGCTAAAATTGTGTTTGACTCTCTGTGACCCCATGGACTGTAGCATGCCAGGCTTCCCTGTCCTTCACTATCTCCGGTAGTTTTCTCAAACTCACATCCATCAAGTCAGTGATACCATCCAACTATCTTATCCTCTGTCGCCCCCCTTCTCCTACTGCCCTCAGTCTTTCCCAGCATGAGAGTCTTTTCCAATTAGTCGGCTCTTTGCATCAAGTGGACAAAGTATTGGAGCTTCAGCTTCAGCATCAGTCCTTCCAGTGAATATTTAAGGTAGATTTCCTTTAGAATTGACTGGCTGGATCTCCTTTCTTTGCAGTCCAAGGGACTTTCAAGAGTCTCTCCAGCACGGAAATTCAAAAGCATCAATTCTTCAGTGCTAAGCCTTCTTAATGGTCCTATTCACACATCCTTACATGACTACTGGAAAAAAACTATAGATTTAAATAGAGGGACCTTTGTTGGCAAAGTGATGTCTCTGCTTTTTAATATGCTGTCTAGGTATGTCAGAGCTTTTCTCCCAAGAAGCAAGCATCTTATAATTTCATCACTGTAGTCAATATCTGCAGTGATTTTGGAGCCAAAGAAAAAATCTGTTATTGATTCCACTTTTTTGCCATGAAGTGATGGAACCAGATGTCATGATCTTAGTTTTTGAATGTTGAGTTTTAAGCCAGCTTTTTCACTCTCCTTTTTCACCTTCATCAAGAGGCCCTTAGTTGCTCTTCAATTTCTGCTTTTAGAGTGGCAATTATCTGCATATCTGAAGTTGTTGATCTTTCTCCTGGTAATCTTGATTCCAACTTGTGATTCATCTCATTAATTAATGGATTGATAAAATCTTTGACCTGTGTTCATTTCATATTTCTAAGAGAGTCACACTTTTTTATTTTTTGAAAGTTATACTTAGGAGAACTCTAACTTGGTCAAGTAATGCTGATGGATCAAGTCCAGTGAATCAAGTGGGTTCAGAGGAAGCCATAGATTTTTGTTTATGACCACACTACATGCTTACAGAATCTTACTTCCCCAACGAGGGATTGCACAAGGGCCCAGCAGTGAAAGTTCTGAATCCTAAACACTGGACCGCCAGTAGTTAACCTAAAGAACCTTCTGACAGTGTGTACTGAGTATCTTCCAACTGACCCTCAAATCTGCTCACCACCCAGCTTTGGACTCTGGGAGGTTGATTTCTGTGAGTTACATTATGGGCTCTCCTAACTCAGGGCTGGGACTAGAATGAAGCAAGAGAGACACCTAGGGCACCACATATAAAAAAACACTCATTCTCAGACCCTGACAGAAAGTGCTTCCTTGAATGTTGTGCCCTAGGCGCTTCTCTAGCGTCACTCTAGTCTCTGTGCTATGCTTAGTTTCTCAGTCCTGTCTGACTCTTTGTGACCCCACGGACTGTAGCCTGCCAGGCTCCTCTGTCCATGGGATTTTCCAGGCAAGAACACTGGAGTGGGCTGCCATTTCCTCCTCCAGGGTATCTTCCCTACTCAGGAATCGAACCCACACCTTCTGCATTGCAAGCAGATTCTTCACCACTGCATCACCTAGGAAGCCCCCACTCAAGGTTCAGCCTGTCTTAAACCCAGACTTCACATTGATTTTAGCCAATAGCATTATAGTCACAAGAGTGAAAGAGGAGAGTGAGGTTATGATATTTATTATAACACCCGTAAGCAGATGAGTAAAGTATGTAGAAGGTCTGGATTCGATCCCTGGGTTTGAAATGAGCACAGTAGTTTGAATGTTCTTTGGCATTCCCTTTCTTTGAGATTGGAATGAACACTGACCTTTTCCAGTGCTTTGTTTACTGCTGAGTTTTCCAAATTTGCTAGCATATTGAGTGCAGCATTTTCATAGCATCATCTTTTAGGATTTTAAATAGCTCAGCTGGAATTCCATCACCTCTGCTAGCTGTGTGCATAGTAATGCTTGCTAAGGCCCATTTGACTTCACACTCTAGGACATCTGGCTCTAAGTGAGTGACCACACCAGTGCGGTTATCCAGGTTATTAAGACCTTTTTTGTACAGTTCTTCTGTGTATTCTTGCCACTTCTTCTTAATCTTTTCTGCTTCTGTTAGGTCCTTGCTATTTCTGTCCTTTACTGTGCCCATCTTTGCATGAAATATTCCCTTGGTCTCTCCAGTTTTCTTGAAGAGATCAGTAGTCTTTCTCATTCTATTATTTCCCTCTATTTCTTTTCACTGTTCACATAAGAAGGCTTTCTTATATCTCCTTGCTATTCTCTGGAACTCTGCATTCAGTTGGGTCAATATTTCCTTTTCTCTTTGCCTTTTGCTTCTCTTATTTTCTCAGCTATTTGTAAGGCTTCCTCAGATAACCATTATGCCTTCTTGCATTTCTTTTTCTTTGGAATTGTTTTGGTCACTGCCTTGTGTACAATGTTATGAACCTCTGTCCACAGTTTTTCAGACACTCTGTCTACCAAATCTAATTTTTTGAATCTATTCATCATCTCCACTCTGTAATCATAAAGGATTTGATTTAGGCCATATCTGAATTGTCTAGTGGTTTTCCCTACTTTCTTCAATTTAAGCCTAAATTTTGTGATAAGGAGCTGATGATCTGAGCCACTGTCAGCTCCAAGTCTTATTTTTGCTGACTGTATAGCGCTTCTCCATCTTCTGCTGCAAAGAATATAATCAGTCTGATTTCAGTGTTGACCACTGGGTGATCACATGGATCAAAGCCTTGTGTAACTCAGTGAAGCTATGAGTGATGCCATGCAGGGCCACCCAATATGGACAGGTCATTGTAGAGAGTTCTCACAAAACGTGGTCCACTGGAGAAGGGAATGGCAAACCACTCCAGTATTCTTACCTCAAGAACTCCATGGAAAGTATGAAAAAGGAAAAAGATATGATACTGGAAGATGAGCCCCTAGATTGACAGGTGTCCAATATGCTACGGGGGAAGAGCAGAGAAACAATTCCAGGAAGAATGAAGAGGCGAGGCCAAAGCGGAAATGATGTTCAGTTGTGTATGTGTCTGGTGGTAAAAGTAGTCTGATGCTGTAAAGAACAATATTGCATAGAAACCTGGAATATTAGGTTCATGACTCAAGGTAAATTGGACATGACCAAGCAGGAGATGGCCAAGAGTGAATATCGACATTTTAGCAATCAGTGAACTAAAATGGGCAGGAATGGGCAAATTTAATTCAGATGACCATTGTATCTGCTACTGTTGTTGCAGAAACTAGTACTCAAGAAACCAAGCACCACACTCGGAGAGTTGGAGAACTCAGGTTTATTATGCCAGCGGGCCCATAGGAGTTAACATTCCAAGCTCTGAGCCCCAAACAAAGGGGTTACAGAGATTTTACGCATGGACAGGCATGATTAAGTGGGTTTGCAGGGGCTAGGGTGATTGCCAAGAGTAGGACAAGGGTAAGTGAGATAAGCTCCAGGTTTTAGTATTGTGAGTCCTCACTTTCTGAGACCTATGTGATCTAGACTTTGCAAGCAGCAAGCTGAGTTACAGAGGCAGAAAGAGCAGGAGGTTATGTAAAAATTTTAACTTTTCCTCTTCACTGTGGGCAAGAATCCCTTAGAAGAAATGGAGTAGCCATCATAGTCAACAAAAGAGTTCGAAATGCAGTAGTTGGATGCAGTCTCAAAAACCGACAGAATGATCTTGGTTCATTTCCAAACAAACCATTCAACATCACAGTAGTCCAAGTCTATGCCCTAATCACTAATGTCAAAGCTGAAGTTGAACGGTTCTGTGAAGACCTACAAAACCTTCTAGAACTAACACAAAGAAAAGATGTCCTTTTCATCATAAGGGATTGGAATGCAAAAATAGGAAGTCAAGAGATACCTGGAGTAACAGGCAAGTTTGGCCTCGGAGTACAAAATGAAGTAGGGCAAAGGCTAATCGAGTTTTGCCAAGAGAATACACTAGTCATAGCAAACATCCTCTTCCAACAACACAAGAGACAACTCTACAGATGAAGATCAACAGATGGTCAATATCAAAACCAGTCAGTTTTTATACGGGTGGGTAATTTCATACTAATGATTGGGAGGAGTATTCCAGCTATTTGGGGGAAGGGGTAGGGATTCCAGGAATTGGGCCACTGCCCACTTTTTGACCTTTATAGTAGGACTTGGAACTCTCACGGAGGCTGTGAGTGTGTCATTTACCTCGCTGGTGTGTTACAAAGAGCATACACTGAGGCTCAGGGTCTGGTGGAAGTTGACTCATCTGCCATCTTGGACCTATTTGGTTCTAATCAGTTTATGTTGTGTCCTCAGGCTATTCCATTCTTTTAAACATTGTGCCCTGCCCCCTTCCCTGTTTCAGAGTTGCTCACCCAATGGAATGATTGAGTCAGCAGAATGCACACATTCACCCAATTTATTGCTCTTCCCCCTGAAAAAGAGGAATCAGAGAGAGAAAAATCAGTTCCCTAGTGTTTACAGTCTTTTTACAGATTAGTTCTATGCAGCCAAGACACTTGAACTAATTGCTAATACCCCTAATGAGGGGTATCTCATTTCTCCTCAGTAGAGAGAAGTGGGGTAGTGGGTAGAGCAGGAAACCGTGGGTATTACCAGAGAGAAGTCCCTGTCTCCACCGGGGAACAAGAAGAGCAGGGAAACAGGTGTTTCTGTCTAACTTCCCTTGCCTTTTGAATTTAATCATTAAATTATGTTTGATCAGGGGTGTGTTTAGTACCCTTTAGAGAGGATTCAACTATCAGTGAAGTCCTGCTCCTATATTTATGAGATTGCTGCAACAGTGTACCTTTTTTTGGATTCTCCTGGGAATATCGCTTAATAGTGTTAGTTTTGTGTTCAGAAGGCTCTAAAATATACACTAATCATTACATAACAGAGAAGAACAAACTGATTCAATATTGGATCTGTTCCTTTAGCTCCAACCTTTGTGCTCTGTTGCCTGTGCTTAGTCATGCTGGCTCTGCACTTTTGAACAGGTTATATATAATCTGAAGTATACAGGATAGCCCATTCTCAAGGCTCTGCCCCCTTGACCTTTAAAGGTGAAACACCTTTCATTCATATAAAGTTGCAAAACAGAGAATAGCAATCGTCTTGTTGGAGGTTTATAGGAACTTCATGACCAGACTGGCCCAGACAGATGCAAGAGCAAGGGATTATCACATCTTCTCAGTTTGCAAAAAGCAGTCACATCTCCTCCCTTTTTAGTATAAAAGAAACCTGAGTTCTAACTCAGATAAGAGGCAGTTTGGAACATTAGTCTGCCACCTTCTCAGTCTGCTGACTTTCAGAATAAAGTCACTATTCCTTGCCCCAACACTTTGTTTCTTAGTTTATTGACCAGTCATGCAGTGAGCAATACAAGCTTAGACTCAGTAACAACTACATTCCTTAAATTAATTCTGAGACCATGATGTGTCAAGATTAAAAATTTCATTTCCTATTTTATTTCCCATCTCAAATTATGGCCAGCCCACTGCCCAGTATAAGTCAGCAGAGGTACTGTTATGAGATTAATCAGATCAGATCAGTCGCTCAGTCTTGTCCGACTCTTTGCGACCCCATGAACCGCAGCACGCCAGGCCTCCCTGTCCATCACCAGCTCCCGGAGGTCACTCAGACTCGCATCCATCGAGTCAGTGATGCCATCCAGCCATCTCATCCTCTGTCGTCCCCTTCTCCTCCTGCCCTCAATCCCTCCCAGCATCAGAGTCTTCTCCAATGAGTCAACTCTTCGCATGAGGTGGCCAAAATACTGGAGTTTCAGCTTGAGCATCATTCCTTCCAAAGAAATTCCAGGATTGATCTCCTTCAGAATGGACTGGTTGGATCTCCTTGCAGTCCAAGGGACTCTCAAGAGTCTTCTCCAACACCACAGTTCAAAAGCATCAATTCTTCGGCGCTCAGCCTTCTTCACAGTCCAGCTCTCACATCCATACATGACCACAGGAAAGACCATAGCCTTGACTAGGCGAACCTTTGTTGGTAAAGTAATGTCTCTGCTTTTGAATATGCTATCTAGGTTGGTCATAACTTTCCTTCCAAGGAGTAAGCGTCTTTTAATTTCATGGCTGCAGTCACCATCTGCAGTGATTTTGGAGCCCAGAAAAACAAAGTCTGACACTGTTTCCACTGTTTCCCCATCTATTTCCCATGCAGTGATGGGACCAGATGCCATGATCTTCGTTTTCTGAATGTTGAGCTTTAAGCCAACCTTTTCACTCTCCACTTTCACTTTCATCAAGAGGCTTTTTAGCCCCTCTTCACTTTCTGCCATAAGAGTCGTGTCATCTGCATATCTGAGGTTATTGATATTTCTCCTGGCAATCTTGATTCCAACTTGTGTTTCTTCCAGTCCAGCATTTCTCATGATGTACTCTGCATATAAGTTAAATAAACATGGTGACAATATGCAGCCTTGACGTACTCCTTTTCCTATTTGGAACCAGTCTGTTGTTCCATGACCAGTTCTAACTGTTGCTTCCTGACCTGCATACAGATTTCTTAAGAGGCAGATCAGGTGGTCTGGTATTCCCATCTCTTTCAGAATTTTCCATAGTTTATTGTGATCCACACAGTCAAAGGCTTTGGCATAGTCAATAAAGCAGAAATAGATGTTTTTCTGGAACTCTCTTGCTTTTTCCATGATCCAGCGGATGTTGGCAATTTGATCTCTGGTTCCTCTGCCTTTTCTAAAACCAGCTTGAACATCAGGAAGTTCACGGTTCACATATTGCTGAAGCCTGGCTTGGAGAATTTTGAGCATTACTTTACTAGCGTGTGAGATGAGTGCAATTGTTCGGTAGTTTGAGCACTCCTTGGCATTGCCTTTCTTTGGGATTGGGATGAAAACTGACCTTTTCCAATCTTGTGGCCACTGCTGAGTTTTCCAAATTTGCTGGCATATTGAGTGTAGCACTTTCACAGCATCATCATTCAGGACTTGGAATAGCTCCACTGGAATTCTATCACCTCCACTAGCTTTGTTCGTAGTGATGCTTTCTAAGGCCCACTTGACTTCACACTCCAAGATGTCTGGCTCTAGGTCAGTGATCACATCATCATGATTATCTAGGTCTTGAAGCTCTTTTTTATACAGTTCTTCTGTGTATTCTTGCCACCTCTTCTTAATATCTTCTGCTTCTGTTAGGTCCACACCATCTCTGTCCTTTATCGTGCCCATCTTTGCATGAAATGTTCCTTTGGTATCTCTGATTTTCTTGAAGAGATCCCTAGTCTTTCCCATTCTGTTGTTTTCCTCTATTTCTTTGCATTGATCACTGAAGAAGGCTTTCTTATCTCTTCTTGCTATTCTTTGGAACTCTGCATTTAGATGTTTATATCTTTCCTTTTCTCCTTTGCTTTTCGCTTCTCTTCTTTTCACAGCTATTTGTAAGGCCTCCCCAGACAGCCATTTTGCTTTTTTGCATTTCTTTTCCATGGGGATGGTCTTGATCCCTGTCTCCTGTACAATGTCAGGAACCTCATTCCATAGTTCATCAGGCACTCTATCTATCAGATCTAGGCCCTTAAATCTATTTCTCACTTCCACTGTATAATCATAAGGGATTTGATTTAGGTCATACCTGAATGGTCTAGTAGTTTTCTCTACTTTCCTCAATTTCAGTCTGAATTTGGCAATAAGGAGTTCATGGTCTGAGCCACAGTCAGCTCCTGGTCTTGTTTTTGCTGATTGTATAGAGCTTCTCCATCTTCAGCTGCAAAGAATATAATTGATCTGATTTCGGTGTTGACCATCTGGTGATGTCCATGTATAGTCTTCTCTTGTGTTGTTGGAAGAGGGTATTTGCTATGACCAGTGCATTTCCTTGTCAAAACTCTATAAGCCTTTGCCCTGCTTCATTCCGTATTCCAAGGCCAAATTTGCCTGTTACTCCAGGTGTTTCTTGACTTCCTACTTTTGCATTCCAGTCCCCTATAATGAAAAGGACATCTTTTTTGGGTGTTAGTTCTAAAAGGTCTTGTAGGTCTTCATAGAACCTTTCAATTTCAGCTTCTTCGGCGTTACTGGTTGGGGCATAGATTTGGATTACTGTGACATTGAATGGTTTGCCTTGGAAACGAACAGAAATCATTCTGTCATTTTTGAGATTGCATCCAAGTACTGCATTTCAGACTCTTTTGTTGACCGTGATGGCCACTCCATTTCTTCTGAGGGATTCCTGCCCACAGTAGTAGATATAATGGTCATCCGAGTTAAATTCACCCATTCCAGTCGATTTTAGTTCGCTAATTCCTTGAATGTCAACATTCACTCTTGCCATCTCTTGTTTGACCACTTCCAATTTGCCTTGATTCATGGACCTGACATTCTAGGTTCCTATGCAATATTGCTCTTTACAGCATCGGACTTTGCTTCTATCACCAGATACATCATGTATTACATGAGATTAATACACTTTAGTAATGAAATGCTAACACAGAAATGCTCAATTTTGAATACATCACCCCCTACTCTAAAATTTCTTCTGAGAAATTAAATTCAAAGATTAAAGTCCGAAAGAGATTGTAATAGCCTGACCTTGTTATAGAAACAATTTTACCTTGTCTTAGTGACCAACAATATCAAAAACTTATTTCTTGATCATGTTACACGAGGGCTATGGGTTGGCTGAGGTTCTTCTGGCCTTTGTAGGATTCAACTTGCCTTGTTTCCAAATGTCTTCTCATAGTGGACCCAGATTCAAGGAGGGACCACTGCTTGAGACATGCTGTTCTCATGGTGGAGGACAGGAGCAAGAAGAGCAAAGCTGAATCTTCTGAGTCATATCTGCTAACATTCTACTGGTTAAAGTAATTCCCACGACCAAGCCCACATCAGTGGAGTAGGGAAATACACTTCAACTACGGTAATCCAAGTCTATGCCCCAACCAGTAATGCTGAAGAAGCTGAGGTTGAACGGTTATATGAAGACCTACAAGACCTTCTAGAACTAACACCCAAAAAAGATGTCCTTTTCATTATAGGGGACTGGAATGCAAAATTAGGAAGACAGGAGACACCTGGAGTAACAAGCAAATTTGGTCTTGGAGTACAGAATGAAGCAGGGCAAAGGCTAATAGAGTTCTTCCAAGAGAATGCACTGGTCATAGCAAACACCCTCTTCCAACAACACAAGAGAAGACTCTACACATGGACATCACCAGATGGTCGACACTGAAATCAGATTGATTATATTCTTTGTGGTCAAAAATGGAGAAGCTCTATATAGTTAGCAAAAATAAGACCAGGAGCTGACTGTGGCTCAGATCATGAACTCCTTATTGCCAAATTCAGACTGAAATTGAAAAAAGTGGAGAAAACCATCAGGCCATTCAGATATGACCTAAATCAAATCCCTTATGACTATACAGTGGAAGTGAGAAATAGATTTAAGAGACTAGATCTGATAGACAGAGTGCCTGTTGAACTATGGATGGAGGTTCATGACATTGTACAGGAGACAGGAATCATGACCATCCTCAAGAAAAAGGTGCGAAAAACAAAATGGCTGTCTGGGGAGGCCTTACAAATAGCTGTTAAAAGACGGGAAGCAAAAGGCAAAGGAGAAAAGGAAATATACCCATTTGAATGCAGAGTTCCAAAGAACAGCAAGGAGAGATAAGAAAACCTTCCTCAGCAATCAATGCAAAGAAATAGAGGAAAACAACAGAATAGGAAAGACTAATGATCTATTTAAGAAAATTAGATGCCAAGGGAACATTTCATGCAAAGATGGGCTCAATAAAGGACAGAAATGGTAGGGACCTAACAGAAGCAGAAGATATTAAGAAGAGGTGGCAAGAATACACAGAAGAACTGTACAAAAAAGATCTTCAGGACCCAGATAATCATGATGGTGCAATCACTGACCTAGAGCCAGACATCATGGAATGTGAAGTCAAGTGGGCCTTAGGAAGCATCACTATGAACAAAGCTAGTGGAGGTAATGGAATTCCAGTTGAGCTATTCCAAATCCTGAAAGATGATGCTGTGAAAGTGCTGCACTCAATATGCCAGCACATTTGGAAAACTCAGCAGTGGCCACAGGACTGGAAAAGGTCAGTTTTCATTCCAATCCCAAAGAAAGGCAATGCCAAAGAATGTTCAAACTATCTCTCAATTGCAGTCATCTCACACGCTAGTAAAGTAATACTTAAAATACTCCAAGCCAGGCTTCAGCAATACGTGGACTTTGAACTTCCTGATGTTCAAGCTGGTTTTAGAAAAGGCAGAGGAACCAGAGATCAAATTGCCAACATCTGCTGGATCATCAAAAAAACAAGAGAGTTTCAGAAGAACATCCATTTCTGCTTTATTGAATATGCCAAAGCCTTTGACTGTGTGGATCACAATAAACTGTGGAAAATTCTTCAGTAGATGGGAGTACCAGACCACCTGACCTGACTCTTGATAAACCTGTATGCAAGCTAGGAGGCAACAGTTAGAACTGGACATGGAAAAACAGACTGGTTCCAAATAGGAAAAGGAGTACGTCAAGGCTGTTTATTGTCACCCTGCTTATTTAACTTCTATGCAGAGTACATCATGAGAAACACTGGGCTGGAAGAAGCACAAGCTGGAATCAGGATTACCAGGAGAAATATCAATAACCTCAGATATGCAGATGACACCACTCTTATGGCAGAAAGTGAAGAAGAACTAAAGAGCCTCTTGATGAAAGTGAAAGTGGAGAGTGAAAAAGTTGGCTTAAAGCTCAACATTCAGAAAACAAAGATTATGACATCTGGTCCCATCACTTCATGGCAAATACATGGGGAAACAGTGGACACAGTGGCTGACTTTATTTTTCTGGGCTCCAAAATCACTGCAGATGGTGACTGCAGCCATGAAATTAAAAGATTCTTACTCTTTGGATGGAAAGTTATGACCAACCTAGACAGCATACTAAATAGCAGAGACATTACTTTGCCTACAAAAGTCCATCTAGTCAAGGCTATGGTTTTTCCTGTGGTCATGTATGGATGTGAGAGTTGGACTATAAAAAAGCTGAGTGCAGAAGAATTGATGCTTTTGAACTGTGGTGTTGGAGAAGACTCCTGAGAGTCCCTTGGACTGCAAGGAGATCCAACCAGTCCATCCTAATGGAGATCAGTCCTGGGTGTTCTTTGGAAGGACTGATGTTGAAGCTGAAACTCTAATATTTTGGGCACCTTATAGAAAGAGCTGACTCACTTGAAAAGACCCTGATGCTGGGAAAGATAGAGGGCAGGAGGAGAAGGGGATGACAGAGGATGAGATGGTTGGATAGCATCACTGACTCGATGTACATGGATTTGGGTGGACTCCAGGAGTTGGTGATGGACAGGGAGGCCTGGTGTGCTGTGGTTGATGGGATTGCAAAGAGTCAGACATGACTGAGCGGCTGATCTGAACTGATGGAGATATATGGAAAAAGTTAGGAGGAAATCAATAACTGTGAACCAATTGGAAATATTGTAAATAAGTGTTTAAAGTTTTTGCCTTTATGAATTAAAATCTCCAACCTCTACTTCTCTCCCATCTTTCTTATCTTCTCTTCTGCCCCATCTCTCTGGCTTCTGCACTCTGCTTTTAAGGGATAATGTGATTATATTCAGGCCACCAATAATTCTGAATAATCTCCATATTTGAGGTCAGATGGTTAATAACAAAGTCCTTTCACAGTTGTATCTAGTTAGTGTTTGAAACGGAGAAGGCAATGGCACCCCACTCCAGTACTCTTGCCTGGAAAATCCCATGGATGGCAGAGCCTGGTAGGCTGCAGTCCATGGGGTCGCAAAGAGTCAGACATGACTGAGCGACTTCACTTTCACTTTTCACTTTCATGCATTGGAGGAGGAAATGGCACCCCATTCCAGTATTCTTGCCTGGAGAATCCCAGGGACGGGGGAGCCTGGTGGGCTGCCATCTGTGGGGTCACACAGAGTCGGACACAACTGAAGCGACTTAGCAGCTAGCAGCAGTAGCAGCAGAGGTCAATTCTGAGCATTTCTATTTTGATAGGAAATTAATCTATTTTTATTTTTTAGATTTTCAAATGTGTTGGCTTAAATCTGTATGTAATATTTCTTATGATTCTTTTGCTTGCTCCTATATCTATGATTATAGGAGCATAAACTAATCAGACTGATCACATGGACCACAGCCTTGTCTAACTCAATGAAACTATGAGCCATGCTTTGTAGGGCCACCCAAGACAGACGGGTCATAGTGGAGAGTTCTGATAAAACAAGGTCCACTGGTGAAGGGAATGGGAAACCACTTCAATATTCTTGCCTTGAGAACCCCATGAACAGTATGAAAAGGCAAAAAGAAAGGACACTGAAAGATGAACTCCCCAGGTCGGTAGGGGCCCAATATGCTACTGGAGAAGACTGGAGAAACAATTCCACTTATTTCTGGAGAAAGAATGAAGAGACTGAGCCAAAATGAAAACAACACCCAGTTGTTGATGTGACTGGTGATGGAAGTAGAGTCCAATGCTGTAAAGAACAATATTGCATAGGAACCTGGATGTTAGGTCTATGCATCAGCGTAAACTGGAAGTGGTCAAATAGGAGATGGCAAGAGTGGGCATCAACATTTTTGGGATCAGCGAATTAAAATGGACTGGAATGGGCAAATTTAATTCAGATAACCATTAAATATACTCCTGTGGGCAAGAATCCCTTAGAAGAAATGGAGTAGCCCTCATAGTCAACAAAAGAGTCCTAAATGCAGTACTTGGGTGCAGTCTCAAAAATGACAAAATGATCTCTGTTCATTTCCAAGGCACAGCATTCAACATCACAGTAATCCAAGTCTATGCTCCAACCACTAATATCAAAGAAGCTGAAACTGAACGGTTCTATGAAGACCTACAAGACCTTCCAGAAGTAACACCCAAATAAGATGTCCTTTTCATTACAGGGGACTGGAAAGTAAAAGTAGGAAGTCAAGAGATACCTGGAGTAACAGGCAAGTTTGGCCTTGGAGTACAAAATGCAGCAGGGCAAAAGCTAACAGAGTTTTGCCAAGAGAATACACTGGTCATAGAAAACACTGTCTTCCAACAATACAAGACATGACTCTACAGATGGACATCACCAGATGGTCAATACAGAAATCAGATTGATTATATTCTTTGCAGCCAAAGATGGAGAAGCTCTATACAGTCAGCAAAAACAAGACTGGGAGCTGACTATGGCTCAGATGAACTCTTTATTGCAAAATTCAGACTAAATTAAAGAAAGTATGGAAAACCCCTAGACCATCCATGTATGAGTTAAATCAAATTCCTAATGATTATACAGTGGAAGTGGCAAATAGATTCAAGGGTTTAGAGCTGATAGAGTACCTGAAGAACTATGGATGGAGGTTCATGGCATTGTATAGGAGGCAATGATCAAGATCATCCCAAGAAAAAAAAATGCAAAAAGGCAAAATGGTTATCTGAGAAGGCATTACAAATAGCTGAGAAAAGAAGAAAAGCAAAAGGCAAAGAAGAAAAGGAAAGATATACCCATTTGAATGCAGAGTTTCAAAGAATAGCAAGGAGAGATAAGAAAGCCTTTCTCAGTGATCAATGCAAAGAAATAGAGGAAAACAATAGAATGGGAAAGACTAGCGGTCTCTTTCAAGAAAATTAGAGATACTAAGGGAATAGTTCATGAAAAGGACAGAAATGGTATGGATCTAACAGAATCAGAAGATATTAAGAAGAGATGGCAAGAATACACAGAAGAACTATACAAAAAAGATCTTCATGACCCAGATAACCATGATGGTGTGATCACTCACCTAGAGCCAGACAACCTGGAATGTGAAGTCAAGTGGGCCTTACAAAGCATCACTACAAATAATGCTAATGGTGGTGATGGAATTCCAGCTGAGCTATTTCAAATCCTAAAAGATGATGCTGTGAAAGTGTTGCACTCAATACACCAGCAAATTTGGAAAACTCAGCAGTGGCCACAGGACTGGAAAAGGTCAGCTTTGATTATAATCCCAAAGAAAGGCAATGCCAAAGAATGTTCAAACTACCACACAATTGCACTCATCTCACAAGCTAACAAAGTAATGCTCAAAATTCTCCAACCCAGGCCTCAATGGTATGTGAACCAAGAACTTCCAGATGTTCAAGCTGGTTTTAGAAAAGGCAGAGGAACCAGAGATCAAATTGCCAACATCCATTGGATCATAGAAAAAGTGAGAGAATTCCAGAAAAACATCTATTTTTGCTTTATTGACTATGCCAAAGCCTTTGACTGTGTGGATCACAACAAACTGTGGAAAATTCTGAAAGAGGTGGGAATACCAGACCTCCTGACCTGCTTCCTGAGAAATCTGTATACAGGCCAAGAAGTAACAGAACAGAACAATGAACAATGGACTGGTTCCAAATTGGAAAGGAAGTTTATCAAGGATGTATATTGTCACTCTACTTATTTAACCTATACACAGATTACATCAGGAGAAATGCCTGGCTGGATGAGGCACAGCTGGAATCTAGATTGAAGGGAGAAACATCAAAATAACCTCAGATATGCAGATGACACCACCCTTATGTCAGAAATCAAAGAGGAACTGAAGAGCCTCTTGATGAAAGTAAAAGAGGAGAGTGAAAAAGGTGGCTTAAAACTCAACATTCAAAAAACTAAGATTGTTGAGGTCCTTTAATGGACCAGAACCTGGTGGTCTGGAGTCGACAATAAGAAAGTAAAAGAGAGAGAGAAAGAGGCTACATTCCTTGGTTTACACAGAAAACCAATAAAGCCCTTTGACACAGAGCTTGCACTGCTGCATGTAGGCGTCAGGTGCTCTCTCGAGGCAGGTGAAGGCACAGTGTGCTTTTTCGAGTGAGTCTTAGAAGCCCGGGCAAGAAAGTGAGCTCAGGGGGCCTCTGCACTCCAAAGAATTAGCCTCAGAGAGAGAAAGAAAGAAAGACACGGGGACCCAAGCTCTGATGGAATGAAGGTGTTTTATTCAACATAGTGTGGGTATATATACTGTCTTAAAAGGTAGCTATTTTCAGCAGAGATAAAAATCAAAAGTCCAGACTTACAAATTATCGTAAGACAATCCATATCAAAGAGAGAAGGTTGTAAATAATCACTTTTACCATATGGTTCATAAAAAGGAAGAGGGTCGTAGTTACTTATCACTGTATGGAAAAACTAACAAAGGGAATGCATGCATTCTTCAGTAGTTTGCTACTTCACTTAATTCCTGAATATTCAGAAATTAATAAGGGACAGCGGATTCATGACAGATCCAAAACAGCACACAGGAATCCTCCTGTTAAATGCTTCCTGACAAAAGATCATGGCATCCAGTCCCATCAGTTTATGCAAATAGATGGGGAAACATGAAAACTGTGACAGACTTAATTTTCTTGGGCTCCAAAATCACTGCAAATAGTGACTGCAGCCATGAAAGTAAAAGATGCTTGCTCCTTGGGAGAAAAGCTATGACCAACCTAGACAGCATATTAAAAAGCAGAGACTTTATTTTTCCAACAAAGGTCCATCTAGTCAAAGCTATGGTTTTTCCAGTAGTCATGTATGGATGTGAGAGTTGGACCATAAGGAAAGCTGAGCGCCAAAGAATTGATGCTTTTGAACTGTGGTGTTGGAGAAGACTCCTGAGAGTCCCTTGGACTGCAAGGAGTTCCAACCAGTCCATCCTAAAGGAGATCAGTCCTGGATGTTCATTGGAAGGACTGATGAAGCTGAAGCTCTAACACTTTGACCACCTGATGTGAAGAACTGACTCATTTGAAAAGACCCTGATGCTGGAAAAGATTGAAGGCAGGAAGAGAAAGGGACGACAGAGGATGAGGTAGCTGGATGGCATCACCAACTTGCTGGACATGAGTTTGAGCAAACTCCCTGTTCATAATGAACAGGGAGGCCTGGTGCACTGCATTCCATAGGGTCACAAAGAGTCGGACATGACTGAGTGACTGAACTGAATCTCTATGGTTGTTTCTTTTCTCATTCATAATTATATTCCTTTTTTTTGCTCCTTTCTCTTAAACCAGGTTTGAGAATATCTTATCCGTTTTAGTGTATTTTATTTTTTAAAAGAGTAGAAATTATTTATTTATATATCTTGCGTTTATGGCTGTGCTAGCTATTAGTTGCTGTGTGGGCTTTCCCAAGTTGTGGTAAATGGGGAATACTCTCTAGTTGTGGTGCAGAGGATTTCACTGCAGTGGCTTCTCTTGTGAAGGAGGGGTCTAGGGCACTCAGGCTCAGTCGTTGCCACTCCCAGGCTCTAGAGCATAGCCTCAGTAGTTGCAGTACATGGGCTTAGCTTCTCCATGGCAGGCATGATCCTCCTGGATCAGGGATGGAACCCATGTCTCCTGTATTGGCAGGCAGATTCTTTACCACTGAGTCACGAGAAAAGTCTCATTTTAGTGTATTTCAAAAACAAACACACAGAACAATAAGTTTTGCTCTTATTTACCTTTTTATATATTTTTTATGTGTTTTCTATTTTCCAAAATAAGAACCTTGGGATCCTTGTCATTGAAATTTTCTCATTAAGAAAAAGGATGTAAAAAGGAAGAGAGAAGACAAATAATAAAAGGAAGAAGAAGAGGAAGAAAGGAGGAGATGAGGAAAGAAAAACAAGAAATGTAACTTTTGTTTTAAGCTATTGTGCCATAAAGTTTGAAATGAAGTGGCTTCTTTTTCATTATTTTTTAACTTTATAGTTTGAGTTTTGTTTTCTTCTTTATCCTTTATTGTTAAGCAGTTAATATATTTGGATTCTGTTTCACTTTGATTGTTTTTTATTGAGTTATTTTTTTAAAGTTCTCTACATTCATTAAAAAGAAAAAAACAAACAAACAAGTATTTCTGTGTAGCCCTGCACATAATTCATTTTCTATGGACAAGCTCAAAATTTATTTTATCTGTTTCAGAAAAACAGAGAAACCAGAGTCTATATTCATTAATTTTATAATTGCATTATATAATTACTCTGTATCCATACTTTTTTTTGTTTTACCTGTTTAACTCTTAAAGAAGTAAATTTATGTCTTCCACCCTAAATCAAATCCCTTATGATTATACAGTGGAAGTGAGAAATAGATTTAAGGGCCTAGATCTGATAGATAGAGTGCCTGATGAACTATGGAATGAGGTTCCTGACATTGTACAGGAGACAGGGATCAAGACCATCCCCATGGAAAAGAAATGCAAAAAAGCAAAATGGCTGTCTGGGAAGGCCTTACAAATAACTGTGAAAAGAAGAGAAGCAAAAAGCAAAGGAGAAAAGGAAAGATATAAACATCTGAATGCAGAGTTTCAAAGAATAGCAAGAAGAGATAAGAAAGCCTTCTTCAGCCATCAATGCAAAGAAATAGAGGAAAACAACAGAATGGGAAAGACTAGGGATCTCTTCAAGAAAATTAGAGATACCAAAGGAACATTTCCTATAAAGATGGGCTCGATAAAGGACAGAAATGGTATGGACCTAACAGAAGCAGAAGATATTAAGAAGAGGTGGCAAGAATACACAGAAGAACTGTACAAAAAAGATCTTCACAACCCAGATAGTCATGATGATGTGATCACTGACCTAGAGCCAGACATCTTGGAATGTGAAGTCAAATGGGCCTTAGAAAGCATCACTAAGAACAAAGCTAGTGGAGGTGATGGAATTCCAGTAGGGCTATTCCAAATCCTGAAAGATGATGCTGTGAAAGTGCTGCACTCAATATGCCAGCACATTTGGAAAACTCAGCAGTGGCCACAAGATTGGAAAAGGTCAGTTTTCATCCCAATCCCAAAGAAAGACAATGCCAAAGAGTGCTCAAACTACCACACAATTGCACTCATCTCACACGCTAGTAAAGTAATGCTCAAAATTCTCCAAGCCAGGCTTCAGCAATATGTGAACGGTGAACTTCCTGATGTTCAAGCTGGTTTTAGAAAAGGCAGAGGAACCAGAGATCAAATTGCCAACATCCGCTGGATCATGGAAAAAGCAAGAGAGTTCCAGAAAAACATCTATTTCTGCTTTATTGACTATGCCAAAGCCTTTGACTGTGTAGATCATAATAAACTGTGGAAAATTCTGAAAAAAATGGGAATACCAGACCACCTGATCTGCCTCTTGAGAAATTTGTATGCAGGTCAGGAAGCAACAGTTAGAATTGGACATGGAACAACAGACTGGTTCCAAATAAGAAAAGGAGTACGTCAAGGCTGTATATTGTCACCATGTTTATTTAACTTGTATGCAGAGTACATCATGAGAAACGCTGGACCGGAAGAAACACAAGTTGGAATCAAGATTGCTGGGAGAAATATCAATAACCTCAGATATGCAGATGACACCACCCCTATGGCAGAAAGTGATGAGGAACTAAAAAGCCTCTTGATGAAAGTGAAAGTGAAAGTGTCGAGGCTTAAACCTCGACATTCAGAAAACGAAGATCATGGCATCTGGTCCCATCACTGCATGGGAAATAGATGGGGAAACAGTGGAAACAGTGTCAGACTTTATTTTTCTGGGCTCCAAAATCACTGCAGATGGTGACTGCAGCCATGAAATTAAAAGACGCTTATTCCTTGGAAGGAAAGTTATGACCAACCTAGATAGCATATTCAAAAGCAGAGACATTACTTTGACAACAAAGGTTCGCCTAGTCAAGGCTATGGTCTTTCCTGTGGTCATGTATGGATGTGAGAGCTGAACTGTGAAGAAGGCTGAGCGCCGAAGAATTGATGCTTTTGAACTGTGGTGTTGGAGAAGACTCTTGAGAGTCCCTTGGACTGCAAGGAGATCCAACCAGTCCATTCTGAAGGAGATCAGCCCTGGGATTTCTTTGGAAGGAATGATGCTAAAGCTGAAACTCCAGTACTTTGGCCACCTCATGCGAAGAGTTGACTCATTGGAGAAGACTCTGATGCTGGGAGGGATTGGGGGCAGGAGAAGGGGATGACAGAGGATGAGATGGCTGGATGGCATCACTGACTCGATGGACATGAGTCTGGGTGACCTCCGGGAGTTGGTGATGGACAGGGAGGCCCAGCGTGCTGCGATTCATGGGGTCACAAAGAGTCGGACACGACTGAGCGACTGATCTGATCTCTGATCTCCTGAGATTTCTAATAGCTTTTGTTTTCTATAACTAGCTGTTTTGTTGTTTGGTACATATATTGTGCACCAAAGATGCTGTTATATCTTATACAGATAGCGTGTTTCTATTATTACATAAGGTATAATGTCCTTCTTTGTCACATTTATTGTTTCTAATCTTAAATTTTAACATGTGAGATTAATAATTCCACTGCAGCTTTTCTTTGTTTCATTAGTCTGGTATCTCTGTCTCCCTTCCTTTATTTTCAAGCTTCTTTGTATGGCTTTAACTATATTTCTTATAAACAGAATATATTCCAATCAAGGGGATTGGATTCAGGACCTCCCACAGATACCAAAACCTATGGATGTTCAACTTCCTTATATAAAATGGGGTAGTATTTGTGTAAAACCTATGTACATCTTTCCATACACATTAAATCATCTCTAGATTACTTACAATAACTAATACAATGTATGCCATGCTATGCTAAGTCACTTCAGTTGCTTCCAACTCTGCTGCTGCTGCTGCTAAGTCACTTCAGTCGTGTCCGACTCCGTGTGACCCCATAGACGTCAGCCCACCAGGCTCTCCTGCCCCTGGGATTCTCCAGGCAAGAACAACTGGAGTGGGTTGCCATTTCCTTCTCCAATGCATGAAAGCGAAAAGTGAAAGTGAAGTCGATCAGTCGTGTCCGACTCTTAGCGACCCCATGGACTGCAGCCCACCAGGCTCCTCCATCCATGGGATTTTCCAGACAAGAACACTAGAGGGGGTGCCATTCCTTCTCCAAGACGGAGCCCACCTCCGCTCCAGGCAGCACTGGAGTGGGGCATTTTCCCTGCTGAAGGGAAGAAGTACTGGAATGGGCCCGTGCTCATCTGCCCTTCCAAAAGCCACCTCCAATACAATGTAAATGCTATGTAAATATTTGTAAGTATACTGTAAATGCCATGTAAACAGCTGCTGATGCTAGGCAAATTCAAGTTTTGATTTTTGGAACTTTTCAGGTTTTTTTTTAAATAAGTCTTTCTATTTGTGGTTGGTTGAATTCATAGATGTAGAACCCATGTATACATAAAGCTGATTGTATAATTAAGTGTTATTTGTTTAAACTCAGTCTGAGAGTCACTGTTTTTTAAAGGGAAAATTCAGGCATTCCCCGGGTGGTACAGTGGATAAGAATCTGTCTGCCAATGCAGGGGACATAGGTTCGATCCCTGTTCTGGGAAGATTCCACATGCTTCAGAGCAACTAAGCCCATGGGCCACAACTACTGAGCCCACACACAGCAACTACAGAAACCTGAGTGCCTAGAGTTAGGGCTCTGCAACAGGAGAAGCCAACTGCAATGCAGCCTTCACACCTCAATGAAGAGTAGCCCCTGCTCGCTGCAGCTAATGTAGCCAAAAATAAATCAGTCAATTTTTTTTAAAAAAAGGGAAAATTCAAGCAATTCAAATGTAGTATGACAGATATTTAATAGCAATATTTTATGATTTTATATCATGTTCTTTTTCATTTTTCTTATATTTTATAAATTGCATTTCCTTTTATTTTGGAAGCTTTTTTATATTTTCTACTCAATTAATAGTTACCTATTCTATCAATTCAGATTGTGATTGAGAGTCATACATATAACCAGTGTTTTGTGTGTGTGTGTGATATACCTGAGTCTACTTTAGTGGTTTTTATTATTTTTTTAAATCGCATTATCCCTGTCTCCTCCAGAATCTTAATCTGTTCTACTTATTTTATAGCTGATTGCTAAATGAGCTAGATTTGGCAGTATGAGTAAACAGGAAAAAAACTTCTTTTTTTTTTCAAATTTTTTCTCACTGCTAATCCTACAAAATTACTATGTTTGTTTATTCCTCCCCATCCCTAGGTGAAACCTCTGTCAGTTCTCAGGCCCTTTTCCCTGTTATGTCCTGCCTGGATGGCCACCATCTGCTTGCTGTGACCCTTTAGATGGGTTGCTATTTTTCTTATATGGCTCTGAGAAGCTTAGGTCTGTTTATAGCAGCATTTAGTGACCACAGCTGTGTAAATGGTAGAAGGTAAAGTCCTTCTCCTTATGTGCTGGTACTATAAAAACAAGCAGAATATAATCCTCTGCTGAGGCATCTCAAGGAAAAATTCTCTGAGTTCCAGGTTTTTTCATAGGTTTAGTGTTTTCTTCTTAGTCTCCTGGGGACCAACGAGACCAGGAACACTTACAGAGAACCAGAGACAATCTTTCCCTGGGGTAATCCACAGATTCCAACTGCCAGCCAGTCCCTAGACACAGCACAATTTCCATTATGGCCTTCCAACTCAGAGGCTGGTCTCCAGAGCCATATTCAGATCTCAGCATTAGAGCAGAAACCTTGTCTAAATTTGCACCCCACTTCTTGCAGATCCCAGCATCTGTTTGGCTAAGGAGATAATAGAGTAAAGCTAAGAGTAGAAGAGAAAGGTGGTGAGCTTATGTCACCATCTTCCCACAACCCACTGCTTCCAGCTGTCAAGCTATTTCAATGGCCAATCCTCGGTGAGACAGAATTTTTAAATTAAGTTAGTGCCTTTCTAAAGAATAGAACTCACATGCCACGGCAGAAACTTCCAAAAATAACATACAAAATCCTCAGTTCTAATTTAAGTCTACTTTGGGCTAAAGTCTGAAGAGTGACTGTAGTTAGATTTAGCCTCTAATTTAGAAAAGGTTGTAGTAAGAGACCTTTGGGAATATCTTTTAAGAAGTTATACTTACATTAAGAACAGGGGAAAGGATGGGCTTCCCTGGTGGCTCAGATGGTAAAGAATCTGCCTGCAATGTAGGAGACCAGGGTTTGATCCCTGGGTTGGGAAGATCCACTGGAAAAGGGAATGGCAACCCACTCCAGTTTTCTTGCCTGGAGAATTCTAAGGATAGAGGAGCCTGGCAGGCCATGGTCCACGGGGTCACAAAGATTCGGTGAGCAACTAGCACACACACTTACATTAAAAACAGGAGAAAGGATGGGAATACAAGGGGAATTATAAATAAATGCTTACCATACTCAAGAGACTTCACATTGTTTATTTCATCTTTAAAACAAAAGTGAAAGTGAAAGTCATTTTTTTGTGTCTGACTCTTTGTGATCCTGTGGACTATACAGTACATGGAATTCTCCAGGCCAGAATGCTAGAGTGGATAGCCTTTCTCTTCTCCAGGGGATCTTCCTAACTCCGTGATCAAACCCAGGTGGATTCTTTACCAGCCGAGCCCCAAGGGAAGCACAATCTTTAAAATAATCATACTGTAAAACAAGGTATTGGTGTCCTCATCTTAAGGCAGGAATATAGAAAAGTGAAACTCAGATAGTTGACATTATTTGTCCAAGCTGACTTATAACTGCCCAGATTCAGGGTCTACACCTGTTTATCTTGTACTGAATATCAGGAAACCCTACCATCATTACTTGTGCTATTACTAGGTATATTTTCTATTTCTTGTCATTTTTACTGTTAGTGGCTAAGAGTCTGTGTTTTCTCTTCTGAGACCGCAGGGTAATTAGGGAAACTATTTTGCTTTGTAGTAAGCCATGGGGATTACTGCAGTGAATATGGTGGTGGGGTGGAGAGGGGGAGAATGGATAAAGCAAGCAAAGAGAACAAGGTCAATTCCTGTTTTCTGAAAAGAAAGATGACTTCATGACTTTGAGCTGCAGCTGCTGCTGCTTCTCCTCTCCACCAGTAACCAAAAGAAAGGTAATTAGCCAGGAAAATTTGTATGTTCCCATTCTATTACTACCCACTCTACTGTTCTTGCCTGGAGAATCCCAGGGACAGGGGAGCCTGGTGGGCTGCCGTCTATGGGGTTGAACAGAGTCGGACACGACTGAAGTGACTTAGCAGCAGCAGCAGCTCTATTACTTCCTACATAACTGAACCCACCACCTTATCTTGAATCTTTAGTCTCTTGTTCTCTCATTTACAGAGTCTCCAGTTAATATTCTCTTTCCTCCATCTTCATTTTCTCTCCTTGTCACCCTATTTGAGAGCCAAAATCTGCTTCTGCTCCTGAAGAGATGCCCAAGAGTAGCATTGATGACACATAATACAGTGGAAACAGAGGCAGTACAGTGGAAACCCGCACAAGTTCACTTCCTCACTCTTGAAAGTTTCCACTGCTGCTGAGTCGCTTCAGTCGTGTCCGACTCTAGAGACCCCATGGATTGCAGCCCACCAGGCTCCTCTGTTCCTGGGATTCTCCAGGCAAGAGTACTGGAGTAGGGTGTCGTTGCCTTCTCCGGAAAGTTTCTGAAAGACCTCCAAAACCTTCCTTTAACTGAAATGCTTTTAATTAACGTACTTCTCCTCAAGTGCTAACAGTTAGGACTTTAAAAAAGAAAGGTCCTTAAACAAGTAGATTACCAATGGACTCCTGAAATGCGACTTGTTTCTGAGTTCTGCCTTTTTACTGTTTGAGTTAATGAGAAGTTAATGAATAAATAGAATAGCAACTGATTTAAAATTTTCAATCTTTTATAGGATTTACTACCAAAATTATTTACTTACTAAGGATCAGTTGTGCTTTTAAATTGTTTAACAATTCAGAAGAAAGTTAAAGTCACACTTGATAAAGGCATTATATAGTAAAGAAGTTCCAACATTTACTAACAAAAAGATATTTGAAATTTTGAAAAGCCTTTTAATTTCATGAATTGCTAATGTAATATTGTAATAGTTTCTATCAATTATCTAAAATGCTTTTATACAATTAATTCCACATCTATCAAGTTAATGGTATATTGTTTCATTTGATATCAGTTATGGAACAAAGTTTTTGATGTTATTTGGCTTCCAATAGCAAATATCCAGAGTCAGTCTATACCATTCTTGGTCCTGAATCATACTTAACTGTAGGAATGCTGATGACTGAGGAATCTAATTGAGATAAGAGAAATTTCTTAACTAGTTCCTCTTGGTGATCATTATTTCCTAATTTTATCCTCTTATTTACTAAAAATATTATACCACTGTTGGTTTGTAATTTCAACTTCTATGTTTTATTCTCTTCTACCATCCACTAGAATATTACATTTAGACAAGAATTTCTTCTGTGGTCTTCTAACTTCGTTATTTGCTTCTTGTTGCCCCCAAAATGCTGAATAAACAATACTTTATGAGGTGCTTATTTTTCACTTGACAAGTTTAACAAATCATCCAATGGTGTTACATTATTTATTTTATGAACTTTGAGTATATTTCTTGAAGGCTTTGAGTAATGTTTGACAGGTAAGGCACTGAATTCGCTCATTGGTTTTAGGGTAGAAAACATTTTTTCGAATTTTCCATTTTTAGCACTCATTTCTTGAATAACAGTTTTATCAAGGAAACCCACAAATTTTTTTGTTAAGCTGGAAAATGTCTGTGAAAAATTATAGAGTTTATCCCAAGATATGTTTTCGAATGTCTGCTTCCTAGTTTTCTTCCTTAGTTTATCATCTATAACCCTATGGTTGACTTCAAAAGATATTGCTGGTATATCTTTCTTCTGTGTTGTAGGCAGAGTTCTTTGGGTTTTGGAAGGAGTAATAGATTGATCTCTAGCTACAGATTTAAGCATTTCACAATTTCTTTCTAAAACAACATTTGATCTTTTATATGGGCTACCATTTCCATTTTCCATAGAATGGGGAGGAAGCCTATTTTTTGTCAAAAGTAACATTTGTACATATCCAGCCTCATGGAAAATTATGGGGTTTGTATCATTTTTCCCCTGTGGATTAAAGAAAAGAGTCTTTGTTATCTGTCTATTGAGGCAAGAAGGCTAAGTAGTTTAAAACATAAAATAAAATGGCAAAATACTCTAAAAGTAACTACACAGAAGTTTTTAATATAAGCAATAATAGTATTTAAACCTAACAAAAGGATGTCCTTGTGTGTTATACACTTCCTTCTCTTAGTACTCTGTTGCAATGTTAGGGGTAAAATCTGAACTTCTGGCCTCCTAAAATTCTTTTTGAAATAGAGTGAGATGTAAAGAAATGTCTGGTGCTGTCACTGGGTTATAGGATATTTGGTAGCATGGAACACTGTCCTGGCATTTCTTAGGTTTCCATGTCCAGAAATAAGCAGCATAACAAATAATAGATTGAGTCAAAGATCAAAAGAAACTGATTACATAACTGATTATAAGCCAAAATTACAAAGTCTGAATATCCTAATAAATTCAGAAAGTGTAAAATTTTCTTTAAAAGACTTACATTCGTTATTGTATCCCAACATATAGCACAATTTAGCACAATAAAAAGTGCTCAATATATTATATCTGTGAAATAAAAGAGCCAAAGTAGTAGATTGACTTAAAAATAGACTATTTTTATCATAGTAGTAGCAAAATCTGTATGTATGATCTAGTCACTGAACTCTCTTACACATTTCCATTATAAGATAAATAAAATTAAATCCACAGAGTATTCATCAAATATAAATATTACCAGTATTTAGTTTTTAAACTTTAAGTCAATGATTGCTACTTTTCTTTTAGAAATATAATTAACAAAGTAAGAAATTGATGATCATCTAATTGTATATTAATGACCTTAGTGTGAAAGGCATATTAATACTTATGATTACTGAAAAAAATGACAAAAGATCTAGTTTTTTAATCCACCGGTGATGCCAATGTTACCTCTTCAGCCATAGTAGTAGAGGTTTGTCAAATTTTTGGTCTGTCCAGTACCTTAGGGAATGTACCCTTGCATACATGTTCAGTCCCTAAGTCTGTCTGACTCTTTGTGACCCCAAGGACTGCAATCCGCCAGGTTCCTCTGTCCATGGGATTTCCGGGGGAAGAATATTGGAGTGGGTTGCCATTTCCTTCTCCACGGGATCTTCCTGACTCAGGGATCGAACTCTCATTTCCTGTATTGCAGGCAGATTCTTTACCACTGAGCCACCAGGGAAGCCCAATGTACCCTTGCTGCTGCTGCTAAGTCACTTCAGTCGTGTCCAACTCTGTGCGACCCCATAGACGGAAGCCCACCAGGCTCCCCCATTCCCAGGATTCTCCAGGCAAGAACACTGGAGTGGGTTGCCATTTCCTTCTCCAATGCATGAAAGTGAAAAGTGAAAGGGAAGTCGATCAGTCGTGTCCGACTCTTAGCGACCCCATGGACTGCAGCCTGCCAGGCTCCTCCATCCGTGGAGTACTGGAGTGGGGTGCCATTGCCTTCTCCGAATGTACCTTAGGTAGAGGCAAAAACTCACTTTATCAGCTTCCCTTAAGGTTAGGGCATAGGCATGTGGCCTAGGCTCTGCCACTTGGATACACTTAAGACAGTCTTCAGTTCAGAAAAAGCAAGCACTGTGAAAAGCAGGCATTGCGAAAATTATTCTAGTGAGGCTGGTGGTAGATATAGCTAGCTGAAAGGCAGCAGTGGGCAAAGTTCTTAGAAGCAGTGTCTACTGCCCAGCATCAGAATTGTAAACTTCTTTTGTCTGTGACAAGAGCATGGGTCCCAGTAGAGCAAGCTGCAGCTGTAACAGGGTGAGTCCTGATTGGATAGCTTTCCAGCCATATTATCTGTCCAGCATTCCTAGAGACTCTGAGCTACCAAATCACCTTTAATAAATGCTTCTTCTGGTTGAAATAGAATAGATTGATAGAAAAGTGAAACATAATCAACTCATTTTAAAAAACACCATCTTTGTTTTATATTTCTTTTATAATCAAGAAAATTTGATAAATCCTTCATAAAAGGAAAACACAAATTTTTCAGCTGGTGCCAAGGAATCTCCTGGTTGGGAATGGGGGTTCTAAAAAGAAAATAAGAATCCATGATGTTGTCACTTCAGAATATGAAGCCAAGAGGTAAGAAGAATTTATCAAAGATTCTGGTCACTAGGATACTACATGCCTACAAGTAGTAATAATACATAATTTTACTATTACATTTTGCTAATAAATAATTTTACTATTGAACAGTAGTATAAATAGATGTTTTTATTACCATGTGAGAAGTTACTGTCTTTACCAGACTAACGTAGATTATCTTGGCATCTGGCTTTATCAGTTCATCCTCAAAGCACAATGGGAGCAGCCTTTTCTGTCTTACTGAATACTCATTTAGTTGATCATTTCTGATGGATTCATTTTCTTTTGTACTAAAATCATTGAAATCAGAAGATTTTGTTCTGAAAATGAGTAGAAGTTCAGTATAAATGTTTATAGGACTGGTTTCAGCTTACCACTTCTTGTCTATCTATCCCATTCCTCAAAATAACTGCTGTTAACATCTTCCTCAGATCTCCCTGCCATACTTTCAACCTGATAAGACCATCATTTGCTGCTTGGTTTGTGTTGGAAAAAAGCAAAAGCTGGGGTGGAAGCAGGACAGTAATACGTGTGTCTCTTTGGTTTTTGAGTGGGGAGGAAGTATATTATGTAGGTTGAGGAGACCAGCAAAGGAAGACAGGTATATTTGCCTCATCTTTTGTTGAGATTCTGGAACAATAGTTCTTTTCCAGGAGCTTCCTGCCAACACAGGGTCACCTTAGCTTTATTATCAGGATGAAATGGTGTGGTCAGGCAGAGAGAAGATATAGCTTTCATTCCAGATCTCCATGGGTCCACAAGTGACATGAACACTCAGATTAGGCTTGCCAACAAGCTTACTATCACAGGGGTAAACCACAGCAAAGACTTTCCTTGGGTGAGGTATAAATAGACAGTCTAAGAACAGATGAAGACACGACAGAAACTCACTGAATTCTACTCTTCTAATGATACCTGAGAGTAGAACCTATCCAATTTCAGAGCGAATACGCTGTAAGTTCATGAACCACAAGTGTCAGTAGCCACAGAACATCTAGAAATGAGGCCAGCAGTCCAAAGGCATTGACCAAGATCGTTGGCCAAATACCTTTTTCTCAGTGTCACTAAGTCCAGTGAGTCCCTCACTCAGATACCATCACAGAAAGAAACAGAAGAGCTGTTTTAAACCTAAAGTGGCTGAATTTTTGCTCCAATAACATAATCTTCTAAGTGACCAACCAATTCAAGTGATTCCCTAGGTTTTTTGTTTTTTGTTTTCCAGTTTGAGCTGAAATTTTAAAAGATTTTCATAAAAGGTACATATGTATTATGGTATTTACAAAATATTTTGCATAAAATATTTTACATTGAAAAATAACATGCAAAGTACTTGGTTTTGTGCTTGATCTGTAGTAGCTATATAGTAAAAACAAACAAAATAGAACTGGAGAAGACTGATATCAAGAGTATAATGTTTGGCTAAGACAGATCAAACATAAAACAGGTCTTGGAGATTTTTGTTGACAAAAGGCATTCCCGAATTTGCAAATCTCTCTAATATGTAAACTCATCATTAGTCAGTGAAAGTGAAAGCTGCTCAGTCGTGTCCAACTCTTTGCGACCCCATGGACTATGCAGTCCATGGAATTCTCCAGGCCAGAATACTGGAGTGGGTAGCCGTTCCTTTCCTCAGGGGATCTTTCCAGTGCAGGGATTGAACCCAGGTATCCCGCATTGCCTGGTGGCTCAGACGGTAAAGCGTCTGTCTACGATGCGGGAGACCCGGGTTCGATCCCTGGGTTGGGAAGATCCCTTGGAGAAGGAAATGGCAATCCACTCCAGTACTATTGCCTGGAAAATCCCATGGACAGAGGAGCCTGGTAGGCTATAGTCCATGGAGTCTCAAAGAGTCGGACACGACTGAGCGACTTACACGAGTATGAGTACGAATCCCACATTGCAGGCTGATTCTTTACCAGTTGAGCCACCAGGGAAGCCTAATAGGAAGCCTCAGATGGTTAAATACTTGGTACAGAGAGAAGTCAGTTAGCATATGCAAGTGGTCAGTTAGATCTTGCCACCTGCCATGAATAAAGTGCCCAAGATTGAACTCTTCCATATATGACTGCTGGCCACTCCAGCATTTCTATACTTTCTTAAATATGTTCCCAGATACACATGTTGTAAGCAGTAAATTCAGCTTTTTCTCTTGCTCTCAAGTAGTTTGTATTCTATGCAATGTTTCCCTATTTTTTCCACATAGTGACATTTTAGTTAACATTCTTTTTTCAGTACACCGGGATAAACACTTGAGGACACTCATAGCCTGGTTACCATAGAGCCACCTGAGCAGTCTTTAAGTGCCTTAAATATTTAAGCACATCCAATGGCACCCCACTCCAGTACTCTTGTCTGGAATATCCCATGGACGGAGGAGCCTGGTGGGCTGCAGTCCATGGGGTCACTGAGGGTTGGACACGACTGAGCGACTTCACTTTCACTTTTCACTTACATGCATTGGAGAAGGAAATGGCAACCCACTCCAGTGTTCTTGCCTGGAGAATCCCAGGGATGGGGGAGCCTGGTGGGCTGCCATCTCTGGGGTTGCACAGAGTCGGACATGACTGAAGTGACTTAGCAGCAGCAGCATAACTCTCTGAGCACAACAAATTGCCACGGTATATTAAAGTCAGTTCATTCAGTCTGTTCTGTTTTCTTCTTTACACCAATTATCTCCATGTTGGATATCTTTTTTCTTCTGTTAATATACTATCTTGTCTAATCCAATCGTCTTTTTATCCTTTCATATTGCATGGCATGCGATTTTCCTAAACTTGCTCTTTAGATCCTCAGTTTGGCTTACTCCATGTTTATTCTACTCCATTATTTTTAATATATCTGTCAGTTCTGCATCATCACTTCCTATTTAGTTAAAAATATTGTTAACTCTGATAGCACCATTTCATCCTCAGCAATTATCTTTTGTATTTTCAAATCTTATTTCATGGGATCTTTATTTTCTTTGATTTCTTGAGTACATGAAGCAATTATTGTCTAAGTTTTCTCCTATTTCATGGGTTGTACATTCTGTCAAAATGTAGCCATTAGCCATATTTTAAATTATTTCCTTTGTTTGTTGTAGAATTGTTGATAGGGGCCATGTTTTGTTTTTATTTTTTTTCATCTACTTACCTTTGAATCAGGACACTTTAATCTGGCCTTGATATTATCCCCCGAATAATAGGGGTACATTTTCTTGGGATGTTCTCCCTGTTTACCTGAGTGTTATTAAATTCTCTCCTTAAAAATTAATGGGTAAATCCAGATATATTTACTTTACATTATCAGTTTGGGCATTCAGCTATCTGAGTAAACTGGTGAAGGAGGTGGAGCCCTGAAAAATCATGAGGAAATTTTCCTGTGCACTGAATGTTTTGTGAAACCTCTTCAATGACTCTAATTTGGTAGTAGTGGTGGGTTCTCTGTCCATTTACAGGTGAGGTGCCACTGAGTTCCAGTTTTTTACCTCTCTCTTGGGGTAAGCAACTCAGTCTGGTGAGGAATTCAATCAAAGAATGACTGCATGGCTCTTGGATTGTTGGATGCGGGCATTTTTTTTTTTTTAAGACAGTATCTAGGTGGCTACTCACACTTACAAAGATGATTCCTAAAAAATTGTATCTGGTCTCTTCTGTTACCAATCCTCCTTTCAAGACCTTGTTCCTCCAAGTTAGGAGGTTTTCTCCCTAACTGAGAACATCCAAAGCAATCTTAAAAATACTGCTAACACAGACTTGGAGAGCTGTGATTTACAGAGAGGAAAGGGATCCCAAAGGGGAAGATTTCCCATATTCATATGATTCATCATTGTTTATAAAACTTTTTCTTTGAGTATGTGTGATGGGAGTGGGGGCTAGGTAGGGGAATGGTGCTTAACAGAAGTATTTTCAGAATATTTCCTACTGGCTCCTTCAATATTCCCCCCTCCCTCCTTTTTTATAGAACAGGAATTGTGCATTGACTTCTGTAGTCTTTCCAGACTTTCATATGCAATACATAGCAGATTTTCTTTGAGTTTGAGATAAACTGTTCTAGTTTCAAGTAAATGAATTTTTCTTCTCTATTTTTCTTCTTTTTGTTACTTACTTTAGCCAGGATAAACCTGTATGTAGGTTGCCAACTTTCCCAGAAGTCTTAATTTGGAACTTTGATAAAAGAATACAATACTTCTTCTGTAGAGAGACTCAAGAAATTTTTTAAAGGGAAATTTGCTTTGCTGAAAGAGGAGAACAGTGTGCCACTGCTGTTAAGGAACACTTCGGAGAGAATGTGATATCTCAGTAGAATCTTAAAGGATAAGTGGTAAACAGAGGGTTGCCTACTTAAGACTCCCCCTGCCCACTTTTTTTTTTTTTTTCTAACAGAACTCTGATCCTATTCATTTTTCTCCAAGCAACCCTATACTTCAAGGGAGGTTAGGCTCCTTCCTAAATCAAGGGAATGAATCTTGAATACTCTAAGGCTGTGCTTTTCAAAATGTGACCTACAGCCCATCAGTTCAGCTACTAAATCAATTTAGCATCTCCTGACCAGCATCTTAAAAAGTAGAAGAGAGTGTGTCACATAGATCCTTAGTAGTAACTATTCAAAGCACTAAAATACGGCAATCAATTTCAACTAGAAGAAAGACAAATCGGAGAAGGCAATGGCACCCCACTCCAGTACTCTTGCCTGGAAAATCCCATTGTTGGAGGAGCCTGGTGGGCTGCAGTCCATGGGGTCGTGAAGAGTCGGACATGACTGACCGACTTCACTTTCACTTTCACTTTCATGCATTGGAGAAGGAAATGGCAACCCACTCCAGTGTTCTTGCCTGGAGAATCCCAGGGACGGGAGAGCCTGGTGGGCTGCTGTCTCTGGGGTCGCACAGAGTCGGACACGACTGAAGTGACTTAGCAGCAGCAGAAAGACAAATACTTAGGGATCTATGAATCTGAATCTTCTGCTCCATAGGTAAAGACATCAATGTTTGTAATATAAAAGTATTAATATTTCATACTGTGGATCATATTACAAGCAGATAATGATTTATTGGTTTTTAATTTTTATTTTTAAAACCTTTTTATTTTGTACTGGGGGGTATAGCCAATTAACTATGTTGTGATAGTTTCAGGTGAGCAGTGAAGGGACCCAGCCACACATATACATGTATCCATTCTCCCCCAAACTCCCTGATTTGTTGGTTTTTAGGTATGGGTGCACGAAGCTTTTCTAGCCAAGGAGACAACAGAGGAGGTCTTCTGGAGGGTGTTGGAGAGCATTTTCCTCATTCTTACAAAAGGGTCAAAGAGCTTATCTCTTTTTCATTGGGTGTTGTTTTCAGTTTTGTTGAATAGTAGTCACCATCTTATATGGCAAGGCTGTAGGACATTTTATATTTATAAGATACAGACATGTTATCTAGCAAGGCTAGAAGGACAAACTACTTGGTGAGACAGTTGAGGGAGGATTGAGAAGCTGCATATTTGATGACATCACTAAATATCTGAGTTAACCTGATCTGCCTTAGTGATGGACTTCTTGCTATCTGAGACGATTCAAGATAAATAGGAATCTATCAGGTGGAGAAGTATGTTCTAAGCATAGAGAATAGAATGGGTCAAATCACATAGCTGTTGGAGCAGACTATTTATTCATTGTGATTAGAATCAGTAAAGGACAGAATACACAGCTGGAAAGATATTATATGCCATGCTCACGAATCTAGACTTTACCAGTTTTGGAATAGAGAGTCTTCAGATGTTATTAAGCAGCAAAATATTGTGTTATATGATTAGACACTGCTATTTCTTGGTTAAAGGTTTCTTAATGTTTATATCTTAAAGTTAGATGCAGTAAGTTTCAGTTATTTCAATATAAACACACAATATCTATACCTGTAAATAGAGTCTTCTTCCTTCTTGTATGCATTAGATTGATGGTTGGGTACAGAAGAAAAGACTGTAGAACACAATGTTCTTCTACTTTGGTGTCTATGCTGTGAATATAATTCCTGGAAGGGCTTAGCATATTCTGTCTACACATGAAGAAAAGAAGAAACTATTTTAGAAATTATTTTTCCATGTCTATATTGATAAATAATTTTTACTTGATTATTCACATTTGGTATATCTAACTATGATAACAAATAGCTGTATGTACTAAGTTGCTTCAGTCTGTCCAACTCTTTGTAACCCCATGGACTGTAGTCAGCCATGCTCCTCTGGAGTTTTTCAGGCAAGAATACTGGAGTGGGTTGCCATTTCCTACTCCAGGGGATCTTCCCGACCCAGAGATCGAACTTGTGTCTCCTAAGTCTTCTGCATTAGCAGGCGGATTCTTTACCACTGAGCCACTTGGGATATATATACACATTTGAATAGTGCTGGGTACTCTCAAGTACTGTATAGATTTTTACTATTATTATTATTTGCCACAAGAAAAAAGAAAGGCAACTAGGAATTCCAGGAAAAGTACACAAGACAGTCAAGGTCTAAACATGAGGGAAACTAATGGCATTATTTTTTAGTAACTGATGGAGAATAAGAAAAGAAAACCTATTGTGTTTACATTGTACTCAATGAGAAGAAACACAATCCTAGCACATTACTTTATTCTACAATGAACAATTTAAAAACTATAACAATAAGTGCTGATTATAGTATTTTTAGTTTTAGAATTAACCTACAGGCAAAATATAAAGGCTTAATCAGAGTTGAAAAATAAATATAATCATTAACCTCAAAATATAAGAATAAATATACACTTGACCTAGGGAAGATGATGTGGAGGAAAGGCTAAAACTGCTAAGATCTTTCATGTGATGTACAAGGGGAATCAGAAGTTATTGATTATAGTTAATAGGAAAGAAGAACATATTTAGATATACTATTTCAAGGTACAAAAGTTAAAATAGAAGAAGCAGAAAAGTAACTATCATAGATCCAGAAGAGGAAAGAGGGAGAGAGGTGAGATGTAGAGCAGTATAAATAAGCTAATTCAGATTTTTGTCTTTGATTATGTAGTGCTATTGCTAAGTCGCTTCAGTCGTGTCCGACTCTGTGCGACCCCATAGAGGGCAGCCCACCAGGCCCCGCCGTCCCTGGGATTCTCCAAGCAAGAACACTGGAGTGGGTTGCCATTTCCTCCTCCAATGCATGAAAGTGAAAAGTGAAAGTGAAGTCACTCAGTCATGTCCGACTCTTAGTGACCCTATGGACTGCAGCCTACCAGGCTCCTCAGACCAAGGGATTTTCCAGGCAAGAGTACTGGAGTGGGGTACCATTGCCTTCTCCCTGATTATGTAGTAAATACTGCTTAAAGTAAAGTTGCTCAGTCATGTCTGACTCTTTGCGACCCCATGGACTGTAGTCTACCAGGCTTCTCCATCTATGGGATTTTCCAGGCAAGGGTACTGGAGTGGGTTGCCATTTCTTTCTCCAGGGAATCTTCCCGACCCAGGAATCGAAACCGGGTCTCTTGCATTGCAGGCAGATGCTTTACCCTCTGAGCCATCAGGGAAGCCCCAGTACTGCTTAAAATTGATAAATAAAAAAATAGCAGTAGAAGCTCCTTATTTAGAATTATAGTTAATCATAAGAGGAATTGGAACCGCCAAAGATTAAACTTGATTGCTTCTGCAAAGAGGAAATTAGAACAGGAAGAATGGGTGGAAGGACTTAGTGCTCTTATTAGCCACATGTCAATAAGGATAAAACTAATAATCCAGACACTGTATTTTATCAATATTTTTTAAAATTATAAAAAACAGTGACTATCCAACAAAATGATAATTTGTTATTAATTATGGTATAAAGTATATATTTCTTCATGTTTCATTTTTCATATTTGCAATAAACTGTGTTAATAATAATTAACACCTAAGAGACTTTGATTTCCTTTGATGATTTTCTGTATTAATTTCTCTTTCTAATAAAACCTGAATGATTTCCAGGCATGCTCAATGGTCAAGGCTGGTTGGTCACTTTACAGGATGCCTCTGTACCTCTGCTCAAGCAGTCAGCAAGAGTCAATAGTGTCGTTACTACAAACATAGAGAACACACTTGGGGCTGCCAGGAGGGAGAGGTGTTGGGGAGGGATGAATTGAGAGTTTGGGCTTAGCAGATGCAAACTATTATATGTAGAATAGGGCTTCCTAGGTGGTTCGGGGGTAAAGAATCTGTCTATGATACAGGAGAGGTGGGTTCCATCCCCGGGTCAGGAAGATCCCCTTAAAGAGGAAATGGCAACCCACTCCAGTATTCTTGCCTGGAGAATCCCATGGACAGAGGAGCCTGGCAGGCTACAGTGCATAGGGTCACAAAGTGTCAGTCACAACTGAAGCAAGCACCTACATATGTAGAATGGATAAACACCAAGGTCCTACTGTGTGGCACAGAGAACCATATTCAATATCTTGTGATAAACCATAAAGCAAAAGAATATGAAAAAGAATGTACATGTATGTATAACTGAATCACTTGGTTATACAGCAGCAATTAACACACCATTAAACAAACTATACTTCAGCAAAACAAGTTAAAAAAAAATTTCCCAATAGAATTGTTTCTAAACCTAATATAATCATCATTAATGTAATTATATGAGCTAAATAACTATAACAAAAATGGTCTTGGCTACGTATCAAAAGATTAACAAATGGATGTATATTTTCATATTCTAAATTAAAAGAAAATCGTTGTTATGTATGTACAGTTTTCTATGAGGCCCTGTCTTAACAGACTTTATGACAAATGCTAGTACTTCACACATTCAATAAATAACTTTTACTGTATTGCCTGTACAACAAATATATTATTTTCTTTATTATTTCCATATTTAAAGTTTTACATAATGTAAGAGGTGAAATGATTTAAAATTTTGTCCTTCTGAATCTTAAAATTCATTTGAATTTCAGATTTGTAGAAAAGTGCATAAAACTATTAGAGATAATCTATATTTTTATTAAATAACTGTAAGTATACAAATTAAACCTACCTCAGGTATATCCTTAAGATAATGAAAAGATCTAATAGATCTTGATTTTAGATATTCTTCTACTGGCTCTAAAAAAACAAATCCAAACATAAATGATATTTATATATTATTAGATTACTTCTAATTTAACTCAACAAACCATTTTATCTACTTGTAAATTTTTTGGAAATGCAGTTTGTTAGAGCTAAATATATGCTTAGAATAATTTGCTTTTAAAACAAATTTCTCTTAACAGAATATAACTTTCAGTTACTTACTGTTACATAATAAAGCTGTATTTTCTTAGAAAAAATGATTTCTAAATAAACAGAATCATACTTGATAGTCAAATAAATCTCTTCATTAATTTCTTTGAAAAGAGAATTATTGCTTTCAACCCAAATCCCCCAACTCCAATTATGAATTTTCCTAATTTGGATTATCATTTAATGGATTTTTTAAAAAGTAGGTATAATGTAGGGTCAAGCATACAGACTTTGGAGGAAGATAGCCTGGGACTTCTTGGGTTTCCTGGTGGCTTAGTGGTAAAGAATCTGCCTGCAATGCAGGAGACACAGCTTCAATCCCAGAGTCAGGAAGATCTTCTGGAGGAGAGCATGGCAACACACTAGAGTATTCTTGCCTGGAGAAGCCCATGGACAGAAGAGCCTGGTCAGCTGTGGTCCATGGGATTGCAGAGCTGGACATGATGAAGAGATCAAACAGCAGAGAGTCCCAGACCTGAAGCTTGCTTCTGTCAGCAGCAACAGCAGCATAGCCTGGGACCAGAAACTACTTTTCTGTTTGTGAGTTAATTAGTTTCAGAAAAATCATTTCACCTCTCTGAGTCTTAGTTTCCCCTTCTATTAAGTGGAAGCAATAGTAATTATGTAACAGGGATGCTGTGAGGATTAAATAAGATAATAGATGTAACAAACTTACATCTGCTATTCCTTCAACCAACGATTATTTGTTGATCACCTGCAATGTGCCATAAACGGGTGTTGGACTCTGGAATTGTGATTTCTGCCCAATGATGCACACATTTTAGGGGATAATGCCGAAAAGAATTAAATAAAGAAAAGAGTGAACAACTGAGATGCATGCTGTGACATAGACAGATTTTGGTGAGAAATAGCATTAGGGGCAGGTATAATTTATCAATAGATAAGAGTAGTTGCCATAGATTGAATGTTTGTGTTCCTCCCAAATTCATATGTTGAAGTTCTAGTTCTCACTGTGTTAGTTTGGGGAAGAGGGCCTTTGGGAGGTAATTAGGTTTAGACAAGGAGATGAGATAAATAAGCAGAGTGACAATATATAGCCTTGACATACTCTTTTCCTATTTGGAACCAGTCTGTTGTTCCCTATCCAGTTCTAACTGTTGCTTCCTGACCTGCATATAGGTTTCTTAAGAGGCAGGTCAGGCGGTCTGGTATTCCCATCTCTTTCAGAATTTTCCACAGTTGATTGTGATCCACACAGTCAAAGGCTTTGGCATAGTCAATAAAGCTGAAATAGATGTTTTTTTGGAACTCTCTTGCTTTTTAGATGATCCAGCAGATGCTGTCAATTTGATCTCTGGTTCCTCTGCCTTTTCTAAAACCAGGTTGAATATCTGGAAGTTCATGGTTCATGTATTGCTGAAGCTCAGCTTGGAGAATTTTAAGCATTACTTTACTAGTGTGTGAGATGAGTGAAATTGTGTGGTACTTTGAGCATTTTTTGGCATTGCCTTTCTTTGGGATTGGAATGAAAACTGACCTTTTCCAGTTCTGTGGCCACTGCTGAGTTTTCCATATTTGCTGGCATATTGAGTGCAGCACTTTCACAGCATCATCTTTCAGGATTTGAAATAGCTCAACTGGAATTCCATTACCTCCACTAGCTTTGTTCATAGTGATGCTTCCTAAGGCCCACTTGACTTCACATTCCAGGATGTCTGGCTCTAGGTGAGTGATCACACCATCATGATTATCTGGGTCTTGAAGATCTTTTTTGTACAGTTCTTCTATGTATTCTTGCCACCTCTTCTTAATATCTTCTGCTTCTGTTAGGTCCATACCGTTTCTGTCCTTAATCGAGCCCTTCTTTGGATGAAATGTTCCCTTGGCATCTCTAATTTTCTTGACGATATTTCTAGTCTTTCCCATTCTATTGTTTTCCTCTATTTCTTTGCATTGATCACTGAGGAAGGCCTTCTTATCTCTCCTTGCTATTCTTTGGAACTCTGCATTAAAATGGGTATATCTTTCCTTTCTCCTTTGCTTTTCACTTCTCTTCTTTTCACAGCTATTTGTAAGGCCTCCCCAGACAGCCATTTTGCTTTTTTGCATTTCTTTTCCATGGGGATGGTCTTGATTCCTGTACAATGTCACGAACCTCAGTCCATAGTTCATCAGGCACTCTATCTATCAGATCTAGGCCCTTAAATCTATTTCTCACTTCCACTGTATAGTCATAAGGGATTTGATTTAGGTCATACCTGAATGGTCTAATGGTTTTCCCTGCTTTCTTCAATTTAAGTCTGAATTTGGCAAAAAGGAGTTCATGATCTGAGCCACAGGTAGCTCCTGGTCTTGTTTTTGGTGACTGTATAGAGCTTCTCCATCTTTGGCTGCAAAGAATATAATCAATCTGATCTCGGTGTTGACCATCTGGTGATGTCCATGTATAGAGTCTTCTCTTGTGTTGTTGGAAGAGGGTGTTTGTTATGACCTGTGCATTCTCTTGGGAAAATTCTATTAGCCTTTGACCTGCTCCATTCCGTATTCCAAGGCCAAATTTGCCTGTTACTCCAGGTATTTCTTGACTTCCTACTTTTGCATTCCAGTCCCCTATAATGAAAAGGACGTCTTTTTTGGGTGTTAGTTCTAGAAGGTCTTGTAGGTCTTCATATAACAATTCAACTTCAGCTTCTTCCACTTTACTGGTTGGGGCATAGGCTTGGATCACCGTGATATTGAATGGTTTGCCTTGGAAATGAACAGAGATCATTCTGTTGTTTTTGAGATTGCATCCAAATACTGCATTTTGGACTCTTTTGTTGACCATGATGGCTACTCCATTTCTTCTAAGGGATTTCTGCCACAGTAGTAGATATAATGGTCATCTGAGTTAAATTCACCATTCCAGTCCATTTTAGTTCACTGATTCCTAGAATGTCAATATTCACTCTTGCCATCTCTTATTTGACCACTTCCAATTTGCCTTGATTCATGGACCTAACGTTCCAGGTTCCTATGCTCTTTACAGCTTCGGACCTTGCTTCTATCACCAGTCACATCCACAACTGGGTATTGTTTTTGCTTTTTGCTCCATCTCTTCATTCTTTCTGGAATTATTTCTCCACTGATCTCCTGTAGCATATTGGGCACCTACCGACCTGGAGAGTTCCTCTTTCAGTATCCTATTATTTTGCCTTCTCATATTGTTCATGGGTTTCTCAAGGCAAGAATTCTGAAGTGGTTTGTCATTCCCTTCTCCAGTGGGCCACATTCTGTCAGACCTCTACCATGATTCGTCTGTCTTGGGTGGCCCCACACAGCATGGCTTATTTAACTTATATGCAGAGTACATCATGAGAAAGGCTGGGCTGGAAGAAGCACAAGCTGGAATCAAGATTTCTGGGAGAAATATCAATCACGTCAGATATGCAGATGACACCACTCCTTATGGCAGAAAGTGAAGAGGAACTAAAAAGCCTCTTGATGAAAGTGAAAGTGGACAGTGAAAAGGTTGGCTTAAAGCTCAACATTCAGAAAACGAAGATCATGGCATCCGGTCCCATCACTACACGGGAAATAGATGGGGAAACAGTGGAAACAGTGTCAGACTTTATTTTGGGGGGCTCCAAAATCACAGCAGATGGTGATTGTAGCCATGAAATTAAAACATGCTTACTCCTTGGAAGGAAAGTTATGATCAACTTAGATAGCATATTCAAAAGCAGAGACATTACTTTGCCAACAAAGGTCTGTCTAGTCAAGGCTATGGTTTTTCCTGTGGTCATGTATGGATGTGAGAGTTGAACTGTGAAGAAAGCTGATCATCGAAGAACTGATGATTTTGAACTGTGGTGCTGGAGAAGACTCTTGAGAGTCCCTTGGACTGCAAGGAGATCCAACCAGTCCATTCTAAAGGAGATCAGTCCTGGGTGTTCTTTGGAAGGACTGATGCTCAGGCTGAAACTCCAGTACTTTGGCCACCTCATGCAAAGAGTTGACTCTTTGGAAAAGACCCTGATGCTGAGAGGGATTGGGGGCAGGAGGAAAACGGGACGACAGAGGATGAGATGGCTCGATGGCATCACCAACTCGATGAGCGTGAGTCTGAGTGAACTCTGGGAGTTGGTGATGGACAGGGAGGCCTGGCGTGCTGCGATTCATGGGGTCGCAAAGAGTCCCACATGACTGAGCGACTGAACTGAACTGAACTGAACTGAATTGAGGAGATAAAGGTAGAATGCCCGTGATGAGATTAATGTTCTCTCTCCACCATGTGAGAATAAAGCAAGAAGGTTACTGTCTGAAAATCATAAGGCTCTCACTAGAACTGGACTCTACTGGCACCCTGATCTGAAATTTCCATCCTCCAGAGCTGTGAGAAATAAACGTTTGTTGTTTTAAGTCTCTCAGTTTACAGTAGTCTGCTATAGTAACCTGACTAAAGAGAGAATTGGGGACTGAGAGATACTGTAACAAATACCAAAAAACATAAAAGCACCTTTGGAACTGGCTAGCTGGGTAGAGGTTGAAACTGTTCTGAGGTGCATCCTAGAAAAAGCCAGTACAGCTGCGAGGAGATTTTAAAGGCAATTTTGGTAATAAGTCAGAAAGAGAGAAGAGAGCTGTAGATAGGCTTCCGTTTTTAATAGAAAATATATGAATTATCAAATGCAGAAATGTTGGTAGAAATATGGATAGTAAAGGCTATTCTGACGGGGTCTTAGACAGAAATGAGGAACACTGGAGAAAAGGTAATCTTTGTTTAAAAGTGGCAAAGAACTTGGCCGAATTGTGTTTCTATTGTAGTTTTTTGTGGAAAGTAGAGCTTGTGAGTGATGAAATTGGATAGCTGAGATTTCTAAGCAAAGTGTTAAATAAGAGTCTTGGTTTCTCCTGGCTTCCTGAAGTAAAATCCAAGACAAGAGAAATGAACTGAAGGCAAAATCGTTAAGCAAAAGGAACCAGAACTTACAAATTTAGAAAATTCTCATATTACAAAAGTGAGAAAGCATGCTCAAAAGAGAACATTAAGGATGTGGTGCACTTCTGATAGTTAAGGAGATTAGCATGGGGGTGAAACATACATCTGATCAGACATCCCAGCAAAGACACTGCCAGTTTGAAATGAAAAGGATAGAGACAGGATAAAATGAAGGAAGGCTGTCAGACTTCTTGGCTTTTACAGGATAGGACCACAGTGCAATCCACTGCAAATATATATTATTCCTTAAGACAAGGGAAGAAAGATTATGAAGGTGACTCAGAGATCATCAGGCTGGCCTCAGTTTCTGCCTGCCAAACCCTTGGGAGGAGGCCAACACTCCCACTAGATAAAGTCCTGGGGATGGAATTCTGGCCTACCAGGGTCCCAGGTGGGTGGTGGGAGAGATGTGACCCTCCTCTACCCAGCAGAGTTTTGAGAGCAGGACCTCTGCCCTGGGAAGACAAAGAGGATTATTCTTGAACCTTAGTATCTCAAAGTTTGTCTTAGTGGGTTTCAAACTTTTTTTTGGATCTATCACTCCTTTCTATTTCCTATTTCTCCCTTTTGGAATGAGAATGTCTATCCCATTCCTGTCCCGTCTTGTATTTTGGAAGCACATAATTTGTTTGATTCCACAGGTTCAAGCTGGAGAGGAATTTTACCTTAGGAGCATTCATACTGAGTCTCCCCACAGCTGATTTAGAAGATATTTAGGTGAGACTTTGGACTTCAGTAATAACACAAAACTCAGTATGGCAGTAAAATAATTAACATGTTCTAAGATTCTTTTATTGTTCAGAAGGAGGGTAACACTATAGCTTGAAAGGATGAACATTGTAATTTCTAGGATAATCATTTACAGAATAGAAAAAGAGTATATAACTTCCAAATTAGTAAAGGAGAAAAGTTTAAATTTAAAAACTCAGTCCTAAATAACACATAGTTCAGTTCAGTTGCTCAGTTGTGTCCGACTCTTTGAGACCCCATGAATTGCAGCACACCAGGCCTCCCTGTCCATCACCAACTCCTGGAGTTCACTCAAATGCACGTCCATCGAGTCAGTGATGCCATCCAGCCATCTCATCCTCTGTCGTCCCCTTCTCCTCCTGCTCCCAATCCTTCCCAGCATCAGAGTCTTCTCCAATGAGTCAACTCTTTGCATGAGGTGGCCAAAGTACTGGAGTTTCAGCTTTAGCATCAGTCCTTCCAGAGAACACCCAGGACTGATCTCCTTTAGAATGGATTGGTTGGATCTCTTTGCAGTCCAAGGGACTCTCAAGAGTCTTCTCCAACACCACAGTTCAAAAGCATCAATTCTTCAATGCTCAGCTTTCTTCACAGTCCAACTCTCACATTCATACATGACTACCGGAAAAACCATAGCCTTGACTAGATGAACCTTTGTTGGCAAAGTAATGTCTCTGCTTTTGAATATGCCATCCAGGTTGGTCATAACTTTCCTTCCAAGAAGTAAGCATCTTTTAATTTCATGGCTGCAGTCACCATCTGCAGTGATTTTGGAGCCCCCCAAAATAAAGTCTGACACTGTTTCCACTGTTCCCCCATCTATTTCCCATGAAGTGATGGGACCAGATGCCATGATCTTCGTTTTCTGAATGTTGAGCTTTAAGCCAACTTTTTCACTCTCCTCTTTCAGTTTCATCAAGAGGCTTTTTAGTTCCTCTTCACTTTCTGCCATAAGGGTGGTAAGAGAACCGGAAAAGAATCAATAAGAGAGACAGAAAGAACAAAATAAGATGGCAGATTTAAATCCAAAGATATGAGTAGTTACATTAAGTGCAAATGGACTAACTGCTCCATTTCCAAAACAAAGATTACAGAGTAGATTTTAAAATCTAACAATTTGATGTTTACAAGAGATGTCTCTTATATAAGAGATAGATCATAATGTTATAGAAATCACGGTAACAAGATGATGGAAAAGGTATATCATGTAAATGTTAGCCAAAAGAAAGCAGGGGTAACTATAGTAATTTTTGATAATAAGATAATCACTTCATAATTTTAAAAGGTTCAATTCACTAGAAATATGTAATAATTCTAACATTTTATACAATTAATAAGACAACCAAAATAATATTAAAGATCTTTAAAGCAAAATTCTATAACACTACAAGGAAAAGTCAATAAGTCTGAAATTTCTTGGCAACTGACAGAACAAGCAAACAGAAAAATCATTAAGGATATAGAAGAGTTGAAAAACACAATGAAGAAATTTGACCTAAAAGACATATATAGAAAACTGCACCCAATAGCTGCAGAATATACATTATTTTCAAGCACATACTGAACATTTCCAACAACTGACCATGTACTGGGTCAAAATGCAAGTGTTAACTAATTACACAGGACTGAAATTCTATGGAGTATATCCTCAAACTGCAATGTAATTGTGCTAAAAACTTATATCCAAAAGATAATTAGAAAAGCCTCATATATTTTGAATTAAGATATAACTTCTAAATAACTAATGGGTCAGAAGAAGAAATCATAATGGAAAACAAAAAAATCATGATACTATTGAAGAACAAGGTGGGAAGACTTGCTTTACCAGATATCAAGGGTTATTTTAAGCTATAGAAATTAATGTTGTATGGTATTGATATTGAAATGGATAAATAATTTAATGAAACAAAATAAGAGCTCCAGAACGGAGTCCAGAGCATTAGGGAAAGAATAACCTTTTTAATATCATGCTGGGATAGCTGGGTATTCACAAGAACAAAAACTAGTTTGACCCTTGGGATGTGCGTGCATGCTCAGTTGTATCTGACTCTTTGCAACCCCCTGGACTGCAGCCCACCAGGCTCCTTTGTCCATGGGATTTCCCAGGCAAGAATACTGGAGTGGGTTGCCATTTCCTCCTCCAGGGGATCTTCTTGACCCAGTGATTAAACCTGTGTCTCCTGCATCTCCTGCATTGGCAGGTATATTCTTTACCACTGCACCACCCGGGAATCCAGATTGGACCTTTACTTCACTCAAAATGTAATTCCAGGTAGACTTTGGACTTAAAGGTAAAAAGAAGAACTAAAATCTTTTGCAAGATAAGTATTCAGGACCACAAAGTAGGAAAAGATTTCTTTGATATGGAACAAAAAGTACTTATCAAACAAGGAAAGATTTTGTATTTTTGACCTTATTAAAGTAGAAGAATTCCCGTTCATGAAAAAGACAACATAAAGAGAAAGAAAACTCACAGAAAAGATGAATATATTCACAATACACAAAACCAACATATTTTCTATATTCTCAAATCTTCTATAAAGAAATTTTATTATGTTCCAAAAAACACACACAAAAACCCAATGAAGAATGAGTAAAAAGAATATACTTAAAAATCAAGGAGAAAAGAGCAAAAACCTAAATTTAAAATAAGGCAAAACTTGGATGGTTTCCAAAAGTATAAATCCAATTGGTCAATAGTTTATGAAAAATTTTCAAACTTACTAGTAGTCACAGAAATGCAAATAAACCATAATGGTATACTGTTAAATACCTAGTAGACTGATAAAATGAAAAATTGGCAATTTCAAGTGTTAGAAAGCAGAACAAAAAGAACCCTCACTAATCTGATGAGAGCATAAGTTGGTAAAAACACTTTTACCATCATCCAATATATGATGAAAGTAGTCATCATCTATTGTTGAAGATAGGCATTCCCGGTAATGTAAATTCTGGATATACACTCTCAAGACACTTTTACACAAATGCAGCAGGCTGCATAAAAAAATACTCATTTCAGCATTGCAATGACAAAGTAAATCCCCAAATTTCAAGAGTGGCATGGATAAACGGTGATATAGTCGTGCAATGGAATACTTAACAACAATGAAAATGAAAGAACCATACCTCCGCACAACAAAGTGAGTGAATGTTACAAGCAATGCTAAGAAGAAAGAAAAAGTACAAATGAATGCATATGGCATGATTACATTCATGTACAGTTAAAACAAAGCAAACTATATTTTGTAGAGATTCAAAAAATAGATGGTAAAAAAGTAAAGAAAAGGAAATGATGACTACAGAAATCAAGACAGTAGTAACCCCCAGGGACAAGGAAGGGAAAAGTGATTTGGAAAAGGTCAAATGGTTTTATGGGATGTTGGCAATGGTCTATTTCTTGACTTGCAATATGGTTATATAGGTGTTTATTTTTACAATTGTTATACTGCATATTTTATGCTATATTCACTTTTTATAATGTATGCTATTTCATAACTTAAAATGGTTTAACAAAAAAAGAAGGAAATTGATTAGAAAGAAGGCAAGAATGAAAGAACAAATACCTGTCAGCAATCCACTATAGTTGACACACAAAAATGATGATTTGGATTACAGTGGTGATAGCAGAAACAGTGAAAATAGATTAATTCAAGATGAGTTAGAATGTAAAGAACTTGTCAATGTATTGAACTTTGGAGCGGAAGGAAAGGGGAGATGAAGGATGGCTTCTAGGCTTTATTATTTTGTTTTATTTATTTTTAAAAGATTTTTTATGTGGATCATTTTTTAAAAGCATTTATTGAATTTTTTACTATATTGTTTCTGTTCTATGTTTTGGTTTTTTGGCTGTGAGGCATGTGTCTTAGCTCCCCAACCAGGTATCAGACTTTCATCCCCTGCACTGGAAGGTGAAGTCTTAACCACTGAACCACCAGGGAGGGCCTGGCTTCTAGATTTTAGACTGGAGTCACTTGGTGCACTTTGATCAAAGTACTGAGAATGGAATGCTGTTGAGGGGCAGGGGGAATGGGAGAAAATTTTCAAGGACAGTTAGGATAAGGAGTCATGAGACCAGTTCTGGATATTAGATTTAAGATGTAGTGAGAAGTTTAAGTGGAGATATCAAATATGCAGTTCAGTATGGGCATCTGTTCTTCAGAGGATTAGTCTGGACTGAGATACAAATGAAGGATTTAATGGTATTTCTATGGTATTTTACAGGGAAGGCAATGGCACCCCACCCCAGTACTCTTGCCTGGAAAATCCCATGGACGGAGGAGCCTGGTGGGCGCAGTCCATGGGGTCGCTAAGAGTTGGACACGACTGAGAGACTTCACTTTCACTTTTCACTTTTATGCATTGGAGAAGGAAATGGCAACCCACTCCAGTGTTCTTGCCTGGAGAATCCCAGGGACGGGGGAGCCTGGTGGGCTGCCATCTATGGGGTCGCACAGAGTCAGACACGACTGAAGCGACTTAGTAGCAGCAGCAGCATGGTATTTTAAACTATAAGACTGGATTAGATTACCTAAGAGGAGACAGTGTAGAAACAGAGGCAGGATCAAGAGTGCGCTCTCAGCAAATACAGTACCTTAAGGATGGGGAAGAGAAATTTAGAAGAGAGACTGAGAAGAAGTGAGATAGCAGAAGAACAGAGTTTTAAGAAGGAGGGAGTGAAGAACTAACTACACTGGTATTGAGAAGTGGAAGAGAACGAAAACAAAAATGCTTTGGATTTAGCAACACAGAGATCATTGGTACCTTTATTCAGGGTAGCTTCAGTAGGATGGTAGAGGCAAAAAACAAACTGCAGCAGGTTGAAGTTTGAACAAAAGTTGAAGGAGTAGAGACAGCATATGTAAACAAATCTTCTGAGGAATCAGATTATAGAGTAACAGAAATGAGGCAAATGGGACAACATGGAAGCAAGGCACCTCAGTCAAGGTTGTTGATGAGAACGACATAATTAGACGTTTTTCTGACAATGTCAGAGAAAGAACAACAAAGATGACATAAAACACCCAAATTCTCTGAGGAACTAAAATGCTGGTTCCTAGCTTACAGATTCCATAAGTTTTTAGGAAAGTGAATTCTTTTACAGTCCCTATAAAGTAAGTTTCTACTAAACAAGATGTCCAGACTTGAGTGATTTTTTAAAAAATAATAAGAAAATTCAGGATTGAGTTGAAAAGAAATCCAAAGATTTTCTTTCTAGCAAAATAAACATAAAAATATGAATTTTTTGTGAATTGTACAAATTGCTTATTCTGATATTTATCATCTCTTTCTCCTAGGAAATCCTTCTGGATAGCTCACTGAAATCTTTCACAAGCATTTTCAAGCAAATGTTTTCAACAGAAGCATCAAATTGTAAGAACTTATAAGACTAATTATAAGAACTATAAGACAAACTAATAAATAAAGTAGCAAATAAAAGCACTCAATACATCAAAAGAGAGGCAAATATGTTACACAAAACATTACCTATTGACTTGATTTCCTGAGTTTTTATATTTGCTGGCAAAAATGGTGGTCTTAAATTTGAGTTTTGAAAATCACTTTTTTTAGGTTCAGGCATATTTTTGAAGGAGACATATCTGAAAGAAAGAAAATCTAAATTAAAATAATCAGAAAACTTATAAAATAACTTAAAAATACATCTGAAGAAATGTGGTCAAGTCCGAGTTATATAGATTTGAATGTTATTGTTTTAATATATTATAGTACAGTGTAAAAGATTGAGACTGATTAAGCAGAAACTGAAAATATTATTAAGAAAGAAATAGAGAAAACTGCTGGTGTTACAGGGTTGAGGGCACTCAGGAAACTACTGTTTAAAAGCTATATTGACCCTTTTAGAAAAATACCTTAGAAATGTGTTAAATTAAATATTAGGAACACTGCCAACTCTAGTCAAGCAGTGGGATATGGATTTAGGGTCAGTTCAGGTTCCAGAACAGTATACCAGATAGGATCACGACATCTGTTTATTGTGAACAAAAACTTTTCTCCTCTAAATTCTTTGACTATTGATGGTATGTAAGGAAGTTAATACTACCATATAATTCATGGTAATTCTGACCTTTAAATATATGACTTAGACCTCAGACACTCACCTCTAATTAATATCATCTAGTCCTCTACCTTTAAATATTATCTATAGATTGCTATTCTACAGATTTTAGTACAGACACCAAACTCTTCCCTGAATTCCAGATTTATGAATTCAGCTGCTTCATTACTTCTTCAATTAGATGTATTATGGGAATTTCAAACCTATATTCAAAACCAAATGTTTGCTTTCACTTCCTTTCCAATCTGTTTCTCACCCAGGTTTTCTCAATTCCATTCAACCAGAGGGTTAGGCCCAAATTCTGCACTCAAGTTTGTTTCTGTTCATTTTAAAACTTTTATTGGCATGTAGTCGCTTTACAATTTTGTGTTAGTTTCTATTGTACAGCAAAGTGTATCAGCTGAACACATACTTGTGTGTGCCTGCTCAATTGCTTCAGTCATGTCTGACTCTTTGCGACCCCATGGACCATAGCCCGCCAGGCTCCTCTGTCTGTGGGATTTTTCCTGACAAGAATACTGGAGTGGGTTGCCATGTCCTCCTTCAGGGGATCTTCCTGACTGAGTGATTGAACCCTCGTCTCCTGTGTCTCCTGCATTTCAGGCAGATTCTTTACCTCTGAGCCACTGGGGAAGCCTGCATATATAAATATCCACTCTTTTTTGGGATTTACTTCCCATTTAGGTCACCAAAGACCATTGAGTAGAGTTCCATATGCTATTCAGTATGTTCTCATTAATCGTCTAGATTACACCCAGGATCAATAGTGTATATATGTCAATCCCAATCTCTCAATTCTTCCCCACCACCCCTCCTTCCCCCTTGGTATCCGTATATTTGTTTACTACATCTGTGACTCTGTTTCTGCTTCATAAATAAGATGGTCTATACCAGTTCTTTCAGATTTCAGGTGTATTCTGCAGTCATCTCTGACTTCTGTTTCTCTCATTCCCCATTCCTGATATCTCAACAAATTTCACTGGATCTTTCTTTGAAACACATTCCAAATCCAACAGCTTCTTTCCTCGTCACTTCTGTCCTAGCTCCAAGGCCCCTTCATGTCTCATCTGAACTACTTCTCCACATCTCTAGCTTTCTTCTGTCTGTTCTCTCTGCTATCTATCTTGTGCCCAATAGTCCCAATACAACCCAAGGTGACACCCATAAAATGTAAATGAGATGGTTATTTCCCTCCTACCATTTCCTGTCACACTGAAATAAAATTCAAAATTCTCATTGCAAGACAGAAACTTTCCTCAATTCTTATATTTCTAAGTAGAGGAGCTTCCACCAAATGCCCCTCCAGGCTTCTCTGTGCATCCCTTCGCCCTTCCCCTCAACATGGAAGCAGAGTGAGTTTTTTGGCTGTTTGGTTTAAGAAAAGGAACTTGAGCTCCTACTTCAGGACCTTGGCCCTTGCTCTGTCCTCTGCTTGTAGTATTCTTCCCCTAAATAATGAGAGGCCTACTTACCCAAATCATAAGTGATATATTTAATAAGTCTCTACTCAAATTTCCACCTTTCCAGAAAGGTCTTTTTTCATCCTCTCCCATCTAAAGAAATCCCTATCAATCCTAATTCCCTTAATTTACTGTATTTTTCTTCATAGCATTTGTCACCAGTAAATTTACATTATATGTTGATTTATTTATTTAATTGTTATTTATCTTCCCACCTTATCCTAGAATGTGAATTGAGGGTGGGGTCTTTGTTAGGTCACTGTTGCATTCCTAGCACCCAGGAGAGCGACTGGCACATAGTACCTGTGTAATAAGTATTTGTTAAATGTATACATTGTTTTGGTAAATTTTCATTGAACTTTCTTAAAATCTTATGACCTCCAGTGAGTTTTCAGTTTATTCTCTTTAGGATTTTCAGTAAACAATCATTTAATCTTTATAAAATAGTTCATCTATTCCTTTCAAAACATTTAAATTTGTATCTCATGTTCTTATGTAAAAATATCATTGACAAATAATTCCACAATAGTTAGGTATACTAGTAAGAATGGGCATCTTATTTCTAATTTAAATGGGAATGTGTCAAGTATTCCACCCTAATGGCGTTAACCATCTTGTTAAGGAGATGATTTTTTTTTTAATCTTTATCTAACAAAGGTATTGTTTCAAATACATTTGCAGAATATATTGTTTTGTTGCTAAGTTGTGTCCAATTCTTTGTGACCCATGAACTGTAGTACAACAGACCTCCCTGTCAGGAAGGGAGGAAGGAAGGAAGGAAAGAGAAGGTGATGAGTTCCAGACTCTCGTTCACCGCCACGTGGTAGTTCTGGGAAGACCCATCTGTGATAGTGGATGTGGCTATTTTTTCCCTTTTCCTGCCCCCTCCCAGCTCTAATTACCAGTGTCTGATCCCTTGCACAAATAGAACCTTCTATTGGATGAAATAAAAGCAAACTCAGGGACTTCAAAAAATAGATAATAATAAAATATAAAGAAATAATGAGGAAATGATGTGTTTTCAGTATTTGTTTTAATATGTCATTGAATTTTTAGTTTACATATTTAATTTAAATAATGACTGTATTTAACAATGATCTCACAAAATCCCTGCAAATTCAACACTCAGCTCTAAGGAATTGGTGGGAGCTGGCTCTATCACAACAGTGTTCCCCTAACAGAAGGGGAAAAAAAAAAAGATTAAAAGAGGGAAGAGGAGGATATGTGCTGGAGGAAGACCACACCCACCCCCACTTAGAGGTTAGGACAGAAAGAATCAAATTGCTGGCCATACCCTTTTCATTCCAGGTCCTCCAATGTCACTAGGCCTACATATGGGGGAAGGGAAAGCCTTGACTAATATGTAGGATCAAAATACTAAACTGCACAAACTTTTAATAACCAAAAATGGTCAGAATGAAATGGAGAAATATAAAACTGCTTTATACGGTCCTGAGTTGAGAACAGACAATGAAATGGTTAATATTTTATTTTAGATTTTTAAAAAATCTGTAAGTAAAATACTGTAATGGTTTTATATTCTCATGGTTAGACTTGAGGATCAAAGTTATCTTTATGAGAAGAATTGGAAGTATTTCATCTTTGTCTCTGCTCAGAAACCATTTAAATTGTTCTTTGAAGAAACTCACCCTTGACACAACTTAAGGTGGTGCTTTAGTAAAAGATAGTTTTCTGACAGCTTTCTCAAATTTTTATAGCTATTGATTTATTTATGTTTTCCTCTTGTTGTTAATTTTATTTTCACCATTTATAGTTTCCCAAATCATCCATAACCAGACTCATGTTTCAAAGCAGCATAGTTGTAAATGTGCTCAGTTGCTTCAGTCATGTCCGACTCTTTGCATCCAACATGGACTGTAGCCCACCAGGCTCCTCTGTCCATGGGATTCTCCAGGCAAGAACACTGGAGTGGGTTGCCATGCCCTCCTCCAGCGGATCTTCTGGACCCAGGAATCAAACCTGTGTCTCCTGCTCTCCTGCATTGCAGGCAGATTCTTTACCCACTGAGCCACTGGGAAGCAATGTACTCATAATTATCTTAATTTCTTCTACATCCATGTTTATAGCTCTTCCTTTCCCATTACTATTCCTGTGCCTTTTTGTTGTCTTTTTTTCCTTTCAATTTCTCAAATTATGGTCATTTGGCCACCTCATGTGAAGCGTTGACTCATTGGAGAAGACTCTGATGCTGGGAGGGATTGGGGGCAGGAGGAGAAGGGGACGACAGAGGATGAGATGGCTGGATGGCATCACTGACTCGATGGATGTGACTCTGAGTGACCTCCGAGAGTTGGTGATGGACAGGGAGGCCTGGTGTGCTGCAGTTCATGGGGTCGCAAAGAGTCGGACACGACTGAGCAACTGATCTGATCTGATCTGATCTGATAACATTCTTTGGGGAGGTCTTAAACATTCTAATTTTGCAAAATACTCTTAAAGATTCAAAGTACTTGTGAGAGGAAAGCAAAGTTTGGTGGAATTCCTGGGAGATGACAGCTTTATTTACTTATTTATTTATTGGCCCTTTAGAAAGTGCACACTTAATTTATAAAAAAAAAAAAACTGAACTAAGTGCTGCTGCTGCTGCTGCTGCTAAGTTGCATCAGTCGTGTCCGACTCTGTGGGACCCCATAGACGACTCCCCTGTCCCTGGGATTCTCCATGCAAAAACACTGGCGTGCGTTGCCATTTCCTTCTCCAATGCATGAAAGTGAAAAAGTGAAAGTGAAGTCGCTCAGTCGTATCTGACTCTTTGAGACCCCAAGGACTGCAGCCCACCAGGCTCCTCCATCTATGGGATTTTCCAGGCAAGAGTACTGGAGTGGGGTGCCATTGCCTTCTCCGGAACTAAGTGCTAGGTACTTGTAAAATAAACTTTACATAAACTCTGTCCTCAATTAATCACTTCATTTTTAGCTTACATAGTCCCTTATCATGTTGTTCTCCTTCTTACTTAAAATTTTATTATATGGATTAATTTTGTGGACTTAGTTTAGGTATAAGTCAAGGCTATGGTTTTTCCTGTGGTCATTTATGGATGTAAGAGTTGGACTGTGAAGAAGGCTGAGCACCAAAGAATTGATGCTTTTGAACTGTGGTGTTGGAGAAGACTCTTGAGAGTCCCTTGGACTGCAAGGAGATCCAACCAGTCCATTCTGAAGGAGATAAGCCCTGGGATTTCTTTGGAAGGACTGATGCTAAAGCGGAAACTCCAGTACTTGGGCCACATCATGCGAAGGGTTGACTCATTGGAAAAGACTCTGATGCTGGGAGGGATTGGGGGCAAGAGGAGAAGGGGACGACAGAGGATGAGATGGCTGGATGGCATCACTGACTCGATAGACATGAGTTTGAGTGAACTCTGGGAGTTGGTGATGGACAGGGAGGCCAGGCGTGCTGCAATTCATGGTGTTGCAAAGGGTCGGACACAACTGAGTGACTGAACTAAACTGAACTGAAATTATAAATCCTGCTGCCTAGAAGCAGGTAGACTTATAGGATAGATAAAATAGCTGTGAAATAGGTTCCTTCTAAGCTCAGAGGCACCTGGATAAGAATACTCTTATTAGTCACTGAGGAATGAGCCACAATTTTGTGTACTACTCAGTTTAAGAGAAGCAACAAGGTTTCTATCATTCTCCCCCCCTCCTCCCCCCCCGTAGGTGTGGAGGGCTGTGAAAAGTCAGGTGACCCTACTTACAGTACACGGAACCCTACTCGCACTGCACCCGCTCCTGGAAAATCCCATCCGGAGGAGCCGGAGGCTCCGTCGAGAGCTGTGAAAAGTCAGAGATTTGACCCTACTTACAAAGTAACAAGTTGGCCACACATACAACTTGGCCTGATACAATTTCATCTCTTTTGGAAGACATGAGACTCCTGGGTCAGAGACAACCAACTATGTATCACACACAGCAATAGGAGTGGTATCTTCTGCATTAATTCTCTGAGCCCCAGTTCCACAGGGCAATAAGCAGAAGGCCAGATGACATCAGCACACACTGGGTTATGTTACAGGAATGGAACCTTGAGTTTAGGGAACCCAGATCTTTTTAATGGGCAGTAATATTCCTGCTCTTGCTCAGAAGAGGGCACTTTCTTTGTCTTCCAAGGCTGTCTGGAAGACATACAAACGTCCTACAAAAGATAGGAACAAAAGCAGCCAGTGCTTTTGCTCATAAATGTGCAGAAATACAAGACACCTGTGGAGAGTTTTCCCAACAGTAGAAAGAAGAAATGGAGGGGATAAGAGTCTAGGAATAAAACTTGTGTTCCTAGTACTGTGTTCTCAAAAAATATATGAGGAATTGGACTTGGAGTTATAAATTTGGTAGGTGACTTCACTAGCATAAAATTATAAATCTGTTTTTTGTAAATTGTATTGGTTTGGGGCTATGTGGATTTTTAAAATATTAAACCCTCCCCCTCCCCCTTTTTGTCTTATAGTTAGAACAATCCCCTGTGAAATTATATCCTGTTGCAGTTGAGTTAAAGGGAACCCAGGTAAAGGCCTTGATTTGTGCTGCATGGGCTGGAATTAAAGGAAGGCTGTTGCATGGGCCTGGAATGGACCATGCGAGTGGCACCGGCACACAAAAGAAAACCAGAGAAAGGTACAGGTCAGATGGAAGCATGGCAGTTGAGCTAAGGCTGCCTCTTCACGACTGGAAATCTCTTAGGGAACACTTGCCTGGTAATTCTTTAGAATGCTTTATGTTTTTATAGAGTAGCCATTTTGAGATGGAAATCCAGTTTCATTCAGGCACCATAGGAAAATTTCAAATACAGTTTTGTGTAGTAAAGATACTCAGTTTGCATCTTTATTTAATTCATATTTGATTTAAATTTGGATAAAAATATTTCTCCAAGTAGGTTCCTCAGGGAGAATAAATAAGCAGATTACATTCTAAAGTCTTTCAAGTCCAAAAACTTGTCTCTGTTTTGTTCTCAAATATAAATGATGATTCACCCAAATAGCAGATTCTCTGGATTGCCATTCTGTTTAAAAGTTGGAAAGGTTTTTATCGTTTTCTAGCCTCAGAGATACAGATGAGACACGAATCTTATTTGCTATCTTTTCCTATGTAATTAGCTGCTATTTTCTCCCGTCTGAAACTGAGTAATTTTACCATAAGTCGGCTAAGTCGCTTCAGTCGTGTCTGACTCTGTGCGACCCTACAGACAGCAGCCCACCAGGCTCCCCCCGTCCCTGGGATTCTTTAGGCAAGAACACTGGAGTGGGTTGCCATTTCCTTCTCCAATGCATGAAAGTGAAAAGTGAAAGTGAAGTCGCTCAGTCGTGTCTGACTCTTAGCAACCCCATGGACTGCAGCCCACCAGGCTCCTCCACCCATGGGATTTTCCAGGCGAGAGTACTAGAGTGAGGTGCCATTGCCTTCTCCGCAAGTCTAGTACTTGCTAAAGCTTTAGATCTGAAAGTTCAAGTTTGTCTTAAATGACACTTTTTTCTTATAATTCTTTTATTTCCTCACCATCTGTTCCTTGCTCTCCTGATTTAGTTATTAAATGTATATCTTCATATTGAGTGTCCTAAAACTGTACCTACATGTCTCTTTTTAACCTTATTTTCATTTTGTGGCAGGGGCGAAGCGGGGGTGGTATTTTTATAAGTTTGTGTCTTTATTTGATCATCTAGATTATTGATGCAGTCTTCATCTGTATTCTATTTTTAATTTCTCTGCTCAGTTTTTGATTTAAAAAGTCTTTTTTTCTAAATCCCCTTTCCCCCTGTTTGAGAGAGATTTTCTAAAGTTTCCTCTGTTTCCTCCCTTAAATGTGTTTCATTAGGAATCACCTGTTAATGAGAGTTTAGTTTTATCTCCCTCCTTCATATGAAAGTCAAAGTGAAGTCGCTCAGTCGTGTCCGACTCTTTGCGACCCCGTGGACCGTAGGCCACCAGGCTCCTCCACCCACGGGATTCTCCAGGCAAGATATACTGGAGTGGGTTGCCATTTCCTTCTCCATCCTTCATATGAGTCCCCTTAAATGGCCTGTGGTTCTTTACTCATTTCAGTGAGTGTGGGTTCCTGCAGCAACTATGAAGGTCAAGCTATTTGGGACTCAGGTAGCATCAGGCAGTGAGAGAGAAGATTCTTTTGCAGTGAATCAATGACAAACAATCCCCATCTTCTTAATCTCTATGCCAGGCTAATGTCACACAGAGTATAAGACATGTATATTGAATTAAGGAAGACAGAATTTGACTGATTAAATTTCATTATAGGCTGTAATCATATTCTCTGTTCATATTTCATTATCTTTCCTGTATGCAAGTTTATCCTTCTATCATAAAAATACTTCTAAAAGGAATATTCTTTTGGATTTATTTTTAGGAAAGTTATTTTTCTAATGAGAAGCCCCTATTAATCTAAAGAAAAAGTATTCTTAATATGTCTACTTGCCCCTAACTTGTTTCCTAGATCTTACCACTTAATAAGTGGTAAATTTGCCATTTTCACTTGAGAATCCAGTACGGAAGAGATCACTTTTTTCTCTTTTAAAACTTACGTTCCAGGTAATTTTTTAAAAAGACTTTTGTTAAAATGAGTATGGCTGTTTTGTAAAAGGTCCAATTATGAAAAGTTTCAAAGAAGAGTAGCTTTGGTGTTTGCTGACAAGTCTTGAAGACCATGGACAAATGAAAGGCAAAAGACTGAGGGAGATTTTCAAATGATTATAAAACTCTCTGCCTATCAGCAAAATAATCTCAGGAATGTCCTTCCAGCAAATTTTGGGTGTTTGTGGCCATAACCTTTATCGGTTCCCATCTATATAAGAAAAATGCAGAAATCTTGAGCTAATAGTAACATGGAAAAGATTTCTCTGGGAGTAAGAGTAACTGAGAAAGCAGCCCTGTGAATTTTAATGATTCTCAATCCTAGCTTTTCTCAGAATCATCTGAGAAACCTTAAAAATAGTAATGCCTGGGCCCTACTCCAAACTAATTAAAGTTGAATCCAATTATTTTAAAGCTCCCTGGCTAACATGCAGATGGGTTAAAAATCACTGTTCTGAAAACAAAACTCAACTACAGTTCAACCCTAGGTATGTTTCATCTAGGTGATCATAACACCAGGTTGAGTGTTGCTATGATATCCATCAATTCAAGAAGAAGCATGGAGCTTCTTGACCAGCATGATTACAGTGGGGCACAGCTAGAGCAGGGTGGTCTCTGTGCCAACAGCATCAGTGTCACCTGGAGACTTAACCAGACATGCAAATGATCAGGCCCCAGCCCAGACCTACAGAATCAAAAACTCTGCCAGTGGGGCCCCACAATCTGTATTTAACGATTCCTCCATGTTTGAAAGGCTAGAGTTGTCCTTCTCCATTGTTAGTGTCCACAGAAATTACCTGGGGGGTTTTGTTAACTGCAGCTTTGGTTTGCGCTGAGGTCAGAAAATTCTGTATTTCAAACACGCTGCCAGGTGATACCAATGCTGCCAGATGGAAGATAACACTTTGAATAGCAGTAGACTAAAGATCAAAAATGAAAAAGGCATGCACTTGGTAGGAGTTACTCTGGTACTGGTGGGTCATGATTATGATGTAAGGTTTAGGCTGAGCTGAAATCTGTGTGAATCAGATCTGACATGTTGGCTCATGTAGGAGTGGGGCCCAACTTCTATTTTATGCAACTTTTTCTATGTATTATTAAAATATTCTATTTTAACATGGATAGATCTATAAATGATTTTGAAGTAAAAGTATTGGCCATATCTACAGAAAAACAAAGTAGTAGTGAAAGAAGTTTGTGATAAAGCTAAAGTATGTAAACCATTAATATTTATTTGTGCTAGAAACAAACTCCTTTTCTGCGCAATGGAAACATGTTCTGACATGTTTCCTGGTAAATCATAAATAACAAAAATACAGTTGAGTAAGCTGTATTTTGAGTCTAAATGGTCTTGTTTTACTTTATATTCAGACATGTTTGTTCAACTGTCTTTTAGATATCACCACTTGGATGCCCCAAAGCTCAGCATTTCTCGTTCTAATCTCTTACCCACTCCAATCTGCTTTTCAACCTATGATCTCTACCTAAGTACAAAACACCAAAATACATCTAGTCACCAAGACCAAAAGCTGGAAATCAGTCTGTAGAATGTGGTAATGATAAGAGCATAGGCTCTGAAATTTAAATCTAGCTAGTATTTAAATCTAGCTTCTGCCTCTTGCTAGCTGTGTGACTCTGGGCAAATCAATTTAGCTCACCAAGACTTGGGTTTGTCATCTGTGAAACTGCCCTTAATACACTGAGTTGTTTTTGCTGTTTAGTTTCTAAGTCATGTCTGACTATTTTGTGACCCCATGGACACATGGGGTAGCCCACCAGGCTACTCTTTCAGTGGGATTTCCCAGGCAAGAATACTGGAGTGGATTGCCATTTCCTTCACCAGGGGATCATCCCGACCGATGGATCACACCCGTGTCTCCAGCATGGCAGGCAGATTCTTTACCACTGAGCCACTGGGGAAGCCCACCAGAAAGCTGAGTTACTACAGAATAAAAATAAATGAGGTAACAGCCGTATTGACACTACCACAAATGCCCAATTGATTTGAAGTCTTATTGATGCTACATCTTACTATTTCTTTTGTCTTGGATCTCCTCCACATTTCTAGTGCCTAGAAAAATTATACCTCATTACATACATGCATAGTGCCAGTGAAAGACCAATTACTGCATATTCAGGCTACCCCTTGTAAGTACACAGAGAAACTGCCTTACTTAGTTTTCTAGGAATATCATTTTTTTTTTTTTGCAGTATATTGGGTGAAGCTTGAAATAAATCCTGATATTAACTTGGAGTGATATAATAAAGCTCAAGAAGTCTTTCTTTAAACATTTGGAATTATAACTACTATGTACAATTATCATCTACAATGGTGAAATATTATAATAAATATTTTATAAACTAGTATTCAGAATACTAATCTAGCATACTGTAACTCATAACCATTATGAAATATACCTATGTTGACAAAGCTTACATTTAATATAGATTGCATAATCTAAGTCAATAAAAATAATGCTTTAAAACTTCAGACTGAAAGTTTCAGGTAGTTGTAATGATAACCTTTTTGGTTTTTTAGTGCCATATGATCTGTCTTTTGTGATCTTTGAGTTTGCCTTAGATACGGAGGTAGCAATATCCTTTTCAAGTTCCAACTGGAAATCAAACGTCAGGGGTATCACTGAAATATTTCTCTTTACTTGACTCTGAAGGCAGTTTTTCTGCAACAAATCCAAAATATAACACAGTGAAAAAAATGAGTACATTTCATATGAGGAAAACCCTGTATGGAAAGGGCAAAATTAATCTCACTTTATACATGCACCCTCATGCACAGAATTTATGTGGCAGGCAACAATGGAAAAATAATGCAGACTGAAAATTGGAGGCCTTGTGTACAGACTCTTTTCCCATTTATTAAGTGAGGGTGTTGGACTAGATGCTCATGAAAGTTCCCTCTGAAGTTTAGAATTCTAAAGTTCCGAATTTAAGAATGACCTATGTATTCAGCAAAGACAATTATTAATCCGTAGAGTTATTAGAACCATAGCAGGCAGGTCCCTCCAACCCACTTCTCTCCCTGGAGCCACATACATGGTGGAGCCAGAGCCAGAAATTGAGTTAAGAAAGCAATCAAAAGAGAATTCCGTTCAAGTATTTATACAGATGGACTGAAGAGCAAAAAGGGTAAAGCTAAAGAGTGAGTTAAGGAGCTGAAAATCTTCTCTGAAAAGCTCTCTCAGAGAACTGAACAGAGGAATAAAGAAATAATAACTTGAAAAGGAAATCATAGGATATGAGCACTTCAGTTTCTGCGTGAGGGATTAAGTGCTACAGGAATCGCCCTTCTGCTATAAACAACTAGAAAACCAGACAAAGTATATGAAAACAACTACAATCAGGCATTAGGAAACAGGCAGAGCAGGACCATGGTCCCTGAGAAGAGAGAAACAAATGAGGTCAACCCTACAATAGCTTAGCTTATTCTTGAAGGGCATTTCCAGACTGAGGCACAGGGAGGGGGAACTCAGACCAAACCTTGTGGCTCTAACCTGGTTAATTCTGAGAGACAGACACTGCACTGGCAGACACACTCTTGGGCATTCACCCCAAAGAAATAAAACTTTCATTCATACAAAATCCTGTACATAAATATTCATAGAAGCTTTACTTCAGCTTATATTTTAGCAGCCTTATTTTTAAAAGCAAAATACTGAAAACAATGAAATATCCCTCAGTGGGTAAGCAATTGAAACTCTGTACATTCATATAATGGAATACTACTCAGCAGTAAATTTTACATATTATTTACCATAAAAAAAAAATACTATTACTTCATGCAAAAACTTAATGGACCTCAAGAGCATAGTGAAATAGTCAATCTCAAAATTTTACACACTGAATAATTTCATTTATATAACATTCTCAAGATTATAAAACTATAGATATGAAGCATAGATTAGTCATTGCTGGGGATAGAGACAGAATTGGGATGGGGGAATGGGCTTTCCTGGTGGCTCAATGGTAAAAAAATCTGCAATGCAGGAGATGCAAAAGACGTGGGTTCAGTCCCTAGGTTGGGAAGATTCCCTAGAGGGGGAAATCGCAACTCGTTCCAGTACTCTTGCCTGGAAGATTCCATGGACAGAAGAGCCTGGCAGGCTACAGTCCATGGGGTCACAAAGAGTTGGACACAACTTAGTGACCAAACAATAACAAGTGGATCCAAATGCAAAGAAGTAACATGAGGGAGCACTTTTATAGGATGGAGGTGTAATATGCTTTGATTATGGTAGTTTCCACAATCTGTAATGTGATAAAATTGCATTAAACTACAGATACAAGTGAATAAACGTTAAAAAATGCAGATGATTGGGTAAAGTCTGTCTGGTTAACAGTAATACACCAGTATCAATGTTGGATGTGACTCATGCTGGTTTTAGCTAGTGAACTACAACTATGTAAGATGTCACTTTTGGGGGTCAACTGAGGAAAGGTACATGGAACTATTTGTACTATTTCTGTAACTTCTTGTATGTGTGTGTGTTAGTTGCTTAGTCGTGTCTGACTCTTTGCAACCCCATAGGCTGCAGCCCACCAGGCCTCTCCGTCCATGGGATTCTCCAGGCAAGAACACTGGAGTGGGTTACCATTTCCTTCTCCAAAAGGAACTATAGAAAGAAAGGAAGTGAAGTTGTTCAGTCGTGTCCGACTCTTTGCGACCCCATGGACAGCAGCCCATCAGGCTCCTCCATCCATGGAACTGAGTCTACGATTATTTCAAAATAAAAGATTTAAAAAAATAAAGAAGCAATTACCAAACTGATTTATATATTGTATTTCATTTTTTTGTCAATAAAGAGAGATAATCTATCTTCACAAATATATGTGTATGCAAATATGTACCTGTATATTTATATTATAGATATTTATAAGATAAATGTATGTATACAATCATATATTCATATTTGTATATCTTCGTAAGACTACAAAAGATGTAGATGGATAAACCTCAACTGCTAAAAGGAGTCTGCCTCAGAGGAAAGGATTAGAGGGAAGAGGCCCAAAACTATTAATATTTCTTTAGATCATTTTCCTTATGTACAATTTTCTTTATATATATCTATATATATTGCTTAACTTGTTTCCAAAAATATAACTTGAAAACCAAGAAAATTAGTTTTTAAATGACTTTATATACTTTTAAAAGAACTTCAAGAGAATTTTCTGTCAGTCACATGAATTAAACATAGTTACACAAAATGAGAAAATACATGGAAATGCTTTGTGCAAAGAGGCTTCCGGAATAGTAAGAATTATTATTACTAATTATAACTTAACCTTTTATGTATAAAGAAATTTTGTGACAAATTTAATAGATTTATCTCTGATTATATTTTTTAAGTAAATTACAGTTCATTTAAAATAAAAAATTAAAAAGCAATAAACTTTGGGGTGTCAAAGTCTAACAGGTTTTCTTTAGTTAAGTTACACTTGGTTTGGTATTTCAAAATTTTGATAGCTATAACAGAACAAATGTATTCCATTTTTCCATCTTCCTCTACTTTATTTTCTGAATGAAAGGAGATAATTATGAAATATTAAAAAAACAAATTATTATTCAAACATTAATGCTTTCATTTTCAGGTTTGAAAATATGTTTATTCACTTAAGAGTTTCTTTCGGTGGTGTCCTCCTTGATTTCTCAAACTCCATTGCTCTTTATATATACTTCACATTATTATATTATCTTACAAGTCTTTTTGTAATCAAATTAAATTGCTCACATGTAAAAACTCTGGTGTTTCAGAACTGTATTATTTATTAATATCTTATATTTAATTTGATAAGAGTCTCACTCTTTTGGTTCTTCCCTGTTGGCTCAGTGGTAAAGAATCCACCTGCAATGCAGGAGACATTGAATCCGTGGATAGGGAAGATCCCCTGGAGAAGGAATGGCCACTTACTCCAGTATTCTTACCTGGGAAATCCTACAGACAGAGGAGCCTGGCAGGCTACAGTCCATAGGGTTCCAAAAGAGTCGGACATGACTTAGCAGTTAAACAACAAACATTTTTCAGTTTATTTTCAAGAACTTTATTTCTAACTTGGTAGCTATATCAAATATTTTCTTCCTTTTAATGAACTAACTAAACAAGTTTTTACATTTAAGTAAAAACTATAGTAGTCACTTAAAAAAATTATTTATTTATCTGCACTGGGTCTTAGTTGTGGCATGTGGGGTCTTTAGTTGTGGCACATGAACACTTAGTTGTAGCATGTGGGATCTAGTTCCCTGATCAGGGATTGAACCCATGGTCCTTGCATTGGGAGCATAGAGTCTTAGTCACTAAACCACCTGGGAAGTCCCAGGAGTAGTCACATTTACTCTTTGACTGCTTAGGATTAAGAAAAAAAAAAAAAAAAAAAACAGGTTAGATGCCTCATAACCAAACATTACAGCTGGCTGGAAGCTACCTTGTATATCTAATCAATTCTTTATAGTATTTCATAAATGACTCTTTTAACTAATACAATTATTACCTCTTTAAAAATTAGCCTGTAGCCCACTCACATTCAAAATGATAACCTTTTAAGAATAAAATTTAGTGAATTTTAGCTCGTATTTTACAAACCTTTGCTCTTGTGGCCAAGAGGGTCTTTGCTTGCTCATTAAGAATATCCAACTTCTCTAAGACTCTTTCTCCCATTGTCAGTCAGTAAATTCCTATTTAAAAGGAAGGGGGGGGGGAGGAATAAATCTCTCAAACAAAATTAAACATATAATTAATTATTTAGGCATAAATTAAGAGACACACCTTTCAAACACTGTTTTAGGTAAAGAAAAGAATACAGTTCTTTTCTAGATCATGGAACAAATCACAGAATTGTAGAGGTACTCAAATGTTTAAGACAGAAGCTCATATGATCAGAATTCCCAGAGGCATGTGGGCACCAGGAATTTTTAAAAGCATGATTAAAGGTGAGTTGAAGGAAGTTCAGGATTACTGTATGAGAACCAGATGTGACTCATACCTGAAGCAAGGGATTGAAGTTTGATATATTTCTTCTTTTTGTTGTGATTTAATTTAAATGAAAGTAAATAAGGAGAGCTCACATTTATAGAATTAATTACATTCAAATTAAATTGGTCGATGATCCAAGACTGTTAATACAGCACTTAGCAGGCAATCAGTCACACAGAAGGAGCAGCAGCCAAGCTGGGAAGGATCTGTTGCCATAATAGTTCATATTTCCAGTTAATTAATTTGCTACAAATCTCTTCTGGGCTCAGATGGTCCACATTAGTTTTGGGGACTTGAATATTAGCCACTAGAACCTGGTCTAATTTATTTCCATTTTCAGATGAGAAAATTAAAAGCCACAAAGTACCTTACAATGCAATACAAATATCTAGGGGCAGAGTGGAGGCAAGGATCAGGAATACCAACCCCAAACTCCCTCTACTTTATTTATTGATTTTAAAAATTTGAGTAGACATTCATGCATTCAACATATTTTTGTTCACTGAATTGAATGGGCTCCAGTGACATTTATTTAAATGTCTGTAAAACTTCACAGAAAGTATTGAATTCATCAATATTTCTAGTGAACATCAATGTCTACACTAAGATTCTTTTTAGCTCAAAAACTTTTTGTGCATTGTCTCCTATATTGTATATTATTCAGTCAACATCACACAGAGGCAATAAAGCATGAAAAGATGAGAATTAAGAACCCTATGCCAAAAGCTCATATTATTTTGTACTTGGTTTCTTTTAGCTGTTTCTATTTTCTTTCCTTTACCGTCTATTGTACTGAATTCCCGATGCTCTGCTGCTGTCTTACCATCCCAGCAAGCCCTCTGACGTTTTGCTATATCTAAATATTCCACCTCCATCCCATGATGTATGTAGTCCTATGTGACAAAGGACTTTTGTGAGCTATGCAGAGAGCCTGCCTTGGTATGAACCACATAACCTTGTGTTGCAGCTTGGGAAAGAGAGATGTAGGGTAAAGGTTTTAGCACACTGTGAATGTCTGATTCTCTGGGTCTCCTACAGGAGAGTAGGGGAAAATTAGAGGTTATCTGGACACTGTATACTGTCTTCTCAGATTTAGAAACCACCCCTCTTATATATCCTAAAAACAACTACAGGAATTTTAGCTTCTGTGTTTCTCTTAAACATAAAATGAGTTCAAATATGGGGAAGGATACTATAATTCTCACCAAAATTTAATTTAGTGGGGACAAAGATTTCTATTTCTAAATAAAATACACAGAGGTAAATAACTAGAAGAACCAAAGGAATGCATTTCCCAGTTTGAGGAAGATGTAAATTATATTAGGGAATGGAGACTTGCTGCTTACAGTGGGAGGGACAGAGAGCAGGGCTTTTAAAGGGTAAAATGTCTTGTGCTTTTTACTTTTACAGTCCCTTGTCTTCAACATCACATCAGACATTTTAAGCTATGCCACATCATTCTAATTTTTATAAACACACACAGAGAAAACTAATTTGAAGGAAATTTTTATGTTTTTGATTTAAAATTATTTTGCTATGAGCAAATTATTCAGCTATGATATGATTTCTGGCAAATCACTGTGCTTATGAGTTTTTTTGAAGTGAAGAATATGAACTTTGACAATGAAACTGACAGAATGTTGTTAGTTTCAGTTTTGCAGTCTTATTTTCATATTTTGGAGGCAAAATCCCCTTTTTTAGCTTGCAAATGTTTTCATAGCCCTTTGGCAACGTGTCAGTGGTTACCAGTGGATGAAGGGCGCTGGGGGAGAGTGCATGGCAGGTAACACCACAGACTAACCTTCTTGCTTTCATCATCATCCTGCGGGTACCAAGAACCTAGTGTGTCTCTTCAAGTAAATGCTGAGAGCAAAGGACCACCAGATCTAATTTGATGATGCATCCCAGCTGCTTTTGCATGGAGTAAAAACTAACCTTTTAATCAAGAGCATCCAGATTATATTAAATGTCCCTCAATTTGACCATCTGTCCTTTCTTGATTTAATCTTTGATTTTAATGTCTACTTTAAACCAGCATGCTGGCTTCATACTTCAGTTTCATATTCATATTTCTATGGGCATAAATTCTACTTCATTATTCTATTTCTATCAGCATACAATTTCATTTAATGATAGACATTTCTTTTGGCTTCTAGCCACTAATTCCATTACATGAAACACACTGTGCTAGGTATTCTATCACAGTAAATTGTCTAAGTAAGTTGTCTCTTGGCAGAAGTTTTTCTTGTGACACCCATCTTCCTAGGCAAGGCAAATAGTCTCTCATATTTCATCAAAAAGAATAGAGACCATCAGGTAAGAACTTCTTTAACTTCCACTTCTCATACCAAAGTCTCATTGGCATCCATCCATTGCCATCTCACTTGTATTTTAATTTTAATAGAAGTGTTGCCTCTCCCACCCAAAGCTAATTCCTCCCATATATCCTAGACTCTACTATCTCTAGCCTCCTAAAAGAATGATTTCCATTTTTTATTTCTTTGTCCCTTTATCTTTTATTGTTTTTCTTCACCAATTCCTTTTCCTTAGCATGCGCTGCTGCTACTGCTGCTAAGTCGCTTCAGTTGTGTCCGACTCTGTGCGACCCCATAGACGGCAGCCCACCAGGCTCCCCCATCCTTGGGATTCTCCAGGCGCAGGGCTCTTCTATTTTAAAAAAAGGAAAAAAATTCCTCCATTCTCTATACTAGCCATCACTTTCTCTCTCATCTTTCCTTGATTGCCAAATTCTTAAGATAATTGTTTGTACTGAGGTTTTCTAATTTTTTACATTCCTTTTCCTTCTCAGTCGGTCATCATTTGACTTCTTAATCTATTCCTCTAAATCTGCTCCCATAGGTTACCTGGGTCACCGTTTTATAAATAGGTGGATACTTTTCTGCTCGTATTTATCTTAAGTTTTTAAAACTTTTGCTAATGTTAACCACTGCTTTCTACAGGTCTCCTTTCTCTTGGTTTCTATGACAACAGTCCTGTCATCTTACCTTCTCTAAACACTCCTTGCCAATATCTTCAACTTGCTGATCTTTCTCACACCACTTCCTAAATACTAGTGTTCTTAAATGATCAGCCATTTCCCCACTACTCCATATATTCTCTCAGGATGACCTCCCAAACTCAGGGCTTCATCAGCTGCTGCTAAGTCACTTCAGTCATGTCCGACTCTGTGCGACCCCAGAGACGGCAGCCCGCCAGGCTCTCCCGTCCCTGGGATTCTCCAGGCAAGAACACTGGAGTGGGTTGCCATTTCCTTCTCTAATGCATGAAAGTGAAAAGTGAAAGTGAAGTTGTTCAGTCATGTCGGACCCTCAGCGACCTCATGGACTGCAGCCTTCCAGGCTCCTGCGTCCATGGGATTTTCCAGGCAAGAGTACTGGAGTGGGGTGGGGTGGGGGTGCTATTGCCTTCTTCCAGGGCTTCATCTACCACCATCTATTTCCAAACAAAATCTCTCTTCTCAATTCCAACCTATATACCTCAGTTAGTCCAAATTTCTCACAGGTGGCCTAAATATAGGACTGAAAGTAAATCCGTTCTTCTGCTCCCTTAGCAAAAAACCTCTTCCAACTTTTATTATCACATAGATTATATCTTAGGCATCCAGCCCACAAACTTAAGAGTTGTAATGGTTTTCAACAAAGGTCCATCTTTGTTGAAAGATGGTTTGCCAACAAAGGTCCATTTAGTCAACCCTAGTTATACTGCAGAATGAACTCAAAAGGTTTCAAGAAGTACAAATTCCCAGTTACCTCCTCAGACCCACTGAGTTAGGATTTTCAGAGGTAAAGACCGGGAATATATTTTTTAAAGCCCTTCTAATGCAGCTGTTCCCCAAACCAGAATTTGGTAACCACTCTCTAGGAAGAGCCATGGGAAAATAGCTGCACCTCGCTAAAAGGCGGCTGGGACTTGCAGTCCCTTTATCTCTGTGATACAGTCAGGTGAAAATCGGGATTTTCTTACTAAGAGACAAATGGAAAATAAATATCAGAAGCTCTGTCATATTCATTTTGTCTTCTCTCCTGATTGCTTCTCAAATTCATTGCTAGGTAAATGGCTCCCATTACTCTAAAATGTTTTCCTATTTTGAGTACAACAGAGTAGAAGATAGGCATCTCTCACAAGAAATTAAAATTTTAAAAAAGGATAACAGCAAATTTTCTGTTTCGGTTCATAGATAAAGTAAAAGCTTATATCACTGGAATTTTGGCTAATGGATGGGAACCAAACTAGGGAATAATTTGAGCTTAAAAATAGAGGTATTTACAATTAATCAGGGCTTCCCTGTGCCTCAGACGGTAAAGAATCTGCCTGCATTTCTGCCAGTGCAGAAAACTCGGGTTCAATCCCTGGGATGGGGAGATCCCCTGAAGAAGGGAATGGCAACCCACTCCAGTATTCTTGCCTAGAGAATTTCATGGACAGAGAAGCCTGGTGGGCTATAGTCCATGCGATCACAAAGTCAGACAGGACTGAGTGACTAACACTAACACACTCAGGGGAAAATTCCTTCCTACCCTTTCCCTAAATATATAATAATCACTTTCTGTTGTATGTTCTACATCCTACTTATCTTTTCAGTTTTTTTCCTCTTATCCATTCACATTGCTATTTGTCTCAGTGTAAAATTCCATAACTTGTCCCAGTTAATACAACAGTTTCAAAATATCTTTGTACATTTGTTCCATCCCATCCATTTTATTCTTACTTTTGCCTGAATTATTTTTTCAAGAAAAATACAATCACATGCCTCCCTGATTACACTCCACCCCCTCTCTATAGATTTCAGGACAAAGGTCAAACTCCTTGATTTATCCTAAGAAGCTCAAGGTTTGGCCTCTAACTAAGACTTGAACCTCACCTGCCTCCTCCTCATGTGTCCTTGATATCCCAATCCTGATGAACAACATGCAATCCTTGAATGTATTGTATTTTCCTTCACTAGTTGCTTTGTCTTTGCTATTTCCTTTGCCTACAATGCTGTTATCCATTCTCTGTATTTTTAAGTCCAATGCATCCCTCAAAATCCAATTGAAATAAAAAAAAATCCAATTGAAATAACACCTCTGCTGGGAGGAATTCCTGATAAACTGTGATTTAGATGTCCAATGTCTACATTCACATGATAGTCTATGTATACTGCTGTCCTAGTTCTTTAATCACACTCTCTTAAAGCATTTGATATACTTTATCCCACTCTATACTGTTTATTGAAGGCCAGAGGCAGATCTAACTCATCCTTGCATCCCGAATACCTAACAATCTGAATAAATGAATTAACCACCAGCCATTGAGGAAATGGAAAATGATAAATGAAAGGCAAAAGAACCAGAGATCAAATTATCAACATCCAATGGATCATCGAAAAAGCAAGAAAGTTCCAGGAAAACATCTATTTCTGCTTTATTGACTATGCCAACACCTTTGACTGTGTGGATCACAATAAACTGTGGAAATTTTTTAAAGAGATGGGAATACCAGACCACTTGACTTGCCTCTTGAGAAATCTGTATGCAGGTCAGGAAGCAACAGTTAGAATTGGACATGGAACAACAGACTGGTTCCAAATAGGAAAAGGAGTACGTCAAGGCTGTATATTGTCACCCTGCTTATTTAACTTATATGCAGAGTACATCATGAGAAACACTGGGCTGCAGGAAGCACAAGCTGGAATCAAGATTGTTGGGAGAAATATCAATAACCTCAGATAAGCAGATGACACCATCCTTATGGCAGAAAGTGAAAAAGAACTAAAGAGCCTCTTGATTAAAGTGAAAGGAAAGTGAAAAAGTTGGCTTAAAACTCAACATTCGGAAAACTAAGATCATGGCATCCAGTCCCATCACTTCATGGCAAATAGATGGGGAAACAGTGGAAACAGTGGCAGACTTTATTTTGGGGGGCTCCAAAATCACTGCAGATGGTGATTGCAGCCATGAAATGAAAAGATGCTTACTCCTTGGAAGAAAAGTTGTGACCAATCTAGATAGTATATTAAAAAGCAGAGACATTACTTTACCAACAAAGGTCTGTCTAGTCAAAACTATGGTTTTTCCAGTGGTCATGTATGGATATGAGAGTTGGACTGTGAAGAAAGCTGAACGCAGAAGAATTGATGCTTTTGAACTGTGGTGTTGGAGAAGACTCTTGAGAGTCCCTTTGACTGCAAGGAGATCCAACCAGTCCATCCTAAAGGAGATCAGTCCTGGGTGTTCATTGGAAGGACTGATGTTGAAGCTGAAACTCCAAAACTTTGGCCACCTCCTGCAAAGAGCTGACTCATTTGAGAAGACCCTGATGTTGGGAAAGATTGAAGGTAGGAAAAGAAGGGGAAAACAGAGGATGAGATGGTTGGATGGCATCAATGACTCAATGGACATGAGTTTGGGTGACTCCAGGAGTTGGTGCTGGACAGGGAGGCCTGATGTACTGTGGTCCATGGGGTCGCAAAGAGTCGGACACAACTGAGTAACTGAACTGAAGCGATGCTTGCTTTTAGTCTGCATTTACATTTATGAGTACGTATTAATCTTTCACAGAGTCCTGTTGAGGTTCTCCTAGATGAAGCCATAACATTAAAAAACACTGCTTTCTCTCCCACCTTCAAACTTAGAAAGGCAGCATAGTATACTGGTTAAGAACATGAAATCTAAAACTGGGCTGCTTGGGTTTGAATCCTTGGCTCTGCTACTAACCAGCTGTGTGACTATGGGCTAGTTGCCTACCCTCTCTGTATTGTCCCATACATAAAAAGGGAATAATAGAAGAACCCACTTCATTTGGGCTGTTATGAGGTTTAACTGAGTGAATGCAAGTGACACATAAAGTGTTTGATAAGTGAAAGAAGTAAATATAAGTAATGATACACTTACTGGTTAGGGATAAAATGTATGAGGTTACCTGTAAATTCTGGAAAACACATGTTCCACATATGCATATCATTTTGTTTTTTTATGCATACCTGTCACCATGCAATCACCAATGGTTTCCATATGTCTGATGGCCTACTTCAGAAGACATTTCTTCAATTATACCAAAACTAAATACTTGGAACTTGAGAAACAAAGAGAATTTATTCAGCAAGTCAGTTTCTTCTATTTAATCCAGTAATTCAGTATATTCTATTTTAATTTAGAAATTTAATATCTTCTACACCATGTCATCTATTATCTTTTTTCCTTTTCTTCTCTAATTTTCTTATAGTTTTACTTCTCAGTTTTTTATTCAATTCTTTTTTCTGAGTTCAGTCAACAAAAACTAAAACTCATTGTCTCATAAGGCGTTAGTGTAGGTCTTGAATATATAGTAAGTGTTTAGGGAGACAGTTTGATGCTACTTTGATAAGCATTATGATGTTGCCACACTAGAAAGTGAAAGTGAAGTTGCTCAGCCATGTCCAGCTCTTTGCAATCCCATGGACTGTAGCCTACCAGGCTAATCTGTCCATGGGATTTTCCAGGCAAGAGTACTGGAGTGGGTTGTCATTTGGAGACTCATCAAGAAACAAAATTAGTTTGTGTTCAAGTAAATAGATCTAATCATCTGCCTTTCAATGATATATTAACTAGGGGTGAAAGAGATGATCTTATTTCTTAAATATGCATAGATACACCTGAAGGAATCTTATATACACTTACAGTTGCTGGGAAATGCTCCTTTCTGGAATGGAGAGTTCTTATGTGGTCACAGAAACCTAACCCATAGAATCTTGGGGTTAAAATGGACCAATAGTCTTTCACATAATTCCATGTACAGTGAGGCTACATTGACCCTAACTGGACAAGCCCTTACTGTTCAGTTCAGTTCAGTCGCTCAGTCATGTTCGACTCTTTTCGACCCCATAAACTGCAGCACACCAGGCCTCCCTGTCCATCACCAATTCCCAGAGTCCACCCAAACCCATGTCCATCGAGTTGGTGATGCCATCAAACCATCTCATACTCTGTCGTCCCCTTTTCCTCCTGCCCTCAATCTTTCCCAACATCAGGGTCTTTTCAAATGAGTCAGCTCTTCGCATCAGGTGGCCAAAGTACTGGAGTTTCAGCTTCAACATCAGTCCTTCCAATGAGCACCCAGGACTGATCTCCTTTAGGATGGACTGGTTAGATCTTGCAGTCCAATGGACTCTCAAGAGTCTTCTCCAACACCACAGTTCAAAAGCATCAATTCTTCTGTGCTCAGCTTTCTTTATAGTCCAACTCTCACATCCATACATGACCACTGGAAAAACCATAGCCTTGACTAGATGGACCTTTGTTGACAAAGTAATGTCTCTGCTTTTTAATATGCTGTCTAGGTTGGTCATAACTTTCCTTCCAAGGAGTAAGTGTCTTTTAATTTCATGGCTGCAATCACCATCTGCAGTGATTTTGGAGCCCCCAAAATAAAGTCTGCCACTGTTTCCACTATTTTCCCATCTATTTGCCATGAAGTGATGGGACCGGATGCCATGATCTTAGTTTTATGAATGTTGAGCTTTAAGCCAACTTTTTCACTCTCCTCTTTCACTTTCATCAAGAGGCTCTTTAGTTCTTTTTCACTTTCTGCCATAAGGGTGGTGTCATCTGCATATCTGAGGTTATTGATATTTCTCCCAGCAATCTTGATTCCAGCTCATGCTTCTTCCAGCCCAGTGTTTCTCATGATGTACCCTGCATATAAGTTAAATAAACAGGGTGACAATATAGCCTTGACGTTTTCCTATTTGGAACCAGTCTGTTGTTCCACGTCCAATTCTAACTGTTGCTTCCTGACCTGCATATAGGTTTCTTAAGAGGCAGGTCAGGTGCTCTGGTATTCCCATCTCTTTCAGAATTTTCCACAGTTTATTGTGATCCACACAGTCAAAGGCTTTGGCATAGTCAATAAAGCTGAAATAGATGTTTTTTCTGGAACTCTCTTGCTTTTTCGATGATCCAGCAGATGTTGGCAATTTGATCTCTGGTTCCTCTGCCTTTTCTAAAACCAGTTTGAACATCTGGAAGTTCACGGTTCATGTATTGCTGAAGCCTGGCTTGGAGAATTTTAAGCATTACTTTACTAGCGTGTGAGATGAATGAAATTGTGCGGTACTTTGAGCATTCTTTGGCATTGCCTTTCTTTGGGATTGGAATGAAAACTGACCTTTTCCAGTCCTGTGGCCACTGCTGAGTTTTCCAAATTTGCTGGCATATTGAGTGCAGCACTTTCACAGCATCATCTTTCAGGATTTGGAATAGCTCAACTGGAATTCCATCACCTCCACTAGCTTTGTTCATAGTGATGCTTTCTAAGACCCATTTGACTTCACATTCCAGGATGTCTGGCTCTAAGTGAGTGATGATCCTGGCTTTTACTTTCAATGCTATTGTCTTCCTTAAGACCTTAAGATGTTCATTTTCTCTTCTCTCAGTTACTGCACTCTAATCTCCCTAATTTGCCAGATCCTAACTTTCCTCCTCATTCCTCAAATATTGGTCCTTCAAAATGGCATCAGAGCTGCCTTAATTAAACAGGACACTGATCGAGTCCAGCTCCAGCCCTCAAACCTTAGTTTGCTCCGCAATATCTGCAGAGTAACACACAAGCTCTGCAGATGACATACAGGACAGTTCAAGAAAACAGTCCAGGATGTGGCTCACTCCACGTTCCAGTTAACCTCCCCCATAACCCATCTTCTTCTGCCATGCTTTACTATTTCTTTTCCCAGGACACATCCTGTACCTTTCCAAGCATGTCCTTCACTCCTGTTTTTTTTTTTTTTTCTTTCTTTCTTTTTAAAATATTTATTTGTTTGCCTGTGCCGGGTCTTAGTGGCAGCATACAGTATCATCAGTCTTCATTGAAACGTGAAAACTAGACATGTGGGATCATAGTTCCCTGACTAGGGATTGAACCCAGGCCCCTTGAACTGGGAGCTCAAAGTCTTAGCCTCTGAACCACTAGAGAAGTCCCATTCCTGCTTTTCATTTCATTGGGATGTTCTTTCCTAATATCGTCTAGTCAAAAGCCTATCTTTCTCAACTCCTAATATAAAGGTGGGCTTGCCAGGTGGCACAGTGGTAAAGAATCCACTTGCCAATGCAGAAGACACAAGAGACATGGATTCAACCCCTGGGTTGGGAATATCCCTTGGAGTAGGAAATGGCAACCTGCTCCAGTATTCTTGCCTGGAAAATTCCATGGGCAGAGGAGCCTGGCAGGCTACAGTCCATGAAGTCACAAAGAATCAGACACAAATGAGCGTACAGCACAGCAATGTGCTTAAAAAGGCAAGCTCTTTTGCAAGACTTTCCTTGACATTCTCTCATTATTTGTCCCACTGACAGTTACATTTTACTACGTGCTATTGTATTTTGTCCTTCATGATAGAACTTGGCACATTGTACTACAGAGATTTACCATTGGACAAATCTCTTCCTCACTGTGTTAAATCTCCTTTAAAGCAAGAATTGATTTACCTGCTTTGAATCTCAGCACCAGAAAAAGATATTATACCTAATTGGGATCTGAAAATTATCATTTAGTTTGAATGAATAAAACATTTTATTCATTTATTTATTCTCTGAATAAAGCATTTTATGGGGAGCAATCCCAGTTTATCTGTGATGGATGACATTAATTCAAGATGATTTACTGGGGTAAAATATGAAGTTGAGTGAATTATAAGATTTGGTTCTTGCCAAATCTAAACTTGGTAAAATTATTTTCAAAGGAAACTGAGATTTATGTTCTTAATTACTGGCTCAGTAATGACAGGTTTTTGAAAAAGAACCTAATGAGATAGAGAACTTGCCAACTAGGGCAGAATAAAATTCCCAGTCACTCTCAAAGTAAATCAGCCACTAGCTTCACTGCAAAGACTTGACTACATCAACAAACAATTTCAAGGCTGTAAGGCCAACATTATAAGCAGTCAGAGACTGAGTCATTACTAAAAATAACAATATCAAACTAAAAAGTTACTTTTAAAAAAGCATTAATTCATTTTAACTGTACTTTTGAACTGGAAAAAAGTCAAAAATCAAACAAACAAAAAGACCAATGCTGCCAATATTATAGGCTCTGCTAAGAAGTCTTCTTCAGCAAGTTGCAAACATCTCCTATTAAAGGAAAAACTAAAGAAAATTGAAAGTGGCTTTAAACTCATAAACTAAAGAGCTGGACTGAGCAACTATCCAGAAAATGGAGGCTCAAATTAACATTTACTCCTTTATCTGGCTTCATCAGGTCATATGTTCACTCCTTGCAGGAAAAGACCTCTTATACTTGTACCTGACACAGACCACTAAACACTGTGCATACATGCTAAGCTGCTTCAGTCGTGTCTAGCTCTCTGTGACTCCATGGTCTGTAGCCTGCCAGGCTCCTCTGTCCATGGGACTCTCCAGGCAATAATACTGGAGTGGGTTGCCATGCCCTCCTCCAGGGCTATTCCTGACCTGAGGATCAAACCCACACCTCTTAAGTTTTTTGCATCGGCAGACAGGTTCTTTACCACTAGCGATACCTGGGAAGCCCCACTAAACACTGTACTGAGCACCTAGAAAGCACTTGTTATTAAGTGATTATGTTTTGCTCCATTTGAGATAACTGGCTAAATTTCTTTACCTTGCATTCCAAGTACAGACACAAGAGAATTTTTTTTTTTTTAGTCTAAAATGTTGACTCATATTACAGTCACCTGAATTATGTCACCTTCAAATCTGTGTGTTGAAATCTTAATCCCAAGTATCTCAGAGTGTGGCTATTTTTGGAGAGAGGGCCTTTATTTTTTAAAAAGTAACTAAGTTAAAATAGTTGAAATGAGGTCATTAGAGTGGGCCTTAATCCACTGTGCCTGGTGGCATACAGGAAGAGGAGATTAAGACACAGACAATATGCACAAAGGGAAGATCAGGTGAGACACAGGGAAAAGGGGTCCATCCGCAAGCCAAAGACAGAAGTTTAAGAAGAAAGCAATCCTGCAGACATCTTAATCTTGAACTTTTAGTCTCCAGAATTGTGGGGAATAAATTACTGTTGTTCAAGTCATACTGTCTGTGGTGTGGTGACCCAAGGACAAAGGAGCAGATAACCAAGGAGGGTCTTGGAATGCAGGAATGAAAAATCCAGACCCTTATCATCCTTCCCTCCCCCATGTTGTAACTCTTAATGGAACAGTATAACCTGTCTCCCCACCTACCCCATAGGGAGGAAGTATTTGCCTTACTCTTCTATTTCTGCTTTATTGACTGTGCCAAAGCCTTTGACTGTGTAGATCACAATAAACTGGAAAATTCTGAAAGAGATGGGAATACCAGACCACCTGATCTGCCTCTTGAGAAATCTGTATGCAGGTCAGGAAGCAACAGTTAGAACTGGTCATGGAACAACAGACTGGTTCCAAATAGGAAAAGGAGTACGTCAAGGCTGTATATTGTCACCATGTTTATTTAACTTATATGCAGAGTACATCATGAGAAATGCTGGACTGGAAGAAACACAAGCTGGAATCAAGATTGCTGGGAGAAATATCAATAACCTCAGATATGCAGATGACACCACCCTTATGGAAGAAAGTGAAGAAGAACTAAAAAGCCTTTTGATGAAAGTGAAAGTGGAGAGTGAAAATGTTGGCTTAAAGCTCAACATTCAGAAAACGAAGATCATGGCATCTGGTCCCATCACTACATGGGAAATAGATGGAGAAACAGTGGAAACAGTGTCAGACTTTGTTTTTCTGGGCTCCAAAATCACTGCAGATGGTGACTGCAGCCATGAAATGAAAAGACGCTTACTCCTTGGAAGGAAAGTTATGACCAACCTAGATAGCATATTCAAAAGCAGAGACATCACTTTGCCAACAAAGGTTCGCCTAGTCAAGGCTATGGTCTTTCCTGTGGTCATGTATGGATGTGAGAGTTGGACTGTGAAGAAGGCTGAGTGCCGAAGAATTGATGCTTTTGAACTGTGGTGTTGGAGAAGACTCCTGAGAGTCCCTTGGACTGCAAGGAGATCCAACCAGTCCATTCTGAAGGAGATCAGCCCTGGGATTTCTTTGGAAGGAATGATGCTAAAGCTGAAACTCCAGTATTTTGGCCACCTCATGGGAAGAGTTGACTCATTGGAGAGGACTCTGATGCTAGGAGGGACTGGGGGCAGGAGGAGAAGGGGACGACAGAGGATGAGATGGCTGGATGGCATCACTGACTCGATGAATGTGAGTCTGAGTGACCTCCGTGAGTTGGTGATGGACAGGGAGGCCTGGCGTGCTGCAGTTCATGGGGTCGCAAAGAGTCGGACACGACTGAGCGACTGATCTGATCTGATCTGATCCCCCCACCCAGTATACTTTCCTCATCCAATAAGCAAATGATCTGTAAGATCCCTATCTCACTCCTTGTACCCTGGGTAGAAAGTGGACTAAGGACCCCTATTCAATGCTGGTTCTCCCTTGAGCTGCCCCACTGTTCTAACAGCATCTTCCATTCTAATAAACTTTATTTCCCTCTCATTCTGCCTCATGTCTGGAAATTATTTTCCAACCTGCGCATAGATCATGACATGTGGTATTGCAGTTGTGGCAGCTTTAGCAAACCAACACAGCCCACAAATCATGAGAACTAACTTCAGTTCTGTTTAGTCTCTCAGTCATATCCGACTGTTTGTGACCCCATCAGTTGCAGCACTCCAGGCCTCCCTGTCCATCACCAACTCCCGGAGTTCACTCAAACTCGTCCACCGAGTCGGTGATGCCATCCAGCCATCTCACGCTCTGTTGTCCCCTTCTCCTCCTGCCCTCAACCCCTCCCAGCATCAGAGTCTTTTCCAATGAGTCAACTCGTCAACTCTTCGCATGAGGTGGCCAAAGTACTGGAGTTTCAGCTTTAGTATCAGTCCTTCCAAAGAATACCCAGGGCTGATCTCCTTTAGGATGGACTGGTTGGATCTCTTTGCAGTCCAAGGGACTCTCAAGAGTCTTCTCCAACACCACCGTTCAAAAGCATCAATTCTTCAGCGCTCAACTTTCTTCACAGTCCAACTTTCACATCCATACATGACCACTGGAAAAACCATAGCCTTGACTAGACGGACCTTGAGAACTAACTTAAAATATCATTATTAGAAGATTTAAAGATTAATCCTGGCCTCTGTGCATAGATTCATACTATTTAATTTCTTGTCCCCTTTGTGTTATGAGAGCAGGGAGAAAAATTGACTCTTGATTTTCAAACATTACTAAAATTTGCCTGTCACCAATTTGAGGTTGGATGGTAAGCTTCTAACGAAAAATATCAAAGATGTTTTAAAAGTATGTGTACAAACTCTGGGGAGTGTCATTGTGAGCAACCAATGAGATTACGATAGGAAGACTTATTGGCAAATATGAAATCGCATCACAATTATTGCTGAAGTGATCAACTCCAACCAGCCCCGTCCACAACCATTTCGTTTGTTGCGGAAGTTTGAAACGCACCGATTATGATGCCTGGAGCCCGCTCGCACTTCATGCCAGCCCTCCAGTTCACCTTCCCTGGGAGCCTCCATCTCAGGAGGGCCGCGCGAAGAGGCTCAGGGGGTGTGGAAATCAGGGAGCCCTTCGCAAATACCCTCTGCCTGTGGTCCTTTAATAGCAAACCAAAATATCAAAGATGTGATTGAGGAAACTCCTCAAAATTAAGTATAGAAGAGGCAAAAGTCCTTTCAAGGAAGCTGGGAGAAGCCCCTGAGGCCTGCCTCCCACCTGTGTCCCATACTCACCTGGGAAGCCGCGCTGGGAGCAACTCCACCACCCAGCGTGACACGGACGCCTCGCGCCCAGTCCCTCCCCAGCCAGATCCCGGAGGGGAGAAAGTTCTGTTAACCAGCTGGGGAGGAAACGGGCCTAAGACTTAAAAGCAAGCGTTTCTTATTTGCTTTCCGTCTCCATACAAATTTTAGCTTTCAAACTTGCAACGCCTCCGCTTCCCCAAGCCGCACCTACTTTCTTTTCTCTTCTGGCTCTGATAACTGTCTTCTGCCGGATTCAGGCCCTTAGCTCTGCGTCCTGTGTCCATAGAAACAGTTTCCTGAGCTTTCCTACCCTTGAAAAGGTCTCTGCCTCCAGGGGATTTTTGCCCACATACTTTTGTAACTAAGATCCAAAGTGACTCACCAAATCCTTAAGGATATAAAAGCCGTTATGCTGAAGAGTGGAAGGAGAGAGAGGTTAAGAATAGGAGAGAAGTACAAGGAACTGGGAGCAAAAACTCTGCTTCTCTTTATTTCCTTCTGGAAATGCCACAGTTCAAAAAGAAAGTTTCCTCCTTGCAGTTTGTAGCTCTGAATGGAAGTTGACAGCCTGTTTTGAATACTTGATGAAAGATTGCTTTTTCATGACTTATTACTTTAAAAAAAAAAAACAAAAACCTCATTGTTACTCCTAAGGCATGAAACTCACATGTGATTGGTAAAATCACCCTTGTATTTTACAGGTTGTGTAGCAGGTTTGGCTACACACACACACACACACACACACACACACACACACACACACTACCCTATTCACACACACAACAGAATCATACTTTAAAAATGACTGACTTGAAAGCATTCTTGATTTGATCAAGAATGGTGAAAACTTTCTACAACAATGATTAATTTTTTAATCAAGAATTGTGTTGATAAGTATTTCAGGAACGTGCCTTAACTGATGAAAATCAAAATGGAAACAAAAGCTTTAGAAAACAGCATTAATCATCACAAGTCCATGCTAGTGGCAATGACAGAACTTCACAAAAATAAATATAGTTTTAATTATGTAGTAATCAAAAGACAGCTAGAAATTGTTATTCATAGCCAATGTATGAAAACACTGGAATCAACTTACTTAAATGCAAGATTTTCAATGATAAAAGATACAAGGTAGTTTAATTCTATCATATTTCATAAACCATATTCATGAAGTGCAATGATTTGTATGGGATTGATAACTAGTTTCTAGTGAACACTTGACTAATATTATTATAATCCCTTCACCTCAAATTTGCACAAAGGTGAAATTAGTGTCTTAAAAAAAGGAAAATTAAATTCAGAAATGTTAGCTACTTAACAATTTTTAGTCAATGAAATTTATAAAGCATGAATCATATAAAATTCTTGGAATATTATCATTATATCAGTTAATATTTATGGAATACAAACTATGTGCCAGATAGTAGACTAGAAATTTTTAGTATCATCTCTCATTCTATCCTTCCTCTTTCATTAATCCTCAATCTTTAATTAGTATGTATGGAAAAGGTATTATCTTCAATTTTAGAAATGATCAAAATCAAAGAAATCATGTGATTTGCCCAAAATTGTACAATTATTCAAATAGATGGGGAAACAGTGGAAACAGTGGCAGACTTTATCTTTTTGGGTTCCAAAGTCACTGCAGATGGTGACTGCAGCCATGAAATTAAAAGACACTTACTTCTTGGAAGAAAAGTTATGACCAACCTAGATAGCATATTAAAAAGCAGAGATGTTACTTTGCCAACAAAGGTCCATCTAGTCAAGGCTCTGGTTTTTCCAGTGGTCATGTATGGATGTGAGAATTGGACTATAAAGAAAGCTGAGCACCGAAGAATTGATGCTTTTGAAGTGTGGTGTTGGAGAAGACTCTTGAGAGTCCCTTGGACTGCGAGGGGATCCAACCAGTCCATCCTAAAGGAGATCAATCATGGGTGTTCATGGGAAGGACTGATGTTGAAGCTGAAACTCCAAAACTTTGGCCACCTGATGTGAAGAGCTGACTGATTTGAGAAGACCCTGATGCTGGGAAAGATTGAAGGCAGGAGAAGAAGGGGACAACAGAGATGAGATCATTGGATGGTGTCACTGGCTCAATGGACATGAATTTAGGTAGATTCTGGGAGTTGACAATGGACAGGGAGGCCTGGCGTGCTGCAGTCCATGGGGTCGCAAGGAATCGGACAAGACTGAGTGACTGAACTGAACTAAGTATTAATAATATAGCATAAAGTATTTTCTCTTTAATAAAAAAACATTTGGTAAAATGTACACCAGAAACAATTTAAATGGATTCTTTCCTAACTTCCTTAATTACTCTCAGTTAAATTCAACAGGTATTTACTGAATGAGTTCATGAACCTATTATACATAAATATTGGGTAAAGGAATCTAATAAATGCATTATTTTAAAAGTATGTCTTAGAACATAGTAATGTCTTAGAACATAGACTGTGTTCTATAAGAAAGCAAAGAAAGTGGTATCTTCAGACTTTTTCCTACTGCAAGGTGTTTAGGCCATCCATAAAGTTAGAGGGCATCTTCTCCAAGACCATCCTTCACTTCTGACACCAAGTTTGAACCCTCAGCTTCAATAATTAGCAGAAGGACTCAAAGAACTCATTGAAAGCCATTATTGTCAGGATTAGGGTTGATTATAGGGAAAATTTTTACAGGCTAAAATCAACCAGAGGAAAAGCACACAGGACAGAGTCCAGGAGAAGTGCCACATGTTTGTTCTTCTCCTGGGGTCAGAAAGAGGTTGCTCTTCCAGTACTGATGTATGACAATACATAAGGAGCACAGCCAACCAGGGAAGCTCATCTGAGCTTTGTGTCCAGAGTTTTTAGCTTTTAAAGGTTCATCATATAAGCATGATTGACTCATTTCCCCCCATCAGATCAGATCAGATCAGATCAGTTGCTCAGTTGTGTCCGACTCTTTGCGACCCCATGAACTGCAGCATGCCAGGCCTCCCTGTCCATTACCAACTCCCGGAGGTCACTCAGACTCATATTCATCGAGTCAGTGATGCCATCCAGCCATCTCATCCTCTGTCGTCCCCTTCTCCTCTTGCCCCCAATCCCTCCCAGTATCAGAGTCTTCTCCAATGAGTCAACTCTTCGCATGAGGTGGCCAAAATACTGGAGTTTCAGCTTTAGCATCATTCCTTCCAAAGAAATCCCAGGGTTGATCTCCTTCAGAATGGACTGGTTGGATCTCCTTGCAGTCCAAGGGACTCTCAAGAGTCTTCTCCAACACCACAGTTCAAAGGCATCAATTCTTCGGTGCTCAGCCTTCTTCACAGTCCAGCTCTCCCCCATAGTTAATCTCAATTGGTTGATTGATCCAGAGACCCTACTTTAAGTCACATTGTTGTTCTTTCTAGAGTGGTCATCCCCTACTAGACTAAGTGGTCAGCCCCCCTAAGACTATGCAGGAGTAGATAGCCCTCCACCCTAAATCACATTGTTGGATTATCCAGTGTGACACAAGCCCCCAGGCAAACAAAGACACTCTATCAGGAGCAACAATAATAGGACCCAGAGATAGCCTCCCAGAAGCCAAGAACAAAATCCAGAGCTTCTCTTTGGGCAAGAGATTCTTTATTATATAGTCTTTACTACATATTGACTATATTTGGTTTAAATAATATCCAGATATTTATTTCCCCCCAGCCATTCAGAAATCGTGAAATCCTTTGCTTTCCCATCCCCACCTTCTTTCCTCTCTGGAATGGGAGCATCTCTTTTCTTGCTCCACACAAACCATGAGGCCTGAGAGAAGTGTTAATATTCTTCAGCTTGCCTATCATCCCCTTCACGCCTTTATTTTTCTTCTTCTTTAGGAAAGGCCTTCTTTTATGAGGTTCAACTATCTTTCCACACCAACTTATTAACAAATCCCCAGCCATCTCTCACGTTTATGGATTTGAGATCCTTCTCAGTCTTCATATTAAATTTATGAAGTCAGTGTCTCACCTTGACACTCATTCACCTCCTAGATTAAAGCTTTTTTACTTCATTGTCCAATAAAACTGTAACTCTGAAATCTTGAGCTTTACTAGTTTGTCCTAGATCACAAACTCTCATTCCTTTAGCCCATCACCTCTCTTACTTCTAGATAATGAACTCTTTGACCCCTTAGTGACACCTTAGTTTCATCTCTCTCATTTGCAAATCCAATGAACATCTTTCAGACCCAATGTTATTTGACCTCAGTTCTGAATTTGACATTGTTGACTTTTGGCTCCTTGAAATATTCCCTTCTCTTGGCCTCAAGGGATGCTTCTCTTTCCTACTTCCCTTGCCTCACTGAGAATATCCTTATTACCCTCTTTCGTGAACTCCCATTCCTCTGCTCTCTCCTCAAGTATTATTCTACCCTGAGATTCTTTCCTGATTTTAATCTCCTTTTGCTCTAAAACAAGAGGGAAGGAGACAGGGCACAACTTTTAAAAGAATGGCATAGACATTGAGGAGACAACATAACTGGTTAGAACCAATTAGGCCCAAGATGGCAGAAGACTTGACTCTCAGTAGATGTTTACCCATCATTGTATGCTCACTGTAACATGCTCAAATGACACCACAGCTGGTGCCCAGACAGTTCCAAGGCTGACCATAAAGCCCCCAAAGATGGTAATGGTTCAATTTCTGGAAATCCCCTCCTTTCCCAAAACAGTTGGAACAACCCATCCACTTGATAGCCTATGAAATTATGCAGCTCATAAAAACTAACCTGCCATATTTAAAATGGCTGCTCTCACCTTTTGAGATGAACTGCATTCTGTCTATAGAATGTGTGTTTCTGTAAATAAATCCACTTCTTACCTATCACTTTGCCTCTCACCAAATTCCTTCTGCACTGACATAAAGAACCAGAGCTTCATTAAGTCCTGGAACCTGGTGTGCAATCTCAATCAAAAGACAGTAGGTCAAGTCCAAACTTGTGGGCGCAAGTCCCAGTCTGAGTTTTGGCTGGGTTAGTGTCTCATCTGTGCAGTTTCAGTTCCCTCCCAGGCCTTGATATTGCCCTCAGAACACAGTCCAAATTACACAGTGTAGAATATGGATATGGAAATATCTACCATCTGAGTCCAGTTTATACTGAATACAGTTGTGTTTTTTTTTTTTTTTTTATTTGGGCCAACCCCTGGCACACAAAATGACAACCTTATCAGTTATGTAAATTTTTCAGATGTTTCAGGTTTTCATATCTTTGTGCCTTGGGGTTCATGCTGCTCCCTCAGCACTTGTGAAGAACTCACTCAACTCCAAGTTTCCAAAGGGGAAATATGTCGTCTATGCTATGCCAATGGGACTACTGACCACAACCCCCTGATCACAGTGATTGGTTTAGGGAGAAGCACGTGACTCTTGAGAGACCAGTTAGGGACCCCAGTTAAGCTACCATGGAACTTACAACCACTGTCAGACTTTTTCATAATAAAATAAATCCTCTTTGTGCACAGAGTAGTTTGGATTTATTTTTTTCACTTCCTAAAAATTGATACTGAGCTCTACAAATATTTGTGAAATGAATGGAAACTGTAAAATAGGTAGATTAATGATCTCATAGGGCTGGTCTGAGAATTAAATCATTTACCAATCTGAAGCACCAGGCCTGATGCCAAGGAAAAACAGATATTCAAAACTTTCATTATGTTTCTTCCCCCTAGCCCTCTCGCTATCCCCACAAAGTTCATACAACACAATTAAAAATTGCTACCTGAACTTGATTTTATAGTACTAAGAAAGCACATACTCTCAAATATTTAAATTATTTTTCCCTATAAATCTTTTCTTCCTATTAAAGAACACAAGTTTAAACATACTCTTTTGTATAACATCTTAAAACGTTTTGCTTGATTTACATGTAAAAACACAGTATTTAAAATAAAAGATTGTAAAATCTGACTTTATAAATATTTAAAATTTCTGCATGTCCAAAACCATCAAAACATTTTAAACTTGGAAAATTACCCATCGTGTATAAACAAAAGGTATCTCAAAAATCTTAGGCATCATTAAGAAAAGGACAAACACAATAATGGAAAACAAAATGTGTTGAATTTAAACAGTTTATTTGCAAAATACCTACAAATGACTATTAATTATATTTTTAATTATCAACAAATATTCAGAGACATATGCATTAAGTCTACAAAATATAACTTTCCCCTTATCACATTGGCAATTTGGGGGAAAAAAAGAGAAACATGCACACCTGTGCTCTCCCAGTGGAAGTATGACTTGTTAGAATGGTGATTTACGATTTGTAGGAAATCGTTCAAAATATATGTCAACTTTGATTCAGCAACTTCATTTTTAAGAATTTATATTCAGAAATTAATCATAGAAATGCACAAATAATTAGGAACAATGTTGTTAGTATAACATTCTTTATAATGATGTGAAAAATTAAAAATAGGATAATGGTATCCATGTGGCACTGGTGGTAAAGAACCCACCTGCCAGTGTAGGAGACATAAAAGACTTGGGTTTGATCCCTGGTTCAGAAAGATCCCTGGAGGAGGGCATGGCAACCTATTCTAGTATTCTTGGCTGGAGAATCCCATGGACAGAGGAGCCTGGTGGGCTACGGTCCATGAGGTTGCAAAGAGTTGGACACAACTGAAATGAGCATGCAGGCAGGACATCACCAGAGTCAGCCACAGGGACCAGTAAATAATAAAGTAGGTTCCTGGCCATGAGCTCAGTCGTGTCCAACTCTTTGAGACCCTATGGACTGTAGCCCACCAGGCCCCTCTCTCCATGGGATTTCCCAGGTAAGAATACTGGAGTGGGTTTTCATATCCTCCTCCAAGGGATCTTCCTGACCCAGGAATCGAACCTGCGTCTCCTGTGTCTCTTGCATTGCAGGAGGATTCTTTACCTTTTGAGCCATCGATTCAAAAGAATAAAATGAAGAGAAATATGATATTCCCTTACTTCACATACCCTTTTACCACTTGATGGCAGTATACCAAAGTTTTGGTTTTTTGTTTTTTTTTTTTTTAAAAAAACAAACAGTTATAATGACTTGAAATGACACTAAATATCTCATGATAAGGGCTGCACAACAATTTCCCCAAAATGTGCTGTTTTCCAGTTGGAGATTAAGCTACTGTGACTACACTGTAAGTTTTTGAGAAAGATTCTTTCTGCAATGTGTCCCTTCTCCCTCAGCTCCTGCCCATTTTTATACCTACTATAGAGAAAAGAAATTACCATTATAATGCAGTGAAACTATTGAATTAATGTTTCAACCACTTTCTCTTTACTTTTTGCTGCCACGGAGTTCTGATTTGTCTCCTTACATTGGCATTCCTTATTGAAACAGGCAGATTTTCCTTTTATTAAGAGCTGTCTTTCTAATCAAAATGCTGACCAAAAAATCATTATAAAAGTTGATAATTATGAAAATTCTTATATATTTACTTCTTGTGTTATACTTACATTTCCTCTTAAGCTACTTATAATGATTTACTTAAAACTCTAAAAATTAAATTTAATAGTTTATATCAAATACCATTTTATTCTTTGAACTAAGTGTTAAGTTAAACATTGACAAATTGTTATAATTCTAAAAGAACTAACACTCTCTCAAACTCCCTTCTATTTCCTTTTGGCTTCCTCCTGCTGATTTGATCATTCCTGTACAAGCTCTTCTTTTCCCTCTCACTTCTTAAACGTTGGTGTTATCCAGGGTTCTGTCTTCACACTGCTCTTTTCTCTCACCCCAGTCACTTCTCCTAAGCATCTCGTCCATATCCAAAGTTTAAGCCATCTCTTATTTACCGATGATTCCTAGGTTTATTTTCCCCAGCCCCATCTCTTTCTGAAACTCCATTCATTTTGTGATGGCCTATTAAACATTTCCACTGGAGGCCCCACAAATAGTGCAAATTCAGTTCTCCAAGCCAGGCTTCAGCAATACGTGAACTGTGAACTTCCTGATGTTCAAGCTGGTTTTAGAAAAGGCAGAGGAACCAGAGACCAAATTGCCAACATCCGCTGGATCATGGAAAAAGCAAGAGAGTTCCAGAAAAACATCTATTTCTGCTTTATTGACTATGCCAAAGCCTTTGACTGTGTGGATCACAATAAACTATGGAAAATTCTGAAAGAGATGGGAATACCAGACCACCTGATCTGCCTCTTAAGAAATCTGTATGCAGGTCAGGAAGCAACAGTTAGAACTGGTCATGGAACAACAGACTGGTTCCAAATAGGAAAAGGAGTACGTCAAGGCTGCATATTGTCACCATGTTTATTTAACTTATATGCAGAGTACATCATGAGAAATGCTGGACTGGAAGAAACACAAGTTGGAATCAAGATTGCTGGGAGAAATATCAATAACCTCAGATATGCAGATGACACGACTCTTATGGCAGAAAGTGAAGAGGGGCTAAAAAGCCTCTTGATGAAAGTGAAAGTGGAGAGTGAAAAGGTTGGCTTAAAGCTCAACATTCAGAAAACGAAGATCATGGCATCTGGTCCCATCACTACATGGGAAATAGATGGGGAAACAGTGGAAACAGTGTCAGACTTTGTTTTTCTGGGCTCCAAAATCACTGCAGATGGTGACTGCAGCCATGAAATTAAAAGACGCTTACTCCTTGGAAGGAAAGCTATGACCAACCTAGATAGCATATTCAAAAGCAGAGACATTACTTTACCAACAAAGGTTCGCCTAGTCAAGGCTATGGTCTTTCCTGTGGTCATGTATGGATGTGAGAGCTGGACTGTGAAGAAGGCTGAGCGCCGAAGAATTGATGCTTTTGAACTGTGGTGTTGGAGAAGACTCTTGAGAGTCCCTTGGACTGCAAGAAGATCCAACCAGTCCATTCTGAAGGAGATCAATCCTGGAATTTCTTTAGAAGGAATGATGCTAAAGCTGAAACTCCAGTATTTTGGCCACCTCATGCAAAGAGTTGACTCATTGGAGAAGACTCTGATGCTGGGAGGGATTGAGGGCAGGAGGAGAAGGGGACGACAGAGGATGAGATGGCTGGATGGCATCACTGACTTGATGGGTGTGAGTCTGGGTGACCTCCGGGAGCTGGTGATGGACAGGAAGGCCTGGCGTGCTGCAGTTCATGGGGTCGCAAACAGTCGGACACGACTGAGCGACTGATCTGATCTGATCTGATCTGATTTGTTAATTATGTCCCTTCCTAAATTTGTTCTGTTTCACACCCTTCCGCCCTTTCACTTGGTCAGTGAAAATGAAATATTGGAGTAATTTTAATATGAATAATAATAATAATTATTATTATTAATTACGTTCTGAGTCTTTTATATGCATGCATGCGTGCTAAGTCACTTCTGCCATGTCCGACTTTTTGCAATGCCGTGGACTATATGTAGTCCGCCAGGCTCCTCTGTCCATGGGATTCTCCAGACAAGAGTACCGGAGTGGGCTACCATGCCCTCTTCCAGGGAATCTTCCCAATCCAGAGCTTGAACCCACGTCTCTTATGTCTCATGCATTGGCAGGTCACACCTTACCACTAGTGTCACCTGGGAAGCCCATTTATATGCATCAACCTTATTTAATATTCAAAACAAGCCTATGAGGTAAGTACTATCACAAAACCATTTTACAAGTGAGGAAACAGACTTTCCTACAGCTACGTGGCTAGTAAGTAGAACTGAGACGTAAACCCAGGCAGTGTGTTTTCAGAGTCCATACCACTAACTCACACTTAACAGGAGCAGCACCAAATATACATGTTTCTAAACATTTTCTTACTTCCCTTGCAACTAGGTTGGGATCATCTATCCAGTTCTGGACAATGAAATGGGAATGAAAATTATGTATGTCTCTTCCAAGACAAGGCACTTAAAGAAATCGTGTTCTTCTCAATCTTCTTTCCCCGCAGTTGTGGCCATGAATTCCAGATAGCATAGTTACATAATCCATATCATTAAGGAAAAATGTGGTAAATTCCAGAGATTTCAGAGTTTGCTGTTATCACTGTGGATCCTAGCCTATCCTGACTGATACAAGCCATATGCCAATAAATGCCTCTTTCTCCTTCACTGTCCACATCTGATGGATCAATTACCAAATTGTTTCATTGCTCCTTAATTCTTCTTCCTCTCAGTTCTTTCCTTAGTGCCTTAGGCTAAACTCTCATTGTTTCTTTAACTGGGACAGCTCCTATAGCCTTCTAAATAACTCATCTTCCTGCCTGCATCTTCAACCACCTTCAATCCACACTCCACTGTGCAGCTGGGTTGACCCTTTTAAAATAATGTATTAATGCTCTGTTATTTGTTAACATTTTTAAGTGGCTTCCCATTCCCCAACAGATAACAGCCAGTCTTCTCAGCATGGGCTACAAGATCCTTGATAAGCTCAATAACATCTCACTGGCCACTCCTTTAACCTTATATTCGATTCATTCATGTCCCCAGATGCCCTTTATTCTGCTTTCTAAAATGGTGATCCTTCAGGGAGTGCCTCTCCCATATATCTTGCAAAATTCAACTTAGTTGTTGCCTTTCAGGAAGAAATCTTGCCTGACACTTTATTCCATCACCTCTATCTTGGGCTCCCGTGGCCTCTCTCTTTTCTAGCCTTTATGCCATTGCACGGTAGCTCTTTTTCCTCTATCTGTGTTTATTTTACTGTCATATTCATGTTAGTATCTTCCCTACCATGCATGCACAGTGTCTGGCACATATTGGATAATAAAATATTTTCTGAATGAATTAATATGTTCATGAATGTGTGAATAATATTCCTAGATAGCCTGCTGGGAATGCAAGATCATTGAAATAGTCACAAAATTGCATTCTCTGGCTGTGATAATCCCAGACGATTTTCCAGATGCCATTTGGCATGAGCTGCCAGCCACCTACGTGAATGAACTATCTTGGATGTTTCAGATCAGCTGAACCACAGATAACTGTGCCTCCAGTCATCATCATGTCAGACTGAAGAACATTTCAACTTAGCTCAGCCGTCGCCTTCTCTGCTATTATAGCTTCATGTGATCATGTCTCCTATGCATGCAATGACAAAAGTGATAATCTGCTGCCTTCCACATCTTTGCCACAGTTACCAGTGCCTGCCAATGCCTATGCTAATGTTGCTGCTACTAGATGTTGAGAGTACAGATATCTACACTGGGGTCCAATCTCAGGTCCCTGTAGAAGTTGTCATAAATGCTGCTGATCTCCTGCGCTTCATTATCCCACAAAGATCACTGTCAAACAGTGATCACCCCCAAACATCCACTGGGGCTGGGCCACTAAATAATCTGAGTGATAGAAATAGTGCCAAATTCATATTCATTTCTCCTCCTTTATCCTTGGTCCATTGTCCTTAAGTCATACTTTTGTGCCATGACATTCCCTTCTCTTGGATTAAATTTACTCTGAAGAGGCATTAAGATGCTTGATGTATACAGGGCTTAAAATGTGAACCCCACCAGACCTTCAGACATGACCAGAGAACACTGAAATCAAAGAGGTTTGACATGCTCAGATTCTAGTGGAATTAAGACTAAAGCTATTCATTCATATATTTATTTAAGTGTAGAATACTCTTCTCTTCCCACTTCCATTTGCTCAGTTCAGTCTCGTCTCTCAGTCGTGTCCGACTCTTTGCGACCCCATGAATCGTAGCACGCTAGGGCTCCCTGTCCATCACCAGCTCCCAGAGTTCACTCAAATGCACGTCCATCGAGTCAGTGATGCCATCCAGCCATCTCATCCTCTGTTGTCCCCTTCTCCTCCTGCCCCCAATCCCTCCCAGCGTCACATCAGAGTCTTTTCCAATGAGTCAACTCTTCACATGAGGTGGCCAAAGTACTGGAGTTTCAGCCTTAGCATCATTCCTTCCAAAGAAATCCCAGGGCTGATCTCCTTCAGAATGGACTGGTTGGATCTCCTTGCAGTCCAAGGGACTCTCAAGAGTCTTCTCCAACACCACAGTTCAAAAGCATCAATTCTTCGGCACTCAGCCTTCTTCACAGTCCAACTCTCACATCCATACATGACCACTGGAAAAACCATAGCCTTGACTAGATGGACCTTTGTCAGTAAAGTACTGTTGCTGCTTTTGAATATGCTATCTAGGTTGGTCATAACTTTCCTTCCAAGGAGTAAGCATCTTTTAATTTCATGGCTGCAGTCACCATCTGCAGTGATTTTGGAGCCCCCAAAATAAAGTCTGCCACTGTTTCCACTGTTTCCCCATCTATTTCCCATGAAGTGATGGGACCAGATGCCAACAGCTACCATTTTCCTTGGGGAAACTGCCCTTACCCTTTTCCAGTGAGTTGTGTTTGGATCATCAATTATAGTACATCATTCCACTCTAGCCTAGAGGGATGAGAATGTGATCTTGTTCTGGTCAATCACAGTACCTCCTTTCTCTAGGAAAAGAGACTAAAGGATTAAGTATCAGATCAGATCAGATCAGATCAGTCGCTCAGTCGTGTCTGACTCTTTGCGACCCCATGAACCGCAGCACGCCAGGCCTCCCTGTCCATCACCAGCTCCCGGAGGTCACTCAGACTCGCATCCATCGAGTCAGTGATGCCATCCAGCCATCTCATCCTCTGTCGTCCCCTTCTCCTCCTGCCCTCAATCCCTCCCAGCATCAGAGTCTTCTCCAATGAGTCAACTCTTCGCATGAGGTGGCCAAAATACTGGAGTTTCAGCTTTAGCATCATTCCTTCTAAAGAAATTCCAGGATTGATCTCCTTCAGAATGGACTGGTTGGATCTCCTTGCAGTCCAAGGGACTCTCAAGAGTCTTCTCCAACACCACAGTTCAAAAGCATCAACTCTTCGGTGTTCAGCCTTCTTCACAGTCCAGCTCTCACATCCATACATGACCACAGGAAAGACCATAGCCTTGACTAGGCGAACCTTTGTTGGTAAAGTAATGTCTCTGCTTTTGAATATGCTATCTAGGTTGGTCATAACTTTCCTTCCAAGGAGCAAGCGTCTTTTAATTTCATGGCTGCAGTCACCATCTGCAGTGATTTTGGAGCCCAGAAAAACAAAGTCTGACACTGTTTCCACTGTTTCCCCATCTATTTCCCATGCAGTGATGGGACCAGATGCCATGATCTTCGTTTTCTGAATGTTGAGCTTTAAGCCAACCTTTTCACTCTCCACTTTCACTTTCATCAAGAGGCTTTTTAGCCCCTCTTCACTTTCTGCCATAAGAGTCGTGTCATCTGCATATCTGAGGTTATTGATATTTCTCCCAGCAATCTTGATTCCAACTTGTGTTTCTTCCAGTCCAGCATTTCTCATGATGTACTCTGCATATAAGTTAAATAAACATGGTGACAATATGCAGCCTTGACGTACTCCTTTTCCTATTTGGAACCAGTCTGTTGTTCCATGACCAGTTCTAACTGTTGCTTCCTGACCTGCATACAGATTTCTTAAGAGGCAGATCAGGTGGCCTGGTATTCCCATCTCTTTCAGAATTTTCCATAGTTTATTGTGATCCACACAGTCAAAGGCTTTGGCATAGTCAATAAAGCAGAAATAGATGTTTTTCTGGAACTCCCTTGCTTTTTCCATGATCCAGCAGATGTTGGCAATTTGGTCTCTGGTTCCTCTGCCTTTTCTAAAACCAGCTTTAACATCAGGAAGTTCACGGTTCACATATTGCTAAAGCCTGGCTTGGAGAATTTTGAGCATTATTTTACTAGCGTGTGAGATGAGTGCAATTATTCGGTAGTTTGAGCACTCCTTGGCATTGCCTTTCTTTGGGATTGGAATGAAAACTGACCTTTTCCAATCTTGTGGCCACTGCTGAGTTTTCTAAATTTGCTGGCATATTGAGTGCAGCACTTTCACAGCATCATCATTCAGGACTTGGAATAGCTCCACTGGAATTCCATCACCCCCACTAGCTTTGTTCCTAGTGATGCTTTCTAAGGCCCATTTGACTTCACATTCCAAGATGTCTGGCTCTAGGTCAGTGATCACATCATCATGATTATCTAGGTCTTGAAGCTCTTTTTTGTACAGTTCTTCTGTGTATTCTTGCCACCTCTTCTTAATATCTTCTGCTTCTGTTAGGTCCACACCATCTCTGTCCTTTATCGTGCCCATCTTTGCATGAAATGTTCCTTTCATATCTCTGATTTTCTTGAAGAGATCCCTAGTCTTTCCCATTCTGTTGTTTTCCTCTATTTCTTTGCATTGATCACTGAAGAAGGCTTTCTTATCTCTTCTTGCTATTCTTTGGAACTCTGCATTCAGATGTTTATATCTTTCCTTTTCTCCTTTGCTTTTCACTTCTCTTCTTTTCACAGCTATTTGTAAGGCCTCCCCAGACAGCCATTTTGCTTTTTTGCATTTCTTTTCCATGGGGATGGTCTTGATCCCTGTCTCCTGTACAATGTCACGAACCTCATTCCATAGTTCATCAGGCACTCTATCTATCAGATCTAGGCCCTTAAATCTATTTCTCACTTCCACTGTATAATCATAAGGGATTTGATTTAGGTCATACCTGAATGGTCTAGTAGTTTTCCCTACTTTCTTCAATTTAAGTCTGAATTTGGCAATAAGGAGTTCATGGTCCGAGCCACAGTCAGCTCCTGGTCTTGTTTTTGCTGATTGTATAGAGCTTCTCCATCTTTGGCTGCAAAGAATATAATCGATCTGATTTCGGTGTTGACCATCTGGTGATGTCCATGTATAGAGTCTTCTCTTGTGTTGTTGGAATAGGGTATTTGCTATGACCAGTGCCTTTTCTTGGCAAAACTCTATTAGTCTTTGCCCTGCTTCATTCCGTATTCCAAGGCCAAATTTGCCTGTTACTCCAGGTGTTTCTTGACTTCCTACTTTTGCATTCCAGTCCCCTATAATGAAAAGGACATCTTTTTTGGGTGTTAGTTCTAAAAGGTCTTGTAGGTCTTCATAGAACCTTTCAACTTCAGCTTCTTCGGCGTTACTGGTTGGGGCATAGATTTGGATTACTGTAACATTGAATGGTTTGCCTTGGAAACGAACAGAGATCATTCTGTCATTTTTGAGATTGCATCCAAGTACTGCATTTCGGACTCTTCTGTTGACCATGATGGCCACTCCATTTCTTCTGAGGGATTCCTGCCCACAGTAGTAGATATAATGGTCATCTGAGTTAAATTCACCCATTCCAGTCCATTTTAGTTCGCTAATTCCTAGAATGTCGACATTCACTCTTGCCATCTCTTGTTTGACCACTTCCAATTTGCCTTGATTCATGGACCTGACATTCCAGGTTCCTATGCAATATTGCTCTTTACAGCATCGGACTTTGCTTCTATCACCAGACACATCCACAGCTGGGTATTCTTTTTGTTTGGGCTCCATCCTTTCATTCTTTCTGGAGTTATTTCTCCACTGATCTCCAGTAGCATATTGGGTCCCTACTGACCTGGGGAGTTTCTCTTTCAGTGTCCTATCATTTTGTCTTTTCATACTGTTCATGGGGTTCTCAAGGCAAGAATACTGAAGTGGTTTGCCATTCCCTTCTCCAGCGGACCACACCCTGTCATATCTCTCCACCATGACCCGCCCATCCCAGGTTGCCCCTCGGGCATGGCTTAATTTCATTGAGTTAGACAAGGGTGTGGTCCTTGTGTGATTAGATTGACTAGTTATCTGTGAGAATCGTTTTAGTGTATTTGCCCTCTGATGCCCTCTTTCAAGACCTACTGTCTTACTTGGGTTTCTCTTACCTTGGGCGTGGGGTATCTCATCCCGGCTGCTCCTGGCTGTTCCCCGCCAGCGAAGCACAGCCATCGCAACTTACCTTAAGTATAGGCTCCAAGATAGGGCAGACAGAACTCCTCTCAGAGATTTTCTTCAAGAAAAGACTCCTTTCTTGAGGTACAGAATAAGAAAGTTGTAGTCTGGAGATTCTATGTGGAAAATGTTTTGAGAAAATAAAGCCTAGAAGAATTAAGCAGATGAGAGATAAATGGCATGAAAGAGAGAAAGTCCTAGTTGTGTTAAGTTGGAAGTTTCTCTCCTTGAGATACCTGAAGTTAACTGCTCCTCACAGAAATTCCATCAGTTCTACAAGTAGGCTGTATTCTTTTCCCATTAATTCCCATATTTATTTAAATAGTTTGAATTGGATTCCTAGCTGCTTCTGCTGCTGCTAAGTCGTTTCAGTCGTGTCCGACTCTGTGAGACCCCATGGACTGCAGCCTACCAGGCCTCTCTGTCCATGGGATTCTCTAGGCAAGAAGTTACAGTTAAAAATTTTTTTTCTGACTATTGCAAATACAAGCAAATCGAAATGATACAAAATATTTTTCTTGCTTTTATCTGTCCTATATTCACGGTGGGAAAATGATTTAGAGTAAAAAGAGCTGAAGTTGCAGCATTTTAAAATAGTTATCTAATAATAAATTAATGTGCTATAGTATAGAATTTGTGGTTGCTACAATCTGATCTAATGAGGTTAACAAATTGTTCAAGAAATGAAAATTAGACTTGCAGAGTTTTTTGTAATGGGAAAAATTTATGGAAAATAAACACTTCCTTGGAGTAAAATGACCATTTTAAAAGTTACTGTTTTACCATTTTTTCTTGCAAATCCAATTTGAAATTTTGTTTTTTTTTAAAGAATATCTCTATAATTTTGCCATCCAGAAAAGAAGACACATTATGCAATATGAAGTAATAAAACTCTGAGAATTCTTTTCTATTGAGTAATGCTGTGCTCTGGATAATGAAGTTTTCTACTGGTTTCTAGTATGAAACATGCACAGATGTTTAATGCTAACATATTAAATCATACTTTTATTTAACAACTGATTAGTATTAACTTAGAAGGAAATCTCAGCAAAATATAAAGGTTCATATAAACAAAGCTGCAGCAACTGGAAGTATAAAGATATCTAAAGAAGACAAGCTAATTAAATTAACCATCCACGATATACTCTATCAAATAGGAAAGTAGAAAATTGACAACCTAATTTATACTATAAATTGCCTTTTCACAATGTATTTACTATTATGAACACTTTGATTTCCTAATACTGTAAAGAAAAGGAAGCACAAGGAAGAAATATCCTAAAAGAGAAAGTCAGTTAGCTACTGAAGCCAAAGTTAATATTTCTCCTAAGTTAAAACAAATTGAATCACACCTGTAACTTGTGATTGGTTGAAAGATGTGTTAAACTCTTCAGTGTTTAAGCCACTGCACTCTAACAATTTAACAATAATGACTTTCCTGTTGGTCCAGTGGTTAAGAGTACAGGATTCCAATGTATGGATTGTGGGTTTGATCCCTGGTCAGGGAAGTAAGATCCCACATGTCTCATGGCTAAAAAACAAACAATAAGCTATATGTGCCCATTACTGACTGAGATATGAAATGACACTCTCACCGTTAGATTGCCAGAAGATTCTCCTGGCAAAAATAGTTAACAAAACAAACTTCTTTTTTTTTTTGAATTGAATTCTGGTTTCAAGTATAGCACTAATAACCTCAATGTTTTATTTGTTTTTTCCTATGTAAACTTGTGCTCCATTTTATTTGAGACGTTTTCCATTCTATTTGATTTGATTTTAGTGTGGAAAGGAGCACAGCATTGAACTCAAGATAGAAATCTTGCCTTATTCTACTTGTTATCACCATAACGAAGAAACCAATATTGATCAGATAATTATGTGCCAGACACTGCAATATACATTTATAGATGCAATCTTACTCATCTTCTCCAAATCCTATATGGTATATATTATTACCCACATTTTACAGTGAAAAAAACTAACAGAAAATGGTCTTGTGACTTGCCTAAGGTTATTCAACTAGTGAGTGGCCAAACTTGAATTTAAACTTAGGTTTCGCTGGCTCCAGAATATTTCTCTTTTCCATCCATCCATACTGGTGCCTTCAAAGAAAATTTAATAAGATGTGACTTACTCTTAAAGAAGCACCAACTGGAAAAGTGGTTATTAACCTGGAATTCTCAAGGACACTTTCTTTGCAACCTAAGAGAGTTCATGGGCAAAATGACATTGTTTCAGGTTAATAACATCTTGTATTGCTTTTGCTTTTAGATGATATTTATAACATTCTTAGTATAGTCCTTGTTACATTGCCAGGGCTAATTAGTTCTCTTCCCATCCTCTCTATTTTAGCATTTTGGGGTTGATAAAAGCTACTATGTAATATCACTTTATTTGCTGGGCTTCCCTGATTGCTCAGATGGTAAAGAATCTGCCTGCAGTACAGGTGACCCGGGTTCAGTCCTTGAGTTGGAAAGATTCCCTGGAGAAGGAAATGGCAATCTACTCTAGTATTCTTGCCTGGAGAATCCCATGGATAGAAGAGACTGATGGACTACAGTCCATGAGGTTGCAAAAGAGTGGGACACAACTTAGCACCTAAATAACAAAACAACAGCAATAACACTATACAGGACTCCTGTTGTCTTGTTTGCCCATCACCCAAACTTCCTCTGGAAACTGTTTTTCACATTCACTCCTTGTGATAGATTAAATGATTTAGCCCCATCCTTTCCCCTTCTCTGCATCAAACTCTGACTATAGCTTCACTTGGGTAGAAAGTTTTTCCCTGTGCTTGACTTAGTGTTTACCCATGTGGCTGGCACTGATCAGTGGCATGTGAGTGGGAGTGGCAGAGTTAGGATGGGTAAGAGACTAAACCTCAAAGGCCTTCCATGTGCTCTTGCTCTCTTACTTGTCCCAAGAAGTAGATGACCACGGTGTAGCCATCCTAGTCATCACTACCTGAAGTAGAGCTGCCTCAACCAATCTGCAGATCTGAGGAAATAAATGATGGTTGTTTCAGTGCTTTGTTATACAGCAGTAAAGTAGTAATAGCTAACAAATTACCTCCCACTCCCAAGCACACTGTTCCCACAGAACGTATCAGGTTCTTCTTATAAGATCTGACTCCTTGTAATATCTTCATATAAGATCCTGTCAATAGTTGGTCCAGAGGCCAAATGAGCTACTTACAGCTCTTCTCAGTGTTTTGAGCATGGAAGAGAACATGCGGTGGGTGGAGCGGGGTGGGGGGGGTGGGCACTCTGGCAGAAAGTCCAAGCTGTAAAACCTAGGAATTATCCTTGGCTATGTTGGCCACCCTGTAGAGAAATCAGGTTTTCAGTGAGAAAGATGAGTCAGGAGGTGAAGAGTGACACCTAGGGGCTCTTTAGAATATCTGGTTGCAGTTATTAAGGCCTTGCTGCATTCTTTGGCTCTCTGAACTGGTAATTCTCCTTTGTTCAACTGAGCTGTTTTGGCTGAGTTTAGTGGCTTGCAATTGAATGAGTATTGGCCATACACATATTTTCTTTTCCTTTTTAAAAAAAATTATGGTGAAAATCATATTACATAAAAGTTATCATCTTAACCATTTTTAAGTATGCAGTACAATGCATGCATGCTTAGTCACTCAGTCATGTCTGACTTTTTGCAACTCCATGGACTGTAATCCTCCAGGCTCCTCTGTCCATGGGGAATCTTCAGGCAAGAATACTGGAGTGGGTTGCCATTTCCTTCTCCAGGGGATCTTCCCAACCCAGGGATTGAACCTACATTTCCTGCATTGCAGGGGGTTCTTTACCACTGAGCCACTAGGGAAGCTCACCCAGTACAGTAGTGTTAACTATTTGCACACTGTTGTGCAACAGATCTCTAGAACTTTTCAGTCTTTTGAGACCAAAACTCTATATCCACTGACCAACAATACTTTTTCAACCGTCCCTTCCTCTGACAACCACTATTCTACTTTCTGTTTTTTTGAGTTTAATTAGTATGCAGGTCAAGAAAGAACACTTAGAACTGTACACAGAAAAACAGACTGGTTCAAAATTGGGAAAGGAGTACATCAAGGTGTATACTGTCACCCTGCTTATTTAAATTATATGCAGAGTATGGCACACAAAATGCAGGACTGGAAGACTCAAACTGGAATCCAGATTGCTGGGAGAAATAGCAACAACCTCAGATATTCAGATGATACACTCTAATGTATCTAATTACTACAGTAATCCAAGTCTATGCCCAACCACTAATTCTGAAAAAGCCGAATGGTTCTATGAAGACCTACCAGACCTTCCAGAACTAACACCCCTATGATGATGTCATCATAGGGGACAAATGCAAAAGTAGGAAGTTAAAGACATTTGGAGTAACAGGCAAGTTTGGCCCTGGAGTACAAAATGAAGAAGAGCAAAAGTTAACAGAATTCGGCAAAGAGAATCACTGGTCATAGAAAGCACCCTCTTCCAACAACACAAGAGATGACTCTACACATGGACATCACCAGATGATCAATACTGATCAGATTGATGGTATTCTTTGCAGCCAAAGACAGAGAAGCTCTATACAGTCAGCAAAAAACAAGACTGGGAGCAGACTGTGGCTCAGATCATAAACTCCTTCATGAAAAACTCAGACTTAAATTTAAGAAACTAGGAAAAACCACTCAGTCACTCAGGTATGAACTAAATCAAATCCCTTATGACTATAGAGTAGAGGTTACAAATAGAGTCAAGGGATTAGATCTGACAGAATGCCTGAAGAACTGTGGATGGAGGTTCACGGCACTGTACAGGAGGCAGTGATCAAGACCATTCCAAAGAAAAAGAAATGCAAAAAAGCAAAATGGTTGTCTGAGGAGGCCTTACGAATAGCTGGGAAAAGAAGAGAAGTGAAAAGCAAAGGAGAAAAGGAAAGATATACCCATCTGAATGCAGAGTTCCAAAGAATAGCAAAGAGAGATAAGAAAGCCTTCCTAAGTGATCAATGCAAAGAAATAGAGGAAAACAACAGAACGGGAGAGACTAAAGATGTCTTCAAGAAAATTAGAGATACCAAGGGAACATTTTGTGCAAAGATGGACACAATAAAGGACAGAAATGGTATGGACCTAACAAAAGCAGCAGATATTAAGAAGAGGTGGCAAGAATACACAGAAGAACTACACAAAAGAGATCTTCATGACCCAGATAACCACAATGGTGTGATCACTCACCTAGAACCAGACATCTTGGAGTGCAAAGTTAAGTGGGCCATAGGAAGCATTACTAAGAACAAAGCTAGTGGAGGTGATGGAATTCCAGCTGAGCTATTTCAAATCCTAAAAGATGCTGTTAAAAGTGCTGCACCCAATATGCTGGCAAATTTGGAAAACTGAGCAGTGGCCACAGGACTGGAAAAGGTCAGTTTTCATTCCAATCCCAAATAAAGGCGATGCCAAAGAATGTTCAAACTACTGCACAATTGCATTCATTTCACATGCTAGCAAAGAAATGCTCAAAATTCTTCAAGCCAGGCTTCAACAGTATATGAACTGAGAACTTTGAGATGTTCAAGCTGGACTTAGAAAAGGCAAAGGAACCAGAGATCAAATTGCCAACATCCATTGGATCATAGAAAAAACAAGAGAGTTCCAAAAAAACATCTACTTCTGCATCATTAATTATGCTAAAGCCTTTGATTGTGTGGACCACAACAAACTGTGTGGAAAATTCTGAAAGAGATGGGAATACCAGATCACCTGACATGCCTCCTGAGAAACCTGTATGCAGGGCAAGAAGTAACAGTTCTGGACATGGAACAAAGGACTGGTTCCAAATTGGGAAAGTAGTACATCAAATCTGTATATCATTACCCTGCTTATTTAACTTATATGCAGATTACATCATGTGAAATGCCAGGCTGAATGAAGCACAAGCTGCAATCGAGATTGCCGGGAGAAATATCAATAACCTCAGATATGCAGATGACACCACCCTTATGACAGAAAGCAAAGAGGAACTAAAGAGCCTCTTGATGAAAGTGAAAGAGGAGAGTCAAATAACTGGCTTAAAACTCAACATTCAAAAAATGAAGCTCATGGTGTCCGGTCCTATCACTTTATGACAAATAGATGGGGAAACAATGGAAACAGTGACACACTTTATTTTCCTGGGCTTCAAAATCACTGCAGATGATGACTGCAGCCATGAAATTAAAAGATGCTTGCTCCTTGAAGAAAAGCTATGACAAACCTAGACAGTGTATTAGAAAGCAGAGACATTACTTTGCCAGCAAAGGTCCGTAGAATCAAAGCTATGGTTTTTCCAGTAGTCATGTATGGATGTGAGAGGTGTACTATAAAGAAGGTTGAGCAGTGAAGAATTGATGTTTTTGAACTGTGGTGTTGGAGAAGACTCTTGAGAATCCATTGGACTGCAAGAAGATCAACCCAGTCCTAAAAGAAATCAACCTTGACTACTCATTGGAAGGACTGATGCTGAAGCTGAAGCTCCAATACTTTGGCCACCTGATGTGAAGAACTGAAGCATTAGAAAAGACCCTGATGCTGGGAAAGATTGAAGGCAGGAAGAGAAGGGGATGACAGAGGATGAGATGGTTAGATAGCATCACCAGCTCAATAGACATGAGTTTGAGCAAGCCCTTGGAGATGGTAAAGGACAGGGAAGCCTTGTGTGTTGTAGTCCATTGGGTTGCAAAGAGTCAGACATGAATGAGTGACTGAACAACAGCACAACAATGGCAGAAAGTGAACAGGAACTAAAGAGCCTCCTGATGAAGGTGAAAAAGGAGAATGAAAAACTGGCTTAAAACTCAACATTCTAAAAAGGAAAATCATGGTATCCAGTCCCATTACTTCATGGCAACTAGAAGGGAAAAAAAGTAGAAATAGTTACTGATTTATTTTCTTGGGCTTCAAAATTACTGCAAATGGTGACTGCAGACACAAAATTAAAAAATGCTAGCTCTTTGGAAGAAAAGCTATGACAAATCTAAATGGCGTATTATAAGGCAGAAACCACTTTGCCGACAAAGATCTGTATAGTCAAAGCTATGGTTTTTCCAGTAGTCGTGTGGGGATATGAGAGTTGGAGCATAAAGAAGAATGAGCACCAAAGAATTGTTGCTTTCGAATTGCGGTGCTGGAGAAGACTCTTGAGAGTCCCTTGGACAGCAAGGAGATCAAACCAGTCAATCCTAAAGGAAATCAACCCTGAATATTCACTGGAAGGACTGATGCTGAAGCTGAAACTCCAATACTTTGGCTATCTAATGTGTAGAAGTGACTCATTGGAAAAGACCCTGATGCTGAGGAAGACTGAAGGCAAAAGGAGAAGAGGGCAGCAGAGGATGCGATGGTTAGATAGCATGAGCAATGCATTGAACATGAGTTTGAGCAAACTCCTAGAGATAGTGAAGGACAGGGAAGCCTGGCATGCTGCAGTCTATGGGGTGGCAAAGAGTGGGGACACAACTTAGTGACTGAACAACAAACATGTGGAATTATGAATTATTGTCTTTTTGTGGCAGGCTAATTTTACTCAGCATTATGTCCTCAAAGTTAATCCACCTTGGACTATATGAGAGAATTTCCTTCTTTTAGGGCTGCATAATATTCCATTACATATATTTACCACATTTTCTTTATCCATTCTTCCACTGATGGACATTTAGATTGCTTCCACCTCGTGGTTACTGTGAATAATACTGCCATGAAGATAGGTGTGCAAATATACACAGATTTTCTTAATGCAGTCAAACATACTTACATGTGTAATCTCTGCTTCTCCATTTGGGAGAAAAAAGAAAAAAGAAAGAAATATGGATGTAATAACAACGGTTTGAGGACATAAATACCCAGCAGTGAAACGTACTCCTGAACTTTCCCACTCCCAGGTCCTTGCCTATTTTATATCTTCTGTCAAATCTCATCCTTCCCATAGTTCGGGGGCTATATGAAATGCCATATTCTCTATGGAGCCTAATGGAGAATCACTTTCTTTAACCTGAACCTCCGTAAAGTATTTCTGCCTTTCTGTGCCTCTTATCTCATTGTACTTGCTTCACTCTCCATTTTTATGTTGTAATCTTTCTGGAGAAAAAGACAGTCTCTCTCCTTTTAAAATTTGTGTTTATTCATTTATTTTTGCCTGCACTGGGTCTTCATTGCTGCACATGGACTTCCTCTAGTTGTGGCGAGTGGGGGCTACTCTGGGTTGTGGTGTGTGGGCTTCTTATTGCGGTGGCTTCTCTTGTTGCAGGGCACAGGCTCTGGGTGCACAGGCTTCCATAGGTGCAGCTCTCAGGCCGAGAGCTTGGGCTCAGTAGTTAAGGCCCATGGGCTCAATTGTTCCAAGGAATGTGGAGTCTTCTCAGACCTGGGATTGAACCCAAGTCCCCGGCACTGGTAGACAGATTCTTAGCTATTGCAACACCAGGGAAGTCCCAAAAGACAGTCTCTTTATCAAATTTGTATTTCCCCAATAATACTTTCACAAGTCTCACACATAATTGGCACTCAGTAAATATGTGTAGAATTAAGTGGTACTTCACCCAAACCCCTGAGTTAAAACTAGATCCCCTCTTTCATCCAAATTAGCCCATATTTCGGGGAAGGCAATGGCACCCCCACCCCAGTACTTTTGCCTGGAGAATCCCATGGACGGAGGAGCCTGGTAGGCTCCAGTCCGTGGGGTCGCTACGAGTCGGACACGACTGAGCGACTTCACTTTCACTTTTCACTTTCATGCATTGGAGAAGGAAATGGCAACCCACTCCAGTGTTCTTGCCTGGAGAATCCCAGGGACAGGGGAGCCTGGTGAGCTTCCGTCTATGGGGTCACACAGAGTCGGACACAACTGAAGCGACTTAGCAGCAGCAGCAGCAGCCCATATTTACTCTAATCCACCTACTTTATGCTGGAGGTTCATAGTTCAATCATTTTCCATCATTTGAATGAAATTAAACTCCTAAATTAAATTGAGGAAATGAGTCAGCTAGTTTTTTAAAGGTCAAAATATTTGTTGCAAAAAGCCCAACAGGTTGAATTTGATCATCCTTTGGATTAAGATCTATTTTAGTTTTACGATTCTTTAGCTTTATGATATTTACAGTTAATTCTTTTTTCCAATCATAAGTAAATGAATTTTCAGGTAACTTTCTTAAAGATAGAAAATTTGCCTTGGTTTATTTTTCCTTATATCTTTACATAGGAATGTTCTGGGCTCAGTCCTAGGACTTCTTCCCTTTTCTATCCCTAGTTTATATATACTTTCTTGGTAATCTCACTCACGTCTGTGGCTTTAAATTCCATGTATGTGCAGAAGACACTTAAATTTTTATATCTCATCTGTATCCCTCCTCTGAATTTCAGACTGATATGACCAACTGGCTATTCAACATCCCTGTCTGGATGCTTAATAGACATTCTAAAGCTACCATGTCCTAGAATAAACTCCAAATTCTCTACCCCATTCCTCTGCAAAATATCTTCCTCTTGAAGAAGATATTTTATCCCATCAGAACTAATGGCCACTTCACCCAACCTTTCTAGTTGCTTAGGCCAGAATCCTTGAAGTCAAATCATGGTCATTCTTCTCTTTAAAACACTGCAATAGCTTCTTATTTCAACTGACAGAAGAGCTGAAAGCCCACACAGCCTGACTCTATCACCCACCACCCCCCTTCATGACAGTTTCTTCTCCAACCTCATTTCCTTCTGATTTTATCTCCCACTTTCATCTCCCCTTGCTTACTAAGCTCCTCCTACACTGGCTTCCTTACCTGTACTCAAAAGCAGCCCAGAGCTTCTTTTCTTACCCTATCTGTCCCCTCCACTGTTCTTCCTGTCTGAAGCACACTTCTTCAAATTAAACCCACAGCCCTTCAGTCAAGCCACCAGATCTTTGCTCAAATATCACATTCCAGCAAGACCTTCTCTGAGCACATTGAATTCTGTCTGCATTTCCCACTTTATTTCTCTCCAAATGGTTACACCATCTAAAACTATAATTCACTTATTTATTTTACTTACTGTCTGTCTCCCCATGTTAGAATATAAGCTTCATGAAGACTAGACAATAGAACATAGTATGTTTTCTTATACATTGAACTTTTAAGTCCATTCCTGCACTAAGTTGAAATGTCATACACTGAACTTTCAAGTCCTTTCCAGCACTAAGTTGAAATGTCACTTTGAGAAACTGATGAATGTTGAGTACTGGAGTATTAAAATGGTTGTCCTAAAAGCATAATTTAGTAGAACATGAATTAGTGATTGAACAACAACAGTCATTGTTTGGATGTACCAGCAAATCCCCCCTGAGCACATAAACATAAAAATTGAAGAGGAGTATTTAAATGATGCTTTTTAAATTAAAAATAACTAAATATTAAAAAAGAACAATATGGTGTCACTGGCATAAAAATAGACAGACCAATGGAATAGAAGAAATATCCCAGAAATAAACTCATGCATATGCGATCAAGTAGTCTTTGACAAAGAACACACAATAGGGAGTGTAAAGTCTCTTCAATAAATGGTGCTGAGAAATCTGGATATCCACGTGGAAAATAATGACATTAGACCTCTATCTTACATCATTCAAAAAATTAACTGAAATTTATTAAAGACTTAAATATAGGACATGAAACCATAAAATTCCTCGAAGAAAACATAGGAGAAAATCTCCTTGACATTGGTCTTGGTAATGATTTTTTGGATATGACACCATAAGCACAGACAGCAAAATCAAAAATAATCAAGTGGGACTACATTAAACTGAAAAGCTTCTGCACAGCAAAGAAAATGACCAACACAAAGGAAAGGCAGAAATGTGGAATGAGAGAAAATAATTGCAAACTATATATCTGATAAGGGGCTAATATCTAAAATGTATAAAGAACTCATATAACTCAATAGCAGAGAAACAATCTGATTTAAAAATGGGCAGAGAAATTGAATAGACATATTTCTGAAAAAAATATACACAAATGGCCCATGATAAACATCACTAATCATGAGAGAAATGTACATCAAAACCACAGTGAGATATTACCTTATACTTGTTGAATGGCTTTTAGCCAAAAACAAACAATAACAAATATTAGGATGTGAAGAAAAAAGAAACCTTAAATACTGTTGGCAGTAATGTAAAATGGTACAGCCTTTATGGAAGACAGTGTGTGTGTGTGTGTGTGTGTGTGTTGTGTCCAACTCTTTGTGATCCCATGAACTGTAGTCTGTCAGGCTCCTCTGTCCATGGAATTCTCCAGGCAAGAATACTGGAGTGGGTTGCCATTCCTTTCCCCCAGGGGATTTCCAGGGAGTGAACCTGGGTCTCCTGCATTGCAGGCTGAGCCACCAGGGAAGTCCTATTCAATCTCTACTACCTTAAAACAACACTGTTATAACTTATCACATGTTATTACAATTTTTTGTCAAATGTCAAAGAACAGCAAGCTCTTTGAAGTCAGGGATATGCTCAAGCCATCCCTGTATCCTGAACCTTGTGACTGTCACATGGTAGAAAATTAGGAATATGATTAGTAAATAAACTCATCATCTCTGGCGATATGCAGCCAAGCAGGAACTGTAGCAACTCTAAATAGATCTTTAATGGCTGAGGTGTGGCTGGACCTAAAGGTTGAATGATCTAGGGCATTGTAGACAGAAGTTAAGCTATCTGTAGGCCGTCAGAGATTGCTGCTGGCGGTAGCCATCCTGGTGCACGTAGCCCTTGTTTTTTGCAGTAGCCGTCTTTCTGGTCTCAGAAGTAGCCACCATAAGTACTCACCACGCTTGTGGCCAAACACCACTCATTGTTTTCCACCAGGCTGACCAGCTTCTCAGCCAACTGCAGGGCCAGGTTCTGCTAGTGGTGGGCTCGATGTGGTGCATCACTGCTGTCTGCATCGGCTGGTCCAGGGAGACCATCAACTCATTGCTAATGATCATCTTGCTGATAATGGAATGCACAATGGGAAGACAGTATAGAGGTTCCTTAAGAAATTAAAAATTGAACTACCATATGTTCCAGCTATTCCATTCCTGGGTATATATCTGAAGGAACTGAAATCAGTATCTTGAAGAGATACCTGTACCCCCATGTTCATTGCCTTCATACGCAATGTATACAATAACCAAGATATGAAAACAGTCTACGTGTCTGACAAGATGAATGGATAAAAAAGATGTGATGTGTATATACAATGGAATATTATTCAGCCATGAGAAAGAACAGAATCCTGCCGTTTGCAACAACATGGATGAATCTGGAGGATATTATGCAAAATGAAATAAACCAGACAGAGGAAGACAAATACTGTTGGGTATCTCTTATATGAGGAATCAAAAAAAAAAGAAAAAAAAAGGAAACTCATAAAAAAGAGAGTAGAATGGTAGTTCCCAGGGGCTGTGAAAGTGAAAGTTGCTCAGTCGTGTCCAACTCTTTGCAACCTCATGGACTATACAGTCCATGGAATTCTCCAGGCCAGAATACTGGAATGGGTAGCCTTTCTCTACTCCAGGGGATCTTCTCAATCCAGGGATTGAACCCAGGTCTCCAGCATTGTAAGCAGATTCTTTACCAGCTGAGCTACAAGAGAAGCCCAAGAATACTGGAGTGGGTAGCCTATACTTTCTTCAGCAGATCTTACTGGCCCAGGAATGGAACCGGGGTCTCCTGCATTGCAGGCAGATTCTTTACCAACTGAGCTACCAGGGAAGCCCCCCAGGGGCTGTGGGGTGGAGGAAATGGGGAGATATTGATCCAAGGATGCTAACGTTTATTTATAAGATGAAGAATTTCTGAGGATCTAATGTACAGCATGGTGAATATATTTATATACCATATTGCATACTTGCTAAGAGACTAGATCTGAAGTGTTCTCACATGCACACACACACACACAAAGAAGAAGGATAAAAGAGTAACTATGTGAGGTGATGAATGTGCAGATTAGCTTGATTATGATAATCATTTAACATATTATATATATACTAAATCATCACATTGTACACTTTATATGCAATTTTGTCAATTATACCTCAATTTTGAAAATATTTACTGTTATTTCATTTCTGGTACAGCCTTCTTTTCTTTGAGTAACTAAAGTCTCAAGATCTCTCTTAAAGAAGATGATAGAAGAATGAAGGAGAATTTAATGGGATAAAAACTCTTCCCCCTCCACTTCAGTTGGATTTATATAAATAAAATGTACCTATCATTGGGCATATAATTCCCTCCAGTTACCTCATATTTTAAGACTTGACTAGGAAAGAATCTCCTATTTATATCCTTCCCTTTGTAATTTTTTAATGTTTAAAAATTATCATGTATGAAATTTGGGGGAGGAGGAGCTAAGATGGCTGACGAGTAGGACGGGGAGAATACTTTCTCCTCCACAAATCCATTAAAAGAACATTTGAATGCTGAATAAATTCTACAAAACAACTTCTGAATGCCGGCAGAGGACATCAGGCACTTAGAAAGACAATTCATTGTCTTCAAAAGGAGAAAATGAGCCCTGCGGTAACTCCTTTTGCGGAGAAGCGGCGCGGACACCACCATTTGCTATTAGCAAGCAGGGGATGGGCTAGGAGGAGCGGCGTGGCCCGCATTGCTTTGAGAAAGGATTTGGCCTGGCTATCTCGAGCGCTATCTGAGCGAAATAACCAGACTGTCGGTTATCTACTACATCAAAAGCCAGCCCTAACTTAAGACACCACCAGGACTACGTATGGAACAAAGGAATGCACAGAGATGGCTGGCTGCAGGCGGTCCCACTCCGGTGACAGGCAGCCAGGGCTGGAGGCGGGCAATCACAGCCCTAGAGAGACACTGTCTACAGAACTCTAAGTAGGTTTCTGTGCTGACTCACGCTTCTTCGGGCTCTGGATGGTCAACATCTAGCTGAGAAAGTGCGCCGGTTGTATACCCAGAAAACTGAGCAGCGGGGAGGCGATAAGTCGCAGCAGCTGCACTTGCTAAACACTTCATCACCTGCACTACTCAGATCTGGGAAGGGCATAAAACGCAGACTCAACCAAGTCTGTGCTTCCGAGGATTATCCGAGTGCCTGAACCTGGCGGGCTTAAATTTGGGTGTTCATCTCCGCCCCCTCTGTAACAGGGCAGAGATCAGATATTGAAAAGACCAGTTGCTGCTGCTACTGCTGTTAAGTCGCTTCAGTCGTGTCCGACTCTATGCGATCCCATAGACGGCAGCCCACCAGGCTCCTCCGTCCATGGGATTCTCCAGGCAAGAATACTGGAGTGGGTTGCCATTTCCTTCTCCAATGCAGGAAAGTGAAAAGTGAAAGTGAAGTCGCTCAGTCGTGTCCAACTTTTAGCGACCCCATGGACTGGAGCCTACCAGGCTCCTCCGTCCATGGGATTTTCCAGGCAAGAGTACTGGGGTGGGTGCCATTGCTTTCCCCCAGAAAAGACCAGTAAACCACCTCAATAAAGAGAATTCAACAAACTACCAGAATATAGTAAGGACACTCTAAACTTGGCAATTTTAACAAAATGAAGAGACAAAAGAATACCCAGCAGCTAAAGGAACAGGATAGATGCCCACCAAACCAAACCAAAGAGGAAGAGATAGGGAATCTACCTGATAAAGAATTCCGAATAATGATAGTGAAATTAATCCAAAATCTCGAAATCAAAATGGAATCACAGTTAAAGAGTCTGGAGACAAGGATTGAGAAGATGCAAGAAAGGTTTAACAAGGACCTAGAAGAAATAAAAAAGAGTTGTATTGAGTTGTAAGAGTTGTAAAAGAAATAAAAAAGAATAATGCAATAAATGAGATCCAAAACACCCTGGAGGCAACAAATAGTAGAATAAGAGAGGCAGAAGATAGGATTAGTGAATTAGAAGATAGAATCCTAGAAATAAATGAATCAGAGGAGATAAAAGAAAAATGAATCAAAAGAAATGAGGACAATCTCAGAGACCTCCAGGATAACATTAAACGCTACAACATTCGAATCATAGGAGTTCCAGAAGAAGAAGATAAAAAGAAAGACCATGAGGAAATACTTGAGGAGATAATAGTTGAAAACTTCCCTAAAATGGAGAAGGAAATAACCACTCAAGTTCAAGAAATCCAGAGAGTCCCTAACAGGATAAACCCAAGGCGAAACACCCCAAGACACATATTAATCAAATTAACAAAGATTAAATATAAAGAACAAATATTAAAAGCAGCAAGGGAAAAACAGCAAATAACTCACAAGGGAATTCCCATAAGGATAACAGCTGATCTTTCAATAGAAACTCTCCAAGCCAGGAGGGAATGGCAAGACATAATTAAAGTGATGAAAGAAAATAACTTACAGCCTAGATTATTGTATCCAGCAAGGATCTCATTCAAATATGAAGGAGAAATCAAAAGCTTCACAGATAAGCAAAAATTGAGAGAATTTAGCTCCACGAAACCATTTCTCCAACAAAAACTAAAGGACATTCTCTAGATAGAAATCACTAAAAGGGTGTATAAATTCGAACCCAAAACAATAAAGTAAATCCTATTTATCAATAATTGCTTTAAACGCTAATGGGCTGAATGCCCTAATCAACAGACAAAGACTGGCCGAATAGATACAAAAACAAGACCCCTACATACCTTGTCTACAAAGAGACAACCAAAAGACTAAAATGGGTCAAATGGATACAAAAACTAGACCCTTATATATGTTGTCTACAAGAGAACCACCTTAAAATAGGGGATATATACTGACTGAAAATGAAGGGCTGGAAAAAGATTTTTTATGCAAATATGGACCTAAAGAAAACAAGAGTAGCAATACTCATATCAGATAAAATTGACTTTAAAGATCCTGAAAAGGAGACAATCAAGGTTATACATAATGACTTAAAGGAACAATCCAAAAAGAAGTTATAACAATTATAAATGTATATGCACCCAACATTGGAGCATTGATATATCTTAGACAAACATTAATTACTATGATAGAAGAAATATGCAACAATACAATAATAGTGGGAGACTTTAATACCCCACTCATACAATCTGGCTGTAATAGACAAAGTAAAGAGGGAAACATATTCACTTATGAGCCTCAAAAAATTCAGTTCACTCAGGAGAGTTAAAAAAAAATAGACTTATTTGTTCACTCTGTAAAGGTTTATTCACTATTTTATAGGTCTGGTACCACTTTGGGTAGTAGGGAGGAAGAAGTGACAAATGTGATCCTGTCCTAAATAATATATTGTGGTAAAGATAGACCTACCAATACAAAATACCAAGATGTGCCTAAGATGAGGACACCCAAACTGGACTTTTAGTTTCCTGAACTTTTCATTTCCAGATCAAACCTCCTAATACAGGATGAATTCAACATGATTTTTTTTAAGTGTTCTTTGTGATTAAAAACAGAAAGCCATTAGTTAAGAAATTACATATACTCCTCCCCACCATCACTCCCCTTCTTTCTTCCTATTTCCCTCCCACCCTCATTGATCCTTTCCTTTGTCCATTTTCCCCTGCAAAAAACAAAAATTATCATGTATAATATGCTCATCCTAAAAAATAGGAAGTTATAGGAAAGCAAAAGGAAGAAAAAGTACTCATAACTTCATAATCCAAAGAAACCACTTTTTGGTGTATTTTTCCACGTATGGATTTTGTTTGGCTAGTATAGTATCACTTCATGGCAAATAGATGGGAAAACAATGAAAACAGTGAGAGACTTTAATTTTTTGGGCTCCAAAACACTGCAGATGATGACTGAAGCCATGACATTAAAAGATGCTTGCTCCTTGGAAGAAAAGCTATGACCAACCTAAACATTAAAAAGCAGAGACATTACTTTATCAATAAAGGTCCATCTAGTTAAGGCAATAGTTTTTCCAGTAGTCATGTATGGATGCGAGAGTTGGACTATAAAGAAAGCTGAGCACTCAAGAATTGATGATTTTGAATGGCAGTGTTGAAGAAGACTCTTGAGAGTCCCTTGGACAGCAAGGAGATCAAACAAGTCAATCCTAAAGGAAATCAGTCCTGAATATTCATTGGAAGGACTGATGCTGAAGCTGAAACTCCAATACTTTGGTAACCTATGTGAAGAACTGACTCCTTGGAAAAGACTCTGATGCTGGGAAAGATTGAAGATAAGAGAGGAAGGGGATAACAGAGGATGAGATTGTTGGATGGCATCACCGACTCAATGGACATGAGTTTGAGCAAGCTCTGGGAGATGTGATGGACAGGAAAATCTGGCGTGCTACAGTCTATGGGGTCGCAGAGTCAGACATGACTGAGTGAGTGAATTGAACTGAACTGAGTATAGGTGAACACTAGTATAGTAGTCTTTCAAATGTTTTTCTTACTGCTACTACTACTACTGCTAAGTCGCTTCATTTGTGTCCGACTCTGTGCGACCCCATAGACGGAAGCCCACCAGGCTCCCCAATCCCTGAGATTCTCCAGGCAAGAACATTGGAGTGGGTTGCCATTTCCTTCTCCAATGCATGAAAAGTGAAAAGTGAAAGTGAAATCGTTCAGTCGTATCCGACTCTTAGCGACCCCATGGACTGCAGCCTACCAGGCTCCTCTATCCATGGGATTTTCCAGGCAAGAGTACTGGAGTGGGTTGCCATGTTTTCCTTAAATACCCTTAAAATAAACTAAAAATTATGTACCTTTTTGCATATTTTTTAATGAAACTCTGAAATATTAAACACAAGTCTAAAAGAGTTTGCCTCCTTTTAAATAGACAATAGAAATTATTGAACATTTTATAAGATGAAATAAGCAAGACAAGGCTGAGTAGGAACAAATATGCCACGATATAGTTTGATAACATGACCTTTAGCTACCTTATTCAATTGCTGTTGTTGTTCAGTTGCTAAGTCATATCTGATCCTTTGTGACTCCAAGGACCTCAGTGCAGCAGGCTTTCCTCTCCTTCACTATCTCCAGGAGTTTGCTCAGACTCATGTGCATTGAGTTGGTCATGCTATCTAACCATCTAATAATCCTCTGCTGCCCTCTTCTCCTTTTGCCTTCAATCTTTCCCAGCATCAAGGCCTTTTCCAATGAGTTGACTCCTCATCAAGTGGCCTAAGTATTGGAGCTTCAGCTTCAGCTTTAGTCCTTCCACTGAATATTCAGGGTTGATTTCCTCTAGGATTGACTGGTTTGATATTCTTGCAGTCCAAGGGACTCTCAGGAGTCTTCTCCAGCACCACAATTTGAAAGCATCAATTCTTTGGTGATCAGTCTTCTTTACCTTATTCAATAAAGTACAGCAAATCTGAAATAAACCAAGTAAAATTTTACACATGAATTTTATCCAATGTATCTAGAGAAAAAAATCATAGTCCATTAAGCATCTTTTTTTTACATTTAAGAGGATAATCATAAGTTTCCCATATTGCTCATGGTGTTCAGCATTCAGACTATTCCAAATGGGCCCAGATATCTCAAATTGGCTAAAATTCAGAATAAGTCAACATGGGCTGAAATACCGGTATTTTAATAAGCTTCGCTTTTATAAAATATGTATGCAATGTAGGAAAAATCAGAAACCTTATGAACTTAAAGTGCCTTGATTAGTTATTCAAAGAGTTCTCCCTGAAACCATACTCCCACTTCTCTGTTTGATACCTTGGCATTGATTATGCCCAGGCTCGTGCACAATGCTGAGATTTGGAATGGAAGGCTACCATTCTTTTTTTTTCCCTCTCATTTTATTTTTTTAAATATAAATTTATTTATTTTAATTGGAGGTTAATTACTTTACAATATTGTATTGGTTTTGCTATACATCAACATGAATCTGCCACGGGTGTACACGTGTTCCCCATCCTGAACCCCCCACTCCCACCTCCCTCCCTGTACCATCCCTCTGGGTCATCCCAGTGCACCAGCCCCAAGAATCCTGTATCCTGCATCGAACCTGGACTGGCGATTCATTTCTTATATGATATTATACATGTTTTAATGCCATTCTCCCAAATCATCCCACTCTCTCCCTCTCCCACAGAGTCCAAAAGACTGTTCTATACATCAGTGTCTCTTTTGCTGTCTCACATACAGGGTACCATTCTATGAAGTGAAAGAATGACTACTATGAATCCAGCTCATTCTCAGAGAAATCAGATTTAGGAAAGGGCACAATAGGAAGTTAAAAATCTTGAAACTGATCTCCTTAAAATTATGCGTGAAGTCTCTAAGAACCACAGTTGTACATTGAAGGTGGGTTTTTTTTTCCCCACAAATTTTAAAATTCTTATTTGTATTGGGGTATAGCCGATTAACAGTGTTGTGATAGTTTCAGGTGACCAGCAAAGGGGATCAGCCATACATATATGTGTATCCATTCTACCCCAAATTCCACGCCCCCGCCCCATCCAGGCTGGCATAAAACATTGAGTAGAGTTCCATGTGTGATACAGTAGGTCCTTGTTGGTTATCCATTTTGAATATAGCTGTGTGTACTTTGAAGGTTTTGAGTTCACCTCCATTTCTGAGCATTCTTAAGTCTCTAAAAAGTTTATAGGAAATAAGTTCGAGTTGACATTTAATGCACACCTCACAGGAAATGGTGATGATTCAGCCAGTAGCACCCATTCCTCTGACAGAGCTGAATGAACCATAAGGTGCTTGATACTGAGAAATGTCGAGCAGTTGCATGTAGGTACTGTCCTTTGGATGAGTCAAAAGATTTATGGTATTTATTTCTTTTCAAAGAATCTATATAACTCTTTATGAATAATGGCACTATTAATTCAGTAGTTGAGAAAATTAATAAAGTGATAACACCTCCTTTCTCTGGCATATTTGAAGAATGAGTTTTTCCAGGTAAAAGTATTGTCAAGATAATTAAAACATAATTTCAAGACCACGAAGTTAGAAAAACAAGTTCAACATTTTTGATAAAAAGTTTTCTGAAATGAATAATATTTTCTGTTACCTTCTTAAATTAAAACTGTGGACCTGAAATTGTACTTTTTGTAATTACTCAGTTGTGAGTGTTAAAAAGTAGAGCATACCCAGAGAGTGAGCTGGGCATTGCTGGTGGAGCAAAGTGATATGGTATGGTCCAAACCCACTGGACAGTGATGGGGTAGCAGAAGGGACAGTTGAAAGAGGCATGCTGGTGCAATAAAAAGGCAAAAGATTTAATGATCTGCAGGGAAACCAGAGTTATTTGGTACCATAAAATCTAGTTGAGAGTCACAAGTTAAGATTGAATTGGAGGGAACAGGTGAGAAACCATGCCTGAGTCATTGACCCAGATCAGGTAAACTTTGCCCTATAAGAGCTGGCATTCAGGGCAGAAGCTTGCAGAAGTGAGAACCTGAGGCTCCTGTGTATTCCTCTCTGCTCCCCTGCTTTTATATCTTTCTATTACCATTTTATCCTTTGCTATTGTGACTTTTAAACACAATCTTCTTTCCTACTTCGGGGTCCTTGAAAGCCATTAATATCCTCTTCTGTAGTCACAACCCCTAGCCAGTCTATGATGTTACATACAAGCACTTAAGGAACATGTAGCCCCTTTATTAGGCCTGTAACAACAGAAGGGCAGGGTAACACTGTCAATTATCCAAATAAGTTTTTCACTTTAATTGCACATACAAATATCAGTACATTGGTGAACACAAAAGGATTCTTTACCCCAACCTCAAGCCCCTTAATGCAGTATATACAGAAACAACCTTAAAGAGGCCTGAGGATTGGCTTACTGAACAGCTTTGTCCATAGTCCCAATGGGTTTTTCTTGTCTCACCCTTAATTTCAGGGGGTCAACCCATGCAGTTGCCTCCTTTTTGGTTGTCTAGAGAAGGAGTTGGGAGAAGGCAATGGCACCCCACTCCAGCACTCTTGCCTGGAAAATCCCATGGATGGAGGAGCCTGGTGGGCCGCAGTCCATGGGGTCGCTAAGAGTCAGACAAGACTCAGCGACTTCACTTTCACTTTCCACTTTCCTGCATTGGAGAAGGCAATGGCAACCCACTCCAGTGTTCTTGCCTGGAAAATCCCAGGGACAGGGGAGCCTCGTGGGCTGCCGTCTATGGGGTCGCACAGAGTCGGACACGACTGAAGCGACTTAGCAGCAGCAGCAGCAGAGAAGGAGTTGAGAGGAGGAAGTCACTTACCTAACCAAACATCTATTAAACAATTAGACTTTCATTCTACCATGAATTGATAAATTGTTTCAAAGTGCAAGTAATAAATAAGTGTTAGTTGTTTGGTCGTGTCCAACTCTTTGCAACCCTATGGACCATAGCCTGCCAGGCTCATCTGTCCATGGGTTTCTCCAGGCAAAAATACTGAAGTGGGTTGCCGTTCCATTCTTCAAGGGATCTTCCTGACCCAGGGATTGAACCCAGGTCTCCTGCATTGCAGGCAGATTCATTATCGTCTGAGCCACTGTGGAAGCCTGTTTCTAAACATAACCCTTGTTATTTGCTGAAAAAGAAGCCCTCCTATTTTATTTTATATTTGTATTGCGGTTTCTACAGGCCCTCTTCTGTCATCTTGGATTTACTGGTGACTGCCCAAGGAGGGGGTGGATATGTGTCTTGCCCCAGGCAGACAGTGAGGAGGGAGCCAGTCACACTTTAGTCACTGTAGTAAGATAAGCCCTCTCAAATGGGGATACCTGCTTCCCACCCAGGTGTAGAGAAAGACTGGGCTATACCACTGTATCCTAGCTACCAACAACTGTGCAGATATGTACAAATATCTGCCCTGAGCATATCCATGAATTAGGGGACTTCCTCTGTCGTCAGCTGCGGTTCATGGGGTCTCGAAGAGTCGGACACGACTGAGCGACTGATCTGATCTGATCTGTCTTCAGCGGGTAGCTGTTGTTATCTTCTCTCCTTCAAAAACAGTTCATCCCACCAACCATCAGTCTCCCCATCCTTTCATGATATTGATTTCTTTATTCAATATAGAACTGCTAGATTTTTATGGCACAAATTTTAAGCCTCTGAAAGCAAGAGAGTTCCGGAAAAACATCTATTTCTGCTTTATTGACTATGCCAAAGCCTTTGACTGTGTGGATCACAATAAACTGTGGAAAATTCTTCAGTAGATGGGAATACCAGACCACCTGACCTGCCTCTTGAGAAACCTATATGCAGGTCAGGAAGCAACAGTTAGAACTGGACATGGAACAACAGACTGGTTCCAAATAGGAAAAGGAGTACGTCAAGGCTGTGTATTGTCACCCTGCTTATTTAACTTAAATGCAGAGTACATCAGGAGAAATGTTGGGCTGGAGGAAGCACAAGCTGGAATCAAGATTGACAGGAGAAATATCAATAACTTCAGATAAGCAGATGACACCACCCTTATGGCAGAAAGTGAAGAAGAACTAAAAAGCCTCTTGATGAAAGTGAAAGAGGAGAGTGAAAAAGTTGACTTAAAGCTCAACATTCATAAAACTAAGATCATGGCATCCAGTCCCATCACTTCATGGGAAATAGATGGGGAAACAGTGGAAACAGTGGCTGACTTTATTTTTCTGGGTTCCAAAATCACTGCAGATGGTGACTGCAGCCATGAAATTAAAAGACACTCCTTGGAAGAAAAGTTATGACTAACCTAAACAGCATATTAAAAAGCAGAGACATTACTTTGCCAAATATTAAAAAGCAGAGACATTACTTTGCCAACAAAGGTCCGTCTAGTCAAGGTTATGGTTTTTCCAGTGGTCATGTATGGATGTGAGAGTGGACTATAAAGAAAGCTGAGAACTGAAGAATTGATGCTTTTGAACTGTGGTGTTGGAGAAGACTCTTGAGAGTCCCTTGGACTGCAAGGAGATCCAACCAGTCCATCCTAAAGGATATCAGTCTTGGTTGTTCATTGGAAGGACTGATGTTGAAGCTGAAACTCCAATACTTTGGCCACCTGATGCGAAGAGCTGACTCATTTGAAAAGACCGTGATGCTGGGAAAGATTGAGGGCAGGAGGAGAAGGGGACGACAGAGGATGAGATGGTTGGATGGCATCACCAACTCAATGGACATGGGTTTGGGTGGACGCCGGGAGTTGGTGATGGACAGGGAGGCTTGGCGTGCTGCAGTTCATGAGGTCGCAAAGAATCGGACATGACTGAGCAACTGAACTGAACTGAAATCAGGTCTACCTAATGAGATTTGCATATTTAGTGGTACCTTCAAAGGGATGGCTTAGGAGCTTTACACATGATAATATTCAGAGGTTCTCCCCTACTAAAGTCACTTCAAAGAAATGTAATAATCAAAGTAGAAATAGTGCACTTGCTATGCAAGCACAAATTCAAGAGTTCCCTAGTCTTCTTCTCTAATGAGATTATCCGCTCTAAGCCAGGCCCATTTGGAGATTCCTTAAAAAACTGGAAATAGAACTGCCTTATGACTCAGCAATCCCACTGCTGTGCATACACACTGAGAAAACCAGAATTGAAAGAGACAAGTGTACCCCAATGTTCATAGCAGCACTGTTTATAATAGCCAGGACATGGAAGCAACCTAGATGTCCATCAGCCGATGAATGGATAAGAAAGCTGTGGTACATATACACAATGGAGTATTACTCAGCCATTAAAAAGAATACATTTGAATCAGTTCTAATGAGGTGGATGAGACTGGAGCCTATTATACAGAGAGAAGTAAGCCAGAAAGAAAAACACCAGTACAGTATACTAACGCATATATATGGAATTTAGAAAGATGGTAACAATAACCCTGTATATGAGACAGCAAAAGAGACACTGATGTATAGAACAGTCTTTTGGACTCTGGGAGAGGGAGAGGGTGGGATGATTTAGGAGAATGGCATTGAAATATGTATAAGATCATATATGAAACGAGTCGCCAGTCCAGGTTCGATGCACGATACTGGATGCTTGGGGCTGGTGCACTGGGACGACCCAGAGGGATGATATGGGGAGGGAGGAGGGAGGAGGGGGTTCCAGATGGGGAACACATGTATACCTGTGGCAGATTCATTTTGATATATGGCAAAACCAATACAATATTGTAAAGTTAAATAAATTAAAATTAAAAAAATAAATAATAAATTTAAAAAAAAATGAAAAAAAATTTAAAAAATAAAAATGCTGGGATTGCCATATCACTTCACCATATAGAGGTGGTAGGTTTTCCACCTCTAATCAGAGTTAAAGAGTCATTAAGTTCCCATTTCAAGGATCAATAGTCCATTCCTCATTCTTCTCATTCCCCCATATATGGCATCTGAGTTCTGAGGCAAGATAGATTCCTCTAGGCCTCTTCCTTACTGGGTCAGTGTTGCTAGGCAACAGCTTAACATTTCAGGTCTTGGTCTAGATGTATTTCTTAAACTGGAAGATCCTAAGCAATCCACTTCAAGGAGTTCCTTCTATTAATAGTGGTCAGTTAGTTTATGACAATGTTTGTTGCCAATGCACAGAGAAACGGGAGATATTTTCAATCCACAATAGGCAGGTAAATTTATAGAAAAGCACAACTGCATAAGGACTACGCTGTTTCCTTCCATTTTGATATTCCCTAAAGTATACTTTAAGTTGGAAAAAATCTAAATGTTGCATAATGTATTTACCCTGTGATGTAACTCAAAATATACTTACTAATTTAATACGCTGTTTTCAAGATCATGCATTTTGCACTCAATCATCCTTCTCATTCCCTTATCTAACAACCATTCCAAACTTTTACCAATGCTAGAGAAAAACTTGAAATTGTGTGATTTTTTAGGAAATAAGCAAGATTTATTACTTGTGGGCTTATAAGACAGTTAAAAGACACCTTCCAAAATAGAAAAATTTTGAAAATAAAATATTGTGTATAATTACCTATGTGTGTGGGTGTGTGTGTTCAGTTGTGTCTGATTCTTTGAAACCCATAGATGTTAGCCCGCCAGGCTCCTCTGTCCATGGAATTTTTAAGGCAAGAATACTGGAGTGGGTTTGCCATTCCTTCTCCAGGGGATCTTCCTGGCCCTGGGATCATACTGGCATCTCCTGCATTTGCAGGTCGATTCTTTACCACTGAGCCACCTGGGAAGCCCCAAGTCTATTTAGTACTACATTTTTCACATTTTGTGATTTTCTTTTTTGATGATTTCACTATTTAACATGGCCCCCAAATACAGTCCTAAAGTACTATCTAGTGCTCTGAAATGCAAGAAGTCTGCAATGTACATTATAAAGAACATCTGTGTTAGGTAAGCTTTGTTCAGATTTGAATTATAGGGCTGCTGACCCTGAGTTCAATGTTAGCTACTCAACAATATAGATTGTCTTTAAACAGAAACACACATAAGGCAAGACTATATACTGATCCACTGATGAAAATATAAGCCGAGGCTGACAAGACAAAAAAAGAAAAAATTATTAAAGCAATTAATGAATTGGATTTCACTAAAATAAAAAACTTCTTTTAAAAGATATTGGTAAGAAAATGAAAAAAATAAGCCATAGACTAGGACAAAACACATGTCCAATAAAGGGCTAGTTTTCAAACCACGTAAAGAATTCTCAGAACTCAATAATAAGAAAAACAATAAAGCAATATAAATGGACTGAAGATTTGAACCTGGAGTAGGAAATGGCAACACACTCCAATATTCTTGCCTGGGGAAATCCCATGTACAGAGGAGCCTAGCGGGCTACAGTCCACGGAGTCACAAAAGGTCAGACACAACTTAGTGACTAAACAACAAAAACAAGAGAGATTTGAATGGATTGTTCACCAAAGATATGCATGGAAAATATCTGAAAAGTGGGTTGAGAACCACCATCAGCCCCCATTAAAATAAATAAGTGGATACTGATTTGCAGTGAATATCTCCACTGTCCAAATTCCTGAAATACTAGATGATGTCCTCTCCTTTGTTTTCTATTCTAACTCACTTCAATCTTCTTTCTACCTTCATTTCTTTTCTGAAACTGTTCTCAGGGGGCACTGACTATTGTCAAATTCAACACTGCCTTTTAGTTCCTATCATATTTAATCTCTGACCATTTGACACTCGTCATGCACTTCTTCCTGTATCTCTTTTGTCCTTTGGTCAAGATTTTCTGGTTCTGGCCTCCTACTCCTTTCCCTTATCTCTCTGCATATTCTCTCTGAATTCTCTTTTTCTAATTTTGCTTTTAATACTACTGACATGCTGAAATCTTCTAAATTTAGATCTGCAGCTCAGACTTCTCTCTTAAGTTTACCAGTGTCTCCAACAGTCTACTAGACAGTCTTCTCCGAACATGCTGGAAGTCCCTTCAAATCAGCATGATCAGAACCAAATTCATTACTTCCCCACCCTCACTTTTGTATGCTCAGTTAAGGCTGTTATTTACTGAGTCAGCAAAATGGCCACCAGAGTCAAGCCTTGTGCTCCTGAATTCTTAGCCCCACACACAGGCTGTTCATGGCACAACTCCTGTTGAGTGGGACTCCCCGGAGCTCTCACGTGTTTCCTCCTCTCAGTTCTCACTGCCTTTGCTTTGCCTTAGGTCTTCAGCAGCCTTTGCTCTTCCATAGCCTCCTAACTGGATTCTTTATCCTCATCCAATTCTCCATGCAGTAATTAGAAATATCTTTCTAAGATCCAACTTGATTATGTATTTCTCTGCCTAACAATCTTTGTTATCTCTGACACTTTCAGATAAAGGAAGTTGGGGTTTTGTTGTTGTTGTTGTTTGGTTTCTTTCAGCTGTGTAGCCTGACGAGCATGACAAATAGATGGGACAATAATGGAAACAGTGTCAGACTTTATTTTCTTGGGCTCCAAAACCACTGTGGACGGTGACTACAGTCATGAAATTAAAAGATGCTTGCTTCTTGGAATAAAGCTATGACAAACCTAGACAGCATATTAAAAAGCAGAGACATTACTTTGCCAACAAAGGTCCATAGAGTCAAAGCTATGTTTTTTCCAGCAGTCAAGTATGGATGTGAGAGTTGGATCATAAAGAAGGCTGAGCACTGAAGAATAGATGCTTTTGAACTGTGGTGCTGAAGAAGATTCGTGAGAGTCCCTTGGACTGCAAGGAGATAAAACTAGTCAACCCTAAAGGAAATAAACATTGAATATTCATTAGAAGGACTGATGTTGAAGTTGAAGCTCCAATATTTTGGCCACCTGATGCAAACAGTCAACTCACTGGAAAAGACCCTGATGCTGGGAAAGATTGAGGGCAGGAGGAGAAAGGGGTGACAGACGATGAAGTGGTTGGATGGCATCATCAACTCAGTGGACATAAGTTTGAGCAAAACTCCTGGAAACAGTGAAGGACAGGAAGGCCTGGCATGCTGCAGTCCATGAAGTCACAAAGGTTTGGACACAACTGAGCAACTGAACAACAGCCTGACCAGCAACAGTCAGGTGGTGATGTGCAGCTGAGTGCATAGAGGACGTACAGGAATATAAAGCCCATTATATTCTGCCATTGATCTAATTTTCCAGCTCAAATCCTTCAGCCTACAGAAACAACTTGCCAGTCTCAAACCATTGTTCTTGGTATGTGAAATATTTTCCCATACCCTTCTTCATAGTTTAGAAAATTGTTACTAGTCATTAAAACCCAGTTGACAGTCAAAGACACTCTTATTTGTGTATTCTGGTGGTCCCCCAATCTGACTGCTCATTATAATCACCAGGAGAGGCTTTTTAAAAATACTGATTGATGCTCAACTTCCACTTACAGAAATTCTGATTTCACTGGGTACAATAATTTTGAGCAGAGGAATGTTTAAATATTCCCCCAGAATATTCTAATGTGCTAGGTACTAAATATACAAAAACTAAAAAGACAATATGGAGTTTCTGACTTCAAGAAATTCACTGTGGAGGAAATGAGCAAATTAACTGTCATTTACAATAGAAAGTTGAACAGAGCGTAAAGATAATCATGTAGAACAAATAAGGAGGTGAGAAGAAAAGGTGTGCCACAAGGTCTCCTGGTGATGCTTGCTAGAAACCAACCAAATAATTGATAATTTTCTTAAAATTTGGTCTTAGGATCCTGTTAGGGCTTTCCTGGTGGCTCAGCTGGTATAGCATCTGCCTGCAGCATTGGAGACCTGGGTTCAATCCCGGGTTGAGAAGATCTCCTGGAAAAGGGAAAGGCTACCCACTCCAGTATTCTGGCCTGGAGAATTCCATGGATTGTATAGTCCATAAGGTTGCAAACAGTCAGACATGACTGAAAGACTTTCACTTTATGATCCTGTTAAACCATGAATAAATAGTTTAAAGCCACTGATCTATAATTTTATCATTATAAACAATGCAATATATAAAGCAGCTGTTCTGTAGTTAATCACCATTATATCTTTAATGCCCCAAACAATACCTGGCACATATGAGATGCTCAAAAATGCTTGTTAACTAAATGAATGGTCAATAGTAGCTTTTAAACTTGCTTTTCTTAAGAAATGGATTTATAATGGATATCAATGTTGGTTGCAAGTTAAAACTAAGCACTGTATCTTTGGTGTCAAAGATTTTGATAGATTAAGCATAAATATGTGTTCTACTTCTTGGATAAGATTATTTCAAATTAAGATGAGGAAAAAAAAAAGAGTACTGACAAAGCAGTTCACTTTCAGTAATCTGGGTTTTCCCAAATAGTGACATAAAAGCCAGTCATTTTGAGTTGGACGGTTTTGAGTTCCTCTTCAAGAATCTGAAATGTAGGTCGGGGCTTTGTAGATATTTCCATTTGCCTCATCACTGAAAACCTGAGGTGATCGTTGACAGGCAGGCAGTGAGGAAAGAAGACATGACGCAGATACGAGGCTAGCAGCCTGGCTCTGAGGTGGAATTATGTGCTTCAAACAGGCTGTAAGGTAAAGACATAATGACCTCTGAATACTCCAAAACAGCTATATTTCCTTTTGGAAATCCATGGGCCAAGTTATCTTATGAGTCTGTATGATATTTCATACAGAGTTATGATAGAAGCTGAATCTGTAATATTTAACATCGTATCGCTTTAAATGCTATTATTGTGTATATTCTATTAGGTGAGTAGTTAACTCCTACCTAGGAATATTTCAGGGTTTCTTTTGCCTATTATTTACAAAGAGAAGATCTACTTTTTTAACAAATCATGAAAGGGATCTTTATATTCATAAGTCATTGGGGACCTCAGTTTTTAAAAATGAAATATTGTGTGCCATTTGATGAGTTATGAGTTTTTGTTGTTTTATATGAAAGGCTCAGGTTTAATTAAACAGATAGAAATAACTGAATAATGCTGATTATTGAATAACTTAATTATTTAATAATGCATGAAACTGTTTAACTGAATAATGTAACTCCAGATGTAAACTAATGGCAATATTGTTTGGAATTTCTATAATGTGCTTCTTTTGAACTCTCTGCAGATAAAGGGAATTTCTGTAAATCTAACTGGTGATAACGCGTAAGGTTTTGTCTCACTTCCTCTTTCTTCATTTTGAATGCTTTTCTTTTCTGGAAGTTCTGACCTTTTTGGCTTTTCCTGAAAGACTAATATTTCTGGAGCTTGATAGACATGTGAACTTGGTCAGGAGAAGGACTGAGGATCATGAGTTAGAGCAGAAAGAGATTTCTGATGAGAGAGCAAGATCAGGAGGAATTATATTTCATCAAGGGTCAAAATGTCCTATGAAGGGAATTCACACTGATTTTTGAAGGGTATAAAATTCCATTCTTTTGCTTTACTCCTCCACCTTATTATACCTCCTCACACCCCAGTGACTCTTCTTTGCCCTGTTTCCTTCTCCCTTCCCATCCTTCCTTCCTTCGTTCCTTTAAGCTTCTCATCAAAAACAACTGCTAGGAAAAATGTTATGCCTTTTAGTATTTTATTAAAACATTACAGTTTAAATATTTTTCATATTTTTCTAGAGAGCAACAAAGAGTTTTTTTCTGCTTTCAGGCATGAATCAGGTCACAATTCATTGGGATGTGGTAATAGCTCTCTACATATTCTTCAGTTGGTGTCATGGAGGTACAGTATTTTGAGTACCTATTGCTATTTTTTATTCAAATAAAATACTGAGTGTTTATTAGGTTCATGACATTATGCTTGAATCTCTGAAGAATAAAAATTATTATACTGGGAAAAATTATATGCATATAAAATTATGTGGAATGAAATGTGAGTACAACCTCCTTCCTAATGCAAGATTCCTTTATCAAGCATCCTGACAGAGGTCTAATTCTTATATCATAATTTCCATGAAGCGCTCTAATTCCAATATTAACATTTCCACAAAGCAGTTTATTATTTTGGTTTGGCATAATCTGTCTTTGAACATTTTTAACTTATTTAACTCATCAAACATTTGAATTTTATTTGATTCCACAAAGAATTTACTGATGATTACTCTGTGTTAGGTGCTGTGCTAAGCCTTGTCTTCCTCACAACAACTTTGTGCAGTAGTATTATGTGCTTTTATTATTCTTATTTTGTAATTCACACAAACAGCTGGCGTTATGACAAAGACATACACTACTTTTAAGAGTCGGAGGTGGGAGATCATCAGAAGTTCAGGCAGGACAGCCATTGGCTCATGAGAGTTTCTACTGGGGACATAGCATCCTGGACAGGCGAGAGGGACTCATTTACTATGAGATAAGCAACACCAAGGGCTTCCCATGTGGCTCAGTGGTGAAAGAATTCGCCTGTCAATGCATGAGATGCTGGTTCAATCCCTGGGTAGGGAAGATTCCCTGGAGGAGGCTGTGACAACCCACTCCAGTATTCTCACCTGGAGAATCCCATGGACAGAGGAGCCTGGCAGGCTACAGTCCATAGGGTTGCAAAGAGTTGTACACGACTGAGTGACTGAGCATGCACACACACACAAGCAGCATCAAGGCAGGGTTTTAGATCTTGAAGGAAGTTTTGCAAATCATGCAACTTACTCAGAATAGTGACAAAAGCAAAACTATCTTCTGTAGGTTGAGACAAACTTATATTAGACATACAGAAGTAGTCCCACCATGAGAACTAGAATCCCTCCAGCAGGATATCAGACCCTTCCAGAGTCAGACCAGCAGTATCCAAGAAGGTTTTGTAGAAATAAGACATCATTTACTTTTTCCAGCTTCTGGAAATATGCGAATGATAAGTCAGACTTCTGTTTATACATGAAATTCTCCAGGCAAGAATACTGGAGTGAGTAGTCATTCCCTTCTCAAGTGGATCTTCCTGATCCAGTATTCAAACTAATGTCTCCTGCATTGCAGGCAGATTCTTCACCATCTGAGCCACACAGGGAAGCCTGTTTATACATCTGAGTGATTAATATGAAGCATAGAGAAATTAGAGAAGTCCATATGATATGACATTAGAGACTTTCCAGTTGTTCATTAGAAATTATTCAATCTGCTGTAATATTTTTACTATCTTTTCCAAATTTTCTACTAGAATAATATTTTACCCCTTTTAAATAGCTTTGCTGAAATAAAAAAAATAAACACTATGTTTAGCATTTTTCTGACTGACATCCTCCAAATTAACATATTTTGTATGACTTATTTTAACATATTAAAAAGAGAAATTATCATACTTTTGTATGACTTATTCTTACATAATCCAAGTTGACTTCTGCCGATTACTGATTTCTTTTTCTGAAAAATCATCGACCTACTAATTCATTCCCAAATGTTGTGAAGCTCAGCAGTCCAGTGTTTCTGGGGTTCTTTTTTATTCTATTTTTTAAAACCAACACAACATTTATCCAAATTTGAAGTCTTCTGACATTCTTAATATTTTCTGTGTATTCTTAAACACTACTCACGTTTCATGATAGTATTCAGATATTTTTTAAGGTGCTGAAGAAACAGTTTCTCTGAACTTGAATTGTTGAACTTCTTTAAAACAGTAGGGGCTTCCCAGGTGGTGCTAATGGTAAAGAACGCCTGCCAATGCAGGATACATAAGAGATGTATCCAGGGTTTGATTCCTGGGTTGGGAAGATCCCCCAGAGGAGAGCAAGGCAAACTACTCCAGTATTTTTGCCTGGAGATATCTATGGACAGAGAAGCCTGGCAGGCTACAGTCCATGGGGTCACAAAAAGTTGGACAGCGACTCAGCATGACAAAGTAGTCAGATGCTTTCTTAAAACTTCTTTTCATGTCTTTGGCTTCAAATCCCTATTGATAATGATGGAATTATTTTTATCACTACTTCAACATTGAAATATTTATAATTTATATGTGAATGCAAACTACATAAATGGACATATTCAATTACATTTATATTATAAAAGTTAATTTTTAAGCTTTGAATCCTAAAGATAAGGACTTTTAAAATTAAATACTGGCCTTTAATTATCACTTTGATAAGGTTTTAAGATATTCTAATGCTTAGAATTTAGAATATTTAGAAAAAGCCTACAATGAATTTTCCTTGATGTGAATTTAACTTAATTGATATTACATTACATTGTCATTTGAGTTTATGAAAACGCCTTTATTGTCTTTTGGCTATAAAAATGATACATTATTATATAATTTTTGTAACACATAAATATTCATTAAAAATAAAAATTAACACACAGAGGTTATCATTGATAATATCTTCAGATCAGATCAGATCAGTCGCTCAGTCGTGTCCGACTCTTTGCGACCCCATGAACCGCAGCACGCCAGGCCTCCCTGTCCATCACCAGCTCCCGAAGGTCACCCAGACTCATACCCATCGAGTCAGTGATGCCATCCAGCCATCTCATCCTCTGTCGTCCCCTTCTCCTCCTGCCCTCAATCCCTCCCAGCATCAGAGTCTTCTCCAATGAGTCAACTCTTCGCATGAGGTGGCCAAAATACTGGAGTTTCAGCTTTAGCATCATTCCTTCCAAAGAAATTCCAGGATTGATCTCCTTCAGAATGGTATCTTAGTGTATCTTTAATTCATTCATCTATTTATTCTTAACATCGAGCCTATATTAAATATTTTGTTTTGCAACTTGCTTTTCAACTTAAAAATATATTCTGAACATTTCCCCATATTTCTAAATTAATGATGAATTTTAAGTGGTGATCAAGCAATAAATTTTTGCAACTAGTAAGAGTATGATTTCACTCATTAAGATCATAATTTTCTAATAAAAGTAGCCGTTATCTATAAAATAAGGAAAGACTGAGTAGCTGAAGAATGGGGTTTGGATTCTTCACTACCAATTGTTATTTCTAATGTTACCTTTGAAACATAAGTGAAGTGAAGTGAAGTGAAGTGAAGTTGCTCAGTCGTGTCCGACTCTTTGAGACCCCATGGACTGTAGCCTACCAGGCTCCTCCCTCCATGGGATTCTCCAGGCAAGAGTACTGGAGTGGGTTGCCATTTCCTTCTCCAGGGGATCTTCCCAACCCAGGGATCGAACCCCGGTCTCCCTCATTCCAGGCAGACGCTTTAACCTCTGAGCCAACAAGGTAGCCTCAAAATGCCTCATTCCTCATCTTTAAAATGGAAGAGCTAATTATATTTGCACTTTAGACTGCTAGAGAAGCTGAAAAGCTGAAAGCTGACTCTAGGCTCGTGCAATGCTGTTGAACATCAACAGAACATGGTAAAAACACACTGATTAGCTAAGCAACTAAAGGATACCCTGAGTTCTAATGGTAAAAACACACTGATAAGCTAAGCAATTAAAGGATACACTGAGTCATAAAACTCTTTTCCAATGGAAATTATTCCATTCAGTTCAGTCGCTCAGTCGTGTCCGACTCTTTGTGACCCCATGAACCGCAGCATGCCAGGTCTCCCTGTCCATCACCAACTCCCGGGGTCCACCCAAACCCCTGTCCATCGAGTCGGTGATACCATCCAACCATCTCATCCTCTGTCGTCCCCTTCTCCTCCTGCCCTCAATCTTTCCCAGCATCACGGTCTTTTCAAATGAGTCAGCTCTTCGCATCAGGTGGCCAAAGTATTGGAGTTTCAGCTTCAACATCAGTCCTTCCAATGAGCACCCAGGACTGATCTCCTTTAGGATGTACTGGTTGGATCTCCTTGCAGTCCAAGGGACTCTCAAGAGTCTTCTCCAACACCACAATACAAAAGCATCAATTCTTCTGCGCTCAGCTTTCTTTATAGTCCAACTCTTATATCCATACATGACTGCTGGAAAAACCATAGCCTTGACTAGATGGACCTTTGTTGGCAAAGTAATGTCTCTGCTTTTTAATATGCTGTCTGCTGCTGCTGCTGCTAAGTTGCTTCAGTCGTGTCTGACTCTGTGTGACCCCATAGATAGCAGCCCACCAGGCTCCCCTATCCCTGGGGTTCTCCAGACAAGAACACTGGAGTAGGTTGGTCATAACTTTCCTCCCAAGGAGTAAGCGTCTTTTAATTTCATGGCTGCAATCTAATTATTTTTGACCGGATTATTTTGAATGGAATATTTGACTAACTATTACATTAGTCAAAAACAATATTAAATGCAAAGCATATTTTTCTGAATATTTGGTTTTAATGTTTTACATGGAATTAATTATTTTATCTATTTGTTTTCCAGGGATTACAAATATAAACTGCTCTGGACACATCTGGGTAGAACCTGCCACAATTTTTAAGATGGGTATGAATATCTCTATATATTGCCAAGCAGCAATTAAGAACTGCCAACCAAGGAAACTTTATTTTTATAAAAATGGCATCAAAGAAAGATTTCACATCACCAGAATCAATAAAACAACAGCTCGCCTTTGGTATAACAACTTTGTGGAGCCACAAGCCTTTGTGTACTGTACTGCTGAATGTCCCAGATATTTTCCAGAGACACTGATATGTGGAAAAGACATTTCTTCTGGATGTAAGTGTTGGGGTGCATTCAAAAGCCAAGTGAAAGTTAGCCTAACAAATAACTGATAACTACCAATATTGTCTAAAAATGGAGGCAAATTAATGTACTTCACTTCTTCTGTTAGTTTAATGTAGATATTGCAATTTGAATGTCTCCAGGAACCAGGTTGGTGAAATGTTGCTTTAAGAAGCTGGTGGGATCTGTGCAGAGAGGAAAACACATAGATAGTTTACTGAGCATAGACAGTGTCCAGCTTCAGCGTCTCTGAGGATCCAGTATTCTTAGATATTTTGGTTCTTCCAAAGAAGATGGAAGTGTAAATTTTCAATGTGAACTCTATAAACTTTTCAATGTTGCCAATGTATTCAAAATACAATTTTTTAACACTAGCCTGGCCGAACACAGGTTTTTAGGTAAGTGAAAGGCAGCACCCTCAGATTTTCAGTGTTTTTATTTTCAACTGTTTTCAACTTAACATTGTTTTCCAAACTAATATCAACCTTGAAGCAGATTCCATTGAGAAATTTTGAGGCTAAGATTTCAGAAGGAAAAAAGAGTTGCAATACTAGCTTTGTATCTCTGCTATATTTCTTACCAGCTGTGTGACTTCAGGAAAGTTGCTTAACCAGTCTATGCCTCAATTCCATGTCTGTAAAATGAGGTTAATTATATTGGTCAGGGTAAAGATCAAATTTCAATAACTTATTTAAAAGAGTATCATATACTTTAAACTATAATATTAATGTGCCTGCTGCTGCTGCTGCTGCTAAGTCACTTCAGTCGTGTCCGACTCCGCGTGACCCCATAGACGTCAGCCCACCAGGCTCTCCTGCCCCTGGGATTCTCCAGGCAAGAAAACTGGAGTGGGTTGCCATTTCCTTCTCCAATGCATGAAAGCAAAAAAGTGAAAGTGAAGTAGCTCAGTCGTGTCCGACTCTTAGCGACCCCATGGATTGCAGCCCTTTTAAATGGAACCTTTTGATAAAACATGGGACGATTTTGATACAATTCCCTGCTCCTAATGTCACTGCCCCAATTGTGAATCATTGTGTTTGTTACTATAATTATTAAGAAAAAAATGAATTGCTAATTTTAAAAATATTTGCTAAGCTCAATGTGTGTTCATGGTATCCTGAAAGTGTTTAAGTTACTATACTAATATGGGCTGGCTTGTATAATTATATACTTAATTCTTGGTTCTACTATTACAAAAGAAAAATGTTAAGTTCAGTACTGTTTTAATCTAGAGTTTCATTCCCTACAGCATCTGGGCCCATTTTCAGTGAAAGATAGAGGGCTTTGGATCTTTGCTACGTTCCCTTTCTCCATACTTTTGAGAATCCAATCTGAGTTCTTCCGCATCTCCAGTCCTCACCTACACAGACCAAGTCCACCTGGCCACCTCTACCTGTCCCTAAAGGGAGTGTCTTCTCCCTAAAGGGAGAAGAAGGAAGCTTTTTGTTTAAAGTAAGGCCATTGTCCTGCTGGGCACCTGACCAACTTGCTTCAAGAAAGAAGAGCTGTAGGAAGTAGCAGAGGTGAACTGAGGAAGGAAATTAATAGGTTTGGGAGTTAAAGAAAAAAATTAGGCCTTAAAATAATGATAACATGCTAAACTTGCCCTAAATTGTGGGAACTGAAACCGCAAGTAGACATCTTATCTGATGTCTGAGGACTACTTAGCTTGTCCGCATCCTCAGGAAACAAAAGTAACCCTTTTGCTTAATTACATTCCTATTTATCTTTGATGGTTGGGGGGTGGGTTGTTGAGAGACTATTTCGTTGAGCAACTGTCCTGATTTTGGGGAAAGGTTAGTTTTAATTTTAAGCCAGAGTAGGAAAGGAGGAAGAAGGAGTGTGGCCTCCTTCCCTGTGTTGCAGTTTGAGTGACCAGTGATGCCCAACCTCTCTCCAGTGTTGGCTGAGGCCTTCTGCCCCCAACACAACCACCAGGCTCTGTTCAGGGCCAGGGAATGGCCTTTTCTCCCTTTCTAGGACAACACATTAGAAGCACTTATATTTTCTGCTGACAGCTGCTTAGAAAGAACATTACCCTTTCCACTTGTTTACTCTGTGATTTTGGAACTTTTACATAGATCTCTGGTTATGAGTGTGAAAGTGTAACTGCCATGTAAGAATTTACTCAAAGCCCTGGATTCAAGAACCCCCGTGTTCTTGGGCTCTACATTCTTAGTAAACAAAACTTCCTACTGAAGTAGGTCAAGTAGAGGTTTTTGAGGGTTTTTGTGGTATTCTAGAAATCACACTGCTTTCACTGGATCACTTTGATTACAGGATACTCTTCCTGTGAGCTTTACCATGTCAACTTATCATCACTGCTCTGAACAAAACGATTATGGGTATTTTTTTAGACTGGAGACAAATCATACAAAACAAAGAGAAGATAAAGGAGTCGTTGCTTTTCCTAAAAAGATATCCAAACGTTAAAAGTTCCATACTTTGATGTGTAATTTGTGAAACATAAACTATTATCACAGTTTCATTTTTAGCCATAATCTTAGACTTCTTAGATTGTTATCTTTACAGATACTTACGTGTACATGCATCATGAAAAATATTCTATCAGAGTCACACCAGTCACGGGATAAAACACTTTAAGATTTCTCTAGTCCTTTAAAAACATCAAATTAAACTATTCATGAAACAGTCATATTTCCATTGAATCATTAAAAATTTAAATATATCTAACTTGAATTTTTGGAGAAGGAAATGGCAACCCATGCTGGTGTTCTTGCCTCGAGAATTCCAGGGACAAGGGAGCCTGGTGGGCTGCCGTCTATGGGGTCGCACAGTCGGACACGACTGAAGCTGAATTTTAATCATCTTTGATCTCTACTTATCATCTAATGAAAGCAGACTTATTATCCAGTGAAAGGGCCTGAAAAGTTCTCTTTAACATTGCTACTCAGTCTTATTAGTGACACAATGGGTCAGAATGCGCACTATTTGGGTGAGGAATTATGGAGAGATCTTTGCCAGAAGCATTGTTTTTCTTTTCATTTTAAATTCTCCTCATTATCATTTTATTAATGAAACCAATCAAGCCATGAAATACACTTTACTTAGTAGTTAATATGCACCAAAATGTGTTAAATGATAGCAATTCAGAGAAGAGGGGATCACAGACTCTGCCATCAAGAAGCCCTCAGTTGAAAATGATCCTTGGCTAAACTTTGAATTAATAAGAAACATGGCTTGTGAATAGTAAGGGACCCAGTAGCAGGGGAGATATATGACGGGTAGGAGAGAGCAGAGTATTCTCTGGTATCTGGCTGTACAGCAGGTTTTTAACCCATGGACATTTAATAACCCAGCAGGTAAGGAATCCGCTTGCAATGCAGGAGACACAGGAGATGAGGATTCAATCGCTGGATTGGGAAGATACCTGGAGAAGGAAATGACTACCCATTCCAGTATTCTTGCCCAGGAAGCCCACAGACAGAGGCACCTGGAGGGCTACAGTCCAGTGGGGTTGCAAAGAGTCCAACATGACTGAGTGACTACGCACACACAATAGAATCTAAAAACAATTTGGCCTTATTTTATATCTCTATTCACATTCCCATCTTTACATAGCTTCATATTAACAAATAGCATGTTCATTCGCACACAAGTGTTTAATCTACTTGATCTTTTACAAAGCTATTTACTTACCAGACATAACCCTGAGCATTCACTTTAGAGAAAATGCTGTGGAATAACATAGCCCAAAAGACTGACAGTTGTCTTTTATGATGGCCAAGTCAAAAATACTCTGAAACTAGAGGGAAAAAATAACTTCGGCACAAATCACTGACGGACCCCAAGTCAATCAATATCCAAAATGATTTAAGTTTATGTTTCTACACCCACCTCCTTTAAGGCTCAAGTAAAACTTAAAGATTTATTTTATCTTACTTGGAGTCCAATTTCTCCCCCACTGCAGTTTGATGCTACAACTCATCATAATGTTTTAAAGCACTTTAGTGTGTTCTTACTGTTTGAAAATACGTTTTTAAATCATTCAATCAAATTTCATTCAAGTAGAATGTTTTATTTAACATTTTGGACCAATAAAAAAGAAATACCCATCATATCTATAATCTCATAATCTTACTACTAACAGACTCCATCTTTAATAATTTGGAATATGTCTTTCTAGTTTCAATCTCTTTCTCTGTGTGTGTGTGTCTCTGTCTCTTTTCTCTGTTTCTCTCTCTATATCTCTCTCACTACCCCTTTATCTTTCTGTCTCTCAAATGAGACCACTATACTATACTATTTTGTAACTTATTTTTTCATTTTATCATATGGGCCTTACTTATTTAATTAAATGTATTTTGAGTTGCTTCCAAGGCCAGATACTTATATTGTCTTCAATAACTTTGTTTTTGGTTGTATTTCAGGAGTGTATTTTGGGAAGTTAAGCTGGTTTCCAATTCTTCCATTATTATAAACAACACTTTAAGAGGCAAACCCTTTTAGCCAAATATTTTTGTGTATCTATGAACATTTTAGTAAGGATGCATTCCTAGATATAAAATTGCTAGGTTGCAAGATATTACTCCTGCTTTTACAGATTATGATAAAGGTTCTTCCAATTTGCCTTTCCACAAGCAGTGTGTTAGAGGATTTCCTTGAGTCCATTTCAACACTATGGATTACCATTTTTCAAAATCCTTGCCAATTTGATAGCTCTAGTATTGGTTATTATTTGATAACCAATAATAGATGGTTATCAAAATAACCATCTATTATTGGTTCAGTTTGCAATGAAGATAAATTTTTTCCATATATCTATTTCTTATTTTATAAGTAATATTCTTGGTAGATGATTTATAGATGAAGTGCAGGAATATATCTATGTTTAAGGTAAATCTTTGGATATAATTTCACGTGTATAAATGTCTGTATTTTTATTTGTTCTGAGGCCGAATCCTTTCATTTTTATTCTTTCCTTAATGGGACAGAATTATTGGTTTATTTTTTTGTTTGTTTAATTTTTATTTTATAGTTGATTAACAATGTTGTATTAGTTTCATCCTTTCATTTTCCATATCATTTTTTGAGTAATCAGTTTCCCAGGCAGTATTGCAAAAGTAGGCACAAGCTGAGAGAACCACCCCTAAAAAGTGAGCATATGGTAAATGCCCAGTATTTCCATACTTCTTTTTTGATCTTGATTCTTGATAATTTATTACTGGATGATGTATCTGAAAATTCCAGATGCTGTTCTATATTTGTTGGGGTTTCATAGGCTTTGGGAGAAGGCAATGGCACCCCACTCCAGTCTCTTGCCTGGAAAATCCCATGAACGGAGGAGCCTGGTAGGCTGCAGTCCATGGGGTCGCTAAGAGTCGGACACGACTGAGCGACTTTCACTTTCACTTTTCACTTTCATACACTTGAGAAGGAAATGGCAACCCACTCCACTGTTCTTGCCTGGAGAATCCTAGGGATGGGGGAGCCTGGTGGGCTTCCGTCTGTGGGGTCGCACACAGTCGGACACAACTGAAGTGACTTAGCAGCAGTAGCAGCATAGGCTTTAGAGGCTCCAAGGGCTCCAACAGAACTCTCTCATCTTTTCTTATCTCTTGGGTTGTGTTTGCCCCTGTGCTGGCTTCATTCTTAAATAGACTGTTTCACTATGACAGCAAGATGGCCATCAACAGCCCATAGCTTACATGACACTCAGAGACAGTAAATTAAGGCAGGGAGAAAGCACATCTTTTACAGTAGCCCCGAAAAAGTTCCTTGGATAATTCTGATTGGTTCATCTTGGGTCACGGGTTCATTCCCAATGGAAATACTCGATCAAGCAGACTAGGTCAAGGGCACAGTTCTGTGTGTCAAGGCACACCCCATGGCATGGGGTGGGGGAGTGGGGATGAGGTTAGGAATGAGGAAGATGCCAGTTCTCAAGAGGAAGGATGGTGGCAGTCAGAAATTAACAACATTCTCCAAAATTTGGCCATTCAGAGAAAGAGTTGAAGGCATGGGAGAAGAGAGAAAAAGAAACTAGAAATAGAATTCTGTGAATGCCTAAAAAATTTTAATCTTTCTTTACTGTAGTGAAATGTACTTTTTAAATGATTCTGAAGTGCAAAGTTCTATGAATGCCAATGAAGAATATACACATTGACATCATTGTGCAACCATCACCCCCATCCATTTCCAGTACTTTTTTCATCTTGCAAAACCGAAACTCTATACCCAATAAACAACAACTCTTCATTTCTCACAACTTCTCAACCCTTGGCCACCACCATTCTACTTTCAGTCTCTGTGAGTCCAACTGTTCTAGACATCTCCTATAAATAGAATCATATAGTGTTTGTCCTTTTGCGGCTGGCTTATTTTATTTAGCATAATGTCTTCGAGGTTCATCTATGTTGTAGCATGGGTCAGAATTCCCTTTCTTTTAAAGGTTGAGTATGTATGTATGACTATCAAACTTTTTTTTTTTTTCTTTTTGGCCTCACCCTGAGGCATGTGGGATCTTAGTTCCCTGACCCAGGATCAAACCTGCTCCCCTTGCATTGGAATGCTAGAGTAGAGGAAAAACATGGAGAGCCCTTTCACAACAGCCAAAAGGCAGAGAGAGAGAGATTTCAAGGTTCAGTTCAGTTCAGTTCGGTCACTCAGTCATGTCCAACTCTTTGTGACCCCACGAATCGCAGCACGCCAGGCCTCCCTGTCCATCACCAACTCCCGGAGTTTACTCAGACTCATGTCCATCGAGTCAGTGATGCCATCCAGCCATCTCATCCTCGGTCATCCCCTTCTCCTTCTGCCCCCAATCCCTCTCAGCATCAGAATCTTTTCCAATGAGTCAACTCTTTGCATGAGGTGGCCAAAGTATTGAAGTTTCAGCTTTAGCATCATTCCTTCCAAAGAAATCCCAGGGCTGATCTCCTTTAGAATGGACTGGTTGGATTTCAAGGTGGGAAAGACCAAAATAGCAAATTCTGCAGAGTTCAAGCTCAATGATGACCATAAAGAAATCATGGGATTTGTGGATTAGAAAGTCATTGATGATCCTAACAATAGTGGTTTTGATGGAATTGTGGGTCTGAATCTTGATTGTTTGGGGTTCAAAAGTAAATGGGAACTGAGGAAAAAGACCAGTATAATGGACTTTAAAAAAGAAAAAAGCTATTGTGAAAAGGAGAAAGATATACTGACAGCTGAGGGAATAGAATCTGGGGAGGAATTCTTTTGGATGGGAGGAACTTGATCACCTTAGTATCCCCAAAGAGGGAATATAGTAAAGTATGTGAAGGAAAGCAGCAACTTTCAGGGCAAAGTGGGCTGGAATGTGAGCTGGAAGGGGTGGAATGGGGGAAGTGCTGATTGACCTGGTTTTCCAAATGAAATGGAATGGTTATCAACTAACTATAGAAAACCTTGATGTTTCTGTGGTGGTTCCTAAGTGATACATTTTGTTGCAGATCCACCAGATGTACCTGACAAAGTAGCCTGTGTCATTTATGAATATTCAGGCAACATGACTTGTACCTGGAACCCTGGGAGGCCCACCTACATAGACACAAAGTATGTGGTGTACGTGAAGAGGTAGGTTCCCTCCTCAACAGTCTATCCTGAGCAATTCCTCTCCAGTTCAGCCAGTACTGTGCCTCCAGCAGGGATCCAAGAAATCTGCCTCAAATGTTACATGCATCTTTACTATCCCCAACTCCCTAATACCGATCAAAGAATTCACCAAAACACTTTTCAGGCCATTGATATTTTCACCCTGTGAGACAATATGTTTCATAATCTTTCTGCTGTTTTTATTCATTGGAGGTGACTGTGGGCAAGGACCTAATGTGATACAGCACAATTTTAAAAGGATCTTTGCTTGAATCTCAGCTCTCTCCTCCTTCTAGGATTTAGGCACTTAAATTCTCCAAATTGTCCTTTCTTTATCTTTAAAATAGGCTTGAAAATAGAACCAATGGATAGGTTAATTCTGTTTAAGTGGAATTTGACTTTTAAAGTGTGAATCACCACGCCAGGTCCATCAGTACAGTTCAGTCGCTCAGTTGTGTTTGACTCTGCGACCCCATGGACCACAGTACGCCAGGCTTCCCTGTCCATCACCAACTGCCAGAACTCGCTCAAACTCATGTCTATTGAGTTGGTGATGCCATCCAACCATCTCATCCTCTGTCTTCCCCTTCTCCTCCTGCCTTCAATCTTTCCCAGCATCAGGGTCTTTTCCAATGAGTCAGTTCTTTGCATCAGGTGGCCAAAGTATTGGAGTTTCAGCTTCAGCATCAGTCCTTCCAATGAATATTCAGGACTGATTTCCTTTAGGATGGACTAGTTGGATCTCCTTGCAGTCCAAGGGACTCTCAAGAGTCTTCTCCAACACCACAGTTCAAAAGCATCAATTCTTTGGCATTTAGCTTTCTGTATAGTCCAACTCTCATATCCATATTCCACATATGGAAAAACCATACCTTTGACTAGATGGACCTTTGTCGGCAATGTAATGCCGGGTCCATAGTTAGCACTAAATTCCTGGAAGATAGTATTAATAATGAACCCCAAATCTTAAATTTGGTGTCTGTATATACCAATAAGGGAGCTATCAGGACACAGGACTTTCAGCTTTAAAACTGAAAGCAATAATTGAATGAAAATAATAATTTCTTAATTGGAGTTGAGGAGGGCTTTGTGGAAACACTCTTCTGTTATGATCTAACAATAACCAGACTTCAGGAGCCAGACCACCATGCAGCCAAAAGCTCAAAAATTTTATGCTTAAACGCAAATAACTAATCATAAATGTTGTATTACTTCATACAAACTTAGTTAAGGGGAAGTGTATTGTTAGTTTCTACTATTTATAAACTGCAAAATAGGAAATGGTTGATGTGGAAAAATCTTTCCCTCCTTAATATACACAACTCAAATGTTTCTGGGTTATATCTAAACTATATCCACATATGTCAGTGTGTTTTGGAATCCTTTGCCAGTGTTAAAGATGGAAATAATATCACTAATTTGGAGGGAAAAACTATGGGCAAACTGGGCTAGATTGATCTCCCTATTCTTGTTTTATTTCTTTTTTTTTTTTTTCAAAGAAAGCCTTCAATTTTGTACAGTTGACTTTTGAAAAACACACAGGTTGTGGTGTTGACCCCTTCATGTTACTTTTGACTCTCCCAAAACTTAACTATTAAAAGCCTGCTGCTGCTGCTGCTAAGTCACTTCAGTCATATCCAACTCTGTGCGACCCCATGGACGGCAGCCCACCAGGCTTCCCCGTCCCTGGGATTCTCCAAGCAAGAACACTGGAGTGGGTTGCCATTTCCTTCTCCAATGCATGAAGGTGAAAAGTGAAAGTGAAGTCACTCAGTCATGTCCGACTCTTCACGACCCCATGGACTGCAGCCCACCAGGCTCCTCTGTCCATGGGATTTTCCAGGCAAAAGTACTGGAGTGGGGTGCCATTGCCTTCTCCGAACTAAAAGCCTACTGTTGGGCAGAAACCTTACTGATAATAGTTCATTGACACATTTTGTATGTTATATACATGTATTAGATATTGCACTGTGCTGTACTAAGTCGCTTTAATTGTGTCTGACTCTTTGCGATCCTATGGACTGTTGCCCACCAGGCTCCTCTGTCCATGGCATTCTCCAGACAAGACTACTGGAGTGGGTTGCCATGCCCTCCTCCAGGGGATCTTCCTGACCCAGAGACTGAACCCGTGTCTCTTAGTCTTCTGCACTGGCAAGTGGATTCTTTACCATTGGCACCAGCTGGGAAGTCATTTAATCCCCTATGCAACCTTGTGGGGTACATATGATTATTTTCCTGACTTTTGTAGACAGTTGACTGAGGCTTAGCTAGGTTAGATGATGCGTCTAGGACCACGCAGCTATGAGAGGGAGAGGTGGGATTTGAACTTGGCATGGCCTGACTGCTTTCTTCCTAATTTAGTTTTTTCTGCTAAAGTGGTGTGGGAACCCAGATCACAGGGCATATTTGAGAGATGCTATCCAAGTCTCATCATTATGGAAGGGAATAACCTGCCAATCTTGCTCTCTCCATCTGCTAGATACTCAGAATAATTTTGATTAAGTGAAACATAAATTGTAACACCACTCTGTTCAAAATATCTGGACAAAAACTAGACAGATTTTATGAATACACTACTAAGCCTGGAGTTATTGGCTACATGCCATGGGCAAGAAGCTCACATCTTTCACTAAGCAGAGGTATGGTTGGGTACCAAAGGAATGATGGAAACACTCAGATCAGGGACAGATTGTGATGTCAAACAGCACACAATTTGCTAAGCACTGCAGTCTGTTACTTCATGTGCTTCATATCTTCAATCTTCAGCTCAGCCTTGCACAGTAACTATTATAATTGTCCCCTTTTACAGAGTTTATGTTACTTCCCCAAAGTCACTTGGCTAAGATATCAGGGAGCCAGGATTCTAACAGGTGTCTAAGACTTACCCTCTCCTCGTTTCTGGGATTAAGTAGTGCCTTTGAGATGAAAAGAGGTCATGAGGAAAAGAATCTCATTGCAAAGGCAACCTGCGTGTGTGTGTGTGTGTCAGTCACTCGGTCAAGTCCAATTCTCCAGGCAAGAATACTGGAATGGGGAGCCATTCCCTTCTCCAGGTGATCTTTCCAATCCAGTATCGAACCTGGGTCTCTGGCATTGCAGACAGATTCTTTACCATCTGAGCCATCAGGAGGATTCCATGGTGTCTCAGACAGTAAAGACTCTGCCTGCAATGTGGGAGACGTGAGTTAGATCCCTGGGTTGGGAAGATCCCCTAGAGAAGGGACTAGCAACCCACTCCAGTATTCTTGCCTGGAGAAGCCCCATGGACAGAGAGGATTCATCAGGGAAGCCCAAAGGCAACTTTAAGAATGTGAAAACAAGGGCAGTATAGGAGCAAACACCACAGCTTAAGCTCACAGAAAATTTCTATGTGCCAGACTGACAGAGAATGCCTAGGGCCTTGCTATCTATCTCCTGGAACTTTTACTATCTCACGGACCCACTGATCTTGATTGGTTGATTACTTATTTTTCTTTTAATCAGTCAATCAGTCAGTTCAGTCGCTCAGTCGCGTCTGACTCTTTGCGACCCCATGAATTGCAGCACGCCAGGCTTTCCTGGCCATCACCAACTCCCGGAGCTTGCTCAAACTCATGTCCATCGAGTCAGTGATGCCATCCAACCATCTCATCCTCTGTTGACCGCTTATCCTCCTGCCTTGAATATTTCCCACCATCAGGGTCTTTTCTAGTGAGTCAGTTCTTCACATCAGGTGGCCAAAGTATTGGAGTTTCAACTTCAGCATCAGTCCTTCCAATGAATATTCAGGACTGATTTCCTTTAGGATAGACTGGTTGGATCTCCTTGCAGTCCAAGGGACTCTCAAGAGTCTTCTCCAACACCACAGTTCAAAAGCATCAATTCTTTGGCACTCAGCTTTCTTTATAGTCCAATTCTCACATCCATACATGATTACTGGGAAAACCACAGCTTTGATTAGATGGACCTTTGTTGGGAAGTAATGTCTCTGTTTTGTAATATGCTATCTAGGTTGATCATAGCTTTCCTTCCAAGGAGCAAGTGGCTTTTAATTTCATGGCTGCAGTCACCATCTGCAGTGATTTTGGAGCCCCCCCAAAATAAAATCTGTCACGGTTTCCATTGTTTCCCCATCTATTTGCCATGAAGTGATTGGACCAGATCCCATGATCTTAGTTTTCTGAATGTTGAATTTTAACCCAACTTTTTCACTCTCCTTTTTCACCTTCATCAAGAGGTTTTTTAGTTCTTTTTCACTTTCTGCCATAAGGGTGGTGTCATCTGCATATTTGAGGTTATTTGAGGTTACTGATATTTCTCCCAGCAATCTTGATTCCAGCTTGTGCTTCATCCAGCCCAGCATTTCACATGATGTACCCTGAATATAAGTTAAATAAGCAGGGTGACAATATACAACCCTGACATACTCCTTTTCCTATTTGGAACCAGTCTGTTGTTCCATGTCCAGTTCTTACTGTTGTCTCTTGCCCTGCTTACAGATTTCTCAGGAGGAAGGTCAGGTGGTCTAGTATTCCCATCTCTCAGAATTTTCCACAGTTTGTTGTGATCCACACAGTAAAAGCTTTGGCATAGTCAATAAAGCAGAAGTAGATGTTTTCCTGGAACTCTCTCACTTCTTTGATGATCCAGTGGATGTTGGCAATTTGAGCTCTGGTTCCTCTGCCTTTTCTAAATCCAGCTTGAATATCTGGAAGTTCACGGTTCACATACTGCTGAAGCCTGGCTTGACGAATTTTGAGTATTACTTTGCTAGCATGTGAGATGAGTACAATTGTGCAGTAGTTTGAGCATTCTTTGGCATTGCCTTTCTTTGAGATTGGAATGAAAACTGAATAATACATATTAATTATAAAAGAATAAATTCTTTTAATACAATAACTTTATTGAGTATACTTCATATTCCATACAATTCACCTTATTTAAAGTGCAAAACTCAAATATGTTAGCATATTCAAAGAGTTGACCAACCATCTCCATAATATTAGAACATGTTCTTCATGCCAAAAGAAACCATATCTCCATTAGCAGTCACCCCACATTTCCCTTCAACTCTCCCAGCCCTAGGTATCATCTGTGGATTTGCCTACTGTGGACATTTTATATAAAAGGAATCATACAAGTTACAGTCTTTCATGAAGAACATCTTTCACTTAGGGTAAGGTTTTCAAGATTCATCCATGGTGTAGTATGTATCAGTCCTTCATTCTTTTTTATGACTGAATAATTTTCCATTGTGTGAATATATCACACTTAACTTATTCACATTCACTAGTTGATGGACATTTTGGGTTGTTTCCAGATTTTTGGCTATTATGAATAATGTTCTACTAACATTCATGTACAAGCTTTTGTGTAGACATGTATTTTCATATCTCTTGAGCATAGACTTAGGAATGGAGTAGCTAGGTCATATGGTATTGTTGTTCAGTTGCTAAGTCATGTCTGACTCTTTGTGACCCCATGCACAGGAGCACGCCAGGCTTCCCTGTCTGTCACTGTCTCACGGAGTTTGCTCAAACTCATGTCCATTGAATCAGTGATGGTAGCTAACCATAGCTTTGACTCTATGGACATTTCTCAGCAAAGTGATGCCTTTGCTTTTTAATATGCCATGTAGGTTTTTCATAGCTTTCTTTCAAGGAGCAAATGTCTTTGAATTTCATGGCTGCAGTCACTGTCAGCAGTGATTTGGAGCCTAAGAAAATAAAATCTTCCAGTGTTTCCACTTCCCCCCCTTTCATTTGCCATGTAGTAGTGGGACTGGATGCCATGATCTTAGTTTTTTTAATGTTAAGTTTTAAGCCAGCTTTTTCACTCTCCTTTTTCACCTTCATCAAGAGGCTCTTTAGTTCTTCTTCAATTATGCCATTACAGTAATATCATCTGCATACCTGAGGTAACTGATATTTCTCCCAGGAATCTGGATTCCGGTTTGGTATTTATCCAGCTGGAATTCCCTTGCTTTCTCTATGATCTCCACTTCCTCTGCCTTTTCTAAATCCAGCTTGTACATCTGGAAGTTCTCATTTCACATACTGCTGAAGCCTAGCTTGAAGGATTTTGAGCATTACCTTGCTAGCATGTGAAATGAGTGCAATTGTACAGTAGTGTAAACATTTTTTGGCATTGCCTTTTTTTAGGACTGGAATGAAAACTGACCATTTCCTGTGGCCACTGCTGAGTTTTCCAAACTCGCTGGCATACTGAGCACAGCACTTTAACAACATCATCTTTTAGGATTTGAAATAGTTCAGCTGGAATTCCATCACCTTCACTAGCTTTGTTTGCAGTAATACATCTAAGGCTCACTTGATTTCACACTCCATGATGTGCAGCTCTAGGTGACTGCTCACTCCATTGTGGTCATTAAGATTTTTTTTTGTCTAGTTCTGTGTATTCTTGCTACCTCTTCTTAATCTGTTCTGCTTCTGTTAGATCCTTGTTGTTTCTGTCCTTTATCATGCCCATTCTTGCATGAAATATTCCCTTGAAATCTCCAATTTTTGAAGAGATTTCCAGTCTTTCCCATTCTATTGTTTTCTTCTATCTCTTGCATTTTCATTTAAGAAGACCTTCTTATCTCTTCTTGCTATTCTCTGGAACTCTGTATTCAGTTGGGTGTATCTTTTTCTTACCTGATTGTTTTTACCTTCTCCTCTTTCTTCAGCTATTTGTAAAGCCTCCTCAGACAACCATTTTGCCTTCCTGTATTTCTTTTTTTGGGGATGATTTTGGTCACTGCCGATGGTATGGACCTAATAGAAGCAGAAGATACTAAAAAGAGGTGGGAAGAATACACAGAAGAACTGTACAGAAAAGAGCTTCACGACCCAGATAATCATGATGATGTGATCACTGACCTAGAGCCAGACATCCTGGAATGTGAAGTCAAGTGGGCCTTAGAAAGCATCACTACGAACAAAGCTAGTGGAGGGGATGGAATTCCAGTGGAGCTATTCCAAATCCTGAAAGATGATGCTGTGAAAGTGCTGCATTCAATATGCCAGCAAATTTGGAAAACTCAGCAGTGGCTACAGGACTGGAAAAGGGCAGTTTTCATTCCAATCAAAAGAAAGGCAATGCCAAAGAATGCTCAAACTACCATACAATTACACTCATCTCACAGGCTAGTAAAGTAATGCTCAAAATTCTCCAAGCCAGGCTTCAGCAACACATGAACTGTGAAGTTCCAGATGTTCAAACTGGTTTTAGAACAGGCAGAGGAGCCAGAGATCAAATTGCCAACATTCACTGGATCATCGAAAAAGGAAGAGAGCTCCAGAAAAACATCTATTTCTGCTTTATTGACTATGCCAAAGCCTTTGACTGTGTGGATCACGATGAACTTTGGAAACTTCTGAAAGAGATGGGAATACCAGACCACCTGACCTGCCTCTTGAGAAACCTATATGCAGGTCAGGAAGCCACAGTTAGAACTGGACGTGGAACAACAGACTGGTTCCAAATAGGAAAAGGAGTATGTCAAGGCTATATATTGTCACCCTGCTTATTTAACTTATATGCAGAGTACATCATGAGAAACGCTGGGCTGGAAGAAGCACAAGCTGGAATCAAGATTGCTGGGAGAAATATCAATAACCTCAGATATGCAGATGACACCACCCTTATGGCAGAAAATATAGAGGAACTAAAAAGCCTCTTGATGAAAGTGAAAGTGGAGAGTGAAAAAGTTGACTTAAAGCTCAACATGCAGAAAATGAAGATCATGGCATCCGGTCCCATCACTTCATGGGAAATAGATGGGGAAACAGTGGAAACAGTGTAAGACTTTATTTTGGGGGCTCCAAAATCACTGCAGATGGTGATTGCAGCCATGAAATTAAAAGACGCTTACTCCTTGGAAGGAAAGTTATGACCAACCTAGATAGCCTATTGAAAAGCAGAGACATTACTTTGCCAGCAAAGGTCCATCTAGTCAAGGCTATGGTTTTTCCTGTGAACATGTATGGATGTGAGAGTTGGACTGTGAAGAAGGCTGAGCGCCAAAGAATTGATGCTTTTGAACTGTGGTGTTGGAGAAGACTCTTGAGAGTCCCTTGGACTGCAAGGAGATCCAACCAGTCCATCCTAAAGGAGATCAGCCCTGGGTGTTCTTTGGAAGGACTGATGCTAAAGCTGAAACTCCAATACTTTGGCCACCTCATGCGAAGAGTTGACTCATTGGAAAAGACTCTGATGCTGGGAGGGATTGGGGGCAGGAGGAGAAGGGGACAACAGAGGATGAGATGGCTGGATGGCATCACTGACTCGGTGAACGTGAGTTTGAGTAAACTCCGGGAGTTGGTGATGGACAGGGAGGCCTGGCGTGCTGTGATTCATGAGGTCACAAAGAGTTGGACACGACTGACTGAACTGAACTGAACTGAACTTGTGTACAATGTCATGAACCTCTATCCATAGTTCTTCAGGCACTCTGTCTACCATATCTAATCCTTTGACTCTATTTATCACCTCTACTGTATAATCATAAGGGATTTGATTTAGGTCATATTTGAATGATCTAGGGGTTTTCCCTACTTTCTTCATTTTAAGTCTGAATTTTGCCATAAGGAACTGACGATATGAGCCTGATGATATGACAGTCAGCTCCCAGTCTTGTTTTTACAAACTGTATAGAGTTTCTCCATCTTCAGCTACAAATAATATAATTAGTCTGATTCTAGTATTAACCATTAGGTGATGTCCATGTGTAGAGTTGTCTCTTGTGATACTGGAAGAGGGTGTTTGCTATGACCAGTGCATTCTCTTGGCAAAACTCTGCCAGCCTTTGCCCTGGTTCATTTTGTACTCCGAGGCCAAACTTGCCTATTACTTCAGGTATCCCTTGACTTCTTACTTTTGCATTCCAGGCCCGTATAATGAAAAGGACATCTTTTTTTGGCCTTAGTTCCAGAAGCTCTTGTAGGCCTTCATAGAACCATTCGACTTCAGGTTCTTTGGTATTAGTGCTTGGGGCATAGACTTGGATTACTGTGATGTTGAATGGTTTGCCTTGCAGACAAACTGAGATCATTCTGTTGTTTTTGAGATTGCATCTAAATACTGCATTTTGAACTCTTGACTATGAGGGCTACTCCATTTCTTCTAAGGTGTTTTTTAATTGAAGTATAGCTGATTTATAATATTTTGTTAGTTTCAGGTGTACCACATAATGATTCAATATTTTTATAGGTCATACTCCATTTAAAGTCATTACAAAATAATTGCTATATTTCCCTATGCTATACAATATATTTTGATGTTTATTTATGTTATAGATAATAGTTTGTATCTTAATCTTATACCCCTATCTTGCTCCTTCCCTCTCTCCTCTCCCCACTAGTAACCACTAGTTTGATTTCTGTATCTGTGAGTCTATCCCGTTTTTTGTCATATACATTTGTTTTAGATTCTGCATATAAATGAAAACATAAATTTCTCTTTGTCTGTCTTATTTCACTGAGCATAATACTCTCTAGGTCCAACCACACTGTTACAAATGGCATAATTTCATTCTTTTTTATGTCTGAGTAATACTCCATTCGGAGAAGGCAATGGGACCCCACTCCAGTACTCTTGCCTGGAAAAATCCCATGGATGGAGGAGCCTGGTAGGCTGAAGTCCATGGGGTCGCTAAGAGTCAGACACGACTGAGCGACTTCACTTTCACTTTTCACTTTCATGCATTGGAGAAGGAAATGGCAACCCACTCCAGTGTTCTTGCTTGGAGAATTCCAGGGACAGGGGAGCCTGGTGAGCTTCCGTCTATGGGGTCGCACAGAGTCAGATACAACTGAAGCGACTTAACAGCAGCAGCAATATTCCATTGTATATATATATATATATATATATATATATATATATATATATGGACATCAGGATGCATGTCTCTTTTTGAATGAGTGTTTTCATTTTCTTTCAATATATATTCAGCTGTGGAATTCCTGAATGATATGTTAGTTTTAGTTTTTTGAGGAAACTCCATACTGTTTTCTATAATGGCTGCACCAATTTCCAATCCCACCAACAGTATACTAAGGTTTCCTTTTACTCATATCCTTGCCAACATTTGTTATTTGTAGAGTTTTTGGTAATAACCATTCTGACAAGTGTGAGGTGATATCTCACTGGTATTTGGTGGAAGGGAGAGTTGTTGGGCTTTTTTGATCTTGCCACGTAGCTTGTGGGGTCTTAGTTCTCCGTCCTGGGATTGAACCCAGGCCCTTGGCAGAGAGTGTGGATTCCTAACCAATGAATCACCACAGGGCATTTCCTCTCATTACTGTTTTGATTTGCACTTCTCAAATTATTAGCCTGGGCTTCCCAGGCAGCTCAGTGGTAAAGAATCTGCCTGCCAATGTAGGAGATGCAGTTTCCATCCCTGGGTTGGGAAGATCCCTTGAAGAAAATGGCAACCCACTCTGGTATTCTTGCCTGGGAAATCCAATGGACAGAAGAGCCTGGTGGGCTACAGTTTATGAGATCACAGAGTCAGACACGACTTAGCGACTGAGCACACATGCAATGAGTAGCAATTTTGAGCATTTATTCATGTGCCTGTTGATTACCTGTATATCTTCTCTGGAAAAATGTCTATTCAGGTCTTCTGCCCATTTTTATACTGCCATACTGTTTTCTAAAGAAGTCACAACACAAGAGGGGAGTTCAGGATAGGGGGACACATGTGCACCCATGGTTGATTCATGTGGAGATATAGCAAAACCCCCCACAACATTGTAAAGTAATTATACTCCAATTGAAATAAATTAGTTAATTTAAAAAATTGTTTAAATAAAGAAGCCACACCATTACATTCCCATCAAGGATTCCAACCTCACCACATTGTTGTCAATATTTGCTATTATCTTGTTGTATTGTCACCATAGTGAGTATGGGTTACTTCTCTCAAATCTTGCTAATGTGCCTTCTCAGATTCCTGGCAATGAGACTGTGTCGTAAACTTGAAACAGACATAACACAATTTGAAAAAATATGTTTCTTAAAAAACACTTGTCAACCACCCATAATTTCCTATTTAGTATCATTAAAATGTTCTCACAATTTTATAAGATTATTATACATCTCTTTAAAAGCCATTAATGCATTGACAATTATATATGTCTAAATTATTTATACATGGTGGTTTTTGAGGGACATATCTACTTTATCAAGTGAGGGTTACTTACAGTGGTTATGAGGACTAAAATTGTTCTCGGTACTCAAAAAGTCACTTTGAAAGTCTGAAGACTAGGTTTATTAAAGAGTAAACTGTCAGAAATACCCATTGGGAAAGAACATGAGCTTTAGACTTTAATGTTTGATTTCCAGTTGGCAGACTTATCAGTTAGAAGACTTTAATGGTGCAGATATCTGAAAACCCAAGTGCAATGACCCAAACAGACAAGGCTTTATTTATATCAAGCCACTGGTGGTAGGTAGTGCAGAGCTAGTGTGTTAATTCAATTGTACTCCAAGGATCCAGGCTCTTTCTATCTTTCTTCTTTGCAGTCTTTAGAGCATTGACCCTAGTCCTCGGGTGCTGCACATCCAGGCTTCTCATCCAAGTTTCAGGCAGGAAAGTAGTGAAGGGAAAAGGAAATTCTCCCATGGACTTCTACTTGCATCTCATTGGCCAGAATTGATTTACACATCTACTCTATCTGGATGGGAACCCAGGAGAAGGGTATGGTGGACGCAGTTCAGTAATCTAACAGTATCTGCCACAGTTGCTAGCTGAGTGACCTTGGAAAATTTGTTTAGCTTTGCTAAGCCCTAGCCTCCTGAAAAATGAGTATAGGTAATACAAAACTAAGCATTATAAAACTTATAAGAAAGCAAATTATAAGAAAAGGCTCACAAATAGGAAATGCTTAGAAACTAACAAAAAGACGATGTTAGAGTGTTAGAACATTATGGTGAAACTCAAGACTGACTCTCTAGACTTTTTTGATTCATTCTAAAATCAAAACTTGACTGATTTGGGAGAGAAGATGAATGTAAAGCCATAAAAATGATCATTTACAGGCTATTGTAAGCAATAACTTTATTTACTTTCAAGTAACAATAACTTTAGACAGATGACTATCTAGAAAGAATGTCAAATGTGGTCTAATAAGTAAGACTAATTTTCAAGCTGGTGTACATACATCAATAGTAAAGTCACTCATTTTAAAGTCATTCAAACTAGAAACGTAAACTCAATGTGGGCAAGAATTTTTGCTTGCTTTGTTTACTGCTATATTTCTTTAGCCTAGGATGAGGCCTGGCATCTAGAAAGTGCTCAATAAACATGTGTTGAGTGATCATTCTGATAACTAGAAATGGACATTTCTTGTATCCTTCCTTCACAATCAAGTTGAATAATAATAATACAAGGTCCTATATATTAAAAAGGTATTTTTCATGTCTTTTCTGAAACTGAGAGTAAATTATAGCCAAGCTTAGACAAATCTAACCCAAATTCTAAATTGACTGAGTCCAGATTAGTGAAATTTTATTGTATCGTAAAAAGGACATAAAGGATGTGAAGTGATAGCATAAAAATGAATGTATTCCTCTAGCAAATTCAAAGAATGAGCTCCTGTAACCACAGACAAGTTGGAAAAGAAAACAGACATCTGTTCATCTTACAATTAATAAAAAACACATCCATGAACTGAGAAAAATTATAGAAATCCATTTCTAACTAATGATTAAGGCCTTTCCCCCTACGAAAAAGGTGACTTATAATGAATTTTCTGGTTGAGGTAGTATCAGATTTAAAAAGGTTCTTCTTTTTAATACCCTGAGAACTCAGAACCCTGAGTTCTCAGGGTATTTTCTACTTTGGCAGTTGCGTAGATATCGGCATTTGCAAAGTTTCACTTCCAGCTCCTGTGGTTCTATTTTCCAGTAAAATCATGTACAGAGAGAGGCATTTCACCTCAACCCACCTACTTGTTTCCACAGTGCCAGAAAGATAGCATTCCCTCCATGGGAGCACTGGGGCCATCAGGGCCTCCAGATGGTGTGGGGTTGAAGTTGTAAAGCAGAGGAATTGTGTCTATGTTGTTTCAAGAATCTTCTTTCTGCATAGGACTTCTGCGGTGACCCCACCAGCATGACCTTTCACATACCCTTCTCAACCCCTTTGTATTTTGCTAAGTATTGCACCAATGGGTGGTGACAGAAAAAAACCAAACCAACCAATCAAACAAAAAGAAAACCTCTGCTATTAAGCATCTACTGTTGTAGCCATGCGTTCCAGGAAACAAACTCACTCAGAAGGACAGTGCAGATAGTGGAGTGCAGTTTATTACACCAGCGGGCCCAAGGCAGAGTCTCCTCTTAGCCAAGGACCCTGACCAGTTTTTGTGAAAACCTTATATACCCTAAGTGTACTTGCTCAAACCCACCTCCCCAAATTCCTAGAAACTAGTCTGGACAAGGTAAAAGAGAGATACGGTCAAAGTTAGCCCATGATTCATGTGTCACAAGACTAGATAAACGGTGGACATTTATCAATAGGACTGTGGTCATATCCCGATAAACATAATGGATTTTACAACTTTGTTCTGTTACAGAGATAATTAGCATATTCTTTTAGGCAACGGAGAGCCCAGTACAAGTCCTGAGGCTCTTTTATCGGGGATCTGGTTTTCCATTGGTGTGCCATTTCTATAGACGCTGGGCACAAAGTTCAGAGTCCACTGGGAGGGTGACCATGCGTGTAGCCTAATGTTCGCAGTCTGGCCTGAGATGGAGTCCAGCTCTGTCCGTTTCCTCCTTCACTGCTTACTGTTGTCCTGTTACCCTCCACAGCTTCATGTAAATGTGTTCTTTCTTTATCATGGAAGCTCTTGCAATATCTGGCATGGTACTCAGTAAATACTTGTTGAATGAAAATGAATACATGGAGGCCCTTCATTCTATTTTATTCAAGTCAATTTGACAAATATTTATTTAGAATTTCATGTCTTCTCAGAACTATGTTAAATGCTAGAAAACTTTTTAAAAATAGACAACATCTCTGTGCCTGACAAGTTCATAAACCATTTAGAATAATGAATATTATATTTAGAATAACCAATATATATAGAATAACCAATAGTATATTTTAAGGTACCATGCAAGACCAATAGGGTCATTTAGTTTTAATAAGACCCCTAAAATCAACTGTTACTCTTCTACTTCATAAGACCTGCTTGCTTTTGCCACATGTTTCTCTCTATATTCATATTCATAATAGCCAGACATATAGATATAATTAGATATATAATTATATCTTAGATAGAATTATATCTATTTCTTAGCTACGTCTAAGATTATCTTAGATTAATTATCTTAGATAATTAATCTAAGATATATCTTAGATAATTATATCTAAGATATATCTTAGATATAATTCCAAATATATTTGGAGTTCTTTTAGGACTTAAAAATCAGTTCACATATTAAAGTCCATCTGCTCACTGGTTCTACACCAGTGCTTGGAGAGCTAATTGTGGCTGGGGACAAATACAAACTTACTGACTGATACTACTTTATATTCATGATCACTCACTTTAAGTGAGCCCAGATAGCTACCCAGTCGTCTCCTGGCACTTCACTGGTCAAGTCACTCCCCCACTAACCAGGCAATTACTTTGTTACTGTTTCATCTCTGGTTTCCAACATCTTCTCCCCCTTCTCACACTCTGTTGATGACTAACTTCCTATTTCATTGAGAAAATAAGAGTAATAAGAAATACCACAACCTCCCTCATCTGCTGACACACTGACATCTGTACCCCACACTTGGTCTTCCCTTCTATTACTGTGGATGAACTACCATTGCCCTGAGGCCAGCTCTCCACTATAGACTAGATCTTTCTCTGTCTGCCTGCTAGAGGACATCGCTCCAACAATATTCCTTCCTTTCTTCTGTATCATCACCTTTCCTATCTTTACTGGATCTCCTCATCAGCTGTCAAAATGCTGTAGCATCTACCTCCCTAGGCACCCCCTTCCACTACTTTATCTTTCTGCTCCTTCATATGGCAAACTCTTCAAAAAGAGCTGTTCATACTTTCCACCTCTACTTCCTCTCTTTTCATCCTCTCTTTAATTTTGTCAAGCTTTTGCCCTCTACCTCCAGGTCTTATCAGTGTTGCTAATGACGTCCCCATTGCCAGATGCAACCGTTTATTCTCAGTTCCTATCTTCCTTTTCAGATCAGATCAGATCAGATCAGTCGCTCAGTCGTGTCCGACTCTTTGTGACCCCATGAACTGCAGCACGCCAGGCCTCCCTGTCCATCACCAACTCCTTTTCAGGAAGGGTAGATTTACTATCAGGAACATTTAACTTAACTTTTTACTTCCTTCTTTGATCTTCCAGGACAGCACTCCCTTTTGGTTCTTCCTGGATGCTTTTTCAAAGTTTCTTTTACCATTTCTCCTTTATTCTAGTAAAGTAATATCAATAACCCTCAGATATGCAGATGACACCACCCTTATGGCAGAAAGTGAAGATGAACTAAAGAGCCTCTTGATGAAAGTGAAATAGGAGAGTGAAAAAGTTGGCTTAAAGCTCAACATTCAGAAAACTAAGATCATGGCATCTGGTCCCATCACTTTATGGCAAATAGATGGGGAAACAGTGGAAACAGTAGCTGACTTTATTTTTCTGGACTCCAAAATCACTGCAGATGATGATTGCAGCCATGAAATTAAAAAACACTCCTTGGAAGGAAAGTTATGACCAATCTAGACAGCATATTAAAAAGCAGAGACATAACTTTGCCAATAAACGTCTGTCTAGTCAAGGCTAGCCCTGGGAAATGGTGTCTTTCCCAGGCAGTCAGTCTTGCCTGGAAAATCCCACGGATGTATGAGCCTGGTGGGCTGCAGTCCATGGGGTCACAAAGAGTCAGACATGACTGAATGACTTCACTTTCTATTTTCACTTTCATGCATTGGAGAAGGAAATGGCAACCCACTCCAGTGTTCTTGCCTGGAGAATCCCAGGGACGAGGGAGCTTGGTGGGCTGCCGTCTATGGGGTTGCACAGAGTTGGACACGACTGAAGCGACTTAGCAGTAGCAGTAGCAGTCAAGGCTATGGTTTTTCCAGTAGTCATGAATGGATGTAAGAGTTGGACTATAAAGAAGGCTGAGTGCTGAAGAATTGATGCTTTTGAACTATGGTGTTGGAGAAGACTCTTGAGAGTCCCTTGGACTGCAAGGAGATCCAACCAGTCCATCCTAAAGGAGATCAGTCCTGGGTGTTCATTGGAAGGACTGATGCTAAAGCTGAAACTCCAATACTTTGGCCACTTGATGAGAAGAGCTGACTCATTTGAAGAGACCCTGATGCTGAGAAAGATTGAGGGCAGGAGGAGAAGGGGACGACAGAGGATGAGATGTTTGGATGGCATCACCAACTCAATGGACATGGGTCTGGGTGGACTCCGGGAGTTGGTGATGGACAGGGAGGCCTGGTGTGCTGCGGTTCATGGGGCTGCAAATAGTCGGACATGACTGAGTGACTGAACTGAACTGAATAGTGATCCAGAGCTCTGTCTTAGGACCTCTTATTATATTTATCTACATTCATTATCTAAAAGATCTCGACCAAATTTATGGTGTAAAACTCCCTAATCTGTATCTCCATATCTCTCTTGAACTGCAGCCAAATTTTACCTAACTTCATACTCAAAGTTTCCTCTTAATGTCCAAGAGCTAATAGTTTCAAAACCAAATACTAAGTTCCCTCTTCTCAGACTCACGTTCCCTATCTCAGTAAATGGCAACTCCATCCTTTGAAATATTCAAGTTAAAATCACTGGAGTCCTCCTGGATTTCTTTCTACTATGCCCCCATTCAACTGACAGAAAAGCTTATCGCATCTATTTTTAAAAAACTTATTTCTTTTCACTGTCTCATCCAAGCCAGGTCATCTCTCACCTGGGTTAGTAAACTGGTGCTCTAGCCTCCGTGTTTGCCTTGCTAGAGTCTATTATTCACAAAGAGTCAGAGTAATCCTTTTCACACACACATCTCAGATGTTACTCCTCTGTTCAGTCTCCCGTTTCACTCAGAGATCCTTCCATGGCTCTATGTGACTTTACAGTGCCTTATAAATCTCCTCTCATCTAGGACTCTCTGATCTCATCTCATCCCTTCCCATCTTCTTCAGTTTATCAAACCTTAATGACCTCCTTACTGTTCTTGAACAGGACAGACAAGGACCTGCCTCAGGACCTTTGTGCATCACCTACAATGCGCTTCCTCCAGGAAGGCATAATTCTTGATTCTGTACTGCTCCAGCACTACCTTCTCAGATTCTCAGACATATCTTCCCTTATCTTCCTCCCTAAAAAGATCCCCCCTCACCCCTACTCCTAGCATTTCCTAACCCCCTTCTTTTTTCCTTCTGAATGCTTATCAACAAAAGACGTATTATATATGTATTTGTGTGTTCTACAAAGGTTGAGACTTTACCTTTTCTGTTCATTATGGTAGCTCCAGTGTCTAAAGTAGTGCTTAGAATATCAGATCAGATCAAATCAGATCAGTCGCTCAGTCGTGTCCGACTCCCTGCGACCCCATGAATCCCAGCATGCCAGGCCTCCCTGTCCATCACCAACTCCCAGAGGTCACTGAGACTTACGTCCATCGAGTCAGTGATGCCATCCAGTCATCTCATCCTCTGTCATTCCCTTCTCCTCTTGCCCCCAATCCCTCCCAGCATCAGAGTCTTCTCCAATGAGTCAACTCTTCGCATGAGGTGGCCAAAGTACTGGAGTTTCAGCTTTAGCATCATTCCTTCCAAAGAAATCCCAGGGCTGATCTCCTTTGGAATGGACTGGTTGGATCTCCTTGCAGTCCAAGGGACTCTCAAGAGTCTTCTCCAACACCACAGTTCAAAAGCATCAATTCTTCAGTGCTCAGCCTTCTTCATAGTCCAGCTCTCATATCCATACATGACCACAGGAAAAACCATAGCCTTGACTAGATGAACCTTTGTTGGCAAAGTAATGTCTCTGCTTTTGAATATGCTATCTAGGTTGGTCATAACTTTCCTTCCAAAGAGTAAGCATCTTTTAATTTCATGGCTGCAATCACCATCTGCAGTGATTTTGGAGCCCAGAAAAAGAAAGTCTGACACTGTTTCCACTGTTTCCCCATCTATTTCCCATGAAGTGATGGGACCAGATGCCATGATCTTCATTTTCTGAATATTGAGCTTTAAGCCAACTTTTTCACTCTCCTCTTTCACTTTTGTCAAGAGGCTTTTTAGTTCCTCTTCACTTTCTGCCATAAGGGTGGTGTCATCTGCATATCTGAGGTTATTTACATTTCTCCCGGCAATCTTGATTCCAACTTGTGTTTCTTCCAGTCCAGCATTTCTCATGATGTACTCTGCATATAAGTTAAATAAACAGGGTGACAATATACAGCCTTGAATATAGTGGGTGTTAAATGTTAAATAACTGTTGAATGAATGATTAAATTTTAAAAGATACTATTTATCATTATCACCATAAATCAGCAGTGTCTACAGAAAATCTATTAACTATAATGAGAACTAGGTGCAATGGAAACTTCAGAAAAATATAAATCATACTAATCCCCCTTCAACAAATAATCTGTTATATATATTAATTAGCACAGGAAAAAAACAGAAGACATTTTGAAACTTTGTACTATATGGTAGTATGCAAAAATTGTCCTAAAGTTTAGTCAGTCATTTTGATTGGATTTTTCATCTAAAATAGTGCTTTGTGGTCTAGGTGCTAATATGAGGGTAGACTTTAAAAGAAGAATTAAATTACCTAGTAGCTATAGGTAACGTCAGTCTGAGAATACATTTCCATTTTGACTTGTGGTCTCAATATGTGTGATGAAAGAATTACCCACAAACCAATAAGAACATGTATGTGGTTTTCTCTAACTGAAAAATATTCAAAGATGCCCTACTTACTACTTACACAGTTGCCATTCTCTTATTTTCACATTTGGATACTTATTTAACACAAAAGTTAGCATTCCTTATTACAAAGCCTTTGCATGGAACTCCTATGCAATGCTCCTTCCCAGAGGGAGCTCACTTAGTTTAAACTATGTCCAGTGCTGATTTCCCCAAAGAGGCACAATAGGTACACCCAGGGCCTGCCATGCCTTCAGAAATCTATGAAAATGTTTAATTTCACTTGAAATCACAAGAAAAAAATGAACCATTAGGCCAAAGAAAGTGTTTTAACATGTGACGTTAATATATTTACTTTTATATCAACAGTTGTAAAACATAATCTATATGAATATATATTCATATAAGTGCTCATGCATGCTCAGTTGCTCAGTCATGACTTTTTGTGACTCCATGGGCTGTAGCTTACATATACATATACAATGTATATATATAAACATAAACATTATATATATATGTAAAAACACACCTGCTGCTGCTGCTAAGTCGCTTCAGTCGTGTCCGACTCTGTGCGACCCCATAGACGGCAGCCCACCAGGCTTCCCCGTCCCTGGGATTCTCCAGGCAAGAACACTGGAGTGGGTTGCCATTTTCTTCTCCAATGCATGAAAGTGAAAAGTGAAAGGGAAGTCGCTCAGTCGTGTCCGACTCTTAGCAACCCCATGGACTGCGGCCCACCAGGGTTCTCCATCCATGGGATTTTCCAGGCAAGAGTACTGGGGTGGGGTGCCATTTACAAACTTTTTAATCTTATTTGCAAAAAGGGTTTATGAAGGTAAAGGTGCTTAGGGCCCATGAAAGCCACAATGTGACCCTGGATGGTCTTGATTATGTTTTCAAAAATGAAACAAATTTTGATTCATTTTATTTTTTTTATTTTATTTTTTAACTTTACAATGTTGTATTGGTTTTGCCGTATATCAACATGATTCATATTAAAGTGAAAGTGCATTCTCCAAGCAAGCTAAAAAGACAGCATCAAAAAATTGAGGAATAATTAATTCAACATAACTGGTGATCATAATCCTTCCTTTTTTTTAAGTTTAGAGACAGAAGAAGAGCAAGAATTTCTCACTTCAAGTTACATTAACATCTCCACTGATTCATTGCAAAAGGGCAAGAAGTATTTGGTTTGGGTCCAAGCTTCAAATGTACTGGGCATGGAGAAGTCAAAACAACTACAAATTGATCTGGATGATATAGGTAAAGAATAAAAAATTCTGTAATGTCTTTACAAATAAATAACTAATTTGTGCTGACCTAATCAAATAAAGTGGAGATTTGAAAGGAGTTCCCCTAAAGGTCCCTAAAAATCATGATAAAGAAAATAAGCGTTACCCATAACCTGCTGCCTGAGACAAGTCAAAGATAAGTGAGGTTGCCTTTGTTTTATATATCCTTCCAGTCTTATTTCTACATGGGTATGTCTTTTCAGAATATTTATTGAGAATTTCTTATGTTCAAGCATAGTTCTAAGGGCTAGGGAGAAAAAGACAGACAAGAAAGGTACTTGCTTGCAATCTACTTGGGATGATGGAAACAAATAAGGATTATAATAAAGTGTGATGAGTCTTATGTTGTGAGAATTACAGTATATTGCTATATACACTATTTTTAAAGTTACACTTTTGTTTGTAAAGTTCTACAAAAAACATAGAAAATTGTGGAAAATTATGTAGACATCTCTGTGTATACCAGCCAGATTAAAATGTTAATATTTTTTGCAAAAGGTATTTTAGAACTTGCCTTTTTAAAAAATTACAATATAGAATAAATATTTCTATTAATTCAATCTACAAGCTTCAGTTCAGTTGCTCAGTTGTGTCCGACTCTTTGCGACCCCATGAATCACAGCACACCAGGCCTCCCTGTCCATCACCAACTCCCGGAGGTCACTCAGACTCACATCCATAGAGTCAGTGATGCCATCAAGCCATCTCATCCTCTGTCATCCTCTTCTCCTCCTGCCCCCAATCCCTCCCAGCATCAGAGTCTTTTCCAATGAGTCAACTCTTCGCATGAGGTGGACAAAGTACTGGAGCTTCAGCTTTAGCATCATTCCTTCCAAAGAAATCCCAGGGCTGATCTCCTTCAGAATGGACTGGTTGGATCTCCTTGCAGTCCAAGGGACTCTCAAGAGTCTTCTCCAACACCACAGTTCAAAAGCATCAATTCTTCGGTGCTCAGCCTTCTTCACAGTCCTTATTTTTAATTAAAATCTTTAATTATCTCTTATTACTGTTCTGTTTTTCACCATCATAAATTACACTGCCATGGACAACCTTTAGGCTGAATTTTTACATAGTAGTTGTTTTTCTCCTTAAGATACATTCCAAAAAGTAATTGCCCTTTAGCCTTTTACGTCTACATTCTAATCCTAAAGCCAGAGTTCAGCCAAAGAGCACCAAGTGTGAATTTCCTTATCGTTGCAGATTCTAGTGCCAATTACCCCTGTTTTTTTTTATTAAAGATAATTTCAGTAGCAAACACATGGCCCACTTCTTCAGCACTAACTGCTTGTACATACTTTATCTTGTTTAATCCTTACGACAACCCTATTTTGTAGAAAATAATGTAATTTATACATGAGGAAACCAAGCTGAGGTGGCATGAGGCAAGTTGAGGCTGCAGAGCTAGGAAGCCTCTAGTTCCAGGATCCTCAACTCCTAACCCCAGTCTTTGTTTAAAAGCACATTGCAACGTGTGTGACAACTTTCCTGCTGATTAACGATTTAGGGGATGTGACACCTCTCAGGATATAGCATGAGTATCCTGTGGGGACTACTGGAGTCTTCTGTTGGAACTAATATCTCAGTGTCTCAACTATCACAACAGGATTGGTCTAAAAAGCTGCACTTAGGCTATGAATATTGGCTTTGAAAACAAACACTGCTAACTATGGAGATGAATAGTAACTCCACTGTATTGTATATTCTTGGAGTTATAGTTCTCTGGACCATGATCTACACGCTTTTGTAAGTTTACATTTTGAGGTAGTATACAGTCATAGTATGTGTGTGCTCAGTTGTGTCTGACTCTTTGTGACCCTATGGAAGTAGCCTGTTAGGCTCCTCCATCCATAGGATTCTTCAGGCCAGAACACTGGAGTGCCATGCCCTCCTCCAGGGTATCTTTGCATCCCAGGAATCAAACCCATGTCTCTTGCATCTCCTGCATTGCAAGCAGATTCTTTACCTGCTGAGCTACCTGGGAAGCCCTAAAAACAGGCTCCTCTCAATGGATTAATAATGGTTAAAAGGTATCATGTTCAGTATCATTTTAGCAGTATTCATTATTAGGAACTAGATTAATATTAGTAGTATTACTGCTATTATTATCATTGTTATTACAATGTTAGTGTATCCATTTACTAAACACCTATGGTGTTTCAGGCAATTAACATGCCCACTACACTTAATTCTGGAAATAATCATATATGATACCATTAGGCCCATTTTTTAGACAAAGATATAAAATAATTTCCTCAAAGCACAAACTTAGTAAGAAGGAGAGCCAGATTTCATCTCAGACTTGCTCACTTGCTGTAGTTAACCATCACCCCCACCTTCCAAAATCTCCTCTGACTGTCACCTTCAAATCTTTTCACACTAAACTGGGGAGCCTCTTGTTTGGAGTTTCTGCACCTCCACCCCCTCCTCCTCCTTTCTCAGTCCCCCGAAATGGATTCTAAGAAACTCAGATTGAAAAACACAGGTTGACAATGTAGGAGGCCCCTCCCAACAGAGCCCCTAGATTCTTACTGGATGTGCTATATTGATTTATGGCACTTTAAGAATGAGACACTGCAAATGAGATAAATTAACTGTTCTATGAAACTGAAGCAGAGGACTCTCCTGGGAGTAATTTCCACACAACAGCTATGGAATTGGGCTTTAATTAAATTAGGGAGGTATGCTGAAAGGCAGGACTGAGTTAACAGTGTAGAAACACTGCCAAAATGACACATGAAAGGAATGCTTAAACTTCTCTTATAGAGAAATGAGTTTCAACGCAGAGAATGCAGTGCCTTCTGGCTGTCATTTTGAACATTAGTTCTCGCCAGTGAATAAGTATAAGTAAATACATATTGTTAGAAAGATACCAGATGACTATAATATGGTTCTTTATTTCAATTTAAGAGGAAACTAAAGATATGGCATTTATGATGGAACTGACACTAAAAAAAAAAAAAAAAAAAACATGTAAGATCCTATGGAAATGTTTGAAATGTAAGCAATGAGAGAAAAAATTCAACATTTTGAGTCTTGTGTAACAAACTAATGGTCAAGTACATGTTATATAATTACTTGAAAAATATAAGCTCATGCAAACCTGAAGCCTTAGATCTCTATTGTATTGATCTGCTCTGTGCTAAGCCTCTATCTTAACCACACTTACTGTTCTATCTGCATTTCTCATAGGACTAAGAAAAGTTTTTCTTCTCCCCAGAATATTTCTTTCTGGAAAAGGATCTCACAATGCTTGCATTGTTATATTTGTAGCAGGCTATACTCAGAGATGGGGCGTAATTTATAGCCTTGAGGGGGGCTTAAGTATTCACAAATGGTTTCAGAGCCCTAGAGATCCACTTCCCTGACTCTAGAAATCTCTGAATTCTGATTCTTATTACAAGGAGCTTAAAATAGAAAAAGGAAATCAACTATGGAATTCAGATGATAAAAGTTTAGTACTGTAAGCTCTTTAATTAGATTAATTCTACTACTATTACTTATATTCTATGCTAGGTTATGGAGAAGGAAATGGCAACCAACTCCAGTGTTCTTGTCTAGAGAATTCCATGGATAGAGAAGCCTGGCGGGCTACAGTCCATGGGGTCACAAAGAGTCAGACACGACTGAGCGACTGAATCACCATGCTAGGTTAAGCCCAAGGATTTTATTTTAGGTCAGTGTTGCTAGAATGCAAATCTTTAATTTTTCTGTTTTTCTATAAATAATGTATCTGCGCACATAACTTTATGGAATATTATTCATTGAAAATAAAACAATTTTCCCAAAGAATACTTTATAACTTAGAATAAAAGGAAATGAATTCATAGATAATATTAAGTTGTAATAATGGCCCCTAAAAGCACACCAATTTGTTAAATCAATATTGGATAGGCCCAAGAGTTCGTACCATTGTACAGAAAACCCTGAATGAACTTTTTAGCCAATTCCGAAATAAATACATCTTACAAAGTCATAGGTTTTCATTGTTCTATTATGCATATAAGAGAAATGGGAAATGCCAATGATTTATTCTATTCAGACAGAACAAATTTACAATAATTTGCAGATTAGAAATATAGAGATTCCAGGTACACCATGACTCCCAGTATGAAAAATAGTAAGATTAACAATTAGAATTTCGGTTTCCTTTTGAAAAATCAAAGGAAATTTTTAGTTTCCTTTTGATCTTCCCTGGTGGCTCAGATGGTAAAGAGTCTGCCTTCAATGCAGGGTTTGATCCCTGGGTCAGGAAGATCCTGTGGAGAAGGAAATGGTAACCCACTCCAGTATTCTCACCTGGAAAACCCATGGACAGAGGACTCTGGCAGGCTGCAGTCCATGGGTCACAAAGAGTTGGACATGACTGAGCAACTTCACTTTCTTTTTCTTTGAAAATCATAATCACACAACACAGCAATAATTTATAAAGTCTTAGAGTCTTGTGAGACACTTTGTTCAAGTTATACTTTCAAGTACAGATTTACTTTAATAGCCAACAAAACAAGTGAGCAAATATTTGTACAAGTTTCCCTATGACACAGGAGAATAATTGATTGTGAAAGATCTCAACTCAACATTTTGCCAAATCATATTCTCTGAACTAAATTGTGGATGAAAAACATAATTTCTCCCTAAACAGACACAGAAAAAGAAGAGATATCTTCGTTACCTCTTTTTTATACACATTTGTAATAGGCCAGGCTTCAGATTTCATGAGTTAGGAATGTAAGATAGCATGAAGTGGGAAAAGACAAGACTATTAAAGTTCCATTTAAAAGAAATGGAGAATGGGTGGAATGGAATTTTAATCAATAATAGCAGTTTTCTCCTACATAATAAATTAGAAAACAAGAAAAATTTCATTAATCATTAATTAGATTGTGAGTTTTTTTGTTTAGCACTTTGAATTTTAACATGTCTAAATATTGATGAAAAAATACCAATTTCTTCCTAGTCAGTTTTAAGTTACTGGATTTCTGTTTATGTTTTTTTCTAGTGATACCTTCTGCATCCATTATTTCCAGGGCTGAGGATACAAATACTACAGTGTCCAAGACTGTAATCCACTGGAATAGTCAAACATCAATTGAAAAAGTTTCCTGTGAAATAAGATACAAAGCTACAACAAACCAAACTTGGAATGTAAGCTAAATTTACTTTCCTTTTACATGTAAGTGAGTAAAAGAAAAGCCAGCCAAGTCAATGACCACAGTGGATGTATAATGATCTATTTTACATGTTTTTATCTGACTGTTTGTGCGATATTCAAACTACTCTAGTTTTAATAATGATGCTTCCAAATAAAGAGGTGAATTTCCTGAAAAGGTCCCTTGCCTTTTGTAAACCAGTAAATAGACAAATATCCACCTAGGAGGGATTCATCTATTTAGCTCCTTATAATTCAGTGTCTCGGGGTGAAACTTATATCAGTGATTATGAATATAAATGTAAGTATTATATGCTGAAATTTACCAGGCATTCAGGAAAATAAAATTTGTTCAAAAAGAGCTTCAGATTTATGGGTATGTCTTTTTAAATGAAGAAATGCACAATTCAAAATGTAAGATTTATTACCATATTAGTTTTAAATGAGCATAAGGTAAAAAAAAGTGAATGTCTAGGCAAATCAACCACCCTTAAATACCAACAGTAAGTTAGTGAGTTAGTGTCTTGGGAGAGGTACAGGTGCAAGGTTCATTAATAAAAATCATATCACATGGCAGCACCTGTGAACACTATAATAAAAACTATTTTGAACTATAGGGGGACAGTAATCTGAGGAAAAATTACCAATTTTGGTGTATTTGAAAAGAAATGTCATTTTATTACTTTCAAGTACAATAAGCTGCCGTGCACATGCTCAGTCATGTCAGACTCTTTGCAACCCCATGGAGTGTAGCTGCTAGTTTAGTCAAAATAATTAGGGAATGGAGTTCATGGCTTTGCTTAATTATGAGTTATGTATCATGTATTAATTTGTCAGTTTTCAGAGAGTTAAGTGAAATGATACACATTTATTGTCTGATGGTTAGCATGACTCCAAAGCCTTCATCATTCTGAACATGAATGAACTTTTGCTTTGCTATAGAAAGCAGTATGTTTAGGCAGTGTCAAAAAAATGAGGGTAAAACTATACTAACTTTACCACATACTCTAACAACTGCTCTTTAAATCCCAATGCCAACTTGCTTATTTACCCTTGTTCATTTAAATGAGAAATGTGACATTTTAGTTGTTTAGATTACACTTAGATGAAGTCCATGTTCTGCATCACTTGGTAAATACCCAAATAAAGATCCTGCTGGACTCCTTGACCAAATAATTATGGCGTTTGTGTTCACAGCAACTCTAAGCATAAAGCCTGGGATGAGCAAAATAAAAAAATTCACAGCCAATCTTTCGCATATGTGGAATTTAGGTAAATTAGAAAACAGCGCAAATGAAATCTCATCTTAGACTTTGAGTGAGTGAAGCTTCACTCTAAAAAGACACCTGGGTTCTATCCCTGGGTTGGGAAGATCCGCTGGAGGAGGGCATGGCAACTCACGTCAGTATTCTTGCCTGAGAATCCCCATGGACAGAGGAGCCTGGTGGGCTACAGTCCAGTCCATAGGGTCACAAAGAGTAGGACATGACTGAAGTGACTTAGTACACACGCATGGGTAGTGTCATGGTCATAGGATGATATTAAGAATATGAAATTCCCTTATTTGGCACAAGTAGGAGGAAGTAATAAGCTATAAGAATGCTTAGGAAATAGAAAGGTGCTATAGTATCAGTATCTCCTAATAGATTTTCAGAAACCATTTTTTGGTTGAAACTCTTGTTCTCTGCTCCCCCTGGTGGTGCTACATGTGCCACTGTGAAACTTGGTAACTTAGAGGTAAATTTGACCTCCTCAAAATGTTCTTTTTATCAGAAGCAGGCAAATGAAGGAGCTGAAAGAATATTTGTTACCTCATTTAATCTCTATCACAATCTTTAGTGATAGGTAGTCTCAGCTCCATCACAGAAATGAAGACATAGGGCTTGAAAGAGCTTCAGCCAGGTTTTCCAAGCTTATAGTGTTAGTACAGTAACTAAGTACCTCTCACAGACCCTACATTACTTTGGGCACAAAAAATTTTTGGAAAATGAAGGAACCGGTTTCAATCCAACATCTGAATCCTGTCCCTTTTACCATAATTCATCCAAATGTAACTACTCACAGAGATGACCCAAGTCCAGTTGATAACAGCCAGAATGAAGCTTTGTTTTCCACATGTGTTACCCACCAATTTCATCTGGATCACGCATAAAATGTTATCGTTACCTCCTTGTAAGGAGACGGGAAACGAGAGTCATGAAGAATAGGCAGATACAAAGGACTACGGATTTGCCCTTCCACCTCAGCTCTGCCTCCATCAGATAATTGCTGGAAGGAAGTTCTTTACTTCAAAGTGGTGGGCACAGAAAGCCTTGTGGCTAAGTGCACAGGCTCTAGAGTTCAAAGCCTGGCTATGACACTTTCTAGATGTACAACCTTGGGCAAGTTCCTTAGCTTCTCTGAGTCTCATTACTGCCATACTTAAAAGAAGAATAAGATAAACACCCACCTCATATGGTTGTGCATGCTATGCAAACATGCATGCTGAGTGGCTGTAGTCATGCCCAGCTCTTTGCAACCCTATGGACGAAAGCCCACTAGTCTCCTTTGTCTATGGGATTCTCCCGAAAGAATACTGGAGTGGATTGCCATGCCTTTCTTCATATGGTTGTGGGGATGATCAAATGATGAGAGAAGCTAGCCCACAACCTGGAATATAGTTAATGTTCAGTAAATGCTGGTTGTTACTGCCACTCTTCATCTTAACCGCCAGGAGAGCCACGTAGCAGGCGTGGTTGAGCCAAAGATGCCCACCTGAAAATCAAAATCAGTGCATTGAGGGTGTTTTCAGCTGTTTTTAGCTAAGCTGCATACATATTACAAGGTATTAGCCAGTCCTTCTGGTGAACCTGCAAGGCTGATGCCATGGGGAGAATATCTGCTTTGGTTATCTTCATCAGCTGTCTTCCTGACATCTTAAACTTGCATAAAAATTCGAGCTCACAATTCTCAATGGCAATCCTTGCACACTCCTATGCACCCATATCTCAGGAGCATTTGCTCAGTTTACATGTGTATTTCCTCATCTTTTAACTGTGAGCCCCTAGAAGACAGGGCTGTTCCATAACCATTTTTGTATTTACATTGATATTTACAATGTCTACTTCACACAGATAATATTTGGACACATCAACTATTAGTATGATTATCTGCCTTCAATGGTGCCAAGGGCAGTGACAGTAAAGTAGGGAAATCTTGACCATCGGCTCAAGTAAATGAATTAATGTTGACTCAAGTCTCTGATTAAGCTAGATCAGGGTATTGGCAAACTTTTTATTCAAGGGCCAAATAGTAAACAATTTAGGCTTTTCAGGCCATATGATCTCTTTCTCAGCTATTCAACTCTGTATTTATAGCATGAAAGCAGCCATAGACAGACAATATGTAAATAAATGGACATTGTTGCATGCCAGTAAAATTTACTTATGCACACTGAATGTGGTATCATTTCCATGCATCATCAAAATAGACTTCTTTGGACTTTCTTTCAACCATTTAAAAAATGTAAAAACCCTTCTTAGTCATAGGCTATACAAAACCAAGCATCCACTGTTTTATTGGAATGGCTAATAGAACAACAGGCAGATAGCAAAGGGTCAAATCCTTGGCCTTCACATTTCAAAAGTGTAAGTGCTGTTATAGGACAGAAAACTTGTAAGAACATGTGATTCGCCACCAACAAGTACCTATTGTATAGCACATGGAACCCTGCTCAATGTTATGTGGCAGGCTGGATGGGAGGGGAATCTGGGGGAGAATGGATACATGTCTATGCACACCTGAGTCCCTTCTCTGTTCACCTGAAACTATCACAACTACTCTTAATCAGTTATACCCCAACACAAAATAAAAAGTTCAAAAAACCAAAACAAAAAAGAACATATGATTAGTCACAGCTAGATTTCCCAATCCCCAACTCCCTTCCCTCTCATACCAAACACTAGCTAAAGTCTCCAAGGGCTTCCCTGGTGGCTCAGTGGTCAAGAATCCCCCTGCCAATGCAAGAGACTTGGGTTCAATCCCTGGTCCAAGAAGATCCAACATGCCTCAGAGCAACTAAGCCCGTGTGCCACAACTACTGATCCTGTGCTCTAGAACCCAGGAACTGCAACTACTGAGTCCACATGTCCTAGAGCCCACGCTTTGCAGCAAGAGAAGCCACCGCAGTGAGAAACCTGCACACTGCAACTAGACAGTAGCACGCACTCACCCCAACGACAGAAAAGCCCACACAGGAACAAGACCCAGCACAACTTAACATAAATAAATATGGGGAAAGAGAGGCTCCAGAGCAGAGGGAGGAGGAAATGGGTTGGTAAGGGGGAAGAACAAAAAACGTTTAGACTCAGATGTTTAATGAGCAGGACCCCTCACCCTGTGCCATGCCATGCTCCAGGCTGGGAGTCAGAGGCAGTTAGATTATAGAATGCTGAATAGGGTGAGATTCTTCCCTTCACCTAAGGATGCTCTCAGAAACTTAGGTGTAACCCTAAGAAAAGCAGTACCCCCAAATGATGGAGATTAAGTTCCCAGGCCTCCCACATTGAGAACTGAGGCTCTAAAAAGAAATTAGCTGCTATAAAAATGAAGTTATATTTCTGGCACTTGAGATCATACCCTCTCCATAGGAACACAGTTTTAGCCTCTGAAAGTATTATTTTGAAGTACCATCTTGAGCTTGCAAGGCCCTAAAGAGTCACCTGGTTTGCTTCTTAGTAGAAACAACTTTTAACAGTTCCATAAAATTCTTTCTATTTTAGAATTCTGCCTGTAACTTTAGGGTATTTCTCTTCTTAGAGGACTTATCTACAAATACAATGGCAAGAGATATATGGGAGAATAGTGCATATGGAAGCTAAACTTTTGGCACTAGTAAAATCTCTCCTGTATCTCAGGAGAATCCAGGAGCCTCCACTCAAATTTAAAAGAGCTGAAAATTTCAGGAGCCATGGGTAAAAATGTGGCTTATGGAAACTCTGAATGATATCGTTCAGGGAACGTGATGTCCCAAAAAAGCCCTTTATATAATTTTTACAATTTAAATGTATGGCAAGTTTTAAGACATATTAAGAGTGGGTTTTAACAGAAGAATCTCTAAATGATCTGAATACCCTGTTTTGTGTGTGTGTGTGTCTGTGTTTTAATAGTGATAGTTTTAACTTTCTCTTTCATGGTCACTGCTTTCTTCCAGTTGCTATTAATAAATAAATGCTTTTCTAGAGTTTTTCATGTTTACCTTTCAATTGTGCCTCACTTTTTTTCAGTAGATCCACTTATTACCACACACTAATGTGCTGTGTAAGTACCTTGGTTTCTCTCTCCCTTCTGAACCAGCTTGTCTGGGGATCCTTTTTCATTATATTTTATGGCAGGTTGAAGTGCCCCAGAAACATGACTTTTAAATTAATCCCTCAGCTATTTTTTTTGCTTATTTTCCATTGGGTTTTCACAATTCAACAACCTTAAATGTTTTGTTTTGTTTTCATATATCCTTATAGAATGCATAGATCTGCAATAAGCACCAATTTAACAGCTTAGTTTGTAGGTAATTTTTTTCTATAAGTCATCATTAGCAAGTGAAATTATTTCATCATTCAGAAAGAATTATTGATCTAAATACCCAACTGCAGAGAGACAGGGACAGACAGACAGATGGGGGCAGGAAGAAGGACTGAATTCAAACAGTAGCTATCAGGTCTCCCCTCCTCCGATCCTATTAAAATCAGCTGGGTCAAAATTAAGAGTATATTACATGTTGGAATTTCTTGAGATTTAAAAGCTTGAGAGAGTTGTCAAACACTGAGCAATGTGTATTTGACTTTTAACGTTAAATAACATGCATTTGATTATTTATGACTATCTTTTATACAAAGTATTCTATTTCTGTTTTCCCAGGGTTGAGAAGGGTCTGGAACATAATATGTGCCCCATATGTTTCTACTAATAATTGTTTGTTTTAAAAGCCTATTGTATTATTTCTTTATGGTACTTCACTATGGTTATTCATCTATTTTAGGTTAAAGAATTTGATACCAATTTTACATACGAGCAACAGTCAGAATTCTACTTGCAGCCAAATGCTACCTATGTATTTCAAGTGAGATGTCAAGAAACAGGTAAAAGGTACTGGCAGCCCTGGAGTTTACCCTTTTTTCATAAAACTCCTGAAATAGGTGAGTGTATTTCTATATTTAATCTCTTTGGCTTTTCTTTTGACTTTTGTCTCTCTTCTAAGTTTATCTCTTTTTTTCTCCTTGATTTCTATCAAAATTGACAAAACTATTCTAGGGCAGGTCAGTTAAGTTCAGTTGCTCAGTCATGTCCAACTCTTTGCATCCCTCATGGACTGCAGCACGCCAGGCTTCCCTGTCCATCATCAAAACAGACTAGGGCAGGTGATAACATTTAAATTGTTATTTTGCTTTGATTTTGTTAAGGCTGACTACAATTTATGTAATGGTTCTCAAATATTTCAAGATATAACAACCAGCTGGGGGTGCTTGTTTAGTATGCCTGTTCACTATGGCTGCTCCCAGAGTGTCTGAGTCCATGATCTGAGGTAGAGGGGATGCGGGTTGTCAAATATCCTGGGTAATTGTCAGGCATATAATCCCCCTAACCCTTGTTTTAAAAGAGTTTAGTAAGAGTTACAGGATACTATTTAGGTCATTCTGATAAAATATATTCTCTTTAGGAGACATAAAATTATTCAATAAAGATTGATTACTATATGCAAAGTAAACATAAAAAATTAAAACACTTCAACATGAGATTTTAAAAATTCTCTTCTCAGTATAACCTAGCTGAGCTATTGTTTATTTTTAGATATTTTCCTGCTCTTAATATTATTCTGTTAATTTTCTAGTCATTTAAACATTATTCTGTAAAAGCTTAGCCAGGGAATTCCCTGTTGGTCTGGTGGCTAGGACTCCACTCTTTCATTGCCAAGGGCATAAATTCACCTGGTTGGGGAGCTAAGATCCCACAAGCTGCAAGCACAACCCCCCAAAAAAATTAAATTAAGAAATAAAGTCTATTTGGCTAAGATTTTATTTTTAATTGTAAGTAAATAATACAATGAACCTATTGTAATTGTCATAATACCCTATGCTGGTCCCAGTCTTTATCCTGAAGATGTCTCTGTACTGCGGGTAGCTTACACACTAGATTTAAAATGTTCTTTTCAGAACTGAAGGACTTATTTGTAAGCACAGCACTGTTAATGTCATTCTTACATAATATAACATCTTGGAATCATTTTATGTTTTCAAAGCACTTTGACATACATTGTAAATATTAATGGCCACCAAGTAAGTAGAGGGAGCCATAGAGCCAAAGATAAGGTTAAAAAGTTCTTTTGGTGCCCTCTATGTCAAAATCTTAGAAACACATTATTAAGGGAATCATTTGCAATACGGGTTATCAGTTCTCTCTCTTTTTTTAAAAGTAAGTTTTTAATTTAAGGTATTCCAACTTAAATTGATATTGTTAAAATTCTTAGGACTTTTGATGCCATTTTAGAACAGTCAGAATTTAGTAGATAATCCAATTATTTTAATGAAATCTAGAATTGCTTAGCAAGATTATTCAAATTGATAATTAACATTTTCTTACCCTTTATTATAGTATACATAAGTGTGTTTGACCTTTACATCAGACAAATTTAATAGTGAAATTGGCATCATTTTACAAATGAGGAAACTGAAGCATGATTTGTTTCCTTGCTAGTGAGTAAAGAGCAGTTAAAAAAAGAATACAAGTTTTCTTACCACCAGGCCTCAGCAATCTCATTGATTTCTTTCTTTAACCAATTATAGTTGACTCTAACAACATGGGTTTGAACTGTGTGGATTCATTTATACATAGATATTTTTCAATAAATAATATAGCACTACACAATCTATGGTGGATTAAACTCACAGTGCAGAACAGGATACAGTGGAACAAAAAATATAGAGGGTCAACTATAAATTATACAAGGAGTTCTGGCTCTGTGGAGGGTCAGCACCCCGACCCTTGTGTTAAGGGTCAATTGTACCTCGAAGTGGAACAACTTACAGAAATATCCTACAAGTACAGTCAGCTCTTCACATTCATGGGTTCCACATTCATGGATTTAACCAACGAAGGGTAGAAAATATTTGGAAAAAAAATTCCAGAAAATTTGAAAAGCAAAACCAATTTGCCTCCCACCAGCAACTACTTCCTTGAAAGAAAGGAATGAAAAACCTAGACAGAATAAAAAGTAGAGAAATTACTTTGCCCACAAAGATCCGTATAGTCAAAGCTATGGTTTTTCCAGCAGTCACATGTAGACGTGAGACTTGGGCCATAAAGAAGACTGAATGCCGAAGAATTGATGCTTTTGAACTGTGGTGGTGGAGAAGACTCTGGAGAGTCCCTTGGACTGCAAGGAGATCAAAACAGTCATTGATATCCTAAAGGATATCATTGAATATCCTGAATATTCATTGGAAGGACTGATGCTGAAGCTCCAATATTTTGACCATCTGATGTGAAGAGCTGACTCCTTAGAAAAGACTCTGATGCTAGGAAAGATTGAAGGCAGGAGGAGAAAGGGACGACAGAGGATGAGATGGTTGGATGGCATCATGGACTCAATGGACATGAGTTTGAGTAAACTCTGGGAGATGGTGAAGGACAGGGAAGCCTGGCGTGCTGCCGTCCATGGGGTCCCAATGACTGAGCAACTGATAACAGCAGCAACTACTTCCATAGTATTTACATTGTATTTACAACTATTTACATAGCACTTTATTGTATTGAGTTTTTTAAGTACTCTAGAGATGATTTAAAGTATATGGAAGGATGTGCATGGGTTAAGGGCAAATACAAACTCCATTTTAGTTAAGAGACTCAAGCTTTCTCCGAGTTTGGTATCCAAAGAGGGTCCTGGAACTAATCCTCCATGGATACCAATGGACAACTGTATAGGAGCACAAACCACAGATGTTCTCCTTTAAAAGTAAAGGTTGTAAGCTACACACAGAAAGAATGGGGATGTCACAGCTACTCTACAATTCTAAATTTAAAGTCTTTATTTCCTAAGGGAAAAATAATCACTCAAGAGGCAAAAATGCAAGCTGAAATTAAATATCTCTGAAAACTTCCATCTATCCAGGACTAACATGTTAGCTAAGAGGAACGGTAAACTATTCTCTCGGTACAAATTCCTTTCTAAGACACATTAGACAAGATACAGGAAAAATGTGTTAGGGAAAGTGCTAGCATAAAATCATTTTGAAAAATTATCTCTTTTTTTTTTCTATTTGTAGAAGCAATGCAAATCTATTGTAAGATGCAACCTAGAAATAAGTATTGTTTACATTTTAATGGATTTAATATTAGTTTTTTCCTGTACACATATTTTTTAAATGGTTGGTGCTGTGGTATAAGTACTGTTTTAGATCCTGATTTTCTTACTTAATCTACCTTGCTGAGTTTAAAAACCTATGTAATGGGTGCACTTCAGTTTATGGATGTAATATAATGTAATCATTTTAACAATATCTAGGTTATTGCATTTTTCCATTATCAATATACTTCTTTGAATAGCTTTGTATATAAATTCTCCTTCTGCCTTTAGGTCTTATTGGATCAAGAGTTGAGCATATTTTAGGATGCTTAAAGCAAGTTGCCAAATTGCTTTTCAGTAAATCTTTAATATCAATTGCTTTTTAAAAAAGATATCCATGAAAACAGTCATTCATTTAAGTTGTTCATGAAATGTTCATTTATCCTATACTGCACATCAGGCACTTGCTAGGTACTTGCATAACTTCAGTCAGTGAAGAAGACAAAGATCCCTTAATCCTACAGAAGACAGACAAAGCAAAAGTCTAACCAAAAGCACACAACATTATAAACAAACATATAAATCAAAGCAGTAAGAATTAAACCTCACCACAGAAGTTTGAATTGCTTCATAATGGAAAAAATAAAAAATTTCTGTAATACTTTAATTAACTTGTTTAGTAGTGGAGTTTGGGGCCAAACTTTCCTGGTAATTTATTTATTTATGGAGAAACATTGCTTTTTGGCCTTTTGGCTAAGATCAAGTATGAAGAAACACAGCCCAAGCAGTAATCCTCCCTTCATGGAGGAATTTCCTGTTTCTGTGCTCTAAAATTCTTATTTGTGTACCACTAAATAGATTCATCCTTGTAACGATGTGTTTTCAAAATTTTGCCCAGATGGCACCGCAGGACAAATTGTGAAGTAGGTATGGCTTTCCTGCAGACCCTAGCATTCTGCTGTATCACTTTCCCTCTGGATAGTGCCTTTCCTTGGCTTTTAAAAACCTGGTCTCCAAAAGAAACCAAATGTAGTCATTTTATAGTATAACCAAATTATAATAAGGGTTAAATGACATACTCTCTTTTTCGTCCTTAGTGTATTTAGACTTCAATGGAAAACAAAGCCTTACACAGTAGCTCCGCACATACGGGTGGGGAATATATTCCAAGACCCCAGTGGAGGTCTGAATCCACGGATAGTGCTGAGCCTTATATATACTATGTTTTTCTCCTGTAAATAAAACATTAAGTTTAATTTCTAAATTAGGCACAGCAAGAGATTAACAACAATAACTAGTAATAAAATAGAACTATAGCAATATACACATAATATACATTGTGTGAATGTAGTTTCTTTCTCAATTTCAAAATACCTTATCGTGCAAATGTAATGTCTTTTGCATCTTAACTAAGCACTCATCACATACTCTGGCTGTAACTTGTGCAGTTGGAGGTATGATAGCAAAGCACAAATTTCTTTTTACTTCTTCATAATTTAAAGGACAGAAGATTTATTCTTACCATACAGCCTGGCGTAGAACTATTTTTCTTTCCTTAATAAGTTGAGAACTTTCATCTTTTCACTTAAAAGAAGCACTTTACAGCTTCTCTTCAGCATATCCAAATTTCTAGCATCACGATGCTTGTTCTTTGGGCCCTTATTATGTAGGATAAGAGTCACCTGAAGATAAGCACCAAAATACAGAAAAGTTGTTTTGATAACCAAGATGGCTACCAAGTGACTGACAGGCCCAATTCGTGGATCATTCATATCCAGGGTAGGATGGAGCTGGACAATGCAAGATTTCATCACACTACTCAGAATGGTGCACAGTTTAAAATTTAAGAATTCTTTATTTCTGGAATTTTCCATTAAATAGTTTTGGATCCAGCTGACCAGGGTAACAGAATGAGGAAAGCAAAACCATGGATAATGATAAGAGGGGACTAAAAAAGAAAAAATAAATCAACCTCAGAATATACTTTCAGACTTTATGGGACAAATTTCCCTGTATTAGTGACTACTATTTTTCTATCCTGGTATAATAACAAGAGGCTAATTCAGTGGTTGAATCCAGATGACTTCAGGATAATACATAATACAGCTAACATTTATTGGATGCTTATTATGTGTCGAGCACTGTGATAAGAATTTTACTCATCACTGCAGCCCTATAAAACTGTTATTCCAATTGTACAGAGAAGGATGAGGCTCAAAGAGGTTAGAAGTTTGCTGAACATTATAAAGCTGGTAAATGGTAGACCTGGGAATGAGTCAGGCTGCAGGATTCCAGCACTCACTCTGTAGTTCTGCTGGTTTCCTTCCTAAGAGACCTCAGAGGGTCCCTTGACAGCCTCCTCTGGATCACCTAACCAAATCCTCCTCTACACATTAGCTAACATGCCAATGGAGCTTCTTTTAATTCTTTTAATGTTTGTTATGAAATGCAAATACATGAGAGAAGAGGGAACCATAAGATGCTATCAACTGTTTCTACTTTGGCATGAATACCAGATGTGGAAGCAGGTTTGTGTTAAAGTGATGAGAATCAATCCATAGGAACCTTGGGATAGGATAGGGCAGTCAGACAAGAACAAAGTACAGGTGGAAAAGGTGACTTTGCCCGAGACAAGGCCCCACAGGGAAATTCACAGTGTGTTTTTCCAGCTGGAACTTGGTTCAGTAAAATGTCTTGAAAGCAATGCTTCTCAGAGGATCATCATCTGCATTAGAAATGCTTGGGTACCAGTTAAAAATACAATTCCTCAGCATCTATCAAGTGTAAAAACCAGTGTTCTGGAAGTTGGACACACCCTGTAAGTGGGAAAAGTGTGTGGACAAAAAGGGTCAGAACTGCTTGCCCAAGCCATTGCCTTAGTAACATGGTTTTGGGGGGCAAAAAAAGGTGGGTACACAAGAATCTCAGGCCATTCTCTCTAGTATTATGGTTCCACCTCTGCCTCCTTTTCCTCCTGCCCACCACTTCCCCAGTCCCTGAGCACCCCAGGATCTCAAGAAGTATAGAATGCTTCTTGGACCATGGCTCCAGTGAACCATCATGTTCCAAATTACCCCCTTGGCCTAGACCCTCTCTGCCTCTGGACATGAGGTTTCAGCAGAGGCACTGAAAACTTCCAGGGGCTGCTGAAACTGGAGCTTCTAGACCACCAACCTGAATAGTCACTGCAACAATTCCTGGAGTCATTAAGCATTGCAGAAATAGCACCAAAAGGGAAAAGATAGTTTGTTGGCACAGAAAACCGACACTGAAAATCTGAACATAATTTCCTAATTTCACTCCTACTGATGTGATGTGAGAAGAGCACTTCTAGGCAGGAATGTTTTTCAGTTGTGTTGTAATACAGATCCTTTTGTCATGAAGAAAAGGTACAGGCCCTCTAATCCCTTTAATGACAAGTTAGGGGCCTGAGGGTAGGGCAGTTACATTTCACAATGACTAATTAACTTGCTTGAATTATAACTTGCAGTAGAAAAGATTCCCAGAGAAATCATAGTCTTTTTGTTTGTTTGTTTTTTGGAGGTTCTCCAGAGGAAGGCAAGTATAAGCAAGATATTAAACCACATTGTACTTTGTTCTCACAAAATACCATTGGTTGTATTACCAGTGACTCAAAGATTCTCCTTAATTTTTCAGGATTTTAGTGGCTCAAAAAGAAAAAACAAATGTTATACCAATGGAACCAAATACAGGTGATAATAAATATAATGCAAATTAGAAGTGGCACACAGAGTGTACTTTGCAAAAATTCTATTATTTGTAATTAAGGGATTTCTGATTCATTCATATTAAGATGGATTATAAATTTGTAGGTTTGTGGTTACTAAACTGAATTAAACATGTATCAGATCAGATCAGTCACTGAGTCGTGTCCGACTCTTTGCAGCCCCATGAATCACAGCACGCCAGGCCTCTCTGTCCATCACCAACTCCCAGAGTTCACTCAGACTCACATCCATTGACTCAGTGATACCATCCAGCCATCTCATCCTCTGTCGTCCCCTTCTCCTCCTGCCCCCAATCCCTCCCAGCATCAGAGTCTTCTCCAATGAGTCAACTCTTCGCATGAGGTGGCCAAAGTACTGGAGTTTCAGCCTGAGCATCAGTCCTTCCAAAGAAATCCCAGGGCTGATCTCCTTCAGAATGGACTGGTTGGATCTCCTTGCAGTCCAAGGGACTCTCAAGAGTCTTCTCCAACACCACAGTTCAAAAGCATCAATTCTTCGGTGCTCAGCCTTCTTCACAGTATAGCTCTCACATCCATACATGACCACAGGAAAGACCATAGCCTTGACTAGGAGGACCTTTGTTGGCAAAGTAATGTCTCTGCTTTTGAATATGCTATCTAGGTTGGTCATAACTTTCCTTCCAAGGAGTAAGCGTCTTTTAATTTCTTGGCTGCAGTCACCATCTGTAGTGATTTTGGAGCCCAGAAAAATAAAGTCTGACACTGTTTCCACTGTTTCCGCATCTATTTCCCATAAAGTGATGGGACTGTTTTTTGAAATACTGATAATTTTAGATCCTTCATCTGGATTTATTTAATCTTCTTTGGGTCCTGTCCCTAGTAAACCACCAGGGTTTTGTAGAATAAAGAACAACTCATAAGAGTTTCACAGTCTCTCTGAGATCTACAATCAAATAATAGAGAATAAAGATTATGCTTCTTCATGAGGAAGTCTTACTTTCCTGTGTTAGTTTCCTATCACTTCTATTAGAAGTTAGAATAAATTCAGTAACTTAAAACAATACAAAAGTGTTTTCTAGTAGTTTTGAAGGTGAGTAATCCAAAATAAGCCTCAATGCACCAAAACCAAGGTATTGGCAGGACTATGCTCCTTCTGAAGGCTCTCAGAGTCAGTTTCAGTGCATTTTCCAGATTCTAGAGGCTGTCTACATTTCTTGGCTTGCAGCCTCATTTTTCATCTTCAGAATCAGAAGCATAGCATCTGCCAATCTCTTTCTCGGACTCTGACCCTCCTGTCTCCTTATAAAGACCCTTGAAATTTCATTCCTGAATATAGGATAATCTCCTCATCTCAAATCTCTTTTGCCATATAAGGTAAGCTATCCACAAATTCCAGGGATTGGAGCATGGACATCTTTGTGGGGTCAATATTTGTCCTACCATGTCTCCTCACCTAACCACCCACTACCAAAAATTGCAATGTTTACCTACTACAGAATTTTTCATTGTGATTGAGTGTAAGCAAAAGGAATAATATCTGGTTTTCTGAAGCAGAAAAGGAATTAATTATTGGAACGACAGCTGGAAAGTAGTAGAAAGGCTGGTAAAATGGTCACAGATAGGATCCAAGGGATGGGGCAGCCAGAAGCGCAGCCCAAATCTCAGCCAGGGAAGACTCTTGTGAGGATTCTGCCCCTGGCACTGTGCTCCCTGCCACTGCTTCCCTGAGCCCCAGACACTCCACTGGTGCTGCTGTCACCAGACTCTGGATGTAGCTGCTGCATCTGTATTGGATTCTAAGTGATTTCCTGGAGCCACGTGTGAGTGGGGGAGAAGGGCGTCTGATGAGTGAGGCTTAGGTCATTTGCTTGCAGCTACTTGCTGGCTGGGGAACGGGTGGGATCGGGTAGGGAGAGGGTTTCTCTGCTCTATTGAGGCTACCACAGTGGGAAAACCTACCTGCCTCCTACCTCCTCTAGGATGCCCACAAAGAAGTAGGTCCTGCAGCTGGGCAACTGAAAAATGGCAAATGTCCACTAGACTGTTCAGACTAAGGAACAGGTACATGCTGGGCTTGACAGCCAGGCTGCACCTTTGAAGAATCCTGAAGCACTAGGTAAAATTGGAAGCGTCCATGCTTGTGCCTAGAGTTTGCTACACTTTGATATCAGATCCTCACCTCTGTGAGATCTATGTCACTCAAGAAAATGTCTAGGTGGCTGCCGTTCTTTTACATTTTCCGTCTCTTATTCTTTCTCTTTAATGATATGACTGCCATACCCAGATTTCTTACCTTCTTCTCCCTCAACTGTAAGGAATATAAGCATGACAATAATCCCTTGAATATGTCTAGGCACGACCTCCTGTCCTTAATATACGAGGATGACATGGTAACTCATGAAATGATTCATTGTTCAACTTGTTTTTCAAGGTGTGGTAGAGTTTATTCTGACGTACCCTTTTCTCCGCCCAGGGCTTCTGGTGACTATTTGATAGTTCTGCTGTCTTTTGCTTTGCCATCTGACATGGACTATAGTCAGATCTTTACCCTTGGCCCAAATGATGTTGAATTCTAACCATAAAACTAAACTGGCCTAGGAAGATAGCATGTAAATGCTGTGAAACAGTTGAGATTATTAGAATAAGGAGAATAAAAAGAAAGAAATCAAAAGGAGATGCTTATGTTTTAAGACAAACAAGATGGGAGAAAAACCTTCACTAACTTGAAAAACACACCTTTAGTATGACTTCTGTTTCTAAAATACCTAGAAACTTCAGAAGAAAAGGTCTAGAAAGGGCCCTGTGTCAGCTGTGGTCAAAGCTCTAAGATGCAGGTCTTGGTTAGTGTGGCTCTAACACCAAGACTGGCAAGGACAAAAATAAAGGTGCCTTAAAAATATCTACGCCCTTTGGCCTAACAATTCCACTTATAGAAATCTAGCCTTAGGAAATAAGTAGAGATATGAAAAGAAGTCTGAGGCACAAAATTTATTTAAAAGCTAATTATAAAATAAGAATTTGGAAACAATCTAAAAGTCCAATAATAGCAATAGCTAATTCTTACTAAGCTTTTAATTTGTATAAGCCATGGTACTAAGCACTTTGTATGAACTGTCTCATCAAACTTCACAATGAAGCATTATTATTATTATCAAATTTGACAGATGAAGAAACTGAGTCACAAAGCAGTTAAGTAATTTGCCCAGGGTCATGCAATTTCAGGTGATGGAGCCAGGATTTGAACAGTTTCATCTAAATCCAAAGCTGTTATTTGAAATCACCAAGCTATACATTTTCTCAATGGGAGAGTGATAGAATAAACACAGTACAAACATGATGAAATATTTAATTGCCAATAGTATGATGATTGTGAACAAGTTTTAATAAAACTTTTAAATGTTCATGATGTAGTACTGAATAAAAAAATCCAGACACAACATTTAGTAAAGAACATAATCTCCACTAGGGCATAGACATACACCAAAGACTGTTAACAAATATATATAAAAAAAAATTGTTTCCAGTTTTTGAACAAATACAAAATTGTATTTTCTTTTTCATACTCTTCTATGTTTTTCAAGCATCCTGTAGTTAGCATGTGTGTGTGTTACTTGTTCGGTCGTGTCCAACTCTTTGCAATCATGTGGACTGTAGGCCTCCAGGCTCCCCAGTCCATGGAATTTTCTTTTATATATATATATATATATTTTTTTTTTTTTTTATTTTGCTTAACTAGGCAAGAATTCTGGAGGCCATTCCCTTCTCCAGGGGATCTTCCTGACTCAGGAATTGAACCTGGGTCTCCTGCACTGTAGGCAGATTCTTTACCTTCTGAGCCACCGTAGCTTGTATAAAATAATTGGTGTTCAGAAGAAAATAACTCTAGGCTGGAAGAGTCTAAGAATCAGCACTCAGTGGGTTAGTCCAAACATAGGCCATTGAGGTGGGTCCTGAGCCCTACAAGGCCAAGCAGCTCTAACACACTGGCCAGCCCCCAGGGACAATGGCTAAGTCTCAGCAGGGGAGCTCTGCTTGCTAGGCTGGCTGAGCTGCCCCACCTGCAGCCATCCTGATAGAAAGTGAGATTGTTAATTAATGGGGCCAGCAACCAGCATAAATCACATGCCAGAACCACGTAGGAATTTTTACTCTTGGATCTCTGCCTAGGTGACTTTGGACATGTCATTTATCCTTATTATGCCTTTGTTGCCTCATCTTTAAATGAGAACAACAGCATTATCTACCTGATTGGGTTATTGTAAGGATTAAATGAGTGAAAGCATGTAAAGTCTAGTGCATTATCTGGAACGTAATTAGTACTCAATAAATCATCACTTTAAAAGAATAACAAAACACATTTTGCCCCATGGTAGACGTGGAGGAAAAGGCTGAGGAGACTGGTTTGACACTATCCGTAAGACACAGATGGAATACATTATTGCAAAAGTTAATTCCTTTTGAGTAGATCTGATTAAATTAAGCTGGTATACAGTGGGCCAAAGAATGCAGTTTTGCTTCCAGTTTCGTCCAAGAATAAGAAACTACATCTTTTTTTAAAAACTTCTCAACTCCCTATAAACACATTCCCTTCTGTTAAGACTAACTCTAGTGTCCAATGTCAGTGTGTATAAATTATATAAAAAATTTTTACCAAATTAGAGATGATTTGGGGTTTCTGAGTATACTCAAATATGTGCTCTGAGAATAATAAGCATAATTTAATATTCTGCTGCAGAGACAGAATTGTCTCTTTACAGACAATACCACAGACATTAAACAAATAAAAATACTGTGAGTTTTTTTTAGCGTTTTAGGCAATACACTGATCATCAGAGTTGATATAAACAATGTTTTTAGTCATGGAAGCTGGATTAAGGGTTAGGGCTTTTTTTTCTCCTTTTCTTTTATTTTTCTTTTAAAATTATTTTCTCTTTTTACAGTTATTACTTTTACAATGAAAAATATTATGTGTGATTTTCACAGAAATGACCTAGCCACTTGGTGGCAGTATGCTGTGAAGAATATATAGTCTACATGGCTTCATTTTAGTCCCATGCTTAAAAATTTATCATTGACTTGATTTCTTCTCTGACAATTCTGCTTATAAATTGTCTTACTTCAGATACATGATTCTTTATGAAATTACCTTCTCACAATTAAGCACATTTTTTAAATGGCTTCATTACTCTAACCTGGTCAATTTGAAATTATGATTGCAAAAGACTCTAAAGGAAGATTATGTTTCTTTTCTATTAGGGCTAATAAAGCCCTAGTCTGATATGAAAATTATTTTTATGTGATGCAAATTAATAACTGATGTTTCATTGTCAAATAACCACTTGTAGTTTATGCAATAGAATTATATTAACCTGTGTTTAAAAGCTAGCAACATTATATATTATTTTTAAATAAAATGCTATTTCAAAAATAATAGAAGTGAGAACAAAATAATCCAGCAACATATGCTATAAACCTATGATTCTGCCAAACTGAAAATTGTATTACATTTTATTGTAATATTTTTCTTAAAATTAGATGAATAATCTTGGCTGTTGGCCACTGGTGATGGAACCACACACTCAGGGGAAACAAGAGATTTACAGAAGCTCCAAGGAGCCAGAAAGAGTTTCTGATTTGTCACAATTCAGAGTAGGGCTTCCCAAGTGACACTAGTGGTAAAGAACCCACCTGCTGATGCAGGAGACATAAAAGACGATAGTTCGATCCCTGGGTTGGGAAGATCACCTGGAGGAGGACACGTCAATCCACTCCAGTATTCTTGCCTGGAGAATCCCATGGACAGAGGAGCCTGGTGGACTACGGTCCACAGGATCGCAGAGAGTCAGACACGATGGAAGCGACTGAGCATGCACCATGCACAGTTCAGAGTGAAACATTTCTCTCTTGCTGTGGAGAAGCGAGATAAAAACACAAGAAAGAACTTTTGGCTTTTCTGATGTTTTCATCTCCTAAAATTCCCTACCCATGGTTCTTAGAAAACTCCTCTTCAGTTGAGCCTGTGTTTGCAACCAGATCAGCCTTTTATAATCATTTCCAAAGACCCATAGGGCCATTTTTTATTGGAACTCTGTGATATTTTTGTCAAAAAGAGTTGCCCAGCCACATAGCTTGTTATAAAAGCCTGTGATATCCCTGTAGCAGTTAAAGACGTCTCAAGTTGTGATCTCTCCCTGACCCCCACTGTAATTCTTTTAAAAGGAGAATTTGAACACTAAAATCAGAATGACTGAATACACAGGGTTTGAGGCCTTATTGGGGATCCAGAGCTTAGAACCACTTTCAGGAACATCTTCCATCAACTGGGAGAATTGTGTCCTCTGGAAGCTTTTAATTATCAGGAGGGAAGAGGTGGATGAGGAAACTCCAGGACTCTTGAGTTCAGACTGAAAATGAGTTAGCTATCAAGGAAGCTAGATGACCCCACCCTGGTCAGAAGCTTTCATTATCAGTGTTCTAAGAGCCTTTATGAGTAGACAGAGCTGGCCAGGATCCTTGCCAGTGGGGAAGGAGCAGAGGGAAGTCATTAATGGCATTCCACCCTTATGTTATAACTTCAAAGTGTCTGCTAATCAAAACTGGGCTTCTTGTATGGAGCCAAGATGCTGTTCACCAACAGCATCTTGAAGATTATGCAAAGTCAAAAGTGTCACATCTTGGAGGCGCTTAAGGAAACCTAAATGTTATTGCATCACCCATTGGAAGGAATCAAGTAGAGACTGGTTGTGCATTTTTTTCTGGCTCAGTGAATGAAATAAAGCTCCTTAGTTTTTGTTGCCTAGAAGTCTCATGAAATTAGTGGACACGTCTTGAAGTCTTACAAACTCCAGGTAGTTTTTATCATCCTTTGAATGTTTCCTCCTTTGTAATTTATCCAATTTAACAAAAAGAAGAAAAGACACACATCCTAGAAGGCTTTTACTCCATCGTTGCAGTCTATTAAAGTTAGTGGTTTACTTTATTCATCTCCAAACAAGTAAAGAAACTCTCTTAGGAAACTGGGTAACCCGAGTGCAAAGAATGAAAAGCTTACACTATTTTCTTTTTGTTTAAGTTCCTCAGGTCACAATGAAATCACTCCAACATGATACTCAGAATTCTGGAATTCTAATTGCTTCCATCTTTAAAAAACACCTTACTTCTGGTAAGAAAATACTGCTTAGGTTTGTTGAGTAGTCTTAGGAATCATTCATTTGAATGCTCCATACTGAAAAATCACGTTAGGCATAAGTTCTTGATAGTAAGATATGCCATATGATTTACATATGAAAATAACCAACAAAAATCTGCTTAAAATTGATTTTAAGGAGTGTTTTAAGCAGATTCTGCTGGCTTTTGCTCTGAGTTAAAAATATGTTCATTTCAATTGGTGCTGGGGCTCAAGACCTCAAAAATTCTTCCTAAAAAATATCATTATTTAAGTGTTTACCTTGTGCTAAAAGTTTCATGTACTTCATCTTTTTCAATCTTCAAAATAACTTCTTGAGATAAGTGTTATGAGTCTATTTTACAGATGAGAAAACTGGAACTCAAAGACATTGAGGAACTTACTTGGACTAAAATTCAAATCTGATTTTCCAAATCCTAAAGTCTATTGTGCTCCTTCTCTTACACAAACCAGCTCCCATTTTATTTGTTAATATGACTAAGTATTTTCCATTGATAAGCATACCAACATGTTTTAGACATAAAAAGATATGAGGTCAGGTTGTGGAACATTTATTTCCTTGCACAGAAATATGGCAGAAACAGTATAAAAACTTTTGCAGGCGATATTGATGTTCTTTGTATTTTATTTATTTATTTATTAAAAAAAATTCTGTGTTGCCAGGCACATATTCTAAGTCACTATTTTGAGTATTGGGGAATCGGCAGTGAAAAAAACGAACAAAGCCTGTCTTCATGAAGTTTCTTTTCTAGATAGATGAATGTGTGTTGGGAGGAAGTAAACAACAAACAAAACAAGAAAAGTAAGGTGGCAGTAAGCGTTATAAAGATGAAGCAATGTAAAGGTACTCTAAATTTTGTATTATGTGAATCAATTATGAGCCAAGTGCTTAGGTTCCGTAAGGATCCCTAATTACAGATGCTTACACAGACCAGCACCTTGGTATTGCTGTGGGAACTGTGGAGGCTAGGAACTCATGGCTGCTCTATTAGGTAGATATCATTTTACAGAAGAGGAAACTTGAGCTTTGGCACGTTCATTATTATGCTCTGAGGTTACAGAGCTGATAAATGGCAGTATCTAATTGGGACCCAGGTACTTTTGGTCACTCTGCTCTACTCCTCACACCCCTTTACCTGATCCCATGTTAACTTAGGGATGCTCCATCATCTTCTAGGCTCTAATGTCTGGTAGTCAGTCCTCCCATTAGTGGCTTGAAATTCCCAGCAATAGTATTTTAGTCCTAGGAAAACACTAACTCCATACCCCACAGGGACTAGGAGTGAACTAAGCCACATTGACCCCAGCCCACCAGCTGGCTTTAGGAGAGGGGCTGGACAGCCTAGAGACCCTCAAGTGTATGTTAGGTGCAGCTGGGAAATAACTAGGGTAGGGCTAATTCAGTGCCTATCATGTAGTAAGTATCTGATAAACATTTGTCAAAGGGAGGAAGGAGGATGGAAGGAGACAATACACAGCATGGCTTAGATACAACTCCCATGTGACAAATCATGTCTCAGTTACAGTCTACATTTGAAAACAGAAAATAGGGTTTTTCATGTACTAGGGAGAAAATGCAGAGAAGGCAATGGCACCCCACTCCAGTACTCTTGCCTGGAAAATCCCATGGACAGAGGAGCCTGGTGGGCTGCAGTCCATGGGGTCTCTAAGAGTCAGACAGGACTGAGCAACTTCACTTTCACTTTTCACTTTCATGCATTGGAGAAGGAAATGGCAACCCACTCCAGTGTTCTTGCCTGGAGAATCCCAGGGACAGGGGAGCCTGGTGGGCTGCTGTCTATGGGGTCACACAGGGTCAGACACGACTGAAGTGACTTAGCAGCAGCAGCAGCAGGGAGAAAATGTGACGGGCCTGGTAGGTAATACATGTTGAATATATTATTTATTTAAAGATTTCAAAAGAAGCATCGTTTCTAAAATAAAATATCAGTGCAAAATATATGACAATTTGAATTTCTCTCTTGTATATTGCTCTAAGTAGAGTGCCCTTTTTCAGCAGGAAGAAATTCATGAACAGTAAATTTTGAAGAATGGTGACAAACCATACATAACTTCTGTCTTATACAAAAGGTTAAACAAACCAAAAAAACCTCAGTTGTGATTGTGGCCAGCTTTAGCCTCTGTCACAAGCAATTGGGAATTCTCACTTGTGTCAGACAAACCAAATGAGGTTCATCACTACACTTTTTTAAATATGAAATATGCAAGCACAAGCTCATAAAAAACGTCTAACACTGACCACATTTCCCAGAGACTCAATTCCAGAAACCCACTGACCTCAGATCCATGCAACCCAATCTTCTCAAACAAAAGATACCGTTGTGCAGTTTGGAATGGCAGTCACTTTACAGCCCGAGGTAAAGGTTAATTTTATTTCTTCTTCCTGTTTCCTTTGAGATTAATGACCTTCACTTGGAGCAGAATAGAGAGAACAATGATTCTGGTATCACATGTTGTTGTTCAGTCATGTACAACTCTTAGTGACCCCACGCACTGCAGCATTCCAGGCCTCCCTATCCCTCCCCATCTTCAGGAGTCTACTCAAACTCATGTCCATTAAGTCAATGATGCCATCCAGCGTTTTTATCCTCTGTCACCCCCTTCTCCGCCTGCCTTCGATCTTTCCTAACATCAGGGTCTTTTCCAATGAGTCAGTTCTTCACATCAGGTAGCCAAGATGGAAATTATAGCTAAAATTATTTTTCTTTCCTTTCAGACAACAGGAAACCAGACATTGGACTTTTATTGGGAATGGTCTTCTTTGCCGTTACGCTGTCAGTTCTATCTTTGATTGGGATATTTAACAGATCGCTTCGAACTGGGTAGGTTTTTGTTGATTTGTTTTCTCATTTAGACCATATATTTGTACCATCAAAATGTAGTCAACTATGTGATTTATTTTAAAAATTCATCAACATTTTTCCTGAGAAAAAGGCAAAATAAAAGGAACAGTATTTCATGAGTATGCATCCATGCCAAAAAGTGAAAGTGAAAGTCGCTCAGTTGTGTCCAACTCTTTGGGACCCCATGGACTATACAGTCCATGGAATTCTTCAGGCCAGAATATTGGAGTGGGTAGCCTTTCCCTTCTTCAGGGGATCTTCATAACCTATGGATCAAACACAGGTCTTCTGCATTGCAGGCAGGTTCTTTACCAGCTGAGCCACAAAAGAAACCCGAGAACACTGGAGTGGGTAGCCTATCCCTTCTCCAGGGGATCTTCCCCACCCAGGAATCAGACTGGGGTCTCCTGCATTGCAGGTGGATTCTTTACCAACTGAGTATCAGGGAATCTATCCATGCCAAACTCTTTACAAATGTCATTCATTTAATCCTTGCAACGACCCTGCCAGAAAAGCTGAGTGACCTATTTTATAGATGATTTAGATGAAGTGTAGAGAGGGTAAGTGCTCAAACCAAGGTCACCAAACACTAAGCCAAGAGTCCAGAGGCAGCTGACATCTCAGCCCATGTTCTTTCTCTCCCTATGCAGTCTTCTCAATGTGCCTCAAGTCTGTCTACTGTGCCTGGATTCTTCACAGTAGTTAAGCTGTAACCTGCTACAGATCAGATCAGATCAGTCGCTCAGTCGTGTCCGACTCTGCGACCCCATGAACCGCAGCATGCCAGGCCTCCCTGTCCATCACCAGCTCCCGGAGGTCACCCAGACTCACACCCATCAAGTCAGTGATGCCATCCAGCCATCTCATCCTCTGTCGTCCCCTTCTCCTCCTGCCCTCAATCCCTCCCAGCATCAGAGTCTTCTCCAATGAGTCAACTCTTCGCATGAGGTGGCCAAAATACTGGAGTTTCAGCTTGAGCATCATTCCTTCTAAAGAAATTCCAGGATTGATCTCCAAGTTCTACCCAAATAAATCCCCTGAGTCAGTCTGAAGAAAAGTGTGGCAGTGTCTGAATTCATCACTTTGAACCAATTTTGTTAGTGTTTTAGCAGCCTCATTGCGCATTCTCCTTCAGTTCAGCCCCATTTAGCAGCCCCATTTGCCCATTCTCCTTCAGTTCAGTTCAGTTCAGTCACTCAGTGGTGTCCAACTCTTTGCAACCCCATGGACTGTAGCATGCCAGGCCTCCCTGTCCATCATCAACTTCTGGAGTTTACCAAACTCATGTCCATTGAGTCAGTGATGCCATCCAGCCATGCCATCCTCTGTCATCCCCTTCTCCTCCTGCCTTCAATCTTTCCCAGCATCATGGTCTTTTCAAATGAGTCAGCTCTTCATATCAGGTGGCCAAAGTATTGGAGTTTCAGCTTCAACATCAGACCTTCCAATGAACATTCAGGACTGATTTCCTTTAGCATGGACTGGTCGGATCTCCTTGCAGTCCTAGGGACTCTCAAGAGTCTACTCCAACACCACAGTTCAAAAGCATCAATTCTTTGGCGCTCAACTTTCTTTATAGTCCAACTCTCATATCCATACATGACCACTGGAAAAACCATACCATTGACTAGACGGACCTTTGTTGGCAAAGTAATGTCTCTGCTTTTCAATATGCTATCTGCGTTGGTCATAACTTTTCTTCCAAGGAGTAGGTGTCTTTTAATTTCATGGCTGCAATCACCATCTGCAGTGATTTTGGAGCCCCCCAAAATAAAGTCAGCCCCTGTTTCTATTGTTTCCCCATCTATTTGCCATGAAGTGATGGGACCAGATGCCATGATCTTCATTTTCTGAATGTTGAGCTTTAAGCCAACTTTTTCACTCTCCTCTTTCACTTTCATCAAGAGGTTCTTTAGCTCTTCTTCACCTTCTGCCATAAGGGTGATGTCGTCTGCATATCTGAGGTTATTGATATTTATCCCAGCAATCTTGATTCCAGCTTGTGCTTTCTCCAGCCCAGGATTTCTCATGATGTACTCAGCATATAAGTTAAATAAGCAGGGTGACAATATACAGCCTTGATGTACTCCTTTTCCTATTTGGAACCAGTCTGTTGTTCCATGACCAGTTCTAACTGTTGCTTCCTGACCTGCATACAGATTTCTCAAGAGGCAGGTCAGGTGGTCTGGTATTCCCATCTCTTTCAGAATTTTCCACAGTTTGTTGTGATCCACACAGTCAAAGGCTTTGACATAGTCAATAAAGCAGAAATAGATGTTTTTCTAGAACTCTCTTGCTGTTTTGATGATCCAGCAGATGTTGGCAATTTGATCTCTGGTTTCTCTGCCTTTTCTAAAGCCAGCTTGAACATCTGGAACTTCATGGTTCATATATCGCTGAAGCCGGGCTTGGAGAATTTTGAGCATTACTTTACTAGCGTGTGAGATGAGTGCAATTGTGCAATAGTTTGCATATTCTTTGGCATTGCCTTTCTTTGGGACTGGAATGAAAACTGACCTTTTCCAGTTCTGTGGCCACTGCTGAGGTTTCCAAATTTGCTGACATATTGAGTGCAGCACTTTCATAGCATCATCTTTCAGGATTTGAAATAGCTCAACTGGAATTCCATCATCTCCACTAGCTTTGTTCATAGTGATGCTTCCTAAGGCCCACTTGACTTCACATGCCAAAATGTTTGGCTTTAGGTGAGTGTGAGTGATCACACCATTATGATTATCTGGGTCGTGAAGATTTTTTTTGTACAGTTCTTCTGTGTATTCTTGCCACCTCTTCTTAATATCTTCTGCTTCTGTTAGGTCCATACCATTTCTGTCCTTTATTGAGCCCATCTTTGCATGAAGTGTTCCCTTGGTATCTCTAATTTTCTTGAACAGATCTCTAGTCTTTCCCATTCTGCTGTTTTCCTCTATTTCTTTGCATTGATCACTGAGGAAGGCTTTCTTATCTCTCCTTGCTATTCTTTGAACTCTGCATTCAAATGAGAATATCTTTCCTTTTCTCCTTTGCTTTTCGCTTCCCATCTTTTCACAGCTATTTGAAAGGCCTCCCCAGACAGCCATTTTGCCTTTTTGCATTTCTTTTTCTTAGAGATGGTCTTGATCCCTATCTCTTGTACAATGTCATGAGCCTCCATCCATAAATCATCAGGCACTCTGTCTATCAGATCTAGTCCCTTAAATCTATTTCTCATTTCCACTGTATAGTCATAAGGGATTTGATTTAGGTCATACCTGAATGGTCTAGTGGTTTCCCCCACTTTCTTCAATTTCACTCTGAATTTGGCAATAAGAAGTTCCTGATCTGAGCCACAGTCACCTCCCAGTCTTGTTTTTGGTGACTGTATAGAGCTTCTCCATCTTTGGCTGCAAAGAATATAATCAATCTGATTTTAGTGTCAACCATGTGGTGATGTCTATGTGTAGAGTCTTCTCTTGTGTTGTTGAAAGAGGGTGTTTGCTATGACCAGTGCGTTCTCTTGGCAGAATGTTATTAGTCTTTGCCCTGCTTCATTCTGTACTCCAAGGCCAAATTTGCCTTTTACTCCAGGTGTTTCTTGACTTCTTACTTTTGCATTCCAGTCCCCTATAATGAAAAGGATATCTTTTGGGAGTATTAGTTCTAGAAGATCTTGTAGGTCTTTATAGAACCATTCAACTTCAGCTTCTCCAGCGTTACTGGTTGGGGCATGACTTGGATTACCATGATATTGAATGAATATTTTTTTCTCACTGTATCAGCATTCTGTATAAAAACTTTTCTACAGTATCATGAACTTACCAATTTGTTCTAATTTTAGGTATGCTAAAAGAATATGAAATAGTAAAAGAAACTGAACCATAAAATGTATAAATATATGTAAAGAAACTACTTTTATGCTACAATTCAAGGTCAAGTTGAGCTACAAAGTCTGTGCAGCCATTTTGATTGTTAATTAGTTGAAGTTCTTACAGAAGCTGCATAAGCAGATAAGCAAGCCTGATCTGTGTGGTGCATTGTTAACATGTAATAATGTGCCAGAGCTCACTGTAGTCTCTTCTAAGCTCCCAACCTAAACTCCCGAGACAACCTCTTTGCTCAAATCAGTGTTTACATCAATGTAGAAAGTGCTTTCAACACAGTGGCAGTGCCAAGGGGTAGCTTCAGAGGAAAAGTGGGGTGTTCATGGCGTCTCCCTCTTCTTTCTGTCACACAACCCCAGAGATCCTTAATAAGTACACAAGTGAAGGAAAAACTGGTGTTCTCTCCGTGCCATACAATTGAAAGACAATTTCTCCAGGCTCCTACTCTGACCACGTAAGGAAAGTTTGTGGCTACCACTCTCTCTCAACCTTATTTAGAATCATTACAATTAGAGGAGCACAAATATTATAGTTTTACTATATGACATTCTCTTTTTTAATATTTCTTTATGGTTATGCTCCCCTTGGAAAGTTTTACATTTGTCCCTTAAGTTTTACAAACTTTTCCACACTAACATCTCCACTTATAATGCTTTGCCATATTTAACACATGTATAGTTTCATTTCCTGGGTGGTTCTCCCGCTTATCTTGAATCTAGCATGAGTGCTTTGGAATGTTCCGACTCCTTGGAGGCAGAGCAATATGGAGAAGAGGAACATCTGAAAAGATCCTGAATCAACTTCCCATATAACTTTTAAGAGATGGAAATCTTAGTTCCTGCATTGGAAATTTTAATTTTTATTATGCATTCTATTCTAGTTTATTTCCTAATGTCCAAGATTGCCTACACCAGTCCTCCAGTAAGATACTTATTCTAATGTGTCATTTTTTGTTTTTTAGAATTAAAAGAAGAATCTTATTGCTAATACCAAAATGGTTCTATGAAGATATTCCTAATATGGAAAACAGTAAAGCTGTGAAAATACTTCAGGTAACCAAACACCATTAAGTACAAACTAAATGGCAGCTGAGACCAAGAGCACAGTCCAATAGTTAAAGTAGAATTTCCATTCAAACAAATAAATGTGTGTGTGCATATTTGCACAACTGTATAAACATATGCAGAAATAAAACTGTACATATTTCAGATCATACTTAAGAGAGATGAGAGAATGCGTTAGGGGAAGAAAAGAGAGATGGAAGAGAGAAGCAATGCTATTCAAAAGAGAAAAGTGAAGAAGATTGTAAGCCAGGTGCCAGAGCTACTTGGTGGCCAAACAATTGGTAGGTGTCCCTAGAGATCAAAGGGACAGGGAATAAAATCTCAATAGAAGGAGCCTCAGAGACACAAAGGGGCTTCTGTTTTACACAAGTCGGAGAAGCAGGTGGAGCCCAAGGAAGATACTACTTTGCTCCTGAGACCCAGTGGAATTTGAGAAGATGGATGTGAGGAGACTGTGGCAGATGGTGTCACCAGGGGTAGACCAGGTCTCCAGTTCAACAAAGAATAGAAGGTTGTCCTGGGAAGATCCTGAGGCAATAGGGGATCTTGCAGGTTTTGAAGGATCAGCTGCTGGTTATGGAGGAGAGGAAAGAATCTGCTATATGTGTTCTTACACTTTCTGGCTCTCTGGCCTGGCTGTCAAGGGGCTCAAAACTCAGTTGATTGGACAGACACATCATCTAAGCATTGAAATGCAGCAACGTAGTATAGTGAAAGAAATGAGACCAAACTTGATGAGAATGTAGAGGAAATATATTAAGAGATGGGAAGGAATTGCTCAGGAGAGACAGAGAACATTCAAAATAGGGAGGCTACATGAGCAAAGGTACAGAGGTGAGAAGAGCTTGCTGGGTGTGGCTTTGTGGAAACATTTGATGTGAGAAGTGGCTGGAATAATTGGGGAATGCAGAGTGGTCGCACAGAGTCAGACATGACTGAAGTGACTAAGCACTGCACATAGAGTGGATCAGGGCACAGGAGGCCTTATTATGGAACTCAGACTTCATTTGGCCAACCAACAGTTGTCAAGCTTAAATTTATTTTTAGCCTAGGGACCCTCTGTTCTAATGATGTTGAAGTAGGCAAGTATTGCAAAACAAATAAAAGTGGCTCTATCTGGAGATCTAGTGAGCCCGCTAATCAACTCTTTTCAGAGCCCTAGATAAGTCCTTAAGGCAACAGTTCTCAGCCTTGATTGCATTTTAGGATCCTGATTTTCAGGCCACAATCTTTCGGGGGAGGCCAGGATCTTTGCGGGGGAGGGCTGATGTGGGGAGACCCAGGTGTCAGCATATTCAAATTTTCCCATGTGAATCCACTATACAGCCAGTGTTGAGAACACTGTTAAGGGTTTGAAAACTATTGCAAAAAATTAGCATTGTGAGGGGTGGGCAAAGTGTCAAGAAGCAAGAGTCCTCAGTGCTGACTTTGTAGAGGGCTTATAAGGAGTGTAATGTGCCTATGGAATATGACAAGGAGCAGGTCACCGGTGGTCCATCCAAGGGTTCAGTTAGAAGTGAACAGAAGATAAAGACGTGGAGACATCTTTTGATGAGTATAGACTGGAAGAGAAGTAAGAAAGGGGCTATGCTGACACATGGTCAAATCCTCTCAGTACTGATGGTACTAATACAACTTATGTGTAACAATAGCTCCAGAGCAGTGTGGACTCAGAATTGTATTTGTACTAAATTAAGTGGGCTTGAGAGGACTAGTATGGGGTGGCAGAGGTAGGGTGAGGATTGATCAAGCAAGACTACGAAGGTTTGAGGAGGAAAGGCCTACCAGGAGCAGGAGGAGGGATCCTTGTCACTGGATACTTAAAGGAGAGTGTGGACATGGTTGACTTTAAAGGAGGTAATGTTGTACATAGTGGAGGGGGGGTCTGGAATAACTGAACCCAAACATAGAATAAAGTAAATAGTTAACAACTGGCTGAAGGGCAAGTACACAGTCAGTAAACTATAGCTGATAAATCCTGTGGTCTTGATATACATTCCACTTAGTCACACTGTCTTGTTCCCCGACTAGTTGTCCTGGGGAACTGGGAACATTCTGTGGCTCAGACAATTGTCCCTGACCTCGCTGTGATCAGATTCCCTTCTTCCCTTAGTGTCCTCACTCTGGACTAGTCCTTGCTTTGTGTCCTTCACTGTGGTCTGACCCCTATGTACTTCTCCATTCAGCTGCCAACCTGAAGAGGGGAAAACACCCGCTTCCTCTTGGTTTACAATAGCAAATCTAGTTCCTTTGACTACAACTGATCCATGACTATATGTCTACCCTTCTGAACACAAACCTAGCAAAGGCCCTGGGGAGGCTGAGTTGAAAAAATTTAATGATATTTCACCTTGCTTTATTCAAGGTCTTCCTTTTGCCAAGCTTCCTTCCCATCCTGAGCTCTTGGAATTAGAAATGAACCTTAGGGTTTCCTTCAGATGAGGTTTTTCTTCCTGCCAAAAGACTAAGAGGTGGTAGTCTAGTCAGTTCAGGATGCCCAAAAGAATACCACAGACTGGGCAGCTTAAGTGGGAAGTCCAAGATCAAGACACAAGCAGATGTGGTTCTTAGTGAGAGCTCTCTTACAGATGGCTGTCTTCTTGCTGTATCCTCCGATGGCAGACTGAGAGATCAGTTTTCTTGTGTCTTTTCTTATGAGAACACTAAATCCTATTTATGAGGGCTCCACTCTCATGACCTAATTACCTTCCGAAGGTCCCACCTCCTAATATCATCACAGAGCTTCAACATATGAATTCTGGAAGGACTCAAACATTCCACCATAGCGGGCACCTATAATTTTATAACTGTATCGGGTGGGAGTTCCTTGCCCCAGGAAGCCACCCATCAGGTGGAAGGCCATGAGCCCTTCTCTTACCAGAAAAGTCATCAGACTTTTATACAAATAAAAACTATCTTCACCCACCCTCCTGACTGATCACCACAGACATGTCTGAATTGTGAGCAGCTGCCCACCTTTGGAGCCACAACCCAAAACATTTACCAAACTTTATTCTCAAATGGAAGCAAAACAGGATTTTCTGTGCCATTTTCAGTTCAGTTCAGTCGCTCATTCATGTCCAAAACTTTGCGACCCCATGGACTGCAGCACGCCAGGCCTCCCTGTCCATTGCCAACTCCCGGAGTTTACTCAAATGTCCATTGAGTCAATGATGCCATCCAACCATCTCATCCTCTGTTGTCCCCTTCTCCTCCTGCCTTCAATCTTTCCCAGCATCAGGGTCTTTTCAAGTGAGTCAGTTCTTTGCATCAGGTGGCTTTTATTTAAGCAACAAAGTATTTTCTTCTAGTAAAGCTCTATTATGTTCCAAAATATTCCAAAATTTCAAAAGGCACTGAGATAATACGCAAGTTAACAAGCAAAAGGTTTCTTTTTCTTTAAAATTCATAAATAAAGACATGTGCTTACAGCATGGATTATTTTTATTACTCCTTTCCTTCAATCCCTTCCTGGGAGAATTTAACAAACCTTTGGAAAGGAGCAGAGTAACAAGACAAAAGTAGGAAATCATATGGGAAGAGAAACACTATGAAGAAAAGCAAGGGGGAAAGGAAAGTCAAGGGAAAGCAAAATTCTAGTCCTTATTTATCCAGTTTGCTCCTTTAAATGTCTATTGTAAAATAAAAGTGTCTTTCCTTCCTAGGAAAGAAATGAATTTATGAATAACAGTTCCAGTGAACAGGTCCTATATGTTGATCCGGTGATTACAGAGATAGAAATCATTCTCCCAGAAGAAAAACCCATGGGCTACAAGAAAGAAAACAATACAGGATGTCTGGAGAGAAAAGAGAGCCTGGAGAAGTCACTACTCACCAACACTACAGTTATTTATATTCCTGATCTCAACACTGGGTATAAACCCCAGATTTCAAGTTTTCTCCCTGGGGGAAACCATCTCAGCAATGATGATGAAACAGCTTCCTCAATTTTGGAACCACCAGCTGATTCCTTAAACTTGGGAAACAATGCCAGGTTTAAAAAATATCCTGATTTTGCTTTTCCTGTCTCAAGTACAAATTCACTAAGCAAGACACTATTTCTTGAAGAATTAAGCCTCATTTTAAATCAAGGAGAATGCAGTTCTCTGGACATGCAAAACTCAACAGAGGGGGAAACTGCCATGCTTCTGGAAGATGCATTACTGAATGAAACTATTCCAGAACAAACCCTGCTGCCTGATGAATTTGTCTCCTGTTTGGGGAGCATGAACAAAGAGTTGCCATCTATTAATTCTTACTTTCCACAAAATATTCTGGAAAGCCACTTCAATCGGATTTCACTCTTAGAAAAGTAGATTTGTGTAGTCAAAAGCTGCCTTGCAATCTGAAGAGGGCTCTCTCTTTCAACACAAATTTAATTCTGCCCAATTTTTTTTTAATTAGAGAATTAAGATCCAAAGATGAAACATACTTCATGGCCACAAAAGCAGCAGAAATATTAGAGAAGACTTCTATATTTTAAAAAATGTTTCCACTGTATCTTTTAAAAATTTTCCTCATTGCAAGGCACTAAACAGATCTCTCTGTATGAAGGATAAATAATGCAAAATACATGGTAATGAAATAAATGTGGAAAATAGTTTTTAAAATTGAGCTATTAATATTTGCTTATAAGAGGAAAAACAAGTTTAACTTTCATTTTATTACTTAGTATATAAAAATAGAGCCCACAAACAACCAAACGAGTAAGGGATGGAAACAGAGGAACAATTAATTACATGTTTACTGTGGGGTTTTTTTCCCTACTACTTTCTATTCAAGTATTAAGAATGTGACCTTCCTTGTTTTGATTTTGGACTGAGAGAGTTGTAAACAATGATGTGTGGAAATCATGAGGTCGTTGTCTTCATTCTAGTTAAGAGTGACGATGTTGTTCTTCTGTGGTGTAGCTGATGTGTTAATTACAGAAATGGCAACCCACTCCAGTATTCTTGCCTGGAAAATCCCAAGGACTGAGGATCCTGGTAGGCTACATACAGTCCATGGGGTCGCAAAGAGTCGGACACAACTGAGCGACATCACTTCACTTTCAGACTTATTGAGGTAGAAGAAGCAGGATCAACAAGGTGTAATTATTTCTTTTGTATTGGATGTCTGTCAGAAAATTATTGTAACAACAGGTGTATTTCCAAATCTGGGATGGCAATACTTGCCACACCCGTCACCGCCCCATAGTCCATGTCTCCTATAAACACCATTAATGCATCACCACATGCCTTGCTGCTGGCCCTAAGTGCTGCTGGCCCACCCGCTCTAAGGTGACCTCAGAATCCTCCCAACATGGACTTCTGATGACCACAGCCAGTAAGGGGTGGGGCTGGAGGTGAGCTCTCTGCCAACCAGGTCAACATTGGACGTGGGTAATCTTAAAAACACAAAATGCATATTTTTAAGCTGAGAAATGGTAACCAGCAGACTTCTCTATTGTGATTAATTTTTACATCAAGGGGAAATTTTTTCCAATGATCAGAGCCATTTGAAAATTGAGCAGATTACCGACTGAGTTTCTCTTCCTCTTCTAACAGTTGTTAACGATAATTTATATTCAGATTAAATAGTTTAATTTTACTGTGCTGCTGCTGCTGCTGCTAAGTCGCTTCAGTCGTGTCCGACCCTGTGCGACCCCATAGACGGCAGCCCACCAGGCTCCCCCGTCCCTGGGATTCTCCGGGCAAGAACACTGGAGTGGGTTGCCATTTCCTTCTCCAATGCATGAAAGTGAAAAGTGAAAGTGAAGTCGCTCAGTTGTGTCTGACTCTTAGCAACCCCATGGACTGTAGTCTACGAGGCTTCTCCGTCAATGGGATTTTTCCAGGCAAGGGTACTGGAGTGGGGTGCCACTGCCTTCTCCTTAATTTTACTGTACCAAAGCAGTTAATCAAAAAAGGACCAGCATTCAGCATATTGAGCAAGCTAGTTTGTTTTGTCTTGGCTTTTGGAAAAAAAAAAAACAAACCCAAAGTACTTTTGTCATTAGATGTCCCCATGAGGAGGATGACCAAATATCCTGGTTTATCCTGGTTTTTGTTAATTGTGGCCAGTGTGCCCTTTCCTTCTCAGAAGCATCCCTTTGGATGATAAATCATTTGGTCATTCATCATTCTATTTATGAAAACTGCTAATGTCCAACATATAATTTATCACAATTCATTTATTTGGCTTTTTGGACAATCCTCTTTATTTTACTTTATATCACTTACTAAAGCCATTGTGCTCCAAAATGAACATTACTGTTAGTATAAAAAAATGTATCTTCTACTGTGAAATTCTATTTATCCTAAAATATGTATATATTTGTTGTATTTTACATATTCAGAAAGCTGTATATTTTAAATCACTAACAAAATGCTAATATTAATTATCTTGACTTGTAAATGATCGTATGCTTTTGCTTTATTCTTACCTAAAGGGAGAATATAATGAAGCAAAGATGCAGGTAGTATTTGAGATAGAGATAACAAAAGATCAAGATGAATCTTTGATGTTTACCAATCTGATGAAGACATTTGTTAACAAGTAAAGAATATTTTCAGAGTATATTTCAGTATAAGTGTAACCTGCCACACATCAAAAAAGCTTTTGTCAAGCTTAAAGGATTGAAGCATTATCTGATCTTCTGTGTTTGTTTCAATGCAGTTGATGCCTCCTTTACAACATCTCCTTCTTGCCTCCCTGGAGCAGGAAGGAGCTGCTTTCTCTTGTCACAGTGTCTTCCCACACCCACATCATATTTAGCACAGAGGAGACACTTCTAGTTCCACCCATGCCACTGACCTTGTTGGTCCGAACAGACTAAAAATGGAGGCTATACTTGCAACCAAAGCAATGTGCCTGCCATTGTCCCAACTCAGAGAAAAACTTAACTGCTTCATCACCATGCAAACTTGATCAACAGAAAAGGGTTTTCTTTCTTTGATTCTTTTATTGAACAATTTTTCACTGAAGCATTGAAGGCCCCTACTCTGTATAAGGCATTTTTAATTAATATGCTCAGCTGCTCATTTGTGTCCAACTCTGCAGCCCCATGGACTATAGCCCACCAGGCTCCTTTGTCACTGGATTTCCCAGGCAAGAATACTGGAGTGGTAGCTATTTCCTCCTCCAAAGGACCTTCCCGACCCAGGGATCGAACTCCAATCTCCTGTATTGCAGGCAGATTCTTGTATCATCTGAGCCACCAGGGAAGCCCTGCCTTCCCTGAAATGATATCGACGTTAACAAAATCAGCCAAGTCCCTGCAGCCTTGGGGCCTCTATTCTAGAAGCAAGAAGCATAAAATCTTTGCCCTTCAGGGAGCTTATATTTTGGTGGCGAAGGAGGTGATGATAGGAGGTGGAGAGAGGCAGAAAAAATATATAAAAGAAAAATGCCACATAATGAGTGCCACGAAGAGACGTAGAATGGGATAATGTAGGAGAGAGACACTTAGTGGCCACTCTGTGACGGGCAGTCAAGGAAGGTCTCTCCTAGGAGGGAACATTGACACTGCAGTCAGAGTCACAGGTAGGAGCTGCATGTGAGAATCAGCTTGCCACGGATAGGTCCCTTAAATAGAAAAATTCTCCAGTAGTTAATGTCTCTACTTCTCTCCCTCGTGGACAAGTTGCTCCTAACTGCAGCCCTTTGCCACCTTTCCCTTCCTCAGCCAGAATTTTCTGTAGCTTTAGGGGACAAGTGTGTATCATTTTCCATCCAGCTCTTGGACTTATTAACTTTCTTTCTCTGAGTCTCAAAGTCTTGCTAAGTTTCTGCTTCCTAAATGAATGTGTTAAACTTATTGATGTGGGTTAAAGAGAAGAAGGAAGAAAGAAAGAGTGAGAAAAAGTCCCTGGAGATACCACTGAGTGGAAAGAAGGGGAGAGAAAGATAAAGAATGAAAGATAGACTGATATGCAGGATGCTGAAGAAAAATGGAATGCCTTGGTTCTGGACAATGCTGAAGCTGATTAACAGATTTCCAGTTTCCTTCTGGTCATGTATCTTCTTTGGCCCTACCTCCCTTTTCTTACATAGAAGCAATATGGGGAGGAACAATTGAAGTACAATTTGAGAGTATCTTCTTGATTTGTGTGTGTGTGTGTATGCTTTATCCTTTTTTAAATTAGGAATTTGTTTTTACCAGAGTTAGAAATAATATCGATGGGACTTCCCTGGTGGTCTAGTGGTTAGGAATCCGCACTCAATGCAGGGGACCTGGGTTCGAGCCCTGGTCAGGGAACTAGATCCCATATGCCATGACTGAGACCCTACACAACCAAATAAATTAAAAATGAGAGAGAGAGAAAGAAAAGAAATAATATTGATGCTGTAAGAGGGCTTTGGCATTCTAGTACATGGTTCTTGGGTAACGTGGGTTGTTGTTTGGCCCTCCAGGTTCAAACAACAACCCTCTTCTTTTCTTTCCTTGTATTTTCAGTCCCTTTGACACAGAGGCAGTATATGACTGTGGCACAGGGCAGAGGTTTTCAAAAGTAAATTTTAGCAATTGACCCTTTTTCTCCAATGAAATCTGTTGCAGAAGCCCCAAATATAAAACAAGTGAAAGCATATCTTCTGTTGAAACAGAGGGTGAACTGCATGCCTGTCCCATTGCCTCTCCTCTGCCACTGCAGCAGCCTGTCCACCCATGCACAGTGGAAGTCCAAGGCTGAGGAATCTCTAGTCCACACATGGTGATCCAGGTCCTAGCCCAGCCCTGAGAAGCCTGTACCTCAGGATTGTACTAACCTCTCCCTCTCAGCCACAAGGCTGCTACCCAGACAAAGGGGAACAGAACTTCCTGGAGCCTCCCTACACTCTGAATGTAAAAAGCTTCCTCTCAGAGACTGCTAATAGAGGCGGTACTATATGCAGTAATTAACTTGTTTCTTTCCAATTATTTCATCATAAATGTCTGGATTTTTGTTCAAGTTTATTTTTTTTGTGATCACTAAGAATAAAATATTGTGTTGTGAATATAATTAGATTTTATAAACCCAAAGACTGCTGAATTGTGCTGCAGTTTATCTCTCTATGAAATAATTATAACCAATTACAGGAGGTGATGTTTTAATGGAAAACATTACCCACTTGGCGGACTCTACTGATTTAAAATAAAAGAAGTGATTAAAAACAATTTATGGATCTCTCTTGGGTAAGAGCATGAAACCAATATAAAATAATTGGATTCTGATTCCTGGAGTGGATTGTGTGCAACTTTCTTGGATGCTATAGTTAAGGCAATATTATAAGAAACTTTAAGAAAGATTTGATAGAAGGTTATTATGTCTCTTTCCCACTGCGAAGATCATACCATTAAATTTCAATTAATGTTTCATGTTAGGATTCTAGCTATTTTGCTAATTTTACTTTTCAACTTAATTTAGGATAAATACTCTGCATCTCTTATATACAGAATTTCCATCAATTTTCTGAAGATGCATTTCCTTTATATTTATGTTTGGGAAAATAGCTTATTATTTAATTCTTATAATTAACATTTAGCAACAAATTAAGAACATATTCTTAAATCATCCCTTTTTGTTTGGGGTAGGAAAAGGATTCTGACCTCACTTTATGAGAAGAAATATATATGTATAGACTAAGCAAGTATTGCAGAAATAGTTCTTGAGATCATTGGTTCAAATATTCAAGCAAAACAAAATGCTGTTTCTAACCATAAAGGCATACCTAAAATTAGTGACTTTGTAAGAGCACAGGAAGGAAATCATAAACAGTCAAACGCTAGAACCCAAGTGTGAGATGAGGAAGTCAATAAACCTGACTGCTTTCTTTCTGGTCACATCCTGCCTGAGAATTTTATTAGAAGTGAGTGACAAAGAAAGGGTACAATATATATATATATCAGAGATCAGATCAGATCAGTCGCTCAGTCGTGTCCGACTCTTTGCGACCCCATGAACTGCAGCACGCCAGGCCTCCCTATCCATCACCAGCTCTCGGAGGTCACTCAGACTCACATCCATCGAGTCAGTGATGCCATCCAGCCATCTCATCCTCTGTCGTCCCCTTCTCCTCCTGCCCTCAATCCCTCCCAGCATCAGAGTCTTCTCCAATGAGTCAACTCTTCGCATGAGGTGGCCAAAATACTGGAGTTTCAGCTTTAGCATCATTCCTTCCAAAGAAATCCCAGGGCTGACCTCCTTCAGAATGGACCGGTTGGATCTCCTTGCAGTCCAAGGGACTCTCAAGAGTCTTCTCCAACACCACAGTTCAAAAGCATCAATTCTTCGGCGCTTCACAGTCCAGCTCTCACATCCATACATGACCACAGGAAAGACCATAGCCTTGACTAGGCGAACCTTTGTTGGCAAAGTGATGTCTCTGCTTTTGAATATGCTATCTAGGTTGGTCATAACTTTCCTTCCAAGGAGTAAGCATCTTTTAATTTCATGGCTGCAGTCACCATCTGCAGTGATTTTGGAGCCCAGAAAAATAAAGTCTGACACTGTTTCCACTGTTTCTCCATCTATTTCCCATGTAGTGATGGGACCAGAGGCCATGATCTTCGTTTTCTGAATGTTGAGCTTTAAGCCAACCTTTTCACTCTCCACTTTCACTTTCATCAAGAGGCTTTTTAGCCCCTCTTCACTTTCTGCCATAAGGGTGGTGTCATCTGCATATCTGAGGTTATTGATATTTCTCCCGGCAATCTTGATCCCAGCTTGTGTTTCCTCCAGTCCAGCATTTCTCATGATGTACTCTGCATATAAGTTAAATAAACATGGTGACAATATACAGCCTTGACGTACTCCTTTTCCTATTTGGAACCAGTCTGTTGTTCCATGACCAGTTCTAACTGTTGCTTCCTGACCTGCATACAGATTTCTCAAGAGGCAGATCAGGTGGTCTGGTATTCCCATCTCTCTCAGAATTTTCCACAGAACATATATATATATATTTAAGCTATAAAGTTATACATGAAAAACCACTTTAAAAATCTAAGCTGTGCCAATACAAATGGAATAGAAACTAACTGTCCCCCTCCATATCCTTCCTTCCCATAGGCCATTCCCATTATCAAAAACAGTGAGTCTCAACAAGTTAAAAGAAGCGCAGGTTTAATCCCTGGGTCAGGAAGATCCCCTGGAGGAGGGCATGGCACTCCAGTGTTCTTGCCTGGAGAATCCCATGGACAGAGGAGCCTGGCAGGCTACAGTCCACGAGGTCGCATGGAGTAGGACATGACTGAAATGACTTAGCAGGCATGCACATACAAGTTAATGGTTTTCTTTCCAGAATGTTTTCTACCTAAATGTTAACATATGGTATTTCTCTGTGACTTATTATTTTCACCTATCGATATATCTTGGAAATCTTCACATGTCATTATATTTAACCTTTTCTGATTCCTTTAAACAGTTGCATAGCATTCCATAAAATAAATGTGTTTTAATATACTTTACCTATTCTCCTGATAACAGACATTTAAATTGTTTCCAATTTTTCACAAGTATACCCATTCCTGTGATGAATCCTCTTATATATATATATATATATATATATATATATATATATATCTGCACATATAAGAGAATTTGTGGGGAGGGATAGATACCTAAACAGAGAGGCAAGAATGGGAATATGGGGTACCTGAGAGGAGAGGCAGGAAGTGTTACTAGACTTGTGGACTGAAGAGAAGGAAACAGGACAAGAAAAGTTGAAAAGCATGAATCTTAGGTAGTGCAGACTGCTCTTGCCCACCTAGTAAAAAGCACCTAGCTAAACTCTCATTGTGTGCCTATTTTGTTTCAGTGTTCAGGAGTTCATGGTAAACATACAAAATTAGATGTTCTTTGGATAATGGCTGATGTGATACTTATTCAAAACCTTGTTTCATCTGGATTTAAACAAAGTTCAGCATGCATTTTACTTTGGTATTTGATGTAGAAGATTTATTTTATCTTAGTTTCTAAAATTGAAAATCACTTGTATTTCATTAAATGAGGAGATTAGGATTTTAAGAAGCTGCCAGCTGCCAAGTATTTGCAGGTTCATTTTTCCTGTTTAAGTATTCATTGCACATTCCACCTAGTGTGCTACTTCGGAGATTCCATTTGATTGAATAGAGATAGCATACGTAGAACCTTGGGAGGGCTTGGGAGGGAGCTTGCTAAGGCCCAGCGTGACCCAGAAAAGTGATTCTAATGCAACAAACAAACCCCAAAATACTTTGGAAACGCACTAGATGATGGTCTTAGTCTATCCTTATAACTTTAATGAAATGATGATTTTTTAAAAACTTTTTAAAACTCTTCTTTTTTCCATTTTATTTATTTTGTTTTGCTAAGCAATGGAAATTTTCATTTAACAAAAAATTTGCAGAAAAGCAAATGTAGAGCTACAAATATAACTGATGTTGGAAATAGGTAGATTTATTTTATTTTATTCTTTCTTTTATTTTCTCTTTAAGAGGTTGGATTAAAGCCAAACAATCAAGGTTTTTGAATTTCAAACCTACCACATGCCAAGTGTATGGCCTTGGGCAATCACTGGAGTTTCATGTTCTCTGTCCTATTTTCTGGGACAGAGATATGGTTGTGATGTACCTTGTGAAAGCAGATTTGACTGAGTTGACTTCTCTCTCCTTCCTGAAATGCTGTCTTTACTGCCCTCCCAGGACAGCACCAGCCCATGACCTCTTTTCTCTGGCTACTCACACTCAGCCTCCTTTTCTAGTTTCTCCTAGCCTCTCTGTCACATAAATGCTAGAGGTCCCATAGCTCAGGTCTTGGTTTCTCCTTTGGTGACCTTGTACATTCACGTGGCTTTAAACACTATCTGCTGCTGCTAAGTCAGATTAGCCTGACATTGACCCTGAACTCCAGACTCATACATTTAGCGGTCTGTCTGACATGTCCATTTGCACGTCCTCACTGCCTATAAGACCCAATACAAGATGGTCCTATGAAATTTTTCAGTAAATAGTACTGCTCACAAATTTGGTGTCGTCCTTGATTTTTTTTTTTTTTTTTTTTCGCATGCCTCACATTACTCTATCAGGAAAACCTAGCCACTCTACTTTTAAAATATATCCAGAATTTGAATCACCTCTTACTATGTCAAGTGCACAACCCCTAATTCAAAACGCCAACCTCCCTTGCCTACGTTACTATAAAAGTTTCCTAGGGGCCATCTTCAATATTGTTAACTAGACGATCCTGTTAAAACAATGCTTGTCTGTTCAAAACCTGTTCCCATCCCACAAACAATAGCAGTCCAAGTCATTCCAGTGACCTATGAAGCCCTACCTGGTGAACCTCTCTCTGTCCCCCTGGCCACTTAGCAGACACCTCGGGGCCTCTGCCTTGCATTTCCTCTTCTTGAAATGCTCTTCCCCAAGGTTGTTGCATGGATCACTTGCACACTATCTCTGGACCTTCCATGTCACTCTCTCTAAAATTGGAAACTTGTCCTCTATACTTCCTACTCTCCTCTCTTCCCTTTTCTTTCTTCAATTGTACTCACCACCATCTAAAATCAAACATACTGCGTATTTAATACATTGTTCATTGTTACCCACTACAGTGTAATTTCCAAGAGGGTAGAAATTGTCTGCTTTTTCCTCTATCAATCATTAATGCTTAGAAGAGTGCCTGGAACATCATAGGTGCTCAATAAATATTTGTTAAAAGAATAAATGAATAATAGACAATGGTTCAGTTTATTAATTCTGTTTCCCATTAGAAAGAAAACAATATTACATGAGGCATCAGAGAACTTTCAGACCTCAATGTGTTTTCTGAGGCTCTTTCTTACAGTCTACCATTTTACCATTATCACTGTTGCTTCTTTCTAAGCTGCCACTGTATAACTGATGAGAAAGCAATGATACAATGTAAAAATATGCATTTTTCTTTTCAAATCTGCAATTTCCTTTCCTCCGATCATTTCAACATGACAGTTATTTTCAACCACCATTTTTACTTTTGACTGAAGTCCTTACTTCAAATAAACTCATATGGCAGAATTAATAACACCTCAGTGAGCAAACAGTACTTTGCATTTCTTCAGGAGAAAATGTGTTTAGCCAGCACACTAATTAGACAGCTCTCGCTGATAATCAGGAGCAGAAAAATTGTGTGGTATGTTAAAGAAAATGGGCAAACCAACAGGTGTACTCAACTTACTGGACATTGATTAAATAGCTCACTAATTAAAAAAACAAAAACCAAAAAACACTAGCTGAATTCTGAAAGTCAGTCTTGTTGATAAGAACTTTGGTGTAAAAAAAAAAAATCACTAAATTCTCTCTAAAATAGTCAAGTAGAGATAATCCATAGAATGTACTTATTTTTATAATAAGTACAATAATAAAAAAATGTACTATTATTTTTCTAAATGCCATCTATTTTGTTTCAATCTCACCTGTTAATTTTTTCAGTGAAACTGGTGATTGGTGATTTATGCAGCCTGGCAGAGCTGGGGGCACACATCCACTGTCCTGACTCACCTGCAAAAAAAACAATCCCCATCCTCCCTCCTACTCTTGTAAAATGCAAGAGGTACACCTTTTCCCTGCCAGGGTACTCTTCTCCACTTGGCATTGGACTTGCCCCTCATCGTGTGCCTCCTTAGGGACTGGCTACAGTTAACTGTTTATTATCATACCTAACTTGCTCCCATTCACCAGTGTCTGGCTCATAATAAATGCGGTAGAAACTTCTACCTGATTCTTCATCCATACTTATACTCTCTACTTACTATCAAGACCCTTATAATATTGAAGCAGCAAAGTACCCACCAAAAGCCATTTTCCAGGTTTCCTTACCACTATATGTGGCCATGTGACTAAGTTCTGTTCAATGAGACATGCATAGCAGTTGATAGAGGGGTTTCTGGGAAGTCTTTTTAATAGGGGAGATAGACACACGGAGAAATCTTGATCTTGTTCCCCACCCGCCTCCTTCCTCCAGATGAGTGGAAAGTGGATATGATAGCTAGAGCTCCAGCAGCAATCTGGGACCGTAAGATGCCATGGAGGATGATAGCCACACAGTAAGAATGGTGGAGAGAAAGATGGAGGGAGCCCATATCCCTGATGATTTTGAGGAGATGCCCTGGAGCACTTACCTTTATTTTGAAACCAAACTAATGTTTTTAACTCACTGTTATTGGTGGTCTTGATATTCCTATCTGAATAATCCTTATGGATGCAGTAAATGCATGGGGTTATGGGGTTAAGGGATTAAGACGGGGAAGGCAATGGCACCCCACCCCAGTACTTTTGCCTGGAAAATCCCATGGACGGAGGCTCCTGGTAGGCTCCAGTCCATGGGGTCACTAAGAGTCAGACACGACTGAGCGACTTCACTTTAACTTTTCACTTTCATGCATTGGAGAAGGAAATGGCAACCCACTCCAGTATTCTTGCCTGGAGAATCCCAAGGACGGGGGAGCCTGGTGAGCTTCTGTCTATGGGGTCGCACAGAGTCGGACACGACTGAAGCGACTTAGCAGCAGCAGCAGCAGCAAGGGATTAAGAAGAGGTGGCAAGTTTACACAGAAGAACTATACAAAAGGGTCTTAATGACCCAGATAACCATGATGGTGTGGTCACTCACCTAGAGCCAGACATCCTCAAGTACAGTCAAGTGGGCCTTAGGAAGCACTACTATGAACAAAGCCAGTGGTGGTGATGAATTCCAGCTGAGTTATTTCAAATCCTAAAAGATGATGCTGTGAAAGTGCCGCACTCAATATGCCAGCAAATTTGGAAAACTCATCAGTGGCCATGGGACTGGAAAAGGTCAGTTTTCATTCCAATTCCAAAGAAAGGCAATGCCAAAGAATGTTCAAACTACCATACAATTGTGCTCATTTGCCAAAGAATGTTCAAACTACCATACAATTGTGCTCATTTCACATGTTAGCAAGGTAATGCTCAAAATCCTTCAAGCTAGGCTTCAGCCCTTGGTGTCCCCGGCGCGCAGGCGCGGGCAGGTGCGCGCCATTTGAAAGTATGGCGCCGGGCGGGGGGGTGGTGCTGTGTGAGGAGAAGATCCGGGAGAAGAGCGGCCTGGCGCCTCACTGCGACCTGGCTGAACTTCGGTCATTATATATTCCTGGAACTTACCAAGAAAAGATTACTCACCTGGGAAATTCTTTGATGAATTTAACAGGTCTAAAATCTCTAGATCTCTCATGAAACTCCTTGGTTAGTCTAGAGGGCATTGAGTGCCTGACGGCGCTGGAGAGCCTCAACCTCTACTACAACCGCATCTCCTCGCTGGCGGAGGTCTTCCGGCTCCACTCCCTGGCAGGGCTCTTGGATGTGGACCTGCGGCTGAACCCCGTGGTGAAGAGCGAGTCTGACTACCGCCTCTTTGTGGTGCACATGCTCCCGGGGCTCCAGCAGCTGGGTAGGCCGGCTGCGCTCTCAGCCTCGCTCGGTGCCCTGCTCGTGTTCTTGGGACGATGGCGCTGCTGCCCCTTCTGGAGAAGGGAGCTGGTTTCCTCCTCTCACAGGAAAGCCGCCTGGGAAGGCGGCCGGGAGCCACTTCCTGAGGCCATGAGTGCCTGCTGCGCTGGCCGCGGCGCAGGTGTGGGCCGGCTTGGCTCTCCAGCTGTTCTCAACTCTGCTGTCTATTTCCTCGCATGGCCTCCTGGGCGTTGTCCCAGGCTCAGCCAGACGGCTGGATTCAGCCTGGTTTTGGCAATGGCACCCCACCCCAGTACTTTTGCCTGGAAAATCCCATGGACGAAGGAGCCTGGTAGGCTCCAATCCATGGGGTCGCTAAGAGTCGGACACGACTGAGTGACTTCACTTTCACTTTTCACTTTCATGCCTTGGAGAAGGAAATGGCAACCCACTCCAGTGTTCTTGCCTGGAGAATCCCAGGGGCGGGGGAGCCTGGTGAGCTTCCGTCTATGGGGTCACACAGAGTCGGACACGACTGAAGTAACTTAGCAGTAGCAGGCTTCAGCAGTATATGAACCGAGAACTTTCAGATGTACAAGCTGGATTTAGAAAAGGCAGAGGAACCAGAGATCAAATTGCCAGCGTCCCTCGGATCACAGAGAAAGCAAGGGAACTGCAAAGTAAAACATCTATTTCTGCTTCATTGACTATGCTATAGCCTTTGACTGTGGATCACAACAAACTATGGAAAATTCTTCAAGAGATGGGAATACCAGACCACTTTACCTGTCTCCTGAGAAACCTGTGTGCAGGTCAAGAAGCAACAGTTAGAACCAGACATGGAAGAACGGACTGGTTCAAAATCGAGAAAGGAGTTTGTCAAGGTCATATATTGTCATCCCACTTATTTAACCTCATGCAGAGTTGTTGTTCAGTTGATAAGTTGTGTCCAACTCTTTGAGACCACATGAACTGCAGCACACCAGGCTTTCCTTCATTATCTCCCAGAGTTTGCTCAAACTCATGTCCATTGAGTCAGTGGTGCAGAGTACATCATGTGAAATGCCTAGCAGGATGAATCCCAAGCTGGAATCAAGATTTCTGGGAGAAATATCAACAATCTCAGATATGCAGATGACACCACTCTAGTGGCAGAATGTGAAGAAGAACTAAAGAGCTTTTTGATGAGGGTGAAAGATGAGAAAAAGCTGGCTTAAAACTCAACATTAAAAAAAAGAGAGAGACAATCATGGCATCCAGTCCTGCCACTTCATATCAAATAGATGGGGAAGAAGTGGAAACAGTGACAGATTTTGTTTTCTTGGGCTCCAAAATCACTGCAGAAGGTGATTGAAGCTATGAAATTAAAAGACACTTGCTCCTTGGAAGGAAAGCTATGGCAAACCTAGATAGCATATTAAAAAGTAGAGAGATGACTTTGCGACAAAGGTCTGTATAGTCAAAGCTATGGTTTTTTAAGTAGTTAACTTATATGCAGAGTACATCATGAGAAATGCTGGACTGGAAGAAACACAAGTTGGAATCAAGATTGCTGGGAGAAATATCAATAACCTCAGATATGCAGATGACACGACTCTTATGGCAGAAAGTGAAGAGGGGCTAAAAAGCCTCTTGATGAAAGTGAAAGTGGAGAGTGAAAAGGTTGGCTTAAAGCTCAACATTCAGAAAATGAAGATCATGGCATCTGGTCCCATCACTTCATGGGAAATAGATGGGGAAACAGTGGAAACAGTGTCAGACTTTGTTTTTCTGGGCTCCAAAATCACTGCAGATGGTGACTGCAGCCATGAAATTAAAAGACGCTTACTCCTTGGAAGGAAAGTTATGACCAACCTAGATAGCATATTCAAAAGCAGAGACATTACTTTACCAACAAAGGTTCGCCTAGTCAAGGCTATGGTCTTTCCTGTGGTCATGTATGGATGTGAGTGCTGGACTGTGAAGAAGGCTGAGCGCCGAAGAATTGATGCTTTTGAACTGTGGTGTTGGAGAAGACTCTTGAGAGTCCCTTGGACTGCAAGAAGATCCAACCAGTCCATTCTGAAGGAGATCAATCCGGGAATTTCTTTAGAAGGAATGATGCTAAAGCTGAAACTCCAGTATTTTGGCCACCTCATGCGAAGAGTTGACTCATTGGAGAAGACTCTGATGCTGGGAGGGATTGAGGGCAGGAGGAGAAGGGGACGACAGAGGATGAGATGGCTGGATGGCATCACTGACTCGATGGGTATGAGTCTGGGTGACCTCCGGGAGCTGGTGATGGACAGGGAGGCCTGGTGTGCTGCGGTTCATGGGGTCGCAAAGAGTCGGACACGACTGAGCGACTGATCTGATCTGATCTGATATATGGATGTGAGAGTTGGACCATAAAGAAGGCTGAGTGCTAAAGAATTAATAATTTTGAATTGTGGTGCTGGAATAGATTCTTGAGAGTCCCTTGGACAGGAAGGAAATCAAATCAGTCAATCCTAAAGGAAATAAATCCTGAATATTTATTGGAAGGACTGATGCTAAAGCTGAAGCTCCAATTCTTTGGGCACTTGAGGCAAAGAGACAACTCACTGGAAAAAACCCTGATGCTGGGAAAGATTGAGGGCAGGAGGAAAAGGAGGCAACAGAGGATGAGATGATTGGATGGCATCGTCAACACAATGGACATGAGTTTGCGCAAATTCCAAGACATCATGAAGGACAGGGAAGCCTGGTGTGCTGTGGTCTATGGGGTCACAAAGAGTCAGACACAACTTAGCGACTGAACAACAATATGCAGCAAGTAATCAGAAATTAGTTTTTCTAAGAAGGAGGGGAAATACATCCCTTTGGTGGTCATCTATCATCTGTCCAGTTACCCTTTCCTGGGAACTGCCCCTTGCCTCCTATCTGCATGTTCCTTCAGTGTAATCTGGCCAATTAGCTGCAGGCATTGGTGTGGGTTATATCCTAACCCAAGGCAGGCCAACCAAATGCCTTTCCAGGACTTGACTCTGTTTATTAACAGTTGAGCTAGAAGTGCACACCTGATCTAAGCTGGACCAACCAAAGGCCTTCCCCAGGAATTCTGGAAGAACAGTGTCTCTCCAGTGACAGCATTTTAGATGCAAAGCTCAGAAGCTGTTGTCAGTCATGTTTCTTTCCCCTATGTGACCAGAATTAACAAAGGAGGATTGTTTGCAGACAGAGAGCAAGAAGAATAAACACATGAATAGAAAAGGGTAAAGAGAAGAGATGGAATGAGAACCCCAGTTCAGAGGTTCAGAGTTCCTGGTTTTAATTGTTATTAAGGTTCAATTACATTCATGACCTAAAGTCTAAGAGGAACCTTCACCATACAGTCATCTCTTTGCTTCAGCTACTTACAGCTGTATTTATGCTATTTGTAATTGAGAGTCCTTAATCACTGCAAATGGTGATTACAGCCATGAAATTAAAAGACGCTTACTCCTTGGAAGGAAAGTTATGAGCAACCTAGATAGCATATTCAAAAGCAGAGACGTTACTTTGCCAACAAAGGTCCATCTAGTCAAGGCTATGGTTTGTCCTGTGGTCATGTATGGATTGTGAGTGTTGGACTATGAAGAAGGCTGAGTGCCGAAGAATTGATGCTTTTGAACTGTGGTATTGGAGAAGACTCTTGAGAGTCCCTTGGACTGCAAGGAGATCCAACCAGTCCATCTAAAGGCTATCAGCCCTGGGTGTTCTTTGGAAGGACTGATGCTAAAGCTGAAACTCCAGTACTTTGGCCACCTCATGCGAAGAGTTGACTCATTGGAAAAGACTCTGATGCTGGGAGGGATTAGGGACAGGAGGAGAAGGGGATGACAGAGGATGAGATGGCTGGATGGCATCACTGACTCGATGGACATGAGTTTGAGTGAACTCCGGGAATTGGTGATGGACAGGGAGGCCTGGCGTGCTGCAATTCGTGGGGTTGCAAAGAGTCAGACACAACTGAGCGACTGAACTGAACTGAACTGAATACAACCCCCAAGAATTAAAAAGAAAAAAAGCTTTGTATTTTGCTCCTAGAATCTATATGGTTTTCTATTAATAATGATTTGCAATGGTAGTCTTTATCTTGCAAGTTAATTTACTTGAAATTGAACAAGGACTACTGTACAAACATATATTTGGGGCTGTTTTCAGTAAATTGTTAGTAAACTGGAGTTAAACCTCAAGCCATCCTGACAACTTCTTCCCAGATCAACCTATTTGCAATTAAAATCAGGAGAATTGGCCATAAATGCAATTCAGCTTGAAAACAAACAAACACCATAAATTTTAAAAGCCTGTGCAAAAACACTGATTGTATTATCAAGTCATGGTATTTCCTGTTTGCACAACTAAAATTAGAAACAAAATTCTAAAGTTTTTGCTTTCATAGATGTTTATAACTGTCATCTTTCCATCTCAAACAATTATGCCTGGATAAAGATATTGCAAAGAGTTGCAAAGAGTCTGACACGACTGGCTGACTGAACAACAACAGCAACAAACATATTTCACATCATTTGAGAAGTGGAAAATACCTTTAAAATAAGTGACTGGGTTTCACAATGTTAGTAAAGTATGCTAACCAAAATGTTCAAGCCAACTAATGCAAATTTCCTTTTCTATGACTACGTAAACAAAAATCTTTTGCACAGTACTGAGTTTTATGTGGTATAACGTGTGAAAGAGAAAGCATCTTATCTGTGTTTGTGCAGAAACTAGGTAACCTTGTAATAAACTGGAGGAGAAATGACTTAAGCGTTACGTCCCACTTCTGCTGTGAATAGGCTTAAGGGCTACTAGGTGTCATAACCATTAACACAAACTTGACAGAAACTAAATCTCAGTGCACAAACTAAAAAAAAACTTGAGCTGCTCTAAATGAGTCCTGTGAATTCATACTGGGCTCTTCCCAAATGTTTAACTTCCCAATAGCTTGTGAGGTATTATCATAACCACTTTATAGCTGAAAAACTGTCAGAGAACTGCAGCACTGTGCCAGGGTCACCAAGCTTGTGAGACTCTGAACATAGGTCACCTCACTTCCAACCCATGTGCATAACTCAACACTGCTCTACTGTGAATTTCTCAGCTGTGGTTTTAAATTTTTTCTTTAACATTTGCTATGGAAACCTAAAGTTTTCTTCTTGGTAGTAATACTGTATACAGCACCAAGAATACAGCCACTATACCAAGAGTATATTAAAGTCAGCAGGTGTGTGTAATAGCAATTACAAAAAGCACACTTGTGAAGTATGTTCATATTCAGCAATAATAAATCATTTAAAAACTAGGCTTATCCACCGAATCCAACACATGATCCTGGACTGGATCTGAGGCTGAGGGCAAATCTGCTAACAAGACTATTATTGGACATTCAACAAAATTTTAATATGGACTGCAGTTTATTTTTTAAATGCTGTATCAATGTTAGAATTTCTGCACTTGAGACTTCCCTGGTTGTCCAGTGGTTAAGAATGCCTGGCAATTCAGGGGATGTGGGTACAATCCCTGATCAGGGAACTAAGATCCCTTATGCCTAGGCACAATTAAGCCCATGCACCCAACTAGCAAGTTGGTGCTGCAACTAAGACCCCATGCAGATAAATAAATAAATATATAGTTTTTAAATTTTCCTGATTTTGATACATATTATGAATATATGTATTCATATATTCAATATATATATGTGTATATATATATGTATTCAATATATGTATTCAAAAGCATATCTTTATGTGAAAACACATTGGAGTATTAACAGCTAAAGGGCTGTTATATATTCTAGCAACCTCACTCAGATGGTTGAGTGAAGAAATTGTATCTCAAGAGAGAGAGAATGAAAGAGATAATAAAACAAAAGCAACATGTTAAAAATATCTAGTAAAGGCATATGGGAATTCTTTGCATGAGTTATTTTCATGATTTTTCTGTAAGTTTGAAATTATTTAAAAATATAAAGTTAATTTTAAAAGAGTACTAGGTTTAGACATAGGGGTTCTGGATTCAAGCTCAGATTTCCCATTACCCAACTGAGTGACATTTGCCATTTCACATAACTTCTCTGGACCATGTAAAATACAGAAGTTATTCAACTGTAGGCTGGCATTCCATCATACAAATAAACCTCAGCTCATCCATTCCCCTACACGGGATAGTTTTGACTTTTTCACCATCACAAACAGTGCTGCAGTGAGAAGCTGTATACATGTTTCCTTGTGCTCACACGCAAGCTTGTCCCATATTATTGACAGGAATAAATTCAATATTTTTTTTTTGCAGGTGAATTATACCAAAATTCTAATAAGTGATTCCAGACTTACACAAACCTTTTCAAACAAGAAAAAGTGGGACTACTCAACTCACTTTATAAGGCTAGTATAACCTTGTTACCCAAATCAGGCAAATATATAAAGAAAAAATTACAGAGCATTATCAGTCATGAGCAAAGATGGAAAATATTAGAAAACTAATTGCTCAGTTCTTAACAGTTGGTAATATTTTGTGATCAATGCAGGTTTATCCCAGAAATGCAAGATTGGCCAACATTTTAAAAAATCTATTAATTACCAACATTAACAAATAAATAAAAAAATACTATATGATCATTTTTGGTAAAATCCAACAAACAGTGAAAACTAGAATGGAAATCCTTAACCTCCTAAAAGGTAGCATCAAAGTCCACAGCAAACATCATGTCAAGTGTTAAATGTATCACCCATAAAACTAGTAACAAGACAAGAATGCCTACTCTTACCACTTCTTTTTTTTTTTTTTTTTTTTTGCAGGGGAAAATGGACAAAGGAAAGGATCAATGAGGGTGGGAGGGAAAGGGGAAGGAAGAAGGGGGGTGATGGTGGGGAGGAGTATATGTAATTTCTTAACTAATGGCTTTCTGTTTTTAATCACAAAGAACATTTAAAAAAAATCATGTTGAATTCATCCTATATTAGGAGGTTTGATCTGGAAATGCAAAGTTCAGGAAATTAAAAGTCCAGTTTGGGTGTCCTCATCTTAGGCACATCTTGGTATTTTGTATTGGTAGGTCTATCTTTACCACAATATATTATTTAGGACAGGATCACATTTGTCACTTCTTCCTCCCTACTACCCAAAGTGGTACCAGACCCATAAAATAGTCAATAAACATTTACAGAGTGAACAAATAAGTCTTTTTTTTTTTTTTAACTCTCCTGAGTGAACTCAATTTTTTGAGGCTCATAAGTGAATATGTTTTCTTCTTTACTTTGTTTATTACAGCCAGATTGTATGAGTGGGGAATTAAAGTCTCCCACTATTATTGTATTGTTGTATATTTCTTCTATCATAGTAATTAGTGCTTGTCTTAGATATATCAATGCTGCAATGTTGGGTGCATATATATTTATAACTGTTATAACTTCTTTTTGGATTGTTCTTTTAAGTCGTTATGTATAACCTTGATTGTCTCCTTTTCAGGATCTTTAAAGTCAATTTTATCTGATATGAGTATTGCTACTCCTGTTTTCTTTTGGTCCATATTTGCATAAAAAAATCTTTTTCCAGCCCTTCATTTTCAGTCAATATATATCCCCTATTTTAAGGTGGTTCTCTTATAGACAACATATGTAGGGGTCTAGTTTTTATATCCATTTGACCCGTTTTAGTCTTTTGGTTGTCTCTTGTAGACAAGGAATGTAGGAGTCTTGTTTTTGTTTCGATTAGGCCAGTCTTTGTCAGTTGATTAGGGCATTCAGCCCATTGACGTTTAAAGCAATTATTGATATATCAGATCAGATCAGTCGCTCAGTCGTGTCCAACTCTTCGCGACCCCATGAACCGCAGCACGCCAGGCCTCCCTGTCCATCACCAGCTCCCGGAGGTCACCCAGACTCATACCCATCGAGTCAGTGATGCCATCCAGCCATCTCATCCTCTGTCGTCTCCTTCTCCTCCTGCCCTCAATCCCCCCCAGCATCAGAGTCTTCTCCAATGAGTCAACCCTTCGCATGAGGTGGCCAAAATATATAAGATTTACTTTATTGTTTTGGGTTCAAATTTATACACCCTTTTAGTGATTCCTATCTAGAGCATCTCACATGCTAGTAAAGTAATGCTCAAAATTCTCCAAGCCAGGCTTCAGCAATATGTGAACCGTGAACTTCCTGATGTTCAAGCTGGTTTTAGAAAAGGCAGAGGAACCAGAGATCAAATTGCCAACATCTGCTGGATCATGGAAAAAGCAAGAGAGTTCCAGAAAACATCTATTTCTGCTTTATTGACTATGCCAAAGCCTTTGACTGTGTAGATCACAATAAACTGTGGAAAATTCTGAAAGAGATGGGAATACCAGACCACCTGATCTGCCTCTTGAGAAATCTGTATGTAGGTCAGGAAGCAACAGTTAGAACTGGTCATGGAACAGCAGACTGGTTCCAAATAGGAAAAGGAGTACATCAAGGCTGTATATTGTCACCATGTTTATTTAACTTATATGCAGAGTACATCATGAGAAATTCTGGACTGGAAGAGACACAAGTTGTAATCAAGATTGCTAAGAGAAATATCAATAACCTCAGATATGCAGATGACACCACCCTTATGGCAGAAAGTGAAGAAGAACTCAAAAGCCTCTTGATGAAAGTGAAAATGGAGAGTGAAAAGGTTGGCTTAAAGCTCAACATTCAGAAAACGAAGGTCATGGCACCTGGTCCCATCACTACATGGGAAATAGATGGAGAAACAGGGGAAACAGTGTCAGACTTCATTTTTCTGGGCTCCAAAATCACTGCAGATGGTGACTGCAGCCATGAAATTAAAAGATGCTTACTCCTTGGAAGGAAAGTTATGACCAACCTAGATAGCATATTCAAAAGCAGAGACATCACTTTGCCAACAAAGGTTCGCCTAGTCAAGGCTATGGTCTTTCCTGTGGTCATGTATGGATGTGAGAGCTGGACTATGAAGAAGGCTGAGCGCCGAAGAATTGATGCTTTTGAACTGTGGTGTTGGAGAAGACTCTTGAGAGTCCCTTGGAGTGCAAGGAGATCCAACCAGTCCATTCTGAAGGAGATCAGGCCTAGGATTTCTTTGGAAGGAATGATGCTAAAGCTGAAATTCCAGTATTTTGGCCACCTCATGCGAAGAGTTGACTCATTGGAGAAGACCCTGATGCTGGGAGGGATTGGGGGCAGGAGGAGAAAGGGACGACAGAGGATGAGATGGCTTGATGGCATCACTGACTCGATGGATGTGAGTCTGAGTGACCTCCGGGAGCTGGTGATGGACAGGGAGGCCTGGCATGTTGCAGTTCATGGGGTCGCAAAGAGTCGGACACGACTGAGGGACTGATCTGATCTGATCTAGAGCATGTCCTTTAATTTTTGTTGGAGAAATGGTTTAGTGGTGCAAAATTCTCTCAATTTTTGCTTATCTGTGAAGCTTTTGATTTCTCCTTCATATTTGAATGAGATCCTTGCTGGATACAATAATCTAGGCTGTAAGTTATTTTCTTTCATCACTTTAATTATGTCTTGCCATTCCCTCCTGGCTTGGAGAGTTTCTATTGAAAGATCAGCTGTTATCCTTATGGGAATTCCCTTGTCAGTTATTCGATGTTTTTCCCTTGCTGCTTTTAATATTTGTTCTTTATATTTAATCTTTGTTAATTTGATTAATATGTGTCTTGGGGTGTTTCGCCTTGGGTTTATCCTGTTAGGGACTCTCTGGATTTCTTGAACTTGAGTGGTTATTTCCTTCTCCATTTTAGGGAAGTTTTCAACTATTATCTCCTCAAGTATTTCCTCATGGTCTTTCTTTTTATCTTCTTCTTCTGGAACTCCTATGATTCGAATGTTGTAGCGTTTAATGTTATCCTGGAGGTCTCTGAGATTGTCCTCATTTCTTTTGATTCGTTTTTCTTTTTTCTCCTCTGATTCATTTATTTCTAGGATTCTATCTTCTAATTCACTAATCCTATCTTCTGCCTCTCTTATTCTACTATTTGTTGCCTCCAGGGTGTTTTGGATCTCATTTATTGCATTATTCATTATGTGTTGACTCTTTTTCATTTCTTCTAGGTCCTTGTTAAACCTTTCTTGCATCTTCTCAATCCTTGTCTCCAGACTCTTTAACTGTGATTCCATTTTGATTTCGAGATTTTGGATTAATTTCACTATCATTATTCGGAATTTTTTATCAGGTAGATTCCCTATCTCTTCCTCTTTGGTTTGGTTTGATGGGCATTTATCTTGTTCCTTTAGCTGCTGGGTATTCTTTTGTCTCTTCATCTTGTTAAAATTGCCAAGTTTAGAGTGTCCTTATTATATTCTGGTAGTTTGTTGAATTCTCTTTATTGAGGCGGTTTACTGGTCTTTTCAATATCTAATCTCTGCCTTGTTACAGAGGAGGTGGAGATGAACACCCAAATCTAAGCCAGCCAGGTTCAGGCACTCCAGGTTCAGAAGCACAGACTAGGTTGAGTCTGCGTTTTTTGCCCTTCCCAGGTCTGAGTAGCGCAGGTGATGAAGTGTTTAGCGAGCACAGCTGCTGCGACTTATCGCCTCCCCACCACTCAGTTTTCTGGGTATACAACCGGCACACTTTCTCAGTCAGATGTTGACCATCCAGAGCCCCAAGAAGCATGAGTTAGCACAGAAACCTGCTTACAGTTTTGTAATCAACATCTCTCTAGGGCTGTGATTGCCCGCTTCCCACTCTGGCTGCCTGTCACTGGAGTGGGATGGTCTGCAGCTGGCTATCTCTGTGCAGTCCTTTGTTCCGTACATGGTCCTGGTGGTGTCTTAAGTTAGGGCTGGCTTTTGATGTAGTAGATAACCGACAGTCTGATTATTTCGCTAAGATAGCGCTCAGGATAGCTAGGTCAAATCCTTTCTCAAAGCGATGCAGGCCACACCACTCCTCCTAGCCCAGCCCCCGCTTGCTAATAGCAAATGCTGGTGTCCGTGCTGCTTCTCCGCAAAAGGAGTTACTGCAGGGCTCATAATCTCCTTTTGAAGACAATGAATTGTCTTTCTAAGTGCCTGATGTCCTCTGCTGGCATTCAGAAGTTGTTTTGTAGAATTTACTCAGCATTCAAATGTTCTTTTAATGGATTTGTGGAGGAGAAAGTATTCTCCCCGTCCTACTCATCTGCCATCTTAGCTCCTCCCACCACTTCTTTTTTAAAATATTTATTTTTCTTTGGGCTTCCCTGGTCTAAATTCAATATTAACAGGAATAAATTCAAGAATATAAGAGTGAGTGGGGAAAAAAAGCACACTGTAAAAGCGTACATCAATGTAATTCTATTTATACAAATTTTCAGACACTAAAATTCTCCATAAAAATACAAAATCATACACTGGATTCATGTAGCCTAGCGTCACCGTAGAGCTTACCTCTAGGTGGGAGGGAGCAGGAAGGGAAGGATAGGGTGAACTTTGGCTGTATCTATAATGCTGTATTTCTTAGAGAGAGAGAAAGAAGCAGAGAGAAAGAGACTGTGAGAGAGACACAGAAAATGTCTTGTAAGTGTGTGTAGACTTAATTTAACAGAACTGAGCAGGCATGTACTGAGAAAATACATTATGCAGGGCATTGAGCTACCCACCAGATAGTCACAAGAAAACACAGTTTGCTATACTTTGAAAGAAAAAGGACTCTGATGCTATATTAAAGAAAAAGCTTGGTTAATCATTTCTTTGAGATAATGAAACTTAAGCTACAATTGTGCTTCCCTGGTGGCTCGGGAGTAAAAAAAAATTTACCTGCCAATGTAGGAGATGCAAGAGTCATAGATTCAATCCCTGGGTTGAAAAGATCCCCTAGAGTAGGAAATAGCAACCAGCTCCAGTATTCTTCCCTGGCAAACCCCATAGACAGAGGAACTTGGCAGACTACAACCCATGGGGTCACAAGAAAGTCAGACTCGATTCAGCAACAATTAGAGGAGCTAGTGAACATGGGCTTTAAGGGCAGGCTTTGGTTAGAGAAGTGCTTTTAACCATAGATTACTAATGTGGAAACAGGAGCTTTTCATTCTTAGCGTTGTTTGCTCATTGAACCACCTAAGGAAGTTACACCTCAGCAGTTGCTACACATTGGAATCGACCATTCCTCCATTAAGAGCTACACTTGAATAGCATGTTTTGAAACAGCAGAAAAGCACAAATGGGAAATATATTTGATCCAGAACTGGTGTCATTTAAAGTAAACAAAGTGGAAATTTGGTAATTATCTAGTGAATTTCTGCAGCTTGATTACCAAACTTGATAATTCAAGCAAAAAGTGTATCCACTGGTGAGTATAGACGATTGCAGCAAAACACATGTCTGTACTTTTGAGGGTCACTTTATGTAAAATTGAACAGAAAGAGGTTTATACATCAGGTCTCTTTTGGCACCAAAGAGCAGAAAACTTGATTCAAATTAATCTAAATGAAAATAAGCATTTATTACAAAAGGTAACTTAAAATACAAGGATAGATTAAACTTCAAGTACCTCTTGACCTGGGCTTCCCTGGTAGCTCAGCTGGTAAAGAATCCACCTGCAATGCAGGAGAACCCAGTTCGATTCCTGGGTCAGCAAGATCCCCTGGAGAAGGGATAGGCTACCCACTCCAGTATTTTTGGGTTACTCTGGTGGCTCAGATGGTAAACAATCTGCCTGCAATGTGTGATGCCTGGGTTTAATCCTGTGGTTGGGAAGATTCCCTGGAGGAGGGCATGGAAACCTACTCCAGTATTCTTGCCTGGAGAATCCCCATGGACAGAAGAGCTTGGTGGGCTACAGTCCATAGGGTTGCAAAGAGTTTGACATGACTGAGTGACCAAGCACAGCACAGCAGCACTTCTTGACCCAGGAGCCAAGGTGATGGCATCAAGACTCAGTTCTTCCCCATCTCCTGGCTTGATCTTCTGCAATGCTGTTTTCATTTGCAAGCTTCATATTGTGTCCATGATCAAGTCACTCTCACAGCTAGTCATACCTGGGGGAAAAAAGGTGGTCTCAACTGAGCAATTCCTACAAGAATTCCAATATTTAGGATCCTTCGAATAACCTGCATTATCTCTAAGCTAATTAAACATTGGGGCTACCCAGGTGGTGAGCAGTGGTAAAAAATCTGCCTGTCAATGCAGGAGACTCAAATTCAATCTCTGGGTCAGGAAGACCCCCTGGAGTAGAAAATTTCAACCTGTTCCAGTATTCTGTAGCCTGTAGTCCATGGGATCACAAGGAGTCAAACACAACTGAGAGACTGAGCACACATGCATGCAATGAATCATTGTTGCTGGAGAATGCAATGTTCTCATCAGCCAGGCAAAGTCATATGACGAGTTAGAGGTGGGATTAGTTCCACTCTCAGCACCCCTCGGGGATGAGGTGTTCTCAATGAACACTTCTCCCACTTTAAAGTGCTTAAATTGCCAGGGAACTTCTAAAATGCATATTCTGACTCAGGAGATCTGGCGTAGACCCAGACAGTCTGCATTCACGATAATCCTGGCCATATAAAAATCTCAAGGACTATGTTAAACTACCGTTTAAGGATCTCAAGTGTTGTTAGTTACAGGAAAGGCCAGATACATAAATAAAGGGGCCCAGTGCAAAATGAATTGAAGCTCCTTATTCAAAAATTATCAAGAATTGGTGAAGCAAAGCATTAAACCAAGAGCAGGATACTTTTAAGCTTGGGGTCTGTGCATCCTCACGGGTCCCACATTCATGAAACCAGCCTTCACTGCAAGTTTCTGTTTTGATGAATTTGCAGCCACAGCAAGATTGCTGTGAACAGTGTGAGAAAGGCTCAGACATTGATGTTCTTCTCTGCTCTTCCTGCAAGGAGATTCAGCTTCATCTTTGAACAAACGCTGAACATTTATTTGAAAATTGTCTCCTTGAAGGGTCACCAGTTATTAGACTGCTTATGGAGCCTACACATCTCTGTCTGGCTCATCAGAAGAGCCCTTAAATGCTTACCCTTCTTAATTGCCATTGATTTTGCTCCCATATTAGGCTAGGTACTCTTGCTGTGTATCCCAAGGCATCTCACACTTTCACAGTCATAGCACTTGGCACATATTATTTCTGTTAACTAATTTAGTTGTCTGTCCTGGTGGCTTAGATGGTAAAGAATCCACCTGCAAAGCAGGTTCCCTGGAGAAGGGAATGGCTATCCACTCCAGCATTCTTGCCTGGAGAATCCCATGGACAGAGGAGCCTGGTGGGCTACAGTCCATAGGGTTGCAAAGAGTCAGACAAAACTGAGCAACTAACACACACTTCCCTCCCAGACCACAAGTTCAAGGAGAGTAGGGTCAGTGTCTACTCTGTTAATGGACTCTTTGTCTGTACAGTGCCTGGGGCAATGTTTAACAAATACCAGTTAACTGAGTCGACAATTATAGTAATAGTTAACTTTTCTGGCACTTAAATTTTAGTCAGGCATTTAAACTTTAGCCCTTCTGGTGGGTGTGGTGGTATCCTACTGTGGTTTCAATCTGCATTTCCCTGATGATAAATGAGGTTGAACATCTTTTTGTGAAAATTGACTGGATGTAAGAATATTCTCTGTACTAGCTGGCTAGGACCGCCATAACAAAGTACCATAGTCTAGGTGGTTTAAACAATAGAAATTTATTTTCCCACAGTTTTGGAGGCTAGACATTCGAGATCACAGTGTGAGCACAGTTGGTTTCTTCCGAGGACTCTGTCTGACTTGTAGACGGCTGTGTGCTCCTTGTCTTCACATGGTGGTCCCTCTGTGTATGCCTGTGTCCCAATCTCCTCTTCTTCTAAGGACACTAGTCAAATTGGATTAGGCCCATCCTAATAACCTCATTTTAACTTAATTACTCTTTTAAAGAGCCTTATATCCAAATACAGTCACAATCTGTGGAACTTCAGAATATGCATTGAAGGGAGGGTACATGATTCAGCTCATAACCCCCTCTTCTGTAGAAGTGTCTTCAAGTCTCTTGCCCATCTTTGAGTTATCTGCTATGAAGTCTTTATTGAATTTGTTACAATATTGCTTATGTCTTATGTTTTGGATTTTTGGCCACAAGGCATGTTGAATCTTAGCTCCCTGACCAGGGATCAAACCGGCTTCCCATGCATTAGAATGCGAAGTCTTAACCACTGGACCACCAGGGAAGTCCCTAGAATCTCTTTTTATATCCTGGATTCTGTCCTCTTTGCCCTCTTCTCTCTCAATGGACTCTAGCTTTACATATGTTAGACCTTTTTATTGTGTTCCTTATGACTCTTACTGTGGAAAATTCTGAAAGAAATGGCAAAACCAGACCACCTGATCTGCCTCTTGAGAAACCTATATGCAGGTCAGGAAGCAACAGTTAGAACTGGACATGGAACAACAGACTGGTTCTAAATAGGAAAAGGAGTACATCAAGGCTGTATATTGTCACCCTGCTTATTTAACTTACATGCAGAGTACAAATGAGAAACGCTAGGCTGGAAGAAGCACAAGTTGGACTCAAGATTGCTGGGAGAAATATCAATAACCTCAGATATGCAGATGACACCACCCTTATGGCAGAAAGTGATCAGATCAGATCAGATCAGTTGCTCAGTCATGTCCAACTCTTTGCGAGCCCATGAATCACAGCACAACAGGCCTCTCCATCTATCACCAACTCCCGGAGCTCACTGAGACTCACATCCATTGAGTCAGTGATGCCATCCAGCCATCTCATCCTCTGTCGTCCCCTTCTCCTCCTGCCCCCAGTCCCTCCCAGCATCAGAGTCTTTTCCAATGAGTCAACTCCTCGCGTGAGGTGGCCAAAGTACTGGAGTTTCAGCTTTAGCATCATTCCTTCCAAAGGAATCTCAGGCCTGATCTCCTTTGGAATGGACTGGTTGGATCTCCTTGCAGTCCAAGGGACTCTCAAGAGTCTTCTCCAACGCCACAGTTCAAAAGCATCAATTCTTCGGCGCTCAGCCTTATTCACAGTTCAACTCTCACATCCACACATGACCACAGGAAAAACCATAGCCTTGACTAGACGGACCTTTGTTGACAAAGTAATGTCTCTGCTTTTGAATATACTATCTAGGTTGTATACTACTATCCTTCCCTCCAAGGAGTAAGCATCTTTTAATTTCATGGCTGCAGTCACCATCTACAGTGATTTTGGAGCCCAGAAAAATAAAGTCTGACACTGTTTCCACTGTTTGCCTATCTATTTCCCATGAAGTGATGGGAGAGGATGCCGTGATCTTCGTTTTCTGAATGTTGAGTTTTAAGCCAACTTTTTCACTCTCCACTTTCACTTTCATCAAGAGGCTTTTTAGTTCCTCTTCGCTTTCTGCCACAAGGATGGTGTCATCTGCATATCTGAGGTTATTGGTATTTCTCCCGGCAATCTTGATTTCAGCTTGTGTTTCTTCCAGTCCAGCATTTCTCATGATGTACTCCGCATATAAGTTAAATAAACAGGGTGACAATATACAGCCTTGACGAACTCCTTTTCCTATTTGGAACCAGTCTGTTGTTCCATGACCAGTTCTAACTGTTGCTTCCTGACCTGCATACAAATTTCTCAAGAGGTCTGGTATTCCCATCTCTTTCAGAATTTTCCACAGTTTATTGTGATCCATACAGTCAAAGGCTTTGACACAGTCAATAAAGCAGAAATAGATGCTTTTCTGGAACTCTCTTGCTTTTTCCATGATCCAGCGGATGTTGGCAATTTGATCTCCGGTTCCTCTGTCTTTTCTAAAACCAGATTGAACATCAGGAAGTTCTCGGTTCACATATTGCTGAAGCCTGGCTTGGAGAATTTTGAGCATTACTTTACTAGCGTGTGAGATGAGTGCAATTGTGCGGTAGTTTGCATATTCTTTGGCATTGCCTTTCTTTGTGATTGGAATGAAAACTGACCTTTTCTGGTCCTGTGGCCACTGCTGAGTTTTCCAAATTTGCTGGCATATTGAGTGCAGCACTTTCACAGCATCATCTTTCAGGACTTGGAATAGCTCCACTGGAATTCCATCACCTCCACTAGCTTTGTTCGTAGTGATGCTTTCTAAGGCCCACTTGACTTCACATTCCAGGATGTCTGGCTCTAGGTCAGTGATCACACCATTGTGATTATCTGGGTCTTGAAGCTCTTTTTTGTACAGTTCTTCTGTGTATTCTTGCCACCTCTTCTTAATATCTTCTGCTTCTCTTAGGTCCATACCATTTCTGTCCTTTATCGAGCCCATCTTTGGATTAAACGTTCCTTTGGTATCTCTGATTTTCTTGAAGAGATCTCTAGTCTTTCCCATTCTGTTGTTTTCCTCTATTTCTTTGCATTGATTGCTGAAGAAGGCTTTCTTATCTCTTCTTGCTATTCTTTGGAACTCTGCATTCAGATGCTTATATCTTTCCTTTTCTGCTTTGCTTTTTGCTTCTCTTCTTTTCACAGCTATTTGTAAGGCCTCCCCAGACAGCCATTTTGCTTTTTTGCATTTCTTTTCCATGGGGATGGTCTTGATCCCTGTCTCCTGTACAATGTCACGAACCTCATTCCATAGTTCATCAGGCACTCTATCTATCAGATCTAGGCCCTTAAATCTATTTCTCACTTCCACTGTATAATCATAAGGGATTTGATTTAGGTCATACCTGCATGGTCTAGTGGTTTTCCCTACTTTCTTCAATTTCAGCCTGAATTTGGCAATAAGGAGTTCATGGTCTGAGCCACAGTCAGCTCCTGGTCTTGTTTTTGCTGACTGTATAGAGCTTCTCCATCTTTGGCTGCAAAGAATATAATCAATCTGATTTCGGTGTTGACCATCTGGTGATGTCCATGTATAGAGTCTTCTCTTATGTTGTTGGAAGAGGGTGTTTGTTATGACTAGTGCATTTTCTTGGCAAAACTCCATTAGCCTTTGCCCTGCTTCATTCCGTATTCCAAGGCCAAATTTGCCTGTTACTCCAGGTGTTTCTTGACTTCCTACTTTTGCATTCCAGTTCCCTATAATGAAAAGGATGTCTTTTTTGGGTGTTAGTTCTAAAAGGTCTTGTAGGTCTTCACAGAACCATTCAACTTCAGCTTCTTCAGCGTTACTGGTTGGGGCATAGACTTGGATTACTGTGAAATTGAATGGTGTGCCTTGGAAACAAACAGAGATCATTCTGTCATTTTTGAGATTGCATCCAAGTACTGCATTTCAAACTCTTTTGTTGACCATGATGGCCACTCCGTTTCTTCTGAGGGATTCCTGCCCGCAGTAGTAGATATAATGGTCATCTGAGTTAAATTCACCCATTCCAGTCCATTTCAGTTCGCTGATTCCTAGAATGTCAGCATTCACTCTCGCCATCTCTTGTTTGACTACTTCCAATTTGCCTTGATTCACGGACCTGACATTCCAGGTTCCTGTGCAATATTGCTCTTTACAGCCTTGGACCTTGCTTCTATCACCAGTCACATCCACAGCTGGGTAATCTTTTTGCTTTGGCTCCATCCCTTCATTCTTTCTGGAGTTATTTCTCTACTGATCTCCAGTAGCATATTGGGCACATACAAAGGGAGCAGAATGAGCACTCTGTGTGAGCAGCTTAATGTGAGAACTCTGCCTCATAACAGTTTGGAAAATGTGCTGGATTGAACACTGTCCCCCAAATCCATGTCTACGCAGAACCTCAAAATAAGACCTTATTTGGGGAAAAAGTCTTTGCAAATGTAATTAATTAAGTTAAGATAAAGTCACATGAGATTAGTGAAAGTGTTAATCGCTCAGTTGTGTCTGATTCTTTGACCCTAAGGACTGTAGTCCATCAGGCTCCTCTGTCCATGGAATTCTCCAAGCAACAATACTAGAGTGGATTGCCATTCCCTTCTCCAGGGGATCTTCCTGACCCAGGGATCAAATCCGGGTCTCTGCATTGCAGGCAGATTCTTTACTGTCTGAGCCACTAGGGAAGCCTCCATAGGGTGGGCCCTAAATCAAATGACTGGTGTCCTCATAAGAAGATATATGAAGACACAGACAGAGACTGGATGTTGTCACAATCACAGAATTCCAAGGACTGCTGAGAGCCACCAGAAGCTGAGAAAGAAGGATTCTTCCCTAAAGCCTTCAGAGGGCACACTGTCCACCTTGGTTTCAGACTGTGCCTCCATAACTGTGACAGAATGAATTCCAGTTGCTTAGATCACCTGGTTTGTGGTAATTCATTGTAGCTGCCCTAAGAACTAATACAGGGCTTCCCAGGTAGTGCAGTGGTAAAGAATCCACCTGCCAATGCAGAAGATAGAAGAGATAGGTGTTTGATCCCTGGGTCAGGAAGATCCCCTGAAGTAGGAACTGGCAACCCACTTCAGTATTCTTGCCTGGAAAATTCCATGAAGAGAGAAACCTGGCGGGCTATAGCCCATGGGGTCGCTAAGTCAGACATGACTGAGCACACAAGCACGCACACGTGCAAGAACTATTACAGTGACTAACAAATTTAATCACAACTTCTCCCATTAGTAGCAACAAATCTGAGCCATTGTCTTGATTATAATTGGGATTTATTTTATAGAAGTGACTGAGTGATGACACAGTGAGGACAATGCCATTGAAAAAAAGCATTATTACTCACAGTTCCCAAGGGAAGAGGGCATACTTGCCAGGCTGTGCCACATAAGAAAGTTCCAGGATTGGTCAGGAGGCAGTAAGAGTGAGGGGAGAACATGGTCTAGAGTCTTTTGGGGGGTTTCCATGGAAAGTTTCTACTCAAGTAGAGTAGGAACTTGCCTACTCTACTCAAGGCAGAGTAGGCAAGTTTTAACAGGGTTAGGACTAGATAGCTTGAATAATTCCAGTGGGCTCTGGGCTACAGGCAGGAGATACAAGAGACCTGAGTCAGGAAGATCCCCTGAAATCTGAGGAAATGGCAACCCACTCCAATATTCTTGCTGGAAAATCCCATGGACAGAAAATCCTGGAGGGTTACAGTCCATGGGATCACACAGAGTCAGACACAACTAAGCGACCAGGCACACACACATTGGACTATAGGAGTAGTCTTTACTTGTCTGATACTTGGACATGAGGTGGTTTGAGAAATAAGAAATATTGACTTGATGTGTGAAAATTATGTAAAGGAAGTATTCAGGGGTATGAACTTCAAATTAGTGTTATGTACTCAATGTTTATGTCCCCACAAATTCATATGCTGAAGTCCCAACATCCAATGTGATGGAATTTGGAAGTGAGCATTTGGGGGCATAATTAGGTTTAGATTAAGTCATGAAGGTAGGACCTTCCTAATGGGATTAAAGTATTTTTAAGAAGGGGATGAGAAGGAGAGATCTCTCTCCATAAGAACAGGCCAAGGAAAGGCCAGCTGAGCACACAGCATGAAGGCAGCCATAAGCAAGCCAGCAAGAGACTTCTCACTGGGAACAAATCGGCTGGCACCTTGATTTTGACCTCCCCAGTCTCCAGAACTCTATGTAGATGTCCATTGTTTATGCCATCCAGTTTATGGCATTTTGTTATAGTAGCTTGAGCTACGATAGTTGGTTTATATATGAAAAGAATGTTTGAAGGCAAATTGCTTACTCTCCTAGGAATTAGCTAGCCCTGGGAGGGGCAGTCTCTCCTTGGGTCAGCAAGCCCCCAAAATGTTAAAGTATCATAAAACACAGGAAGTAAAAAACAGAAACAAAAACATGCTTGTCAAATGTATAGGCTTTTGCATAGCAAAGGAAACCATAAACAAAATGAAAGACAAACTACGGACTGGGAGAAAATATTTGCAAATAATTCAACTGAAAAAATATACAAACAGCTCATAAAACTCAACATTAAAAAAAAAAAAAATCCAATCAAAAAATGAGCTAAACATCTAAATGGACATTTCCCCAAAGAAGACATACAGACATCCAGCAGGCACATGAAAAGATGCTCAACTTCTCTTAATTGTTAAAGAAAGTCAAATCACAACTATAAACAGTTATCATCTCACACTGGTCAGAACGGTCATCATCAACAAATCTACAAATAATAAATGCTGGGGAGGGTGTGGAAAGAAAAGAACTCTCTTAAGCTGTTGGTAAATTGGTGGTCATTATGGAAAACAGTATGAAATTTCCTTAAAAAACTAAAAATACAACCACCATGTGATCCAGCAATCTCACTCCTGGTCATGTATCTGGAAAAAACAAAAACTCTAGTTTGAAAATACATGCACCCCAATGTCCATAGCTGCACTATTTTCAATAGCCAAGACATAGAAGCAATCTAAGTGTCCATCAACAAATGAATGGATAAAGAATATATGGCATATCTGAACCACTTTGCTGTATACCTGAAATTAACACAATATTGTAAATCAACTATACCTCAATGATAAGTATACAAATAAATAAAAACATGATCATTACAGACATACAAACAGAAGTTACCAGAAGCAGAAGCAGTAGAGAGAAGTTGAGACAGAAGGAGGCAGAACCTGAAATTATCTTTCTTTTCAGAGCCAAATTTCTTGAAAGAACAACTTACATTTCTTGCTTATTTCTCATTTATTCCTTACCAACTACAATTTGACTTTTTCCTTTACCTCTAAAAAATTCCTCTTATGCCAAATTCAATGAATGCTTTCACATATGTCACCTGTATATGAATCCTTTTGTTTTCCCTGCCCTCTACAGGTAGAATTAGTCTCTCCTACATTAGCATTCTTTGGGAACCTTATGGAAAATTTTATCAAACACCTTAAATAATTCACTGTACATATTTGCTTATATAAATATTCCTCTACCAAAATGTAAACTATCAAACTCTGAATTTCTATCCTTAATATTTAGAAATGCTCCTATTCTTAATGTTTAGAACCTAACACAGGCTAGGGTCCCAATAAATATTTTACAAATGAATTCAAGGACTAAAAGTACTCCTCTGGAGCAGAACTTATCATTTTGGACAATTTCTTGAGTTTCTAAGTGAGTTCCTCCCTCAGTGTCTATGGCCTTTTTGTCTTCCTGATTTTTCCCCAATTTCTTACTATTTCTTTTCTATCCTTTTTTTCTCACATTCTTTCAAGATTAGTGTTTCTAAGTGTTCCCTAGTGTTCCCAAGGACTTCATAAAATCTCCCTGGATGATCTCATGTACTTTCCTGTTTTCAGTTTCCACCTTCATGCTGATGACTTCAACAGCTGTATGTCTTGGCTACTACATCCTCCACCATAGCCCCAAACTGCCTCAAACTCAGCTGAATTCACTATCCCCCTTTCTGTGACATTTCATAATCTCCTGGTCAGGCCCTATTTTGAAATCGGTTCCTAAATGTCTCTTAATTCCATATTCTCTTCTGCATCTCTCTGCCCCAATCACAAAGGACCCATTCTCTCCTTCCTCCAGGTCATTCTTTCTATTTGAAGACTTAAAAAGAGAATCAGGTCAATGTTTTTAGTGTTTCAGTAGTTCTCTGTATACTTCAGGAAATCGTCTTTCCCTAAACATAACACGCCTCTTCCTTCGTCTTCTACCTGGAAGATCCCTCCTGTCTCATTAGGCAGCCAGTCCCTCGGCCACGTAAATAACTTTAATGTGTGTCTTTTAATTTGCAAAACTCTGGGCTCAAGTATCTTTCTTCAAAAAGCTTCCCTGATCTGTCTCCTCATTTCATAAGATGGCCACATTCATAAAATTTGTCAAACTCTATTATGATTACTTACCTACATATTTTTTCCCTCAGCTCTATTGAAGTATGGTTGAGAAAATAAAATTGTAAGATATTTAGTGTACAACATGATGATTTTGATACATACATACATTTGTGAAAGGATTTCCCCTTCATCAAGTTAATTAACACCTCAATCAACTCACACATTTCCCTTTTTTCTAATGAAAACTTTTAAGTTCTTTTACCAATTTCAACTTGTGTCTCTTATCATCTCTTTCCTGTGGAGCCTATTATAACATCCAACCCATATCAGGCGTTTAACAAATTACCACTAATGGGATGGACGATTGAATCTTTCATGGGTCCTCACAAAAGACAAATGAGAATCTTACAATTTGACCAACCCTACATGTCACCGTGTTTCCCAGAACTCCCCCCATGCATCTTTATGTTTCATAGAAATTATTTAAACCTTTCTAAGCTCAGCCTACACCTTGATTCCTTACATCTAACCATACAATCCATCTCCATCGACGATCTTTTGACACTCCTTTGGAAAGTCCCTATTCATCCTTCCACACCCAACACAAGTGTCACATCCTATGTAACTGTTTCTTATTCCCTCAGAACAAAGGAGTTAGATAATCTTTTGATTATTCCCATAGAAGTTTATACATTCTAAATCTTACTTTTGCACATATCCTGTTTCTTAAAAAAAAAAAAAAAAAAAACACTTTATTATCTGTTTTATTCACCAAAATTGGAAAAGACTGAAGATATGGAATGTTTACCTATCTTGGTATTCTTAGCAACTGGCACCACAAACTGAATAAATGGTTGACTGGCTTTAGCCAGTTTAAATATGGGCTTTAAGTTCAGTTCAGTTGCTCAGTCGTGTCTGACTCTTTGCGATCCCATGAATTGCAGCATGCCAGGCCTCCTTGTCCATCACCAACTCCCAGAGTTCACCCAAACTCATGTCCATCAAGTCAGTGATGCCATCCAGCCATCTCATCCTCTGTCGTCCCCTTCTCCTCCTGTCCCCAATCCCTCCCAGCATCAGAGTCTTTTCCAATGAGTCAACTCTTCGCATGAGGTGGCCAAAGTACTGCAGTTTCAGCTTTAGCATTAATCCTTCCAAAGAACACCCAGGACTGATCTCCTTTGGAATGGACTGGTTGGATCTCCTTGCAGTCCTAGGGACTCTCAAGAGTCTTCTCCAACACCACAGTTCAAAAGCATCAATTCTTTGGTGCTCAGCTTTCTTCACAGTCAACTTTCACAGCCATACATGACCACAGGAAAAACCATAGCCTTGACTAGACGGACCTAGTCAACATGAGGTTGACTTTGTTAGTGAAAATGGTACAAGGAAAACTCCATCAAACAAATACACTAAGATAATTAAAAAGAATTAGAAGAGATAAAGTTTGCAAATTTTTTGGTGATATATTTACATAAAATAAGATAAATTATAAAACCAATAAGATAAACTATTATAAAAGATTTTTATAATATTTACCAGAACAAGATCTGTATATAAAAATCAACATTAGTGCCTCCTGGTTCCAGCAATATCAATTAGAAACATAATAAAAAGATTTCTTTTATAATAGCAACAAAAAATAAAATTGGAATTAACATAATAAGTAATGTCAGACTTATATGTAGAAATTTCAAGTAAAAATTATTATTCATAAAACAAGCATAACATACATACAGTTCAAAAATTTAGAATACAAAAAGAAAGAAATAGTACTTTAAAATGCCCTTCTACCCTTTCTCAGCCACTTAATTCCCTTTTCCTTATAATGTGGAAATCATCTTGGTTTCTTATGCATTTTTTCAGAGATACCCCAGGGATACATAGGCAAAATCTATTTTTTTATTTTTGTTTAATAAGATGGCAACAGAGTGGAACATTGCTTAGTATCCCAGCTTTCCTCACATATCAATATATCTTGGAGATAATTTTACATCAGTACATATGAAATTGCCTCATTCTTTTAAAATGTAGCATTGCATTCCATTTACATAACCAGTCCCACACTAATTAATATTGGTACAAACAATGTTATTGTAAAAATCCCTGTACAAAATATCTCAAGCTCAGATTGCTAGAAGAGGAATTAAATCAAAAGTTATATGACTTTTAAGTTTTTTTAAGTTTTTTTTTTTTTATGTTTAAGTTTGCATTTAAAACACTGATAAGTAAGCCAAAAAAAACCTCCCTAGAGTAGCACTCACTCACATTCCCACCAGCAGTGTGGCTGAGTCCCTATTTTCACCCAGTATACTCTCCATCTCAGTGTTTAATCAAAATTTGATCTATGTCAATATGATAGGTTAAAACGGTCTCATGCAAGTAAAAACCACAAAGAGGTACTTCACACACAGTAGGATAGCTAAAACTAAAAAAGACAGATACTAGGTTTTAGTGAAGAATCTTTATACACTGCTGATGCTAGATACGTTAAATGACTCAGCCACCTTGGCAACATATTGGACATTTCTCAAAAAATTACGGTTACTATATTAGACCAAACAATTTCACATCCAGGAATATGCCCAAGGGAAATGAAAGCATATGTCCACACATAATTTTGTACATGAATACTTATGTTATTCTTGTTGTTATTTAGTCATTAAGTCATGTCCCACTTTTTGCAACCCCCCAGACTGTAGACCAGCAGGCTCGTCTTTCCATAGGATTTCCCAGGCAAGATTGCTGGAGTGAGTTGCCATTTCCTTCTCCAGGGGGTCTTCCTGACCCAAGGACTGAACATGCATCTCCTGCACTGTCAGGTGGATTCCTTACTGCTGAGCCAGCAGGAAGCCCTATATGAAGCTTACAGCAGCATCATTCCAACAACAGATAGGCGCAACTCAAATGCCCATCAATTAATGAATGGATAAACAAAACATAGTTTATCAATTGAGCGTGTACATTACTTACCACTCAGCACTTCTATTGATATTTCTGGGTGCACATCTTTGAGAACATTCACATACATGCACAAGAGACATTCAAGAGGATGTTCAACATATTATTTGCGGTAGCAAGGAGTTGGAAGCACCTGAGAAGCCCATCAATATGAGAATGAATGAGGAAATGTGGATTAAGCTTTTGAAGGAATGCTATGCAGTAAGCTGAAACAATGAACCAAAGCCACTTACAACAGTGTGGATTGATCATAAAAACATGATGCTGAGAGGGAAATAAAAGTAAAAACAGTATTATATTTATACAGCAATCAGTTCAGTTCAGTGGCTGAGTTATGTCAGACTCTTTGCGACCCCATGGACTGTCGCATGCCAGGCCTCCCTGTCCTTCACCAACTCCTGGAGTTTACTCAAATTCATGTCCATTGAGTCAGTGATGCCATCCAACCATCTCATCCTCTGTCATTCCCTTCCCCTCCTGCCTTCAATCTTTCACAGCGTCAGGGTCTTTTCCAATGACTTCAGTTCCTCACATAGGTGGCCAAAGTATTGGAGTTTCAGATTCAGCATCAGTTCTTCCAATGAAAATTCAGGGATGGACTGGTTGGATCTCCTTGCTGTCCAAGAGACTCCTCCAACACCACAGTTCAAAAGCATCAATTCTTTGACTCTCACCTTTCTTCACAGTTCAACTCTCACATCCATATGTGACTACTGGAAAAACCATAGTTTTGACTAGACAGACCTTTGTTGGCAAAGTAACATCTCTGCTTTGTAATAAGCAATCTAGGCTGGTCATAGCTTTTCTTCCAAGGAATAAACGTCTTTTAATTTCATGGCTGCAGTCACCATCTGCAGTGATTTTGCAGCACCCCCCAAAATTAAGTCTGTCACTGTTTCTATTGTTTCTCCAATATTTGCCATGAAGTGATGGGATCAGAGGCCATGATCTTTGTTTTCTGAATGTTGAGTTTTACTAACATTTTCACTTTCATCTGTCACTTTCATCAAGAGACTCTTTAGTTCTTCTTCACTTTCTGCCATAAGGGTGGTGTCATCTGCATATCTGAGGTTACTGATATTTCCCCCGGCAATATTGATGCCAGCTCATGCTTCCTCCAGTCCAGCATTTCACATGATATAAGTTAAATAAGTAGGGTGACAATATACAGCCTTGATGTACTCCTTTCCCAATTTGGAACCAGTCTGTTGTTCCATGTCCAGATCTAACTGATGCTTCCTGACCTGCATACAGATTTCTTAGGAGACAGGTCAAGTGGTCTGGTATTTCTATCTCCTGAAGAATTTTCCACAGTTTGTTGTGATCTACACAGTCAAAGGCTTTGGCATATTCAATAAAGCAGAAGTAGATATTTTCCTTGAACTCTCTCGCTTTTTTGATGATCCAGTGGATGTTGGCAATTTGATCTCTGGTTCCTCTGCCTTTATTAAATCCAGCTTGAACATCTGGAAGTTCATGGTTCACATACTGTTGAAGCCTGGCTTGGAGAACTTTGAGCATTACTTTACTAGTGTGTGAGATGAGTGTAATTGTGCAGTAGTTTGAGCATTCTTTGGCATTGCCTTTCTTTGGGATTAGAATGAAAACTGACTTTCTCCAGTCCTGTGGCCACTGCTGAGTTTTCCAATTTGCTGGCATATTGAGTGAAGCACTTTCACAGAATTATCTTTGAGGATTTGAAATAGCTTAACTGGAATTCCATCACCTCCACTAGCTTTGTTCATAGTGATGCTTCCTAAGGCCCACCTGACTTCACATTCCAGGATGTCTAGCTCTAGGTGAATGTGAGTGATCACATGATCATGATAATCTGGGTCGTGATGATCTTTTTTGCATAGTTCTTCTGTGTATTCTTGCCAGCTCTTCTTAATATCTTCTGCTTCTATTAGGTCCATACCAGCTCTGTCCTTTATTGTACCCATCTTTGCATGAAAAGTTCCCTTGGTGTCCCTAATTTTTGAAGCGATCTCTAGTCTTTCCCATTCTATACAGCAATATCATTCATTTAAATTTTTAAAACTTTTAGTTTTAAGTTAGATACTTTTTAAAAATTAGATAAAGTTATTTAACTTTAAAAATTAGATAAGTTATCCGAAATTCATATTATGTAAATAAACACACAAAATGCAGATTGGAAAGACACATTATATAAGAGAGAAAGTCCATGAGGAGATAAGGATAATAGGACTGGAGCAAGACAATAAGAAAGGAAAAAAAGAAAAGTAGACAAAACTTTTAAAGGGGACTATGAAATAGACCTGCCTCTTGAGAAACCTATATGCAGATCAGGAAGCAACAGTTAGAACTGTACATGGAACAACAGACTGGTTCCAAATAGGAAAAGGAGTACGTCAAGGCTGTATATTGTCACCCTGCTTATTTAACTTATATGCCGAGTACATCATGAGAAACGCTGGACTGGAAGAAACACAAGCTGGAATCAAGATTGCTGGGAGAAATAACAATAACCTAAGATATGCAGATGACACCACCCTTATGGCAGAAAGTGAAGAGGAACTAAAAAGTCTCTTGATGAAAGTGAAAGAGGAGAGTGAAAAAGTTGGCTAAAAGCTCAACATTCAGAAAATGAAGATCATGGCATCTGGTCCCATCACTTCATGGGAAATAGATGGGGAAACAGTGGAAACAGTGTCAGACTTTATTTTTCTGGGCTCCAAAATCACTGCAGATGGTGATTGCAGCCATGAAATTAAAAGATGCTTACTCCTTGGAAGGAAAGTTATGACCAACCTAGATAGCATATTCAAAAGTAGAGACATTACTTTGCCAACAAAGGTCCATCTAGTCAAGGCTATGGTTTTTCCTGTGGTCATGTATGGCTTTGAGACTTGGACTGTGAAGAAGGCTGAACATCAAAGAATTGATGCTTTTAAACTGTGGTGTTGGAGAAGACTCTTGAGAGTCCCTTGGACTGCAAGGAGATCCAACCAGTCCACTCTAAAGGAGATCAGTCCTGTGTGTTCTTTGGAAGGACTGATGCTAAAGCTGAAACTCCAGTACTTTGGCCACCTCATGCGAAGAGTTGACTCATTGGAAAAGACTCTGATGCTGGGAGGGATTGGGGACAGGAGGAGAAGGGGACGACAGAGGATAAGATGGCTGGATGGCATCACTGACTTGATGGACATGAGTTTGAGTGAGCTCCATGAGTTGGTGATGGACAGGGAGCCTGGCATGCTGTAATTCATGGGTCACAAAGAGTTGGACATGACTGAGTGACTGAACTGAACTGAACGATGAACTAGACTCACCAAACAGAGAGAGAACTCAAATAAATAAAATCAGAAATGAAAGTGGAGATGTTACAACTGATACTACAAAAATACAAAGGATTATAAGAGACTATCACAATTATGTGAAAGAAAATGGGACAACCTAAAAGAAATAGATAATTTCCTAGAAACATACAAAGTACCAAGACTGAGTCATTAGGAAATGCAAAACCCAAATAGAATTATTACTAGTAAGAAGATTGAGTCTCTAATCAAAATCCTCCCAATAAATAAAAGTCCAAGACCAGATGGCTTCACTGGTGAATTCTAACACTTATAGAAGAACTAATATCTAGCTTTCTTGAAAGCTTCCCAAAAAATTGAAGAGAAGGGACTCCTCCAAACTCATTTTATGAGATCAACATTACTCTGATACCAAAACCAGAGAAGGTTATTACAAGAAAATTGCAGGCCAATGTCCTTGAAAAGCATAGATGTAAAAATACCCAACAAAATATTAGCAAACCAAATCCAATAATAACTTAAAAGAATTGTATACCATAATCAAGTGGGATTTATTTCAGAGTGCAAAGATGGTTCAACATCCACAAATCAAAGTGCTATATCATATTAACAAAAAGAAGAATAAAAATCATATGAACATGTTGATAGACACAGAAAAAGTATTTGACAAAATTCAACATTTAGTCATGATAAAACTCTCAACAAAGTGGAAACAGAAGAAACAAACCTCAACATAATAAAGCCCATGTATGACAACTCTATAGTTAACATAATCAGATCAGATAAGATCAGTCACTCAGTCGTGTCCGACTCTTTGCGACCCCATGAATCACAGCACGCCAGGCCTCCCTGTCCATCATCAACTCCCGGAGTTCACTCAGACTCACATCCATCGAGTCAGTGATGCCATCAAGCCATCTCATCCTCTGTCATCCCCTTCTCCTCTTGCCCCCAATCCCTCCCAGCAGCAGAGTCTTTTCCAATGAGTCAACTCTTCGCATGAGGTGGACAAAGTACTGGAGTTTCAGTTTTAGCATCATTCCTTCCAAAGAAATCCCAGGGCTGATCTCCTTCAGAATGGACTGGTTGGATCTCCTTGCAGTCCAAGGGACTCTCAAGAGTCTTCTCCAACACCACAGTTCAAAAGCATCAATTCTTTGGCCCTCAGCCTTCTTCACAGTCCAACTCTCACATCTACACATGACCACAGGAAAAACCATAGCCTTGACTAGATGAACCTTTGTTGGCAAAGTAATGTCTCTGCTTTTGAATTTGCTATCTAGGTTGGTCATAACTTTCCTTCCAAGGAGTAAGCGTCTTTTAATTTCATGGCTAACATAATACTCAGTGGAGAAAGGGCTTCCTTTCTGGCTCATCTGGTAAAGAATCCGCCTGCAATGTGGGAGACCTGGGTTCAATCCCTGGGTTGGGAAGATCCCCTGAAGAAGGAAAAGGCTAACCACTCCAGTATTCTGGCCTAGAGAATATCATGGACTGTACAGTCCATGGGGTTGTAAAGAGCTGGACCCAACTGACTTTCACTTTAATTTTCAGTGGAGAAAAGCTGAAAGCATCACCTCTAGGATCAGGAGCTAGACAAGGATGCCTACTCTTGCCACTTTTATTCAACAAAATACCAGAAGTCCTAGAAGAATTAGGCAAGAAAAAGAAATAAAATTAATCCAATTGGAAAGAAAGAAGTAAAACCACCACTATTTGCAGATGACATGACAGAATCTACAGAAAACCCTCAACACTCAATCAAAAAAAAAAAAAATTAAACTAATAAACAAATTTAGAAAGTTTCAGGATAAAAAATAAATATATAAAAATAAGTTATGCACTAACAATACACTATTAGAAAGAAAATAAGAAAACAATTTTTTTACAATAGTATCAAAAAGAATAAAACACCTAGGAGTAAATTTAATCAAGGAGGTGAAAGACATGTCCATTGAAAACTATAAGACACTGATGAAAGAAATTGAAGAAGACATAAATGAATTAAAAAATAACCCATACTCATAGATTGGAAGAATTAATGTTGTTAAAATGTCTATACTAGTCAAAATAATCTACAGATTCAATGTAATTTCTATTAAAATTCCAATGGTATTCTTTCACAGAAAAAGAGCATACAATTCTAAAATATATATGGAACCACAAAAGATCCTTAATAATCAAAGAAATCTTGAGAAAGAAGAAAATGCTAGAGACATCATATATCCTGATTTCAAACTATATTACAAAGCTATAGTAATCAAACAATACAATATCGGCATAAAAAGAGACACAGATTGATGAAATGGAATAGACAGCCCAGAAATAGATGCACATGCATATGGGTTTATGACAAAAAAGCCAAGAATATACAATGGAGAAAAAATAGTCTCTTTGATAAATAGTGGAGGAAAAACTGGAGAGATACATGGGGAAAAAAAAGAAAAGAAACTAGACCACTTTCTTATATCTTACACAAAAATTAACTCAAAACAGATTAAAGGCTGTTGAACATGACACCTGAAACCTTAAAATTCCTAGAAGAAAATATAGGCAGTTAACTCTTTGACACTGGTCTTGCAATGATTTTTGGATTTGACACCAAAAGCAAAGGCAGCAAAAGTAAACAAGTGGGACAATATCAAACTCAAAAGCAAAGGAAACGGTCAACAAGATGAAAAGGCAACCTACTGAATGGAAGAAATAATTTACAAGTAATATATCTGATAAGAGGTTAATACCCAAAATATACAAAGAACTCATATAACTCAGTAACAAGAAAATAAACAACTTGCTTAAAAAAATGGACAGAGAATTTAGCATTTTTTCAGAGACAATATAGAGATGGCCAAAGAGCACATGAAAAAGTGCCCCATATCACTAATTATCAGGGAAATGCAAATTCAAGTCACAATGAGATACCTTCTCACATCTGTGAGAATGACTATTATTAAAAAGACACGAAATAGCAAGTGTTGGAGAGGATGTGGAGAAAAGAGAACCCTTGTGTACTGTTGGTGAAGATGTAAATCAGTGCAGTCACTGTGGAAACAGTGTGAAGCCTTCTTTAAAAAATTAGAACTAGAGTTACCATGCTGCTGTTCTGTGCTTAGTCGTGTCCTACTCTTTGTGACCTCATGGACTGTAGCCCACCAGACACCTCTGTCCATGCGGATTCTCCAGGCAAGAATACTGGAGTGGATTGCCATATCCTCCTCTAGAGGCTCTTCCCAACCCAGGGATCAAACCCAGGTCTCTGGCATTATAGGCAGATTCTTTACCAGCTGGGCTACCAGGGAAACCCAGAGCTACCATATGACCCAGCAATTTTACTTCAGGAAAGAAAACAGACAATGATTTGAAAAAATTTCTGAACCCCCCTGTTCACTGCTCCTCTATTTACAATAGCCAAGATATGGAAACACACTAACTGTCCATCAATGGACAATTGGATAAGTTGTGAAAGTTCAGTCGTGTCCAACTCTTTGCAACTCCATGGACTGCAGCACACCAGGCTTCCTGTCCATCATCAGTTCCCGGAGCTTGCCCAAATTCATGTCCATCAAGTTGGTGATGCCATCCAACCATCTCATCCTCTGTCATCCCCTTCTCCTCCACCTTCAATCTTTCCCAGCATCGGGATCTTTTCCAATGAGTTGGTTCTTTGCATCAGGTGGCCAAAGTATTGGAGTTTCAGATTCAGCATCAGTCTTTCCAATGTATATTCAGGACTGATTTCCTTTAGGATGGACAGGTTGAATCTCCTTGCAGTTCAGGAGACTCTCAAGAGTCTTCTCCAACACCACCGTTCAAAAGCATCAATTCTTTGGTGTTCAGCTTTCATTATGGTCCAACTCTCACATCCATATATGTCTACTGGAAAAACCATAGCCTTGACTAGACAGACCTTTGTTGGCAAAGTAATGTCTCTGCTTTTTAATATGCTGTCTAGGTTGGTCATAACTTTTCTTCCAAGGAGTAAGTGTCTTTAAATTCATGGCTGCAGTCACCATCTGCAGTGATTTTGAAGTCCAAGTAATTACGTCTATCACTATTTCTGTTGTTTCCCCATGTAATTGCCATGAAGTTATGGGACCAGATGGTCTTTGTTTTTTTTGAATGTTGAATTTTAAGCTAGCTTTTTCACTCTGCTCTTTCACTTTCATCAAGAGGTTCTTTAATTCCTCTTTGTTTTCTGCCATAAGGGTGGTATAAACTGCATATCTGAAGTTATTGAATCTGAAGTTATTGATGTTTTTCCCAGCAGTCTTGATTCCAGCTTGTGCTTCATCCAGCCCAGCATTTCACATGATGTACTCTGCATATAAGTTAAATAAGCAGGTTGACAGTATACAGCCTTGACATACTCCTTTCCCAATTTGGAACCAGTCTGTTGTTCCATGTCTGGTTCTAACTGCTGATTCTTGACCTATATACAGATTTCTCAGGATGCAGGTAAGGTGATCTGATATTCCCATCTCTTTAGGAATCTTGTACAGTTTGTTGTGATGTACACAGTCAAAGGCTTTAGTATAGTCAATGAAGCAGATGTTTTCCTGGAATTCTCTTGCTTTTTCTATGATCCAGTGGATGTTGGCAATTTGATCTCTGGTTCCTCTGCCTTTTCTACATCCAGCTTGAACATCTGGAATTTCTTGGTTCATGTACTGTTGAAGCCTAGCTTGGAGAATTTTGAGCATTTCTTTGCTAGCATGTGAGATGAGTGCAATTGTGCAGTAGTTTGAACATTCTTTGGCATTGCCTTTCTTAGGGATTGGAATGAAAACTGACCTTTTCCAGTCCTGTGGTTGGATGTAATATCATGTAATATTATTCAGCCATAAAAATGAAGGAATTACTGCCATTAGCAACACTGTGGATGGATTTCGAGGGCATGCTAAGTAAAATAAGTCAAATACAGAAAAACAACACTGTATGATCTCACTTATACATGGAATCTAAAAACCAACCAAACACTGAACTGATGAATACAGACAACAGATTGGTATTTGACAGAGGCAGAGGATGGAGGGTGGGTGAAATTGGTGAAGGTGGTCAAAAGGTACAAACTTCCAGTTATAAAATAAAAAACAAAAGTTGCTAAGTAAATCTTAATATCTCTTAAGTAAAAAAAAGGGGGGAGAGGGGAGAAGGAGACGGGGCCACGGCGCGGCCAACCCCCCCCCCAGCGCCCCCCAAAAAAAAAAAAAAAAAACCCAAAAAAAAAAAAAAAAAAAAAAAAAAAAAAAAAAAACACAATAAAAAAGAAAAGAGAAAAAAAAAAATAACGTGTAGTCCGGTAAGATGGCGGAGGATTAACGGGAATACACTTTCTCCTCCACAAATTCATCAAGGGGACATCTAAACGCCGAGTAAATTCCTCAAACAGCTTCGGAATGTCGGCAGAGAACATCGGACACTGAGAAAAGCAACTCACTCCCCTCTAAAGGAGGTAGGAAAGAATATAGAAGCCAGAGAGGGACAAAGAGGGAGGGACGGACCTCTGTCCGGGGAAGGGAGCCTGGAAAGGGAAAGAGAAGTTTCCAAACACCGGGAAACTCTCCCTGTAGAGTCTGTGCCAACCAAGAAAGCACGGAGAATATCATAACAGAGAGGAAAACAAATGAACAATTAAGACCCACAGACTACGAGCCCTGCGGTAGCTTCCGCGGCGGGGAAGGCATCATCGCAAACACCCGCTTCCGCCAGTAGCAAGCCGGGGCTGGGCGGGGAGACGCTGTGGGCTGCTCCCACGCCGCCGACCGCTCCCCCGTGGGAAGCACCCCCGAGGAGCGCTCCCCTCCCCCCTGCCCCCAGCCGCTCCCGCGCGGGTGCGCACCCGCCCCCTGCGCCGGGGGCTCCCGAGCGGGTCGACCCCCACCGCCGACCGTTCCCGTGCGAACCACTCCATCCCCTCACCGCCGCTCCCCCGCCAGCCGTTGCCGCGTGGGCCGTTTCTGCCGGGAGTGGTTTGGGCCGGCAGACCGGACTGCGGCGAGGACCACAGGAGGGGCCGGCCCGGGCCCAAGACACTGCGGGGCCCGCGCACAGAGCAAGGGACTATAGCGCGCGCCCGCCCCCTGCGCCGGGGGCTCCCGCGCGGGTCGACCCCCACCGCCGACCGTTCCCGATCCCGTGCGAACCATCCCCTCGCCGCCGCTCCCCCGCCAGCCGTGGCCGCGCGGGCCGTTCCCGCCGGGAGTGGGTCGGGCTGGCAGACCAGACTGCGGCACCGTCCACAGAAGAGGCCGGCCCAGGCCCAAGACACTGCGGGGCCCGCGCACAGAACAAAGGACTATACAGACCAACTACAGAGAAAGGGGCCTATAGATCTTGAGAAACTTAAGCCGGAACAAGGAACTAGCCGAAAATGAACTGAACCCACAGCAATAAAAGAGAAACTCTTATACATATTGTTACTATTTTTACCAACATTATTTCCTTTTTTTTTTTTTTTTTTTAATATATGTTTTTTTAAAAATTTTATTATTTTTTTATTGAAAGGAAGAGGAGGGGGAGGGGAAGAAAAGAAAAAAAAAAATTTTTTTTTTCTCTTTCCTTTTAATTTTTTTCTTTTTTTTCTTCTTGTTTTTGTTTCTTTTATTCTTATGTTTTTATCCTCTAGTACTTCTTTAATCTCCACGGTTAGATATAACTTTTGCGACCCTGTTTTGGTTTTTTTGTGTGTGTGTGTGTGTTTTTTTTTTTTTTTCCTTGTTTTTGTTTCTTTTATTTTTATGTTTTTATCCTCTAGTACTTCTTTAATCTCCACTGTTAGATATAACTTTTGCGACCCTGTTTTGGTTTTTTTTGTGTGTGTGTGTGTTTTTTTCTTGTTTTTGTTTCTTTTATTTTTATGTTTTTATCCTCTAGTACTTCTTTAATCTCCACTGTTAGATATAACTTTTGCAACCCTGTTTTGGTTTTTTTGTGTGTGTGTTTTTTTTTTCTTTCTTGTTTTTGTTTCTTTTATTTTTATGTTTTTATCCTCTAGTACTTCTTTAATCTCCACTGTTAGATATAACTTTTGCGACCCTGTTTTGGTTTTTTTTGTGTGTGTTTTCTTTCTTTTTTTTTTTTCTCTCTTTTTCTTTTTGTCCTTGGCTTTTTTTGCTCTCCTTTGTTCTTTTCTTTACTGATTACTGACTGGATCTGTCTCTCTCCTTGACACTCCCTCTTTTTATCCTCCTGACCAACTATATCTCCCTCCTCCCTTTCTCCTTCTCCGTATAACTCCGTGAACATCTCTGAACAGTCTAGTTGTGGAATGCAATATAGAAGACGAACTTTATGAGACTACTGCAAAAATAAGACAGATAACAGGAAACAGGAGGCTTAAGTCCAAACCCTGACCCCACGAAACATTAATTGACAGGAGCTCATCAAATGCCTCCATACCTACACTGAAACCAAGCATCACACAAAGACCAGCAAGTTCCACGGCAAGACATACCAAGAAAAACCTTTAGAAAAACAAGAACACAGCCCTGAGCTCCAAGTCACAGGCTACACAAAGCGACCTCAAAACCATAGACATCTCATAACACACCACTAGACACTCCACCGCACCCCAGAGAAAAGAAATCCAGCCCCACCCACCAGAACATCGATACAAGCTTCCATAAACAAGAAACCTCGACTTGCCACCGGTACAAACCCACATATAGGGCAGAAAAGCCACAATAAAGAGAACTCCACAGACTGCCAGAATACAGTAAGGACTCCCCAAACTCAGCATTTTAAACAAGATGAAGAGACAGAAGAATTCCCAGCAGGTAAAGGAACAGGATAAATGCCCACCAATCCAAACTAAAGAGGAAGAAATAGCGAACCTACCTGATAAAGAATTCCGAATAATGATAGTGAAATTAATCCAAAGCCTGGAAAGCAAAATGGAATCATGGATAAATAGCCTGGAGAAAAGCATCGAGAAGATGCAAGAAAGATTTAACAAGGACCTAGAAGAAATAAAAAAGAGTCAATATATAATGAATAATACAATAAATGAGATCCAAAACACTCTGGAGGCAACAAATAGTAGAATTACAGAGGCAGAAGATAGAATTAGTGAATTAGAAGATAGAATGGCAGAATTAAATGAATCAGAGGAGAAAAAAGAAAAACGAATTAAAAGGAATGAGGACAATCTCAGAGACCTCCAGGACAATCTTAAACGTTACAATATTCGAATCATAGGAGTTCCAGAAGAAGAAGACAAAAAGAAAGACCATGAGAAGATACTAGAGGAGATAATAGTTGAAAACTTCCCTAAAATGGGGAAGGAAATAATCACTCAAGTCCAAGAAACCCAGAGAGTCCCATATAGGATAAACCCAAGGCGAAACACCCCAAGACACATATTAATCAAATTAACAAAGATCAAACACAAAGAACAAATATTAAAAGCAGCAAGGGAAAAACAACAAATAACACACAAGGGAATTCCCATAAGGCTAACAGCTGATCTTTCAATAGAAACTCTTCAAGCCAGGAGGGAATGGCAAGACATACTTAAAGTGATGAAAGAAAAGAACCTACAGCCCAGATTATTGTACCCAGCAAGGATCTCATTCAAATATGAAGGAGAAATCAAAACCTTTACAGACAAGCAGAAGCTGAGAGAATTCAGCACCACCAAACCAGCTCTCCAACAAATACTAAAGGACCTTCTCTAGACAGGAAACACAAAAAGGATATATAAATTCAAACCCAAAACAACAAAGTAAATGGCAACGGGATCATATTTATCCATAATTACCTTAAATGTAAATGGGTTGAATGCCCCAACCAAAAGGCAGAGACTGGCTGAATGGATACAAAAACAAGACCCATACATATGTTGTCTACAAGAGACCCACCTCAAAACAGGGGACACATACAGACTGAAAGTGAAGGGCTGGAAAAAGATTTTCCATGCAAATAGGGACCAAAAGAAAGCAGGAGTAGCAATACTCATATCAGATAAAATAGACTTTAAAACAAAAGCTGTGAAAAGAGACAAAGAAGGTCACTACATAATGATCAAAGGATCAATCCAAGAAGAAGATATAACAATTATAAATATATATGCACCCAACATAGGAGCACCGCAATATGTAAGACAAATACTAACAAGTATGAAAGGAGAAATAAACAATAACACAATAATAGTGGGAGACTTTAATACCCCACTTACACCAATGGATAGATCAACTAAACAGAAAATTAACAAGGAAACACAAGCTTTAAATGATACAATAGACAAATTAGAACTAATTGATATCTATAGGACATTTCATCCCAAAACAATGAATTTCACCTTTTTCTCAAGTGCACACGGAACCTTCTCCAGGATAGACCACATCCTGGGCCATAAATCTAGCCTTGGTAAGTTCAGAAAAATTGAAATCATTCCAACCATTTTTTCTGACCACAATGCAGTAAGAGTAAATCTCAATAACAGGAGAAAAACTATTAAAAATTCCAACATATGGAGGCTGAACAACACACTCCTGAATAACCAACAAATCACAGAAGAAATCAAAAAAGAAATAAAATTCTGCATAGAAACGAATGAAAATGAAAACACAACAACCCAAAACCTGTGGGACACTGTAAAAGCAGTCCTAAGGGGAAAGTTCATAGCAATTCAGGCATACCTTAAGAAACAAGAAAAAAGCCAAATAAATAACCTAACTCTACACCTAAAGCAACTGGAAAAGGAAGAAATGAAGCACCCCAAGATTAGTAGAAGGAAAGAAATCTTAAAAATTAGGGCAGAAATAAATGCAAAAGAAACAAAAGAGACCATAGCAAAAATTAACAAAGCCAAAAGCTGGTTCTTTGAAAGGGTAAATAAAATTGACAAACCACTAGCCAGACTCATCAAGAAACAAAGGGAGAAGAATCAAATCAATAAAATTAGAAAAGAAAATGGAGAGATCACAACAGACAGCACAGAAATACAAAGGATCATAAGAGACTACTATCAGCAATTATATGGCAATAAAATGGACAATATGGAAGAAATGGACAAATTCTTAGAAAAGTACAACTTTCCAAAACTGGATCAGGAAGAAATAGAAAATCTTAACAGACCCATCACAAGCACGGAAATTGAAACTGTAATCAGAAATCTCCCAGCAAACAAAAGCCCAGGCCCAGACGGCTTCACAGCTGAATTCTACCAAAAATTTAGAGAAGAGCTAACACCTATCCTACTCAAACTGTTCCAGAAAATTGCAGAGGAAGGCAAACTTCCAAACTCATTTTATGAGGCCACCATCACCCTAATTCCAAAACCTGACAAAGATCCCACAAAAAAAGAAAACTACAGACCAATATCACTGATGAACATAGACGCAAAAATCCTTAACAAAATTCTAGCAATCAGAATCCAACAACACATTAAAAAGATCATACACCATGACCAAGTGGGCTTTATCCCAGGGATGCAAGGATTCTTCAATATCCGCAAATCAATCAACGTAATACACCACATTAACAAACTGAAGAATAAAAACCATATGATTATCTCAATAGATGCAGAGAAAGCCTTTGACAAAGTTCAACATCCATTTATGATAAAAACTCTCCAGAAAGCAGGAATAGAAGGAACATACCTCAACATAATAAAAGCTATATACGACAAACCCACAGCAAACATTATCCTCAATGGTGAAAAACTGAAAGCATTTCCTCTAAAGTCAGGAACAAGACAAGGATGCCCACTTTCACCATTATTATTCAACATTGTTCTGGAAGTTTTGGCCACAGCAATCAGAGCAGAAAAAGAAATAAAAGGAATCCAAATTGGAAAAGAAGAAGTAAAACTCTCACTGTTTGCAGATGACATGATCCTCTACGTAGAAAACCCTAAAGATTCCACCAGAAAATTACTAGAACTAATCAATGAATACAGTAAAGTTGCAGGATATAAAATTAACACACAGAAATCCCTTGCATTCCTGTACACTAATAACGAGAAAATAGAAAGAGAAATTAAGGAAACAATTCCATTCACCATTGCAATGAAAACAATAAAATACTTAGGAATATATCTTCCTAAAGAATCTAAAGACCTATATTTAGAAAACTATAAAACACTGCTGAAAGAAATTAAAGAGGACACTAATAGATGGAGGAATATACCATGTTCGTGGATTGGTAGAATCAATATAGTGAAAATGAGTATACTACCCAAAGCAATTTATAGATTCAATGCAATCCCCATCAAGCTACCAACAGTATTCTTCACAGAGCTAGAACAAATAATTTCTCAATTTGTATGGAAATACAAAAAACCTCGAATAGCCAAAGCTATCTTGAGAAAGAAGAACGGAACTGGAGGAATCAACCTGCCTGACTTCAGGCTCTACTATAAAGCTACAGTCATCAAGACAGTATGGTACTGGCACAAAGACAGAAACATAGATCAATGGAACAAAATAGAAAGTCCAGAGATAAATCCACGCACATATGGTCACCTAATCTTTGACAAAGGCGGCAAGAATATACAATGGAGTAAAGACAATCTTTTTAACAAGTGGTGCTGGGAAAACTGGTTAAACACTTGTAAAAGAATGAAACTAGAACACTGTCTAACACCATACACAAAAATAAATTCAAAATGGATTAAAGAGCTAAATATAAGACCAGAAACCATAAAACTCCTAGAGGATAACATAGGCAAAACACTCTCTGACTTACATCACAGCAGGATCCTCTATGACCCACCTCCCAGAATATTGGAAATAAAATCAAAAATGAACAAATGGGACCTAATCAAACTTAAAAAGCTTCTGCACAACAAAGGAAACTATAGGCAAGCTGAAAAGACAGCCCTCAGAATGGGAGAAAATAATAGCAAATGAAGCAACAGACAAACAACTAATCTCAAAAATATACAAGCAACTTCTACAGCTCAATTCCAGGAAAATAAACGACCCAATCAAAAAATGGGCCAAAGAACTTAATAGACATTTCTCCAAAGAAGACATACAGATGGCTAACAAACACATGAAAAGATGCTCAACATCGCTCATTATCAGAGAAATGCAAATCAAAACCACTATGAGATACCATTACACGCCAGTCAGAATGGCTGCGATCCAAAAATCCACAAGCAATAAATGCTGGAGAGGGTGCGGAGAGAAGGGTACCCTCTTACACTGTTGGTGGGAATGCAAACTAGTACAGCCACTATGGAGAACAGTATGGAGATTCCTCAAAAAACTGGGAATAGAACTGCCTTATGACCCAGCAATCCCACTGCTGGGCATACACACTGAGAAAACCAGAATTGAAAGAGGCACGTGTACCCCAATGTTCATAGCAGCACTGTTTACAATAGCCAGGACGTGGAAGCAACCTAGATGCCCATCCACAGATGAATGGATAAGCAAGCTGTGGTACATATACACGATGGAGTATTACTCAGCCATTAAAAAGAATACATTTGAATCAGTTCTAATGAGGTGGATGGAACTGGAGCCTATTATACAGAGTGAAGTAAGCCAGAAAGAAAAACACAAATACAGTATACTAACGCATATATATGGAATTTAGAAAGATGGTAACAATCACCCTGCTTATGAGACAGCAAAAGAGACACTGATGTATAGAACAGACTTTTGGACTCTGGGACTGGGAGAGGGTGGGACGATTGGGGAGAATAGCATTGAAATATGTATAATATCATATCTGAAACGAGTCAGTCCAGGTACGATGCCCTATAACAGATGCCTGGGACTGGAGCACTGGGATGACCTGGAGGGATGGTGTGGGAGGGGGGAGGG